>HG992165.1:10548864-11748864 GCA_905220505.1 Laothoe populi
AGTTTATCGCGTTCATGCAGACCGACAGTCGAGTGGACTTTGTTTTACAATACAAAGAGATCTTACAAATATTTATCTATTGTTTCAGACACTGTGCACTTGTATGAAGGATGATCGAATAATTTAGCAGCATCAAAAATCAACAAAATGTCCAATAGAACGCAAACTTTGCTGGATATATTCCAAGAGATATTGGCGGCGTCAGGCAATTCATCGGACAGTATCAATGAGACTCAAATCGTATCGGTTCTGCGCGAGCAGGCAATGAAGACTGGACCGGGGGAAGACTTTGAATCCCTCATAGTTAAAATGATGAAGGATGCACGGAGCAAACTCAATTTAACGCTAAAGCCTGATACATGTGGGTACTGTGAAGGGGACTTCAGAGATGTTATACAAGCGTATAATGGCATTCACGGATACGTCAGCTTATTGGTGAGTATTTGCATAAGTTGTTTAATAAGAATGCAAATATGGGTAGGATATTTCATTATGTCGCGCTATATTTATATAAAATTTGATATAACATAGTGTAGTATGTAAATGTATGTGTAAGTTAAATTCCTTACTATTTGCCTTCTTGTTTTGTACAGACTTTTTATAAGAGCTATTCAATAACCCACACGATCAATAAACTATTTTATTATCGCTATTTTGCTTTAGACGAATAATTACACTGACATGGTTTTCTAGAATTAAGGTGTAAAGCGAATCAACAGAAAATACCAACTTATAAAATATTTAACTATGGTTTATACTTGTTCACACTTTTGTAAAACTTAATTTTTTTTTTTATTTATTAAATTTTTTGTAGCATTTGTTTATTAAATTTTTTTGCTACTTCGAACAATGTATTTTATTCACTACTTAGATAGTATGTGGCAATTTTTTCAATTTGCTTAATATTATAAAAATTGTACTATGTATATATATACTAAAACAATAGTTACTAATCCGTCTGTGAATTTGTTCGCGCATCATGTATTAAAAACTGAATGGACTAAAGGCAGGTTTCAATATTATATTAAGTGAAACTGTAAGAAAGGTACAAAAACTACTATTTAACCTAGAGAAAAATCACTCACAAGGACAGAGCCACGAGTTAGTACACAGTAAGCGCAATCAAATGTGTATAAAACGGTAATATAGACTTGTCTTACTCTTTCTTTCTTCCTGTCTAATGCTATCATGGTGCTCGTGTTTTTTAGAACTGTCTCACAGAAAACCAACGTAAAGTGACAGGTTACTGTCGCGTTTCGTATGGTAAGTGAAATATCCGGAGGCCCAGATTCCCCCTCCCTTCCCTAATCCCTATTCCTGTCCTTTAAGGTCGACAGCGCATACATGATACTTTTGGTATTGTGGATGTTCATGGGCGGTGGCGATCATTTAACATCAGATGACCCACATGCTCGTTTGTCGAACTATGCATTAATAAAAAAAAAATATTATTCCAATAAATAGATCTGTGTGTTCAATTTTTGATTCAACAATAGAGCGTTTTGTACATATTTTTTTTCAAAGAATATACAGACGCTCTCCAAATTTATTAAAATAACAATAAGTACTAAATCTGTCGGTTTCGAATAATCATTATTGTAACCAGAACTGCCCCATGAGAAACCAGTGGAAGAAACAGAATGTATAATATATGAAAACAAAAAAAATGGTTTCGTAGAATCAAATCTTTGCGGAATATTTTAACATTTTCCCTTCTTCAATTCTTTGGGGAGTTAAATGTATAACGAAAGCATTTTGTTTTGACTTATTTATCATCTCAATCATATAGAAAGGCTTTTTCAAATTATCTTTGTCTACCTAAGTAAACTGATTACCTAGTCAGCAGTGGTTAAAAATATTATTGTAATTACTATATGAGATAAGTTAATATAAGTAAAAGTTTTTTATTCATAAAAAGTACACCGACTTCAATAAAAAAAAACAAATTATACGACACTATAAAATGTTAGGGTTTCCCTTGATTTTTCTGAGATCCCATCATCAGATCCTGACATGGTGCCAATGGGACCACCTGGGAAGTATACCCTTTTAAACAAAAAAAGAATTTCTCGAATCGGTCCAGGCGGCTTCGAGTAATCAGGTAACATACACAAAAAAAAAGATTCCGACGAATTGTTAACCTTCTCCTTTTTTGAAGTCGGTTAAAAAAGCAACTATTGAGCGTGGTGAATGAAATTCGTGTTTTAACGATCGTAATTTCATAAATTTGTGGTGCAACCCCATGTTATCCGCCATAAACTACGTCTAATTGTAACTATATACAGATAGCATGACTCCTATGTTCAAATATAGCTTAAGACTATTGATTATTATTTATATGAGTGGCTCCGTCAAATGATGAGAATTTTCTAAATATCTAGTTCATTTAAAAAGTAATAGCTGAGGGTACGGTCATATAATACACTTGTTAATCTTTGACTATAGCTGTTTATCAGTTGACGGATTCATTCATAGTTGTCTCAGGCTATTGTAAAACTTAGCTTATTTAACTTATTCTTCAATACCGCAATAAACCATAACAGTGGGCTCTCGTTATTTGAATATTTGCCTACATTACTGGCTAATCAGTGCAGATTCAACTAGTTATCCACTGTTTGACAAAGATATTACATCTCCTATTACAATACACACGGTATATACAATATTGCGGTATCGGGCAAATCCGATTCCAGGAAAATCACATGTCATTACGAATTAACGAACTTACATAACTTTAGATTGCTCTTGTGAATCGTATCCATGTGTAACACCTGGCATAGGTCATGGCAGCGGCAGGAACATCAACCATGGCGTTGTCAGTGCGTTGCTGGTCTTCCGAGATTAGTTATCTCTGACAGCTTACAACGTAAAACACTCAGCTCGAAATAATTCACTCAAGTAGGTAGGTAACAGTAGGCAGCGGCTTTGCTGTGGCCTGGCATTGCAGAAGTTTATGGGCGGCGGTGTCTACTTACCATCAGATGGCCCGTCTGCTCGTATGTCTATCCAGGCAGTAAAAAAGTAGAGTTCGAATTGTCTGCTGCCTGAGTTAAATATTGTATTTTAACATGTCGTTGAACTTGATAGGAATAGTTGGCATGACATCACGTGTCAATTCCACCATCTCTCAGTTGTGCACTCAAGCACCAAGGTTCTTTCCATCACGTTTAACAAATACGTGATAAATGCTAATTAGAAACGCTCACGCATTACTTTATATTTCGTCCAATATTTTATTTTTAATATCTATTTTCAAATTCGCGTGGGCAGAGATCCGGGTGTTATAATTGAGTTAAATTTGAAATAGAAAAGAAAATTATAATACCTTTAGGCAAGGTATAAGCTATTTCTATCATAAGGTACTCATATTTTTGCTGTGAAATGTCGTCTAGCAGAGTAGAATAACACTTTTGTTATTCAAAACCAACGTGTCGTAAAACGCAAAAATTTTATGTATATGAATATGGATGAAATATGCTCACAGCTGTCTGTGGCTGTCACGAGAGAGATGAAGATAGAGAAAGAATAAGAACATATAACTTGCCATCAGGCAAGACCTTGCGTAACGTTGAGATCTAAGTCCGGCAACCGATCTATCATATAACCAGTTATTCCTATAATGTCTGCTAGTTAGGCCTGGAGGATAGTTTTAAGTCTGCCTCTTACACCATCTAAACCAAGTCCAGGGTGATGCAACTTCAATATAGTATACTTTACTTAATGAAATTATTTTGATTAACTTCTTGCAGAAGAAACAAGGCCTGAATTATATAAGTTGTTTTTAAATCATTGACTTTTTTGATAATGAAGATATAGTGTTTAATTTAATATTAATGTTTTTAATTGTAAGTATTACCGAAATAATTTTGCGGACTATTACTTGTTCTTAGTTACTACGCATACCTTAGGATACCCCGGGATCGATTCGTAAGCGCCAAAGAACGCCACCACGGGGTTTTAGCTGGTAATGTCGGGTGGGTGTACATAGGGGGTAGGGACTCGGCCCAGCGGCTGCCCGGATAGCCATCATCCAGGCTAGGGGGTGCTGGGTCGTAAGACCGGCTAGTCCAGCATAACCATTTTATTCTAATTCCCCGCGACAAATTTTAAATCGATTCCCCGCGACATTAAAAAAAAGGTTAGTCACTACGCTAGATAAATCCGGTTGGTGACCAACAGCAAGGAAGTGTAAATTAGAGAGTCACGATATTCTGCTATTGGCGAACTAATAGTTGTGAGAAAAGTAAAACGAACTTAAGGACGCACTCAAGATTGAACGTGGAAAATTACTTTCATATGAAATAGGTTTTGGCAGACTAAAATTAGATTGCGTATATTTTAAAAGTATATCAATTAGAGTGAGTCTTTACAATGGCAAATTGAAATTATCCATATTCTATGTATTTATTAAAATATTCATAACTTGTACTCAAATAATTTCCTTCTGAAATATTCTAACGACAAAGTACCAAATTACCAAAGCAACCAAAAGTAGTCGTTCCACGTCTTGACTTCGACAAGTTTTGTAAATCTATTTTACTTTTATAAAGGAATTAACAAAATCTCGCGGCGTCGGTGCCTAAATCTCAAGTAGTTAACTGAGCCTACTGTTTTTAAATTAAGGTCGACGTTTCACTTTCCAAGCTCCGACCTACATTTGTTCTTATAATTTGTTTATTCCTTTTAAATACTGATAAGATGCTGATTGAAAATTTTTTGCTTACTTTTTTTTTTTATATTCTGGCGCGGCAAAGTGACCACACTGCACCTGATGGTAAGCGCATTGCCGTCCAGATAGAGTATCAAGTAGCGAGAGACAGTCTATCCCCCGCTACTCAACACAATCATGCCGGCCTGCTGTTTAGCTTCTTCACGTTACGCCTAAAGGACCCAGGATCATTATTTCAAGTTTTCAATGTATATTTCTACGCAAAAGCTACTATCTACCTACCCGTGAAATGTTTTATGTATAAGCTATGTTAGATAATTTTGAGTAGATACATCCTTGGTGTTAGGCACGTAATAGTAGAAAAAAGTTTTACTACAGCATATGCAGTTGCGCAGAATGCTGACGACATAAATTCAAATCTGCATAAGCTGCTGACGCATCTAATTATATCAGTGGCTAAGGAAAAGGAAATATTAAAAAAAATATATAAAAAATACTATTTATCATTTCTTCTCTATGTGAAAAAGTAAAATTAATATAACTTCATGTGTGATGGTGAAAACGTCTAGATAATGAAAATGTTCGACCTTTACATTTGTAGTGTTTGCATAGTATTTTCGAGGAAATACGTATCAAAGCTAAATAAAGTGGGATATTTGGCTTTACCCGCCGATTCGGAATATGCACGCTAATAATATCCTATATGTCCATTATACCAAATAAATAAATCTAATCTGTATATATAAAAGAAGAAACTGACTGACTGACTGACTGACTGATCGATCAACGCACAGCTTAAACGGCTGGGGTTAGAGACTTGAAATTTTGACAGTAGGTACCTTTTATGACGTAGGCATCCACTAAGGAAGGGTTTTTGGAAATACCACCCCTAAAGTGGTAAAATAGGGAATGAAAGTTTGTATGAAAATTCATCATTTTTGAAGTTAAACGCACGAAAATTGGTATTTGGCCTTTTAGTTAAAAACAAAAAATATATATTTCAGGATTTTTCGAAATTCTACCCCTAAGGGGGTAAAATAGAGGTTGAAAGTTTGTATGAACATCCGTCATTTTTCTCCCAAATATGGTCTGCACGCGGGCGGAGCCGCGAGCAACAGCTAGTATCAAATAAATAAATAATAAATACACGCAACAGTCATACACATGGTTCTGAGCCCACATTAGGTAAAAACTAATGTGGGGTAACTTCAGAAGTGGTAGAGCCACGCTGTAGACATATTTGTCTACAGAATGAATAGGCCGGATCGACCGGGGTAGTACCACTGTCTCACAGAAAACCAACGTAAAGTGACAATTTATGTCACGTTTCGTATGGTAAGTGAAGATATCCGGAGGCCCAGATTCCCCTTCCCTTCCCTAATCCCTATTCCAGTCCTTTAAAGCCGACAGCGCATACATGACACTTTCTGTATTGTGGATGTTCATGGGCGGTGGAGATCACTTAACATCAGGTGACCCACTGGCTCGTTTGGCGGACTATCCTATAAAAAAAAACTGTATCATGGGTATCAAGAACTACGAGGTTGAACTGATGGTTCACATCAGTTTTTTTTCTAAGTGGTTATACTGTTAATTTATTAACAAGTATTTTGTACCATTTAATCCTAAATAAGATAAGCGTAAATTCTCATCAAACGTAATACAATTTAAACCTCCATAGACAGCGTCGTGTATGCAAATGCTCAAAGCTAATTGCTCAATCTAAATAGTAACAAAGGAAATTTCGACAATCGTCTTCCGATAGATTTTTTGAGTGTCAGATGTTTGGCACAGTTATTTGTAATCGTCTGAAGATTTATTGTAATGGCTCATATTGAATTCATGAGTGTACCACATGTGGTTTACACTTCGTAATTTATCTTGTAGAAAACATTATGACGTAGCGGGAACACGCCAGGTGTTAAATAGAAATTTGGAGAACTGGCAGATTTATTTTGGGAACTACTGTATTATTTAATATGAATACACTATGTACTGTGAATGTCGTTTATTTAGTTTTCGGATTCTTTTAGCCATTAAGGGGTCCGAAATTGTACAGAAGGATCTCTTATAAAGTAAACTCGAAGTTAGTGCAACTCGAATCACTAGATGTTGTTCGCGGCTCCGCCCGCGTGGAGGTTATTTTTGGAAGAAAGAAAGTTACACTCCTTGGAGGCATCTTAAGCTATAACACCTTTCTATATTTTGGATAAAAAGTAGCCTATGTCATTTTCTGATCCCTAAACTGCCACTATGCAAAAAACCAAGTCGATTCCTTGCTCTGTGAAAAACTATAGTATCCCACGGGAACTGTACATTTTTTCGGGATAAAAAGTAGTCTACGTGCTATTCCAGACTATAATCTATCTATTTGCCAAATTTCAACCAGATCCAACCCTGTATACCAACTTCAGATTGATACAGAATTTAGGGTAACATATGTAGCTATAACATACAAATCAACGGTAAAACCTATACAAATTACTTCTAGCAAAAAGAAATTAATGCTCCACTATATTAGTAAACTTGTACGGGTCCATTGAATAAATAATGTAATATAATTTAATTTTCAACAATAACCGAGGTTCATTTCATAAGTTTAGTTTTGTAAAATCAATCTCATGTTTTCAAATACAATGACCCTAAAATTTAAAAAAAACTAAAGGCCTAATGAGTAATGTTGGGGTTTGTTTTTCGACGAATAATATTCTATAAATGTTTCAGTCAAACACACATTTTGTTTTTTTTAAATATATAGAATCACCAAACATTCCATTTATCGAAGAAGCCATTTTTCTTTTATCTACTGTTTACAATCGAAGCTAGAATGTTTACGTTAGCTTGTTTGTTTTCAATTAGCGTTAGGGTATTTAATGACTGCAAACTATTTCATGTCCGCAATGATTGACTGATGGATTTCATAAATCGATTGCTTTAACACAATCTGTAATTAAAGGATGGTTTATGTTCGTGTCAAATTATCATCATCTGTTTATTTATTTACTATCCGTCAGATTTTGAATTAGATTTGATTAGATAGATCAACATTTCCGAAAGTATGGGTCGCGACCCATCAGTGGGCTTGAATATTGGGTGGGCCCTGAAATAAAGCACAATACATCGACCTTGCAGTCCTTGTATTTAATTTAGTATTAAGATTTTCAATTGAAACTAAATGTCTTTGTTCCTATTTGAACAGTCCTGCATTCATATAATTTTGCCCCTTTTTTATTCATGACAAATAAGAGGTGAGTCCCGAATGTAGAATTTTTGGTAGGTGGGTCGTGGTCTGGTCAACTTTGGGAACCACTGAGATAGATAATATTAAATAGTATTTCCACTTACCCGTTTTTAGTGGAATAAAAATGCGGTATGAAATCTGTACCGTCTCCTTTAAAAACAAGACGATAGAACTAATTTGCAACATATAATTGAATTAAAATAGAAATGTACATTGTCTTAACGGAAAAATAAAGAAAGCGTGTAAATTTACGTGAATAGTGCTTCAGTTGTAAATACTCAAATGTTGATAGATGTAAAACAGCTTTTGTTGAAAACATAGAGTTAGATAGAATGTTGAGGTATTTTAGTATACTGACGTTTTTCCTACTATGCAGTATGCATATAAACTGTGCTATATCCAAGGGATAGCAGCGATAGCCTAGTTGGTTGCGGTACGGACTGTCAAGACGACTGTCGTAGGTTCGAAACCCAAATGGCATACACCTCTGACTTTTCTAAAGTTATGTCTGTATTAAAATGTTAATTATCGCTTGCTTTAACGGTTAAGGAAAACATCGTGAGGAAACCTGCATATCTGAGAGTTTTTCGAAGGTATGAGAAGTCTGCCAACCCGCATTAGGCCAGCGTGGTGGACTAAGGCCTAACCCCTCTCACTAGTAGAGGAGGCCCGTGCCCAGCAATGGGACAATGTTTAATACAGGGCTAGTATTATATATCCAAGGGATACGGTCAGCATGCTGATATGCTGACGCTGTCAGATGTTACACTACGAATGTATGTTTTGTTATTTACGAAAATACCATGCACGGACGACTGTCATCGATGGTAAAATTACATATGACCTTTGTGTTTTCAAGTGCACTACTTAACCTATGTGTTAGAATACATCCAACGTCGGAGTGGCTCTGCAGCTTAATTATCATGTAAAGAGAAGTGTCAACTGGGTACCAGTATCCAAACCACTTGTTGGATATCTGATTTGGCTGCTGACATTCATAATCTAGACCGTCTGTTTAACTTTACTGCAGTACTATAGTTTACTGATTCATAGCATGTCAGCGGGGCTTGCATAGTTTGAGTAGAACTGCTAGCTGCAAATTGCATTATTGTTTAAGACTGTATTTTTGCTAAAGAACATAGGAATATATTTATCAAATATTTAACACAAATATAATATAATACAAATGGGTAATATAACATTTCTTAGTAAGTTTAAGGCGTTCAGTATAAACACACACAAATAATATGGGAATCGAATTCAAATAAAGTACTGAGTCCATATAAGTGGAACCGGTCCAATGAGACGACTAAACCAAAATATCGTTATTATTGCAAATGGTATGTGTGCAATAACACTTCTTTTAATAGATTTCGATAAGTAGCCGTGGGGACAAAAACAAAGGATAAAAGGGAAAAGGAATAATAAAGACAGCTCGAAAGTAATTGGGTTGTAGTTATAATCATGAAACTGTTAATACATTATTATGAAAGTGATCGGTTTGCACAATTAAGGTTCTAACTCAGTGACCTTGATTGAAGCACTATATTTATCTTACTTTAATGAGCTTGGTCGAAAGTCGACTTTGACGCTTAATAAATCCACCACTTGTATATATCACCTACTCGTGTCAATGCAACTAATATATGAACTCATGCAAAAACGACAGTGTTCAAATATAACACCGGCGAGATCAGCGCGGTGGTACAGTTCTCAGTTTATTTTTAATTAAAATAATTGCATAATTCTTTATTGAAGGCTATTACACTATTGACTATTACAGTTTTATTTATTCGTATAATATACTAGGTTTTGCCCGCGGCTACGCACGCATGGTGATTATTTTTGGAAGAAAAAGTATAAAATCAAAAAAAGGTAAATACATGACGGAGTTCTGAGGTAACAAACATAAAAAAATACATGTCGATTGATTCTACCTATGTGCGTTATAGACTTTGAAACCACACAACCGATTTCAATGAATATTGGTATATGAATTTAGACAGGACTCAGATAAATATACATCTTTTATTAGTCGTGTAAATAAAAAAAAAACAAATAAAACATTATTTATTTTAATAAAAATAGGCTTAAACCTCGTCGGTTCAGCCGAAACACAACTATTATCGCCAGCAAAAAGTAATAGAAATGGAATTGGGCTTAGAGCTTAAATAAAAATGATTTTCATCATATTGGATCCAAGGGAAGCTTTGTTTAATATCATAACAAATATCTACATTGTTTTGTTGAAATATAATTTTTATAGTAAACAGCGATGGAGTAAGCCCGTCAAAGGCCCAGGGTGGTGAACGAAATAAAGCCCTTGGGCTACTTATACATTTATAATTTTTTACATAAATATATTACGCCTTTATCACATAGGGGTAGGCGGAGACTATTAATTTACATTTAAGCTTCGATTATTTTCATTCATTCATGTTGGTTTATATTTTTAACTACGGATAATATTTTTTTAATTCTAGCTCGGAAAATTGACCACACTGCACTTGATGGTAAGTGCAGTGCCGTCCAATTAGAGTATCAAGTAGCGAGAGACAATCTATCCCACTCTACTGAACACAATCATGCCGGCCTGCTTCTTCACACTACGCCATGGGTAAGAAGGTGAAAAAGCGGTCGAGGGTCTAGTGTCAGAGTACTCAGAAGGCCAAACATCGCACCCTAACTCTCGTAAAAATAAGAATTAAGTAAAAAAAAATATGTGTGCGTGTACTTATATACGCGCGTGAGAAGTTATACTTTTTTGCCATCATTAAAAAATAGTTTTTACTTGCATGCAAATATTAATAATTTTACTTATTAATATTTTAATTTATATCAATTAATAATACATACGGATAGTTCATAGTACGCGCGCATCTTAAAATTTCACTCTCATAATTTTATAAAGTATAACTTCAAAAAAAATATTTTTGGCCCGTATGTGAAAGTATTATGCAAGACCGAATTACTGAAAAGAAAAATAAAATAATTGTGGCCAGTACATATGTTATAGTATTATGCAAGACCGAAATACTAAAACAAATCTCCTTATATTTATGCCAGCCTGGTACTGTAAGCAACTATATCATGACTTTAAGTGAATAATGACAGTGAGATCATGATGACGTACCCAAGAAGTATGTAGGAACAAACAAACCTTGCATTTTTATTACCTAGAAGCATCTAGAAGTCACTAGAAATGTAAGTATTATGAAAGACCGAAATAATAAAAAAGATTAACAACAAAATATTTTAAGCCCTGGAGCCCCAAAGGATAATAAAAAAGTAAAGCAGTACGGAGTAAATAGGAGCAAAAATCAATTTTAATTCCATAACATTAAAGTTGAAAATAGTATGTAAGAACGGCGAGTGTGTTGCCAGTGTAGTGGAGCACCGATGTTCCATTGGGACGTGAAATAGTATCATGAAAGACCTAAATAATATAACAGTATAGTACTAATTCGGTCTTTCGTAATACCATAACTTACTGGCCACATTTAAATGATTAATTTAAATTTTATAATTCAGACCGAAGCTTCTAGATCTTCTCCTTACATTTCTGCTAGCCTGGTACTTAGGAAAACTTCAGAGATGTTAGTTTTGTGTCTGTCACGCGCATTTTAAAATTTCACTCTCATAATTTTTTCATAACGTGCCTAAAGAAGTATAACTTCAATAAGAATTATGGTCAGCAACAAAACGAGGTCTCGAAAAACATACTCTTTTATTTACTGAACATATTTTGGTTTCTTTTGGTATTCTAATCCTCGACCTAGCCATACGCGAATCTGTTAACTGATAGTAGAGGAATACCGCAAAATACATGTTATTCTGTAATACAACGACTCTTAGTTAATTTTCAATTTTATATTAGCTGATATCATATTCTTCGCAATGATTTAAGTCTGATCACCATAGTAGCATAGAGCAGCCCTGATATTCTATAATACAGATGTGATCATTATTGGTCGATGGAAATCTTCCTCATTTGGACATGTGTCTGGAATACTTGATCTCATAGACATACAAGCTTAGTTAACATTCATGGCAGCTTATCTTGAGTCATTGATTCTGATATGGGTTTTGACAGTTTAGATCCAAGGATTAACTCATGATATATGTTTGTTGACTATGTCTCCGTGGCACATGTTTTATACTTTATTAACTAAGTGTAGTCTTATTTTTAAGAATACTCATTATACGAAGCATTAAGCAAAAAGGTTGAAGTATTAACGCTCATGTACGATGAAGTGGTAATTTGGCATTCTAATCAGTCTTTATTTCAAAATCGAATGAACATAATAAAATGAATTTGAGTTGATATTTTTAAGTTATGTTGGTAGTTACAGAAGGTGGTTAGTAAAATAACGCGTGAATGACTCCATCTGTAATTTTGTTTCCAACTGTGCCGGTTATTCTCCATAATTGATGAATTGAAATTTTTTCACGAACAGAATTCAAAGTGATCAAATTTACATATCATACGTAGTGAATTATAATTTCAGGGCATGATTCCACTGGAGCATTACTCGCTATGTTCTTACAAACTCGTAACGAGGCGCGTTACGTTAACTGCATGTTATTCGCATGTTATGGTATTCCGTAATGCCCATTACATGCAAATAACATGCAGTTAACGTCACACGCCTTGTTACGCGTTTATAAGGACATAGAATACAAAGTTCCATATCTTAATAAATAGATAAAATGTTCGTTGGTCTTAAAAAAACTTTGTAATTACTTTAGAGCTATATTAAAGGTAATTTTCATACTTTTCATAGCAGTCGTAAACGCTGCTTCTAATATTTTATAGACTAAATTATTATTTTAATCTTTATGGCGTTATCTTTTGGTTGTGTTAGTTGAATACAGTAAAATTATAAACATTCTATTTTAATTTTATTTATTTAAATTATAATGCGAAATCTAGTATGATGTGTTCATGACAAGAGTTTTAGTGACTTAACAATTTCATTACTCTTACTCTTAACAATATGAAAACAAGATTTGATTAAAATATAGATTTAACGAATGCATGAAATATAGGTACATTTAAATGAAACAATTATATTTTAAATTTAAAAACGTAACTCGTGCCTTATAGCCAAATAATAAATTTGACAAATTTATTTTGCAAAACAAGTAAAAATATTTTTGTCCAAACCTTTAAGGTTATTACCGATTTCATCATAACAAATTATCGCTCCATCACAAAATATTAGATATTAAATTTTTCTGCAATTTATTTATTCCGTAAACATTGTGACTGCTGTAAATAAATTATTTCGTAAGTGGTGAATACAATTATTTAGCTACATTCATAAACATGTAGTTAGTACATAATAATAATATAATAATACTAGCCATGTATTAAACATTGTCCCACTGCTTGGCACGGGCCTCCTCTACTAATGAGAGGGGTTAGGCCTTAGTCCACCACACTGGCCTAATGCGGGTTGGTAGACTTCACATACCTTCGAAATTCGTATAAGAATTCTCAGATATGCAGGTTTCCTCACGATGTTTTCCTTCACCGTTAAAGCAAGCGATAATTAACATTTAATACACACATAACTTTAGAAAAGTCAGAGGTGTATGCCACTTGGGTTTCGAACATACGACTTTCGTCTTGGCAGTCCGTACCGCAACCAACTAGGCTATCGCTGCTAGTTAGTGCTGTTAGTACATAACGTTTAATAAATATGTACTTTAATTTGACAATCTACTTATCGCACACAGGTGTTTTGTATCCGATATACATACATACACTCACGCCTGTAATCCCCGAAGGGGTAGGAAGTGATGTAACTAGTACACCCACTTTTCACCGAATTTATACCGGTCCCATAATGTATAGGGGGCGAGCCTATCGCCATACCGGGCACAATTCCAGATTCCAGGCTGATACCGAGTATTTTAAAAATAAAACCCAATATCACTTTACCCGACCCGGGGATCGAACCCGAGGCCTCAGCACAGCAGTCGTAAGTATACGCAATTACAACTACGCCACCGAGGATAAGATATTTACTGCGATTTAGCACTTGTGTAAATTAAAATTTTGTATCATTAAAAATCCAAAAATCGGTAAGCAGCGGCCTTGCTGTGCCCTGGCATTGCAGAAGTCTATGGACGGCGGTGACTACTTACCATCAGGTGGCCCGTCTGCTCGTGCAGGCACTAAAAAAACAATAACGCAGCATGTATCAATCTTTATAATTCAAAAGATATCACCTGAATTTCAATGTGAACACCGTTTATTGCCTAATGTAACATTTCTAAGTTTGATATTTTAAGAAAAATCAAAAACTGTAGGTAGGATGGTAAGCGCAGTGCCATCCAGTTAGAGTATCAAGAGAGAGACAATCTTTCCCTCACTACTCCACACAATCATGCCGACCTGGGGTGTAGCCTCTATACTTTTGAAATAAAGACTACTATAATAATAATATTACACGGAGCGCTACATGATGGCTTTAGACCCATTCACGCACACACCTACGTAGCTTTCCTTACAACCCTGAGTAACCTATTTGAGCATTGAACCAACCATATTAACTACCTACCCATTAAAGCAAGAGGTAATTAATTTATACCCAGGTAATTTCAAAACGTCAGGTATGTGTGCCCTGGGGCTTGTTCCGGGGGCTGTAGATAATAAGTACGTAGTTATTTTTAACTCATACTGCCTTACAGTTAGGTTCATTTCCTGTAACCTAAATTCGATAAAAATATATTCTCAATTTATAATTATAATCAGGTGTAATAGTGTAGTTGACAGTAAGTGAAAACCTGATAGAATTATGTTTTTTTATAATAGATTTTAGTCGAAAAATATCGAAAATTAAACCAATTTGTTAATTTATATGTGATTATTTAATATATTCAAAAACAAATATGTAAAAATAGAGCATTTTGTCATGTGACATGAAACACCCTATTAATAATGCAGACGTCACCGTACAAAACATCTTTTAAACGCTGAGCCAAACGTGTAATAGTTTTGCGGATGGTCACGTCACACACGAGGCCATGACAGTTGGCTACCAACTGTCATGGCCTTTATGTTGGAAAAATAAAGTTGGTTTATAAAAATGCAAATTAAATCTTGAAAACTTATGTTATTTATGTTTATTAATGATAATATTTTAATAATATAGACCATGAAGAATAATATACAACGGTTTCACAAAAAACAGGGAACTAGCCTATTGCATGGAATTTTTGTCGACAAATATTTTAAGTTACTTTAATTATAAATGCCCCTGAACCAAGGCCTAACCCCTCTCATTAGTATAGGAGGCCCGTGCCCAATACTGGGACAAGTTTAATACAGGGCCAGCCCTGTATTAATAAATTAATACCAGTGTTATTAGTATAGATTATAAATGAAGATGAACTTCTTTTATCTGGTGCCATGTATTTTACTTTAAGAGTTAGTATTTATAAAAATCATATTAAGTGATGAGCAAATAACATTTGTAGCCTTTTATATGTATGCCTTTTATATTTATATTGAAGCAGCGCGTGTTATGCATTATAGTTTTTACGTAGTACGAATTTCAAATCTAATTTCACATGGCGAGACCAGAATAATATCAATTGAAAGAGAGATAGGAATCGTCTGCACTTGATTTCCAATTTCACCCGCTTATATGATTCTATTTTCTGTTGAGAGGTATTAATATACGCAACGCTTGAAAAGGAGTTTGTTAATTCCACACATGTTTTTTATTTATTTTTATGTCGATATCTCAGCCTAAGTGAAAGCTGTCATGTTTATTTTGTTTGATATGGTAAATATGTCTATTTTCACTCGTAGAAAAAAATCATTGTTTAAATAATCTGGGAATGGGGGATGGTTGTGCCAGACAGCCTTCTGTTTTGTTCTGTTTTAATCCGTTTCTTAAGTTTTAATTACTTATTGTAATTTTTATATCAATACAACACTCACGACTGTAATCCCCGAATGGGTAGGCAGAGGTGTAACCAGTACACCCACTTTTCGCCGATTTTATTACGGTACCAAAATATGATAGGACGAGCCTATCGCCATTCCGGGATCAATTCCAGACTTCGGACTGATACTGAGTATTTCTAGATAGAAAACCTAATATCTCACTTCAGCACAACAGTCGTACGCCGCGCATGCAAATTACGTCTGCGCCACCGAGGCAGTATTTTTTTTTTAATAACTAGTTAATGTATTTGTCACTGACTAACAAAGTTTTTGCCATACCTATTATTGCAATCAAGTGTAACAGCCCGTGTGAACCATTCAGAGACATCCGTGGTGCTTTACATCAGGCTTACCCAGATTGTAAAGGTCCTTATGCTTGCGGCTAGTACCCCTCAGTTCATTATTTTATCTCGCGTTCCACGGAGGGATATTTGATTAATTTCGTTGGGGGATAGACGTTTAGACATTACCAGAGACTCACCAAGAATCACTGCTCGGTGTCGATAAATGCGTGCCATTGTTAATCTTGGCTTACAGGAGTTATAGCGTTAGAGTAGAGTTGGTTTCTTAAATTTACGCGAATATTATACATTGAAATAAAACGAAGTTTACGGATTATATCGCGGTTTATTTTACTTTTTTAACCCGACGTTTCGAAGACTTTACAGCCTTCATGGTCACGGGGGAGACTGAGTTGTATGTCATCTCGAAAGTGTAGTGCAATGTTTCTACCCTCCATGTAGTTGGTATTACATTTTTATTTTGATGTAGTCTGATCTACGCAGAAAGAGCTCACAGTGTCATGCGGTCTGGCAGTTGGTCTTTTGGGTTCCGATTTAATTAAATGTATAATTGGATCCCAGGCTATTGCTAGCTTCAACCATCTTCTCTATTGAAATTAGGATGTTTTTTAATTTCAATAGCCTCGCGAATCACCCTAGGTAGGAATCGGTGTTCTTTGGCAAGGATTTGTGGTTTATCAAATCGAAGATAATGTTTGGAGCCTTTTTCTGAATGTTCAGCAACTGCAGACATCGTAGAGCGTCGGTGTTTCATGTCAGCTATATGTTCTTTTACGCGGGTCCCTACATTTCTCATATAGGTCAAACAAAAAGAAATGTAGGTATCCTAATTTCAATAGAGAAGATGGTTGGAAGCTAGCACTAGCCTGGGATCCAATTATACATTTAATTAAATCGGAACCCAAAAGACCAACTGCCAAACCACATGACACTGTGAGCTCTTTCTGCGTAGATCGGACTACATCAAAATAAAACTGTAATATCAACTACATGGAGGGTAGAAACATTGCACTACACTTTCGAGATGACATACAACTCAGTCTCCCCCGTGACCATGAAGGCTGTAAAGTCTTCGAAACGTCGGGTTAAAAAAGTAAAATAAACCGCGATATAATCCGTAAACTTCGTTTTATTTCAATAGAGTAGAGTTGCTTTTTTTACCTGATGGTAAATAGCAGCGATAGCCTAGTTGGTTGCGGTACGGACTGTCAAGACGAAAGTCGTATGTTCGAAACCCAAGTGGCACGCACTTCTGACTTTTCTAAAGTTATGTGTGTATTAAATGTTAATTATCGCTTGCTTTAACGGTGAAGGAAAACATCGTGAGGAAACCTGCATATCTGAGAATTCTTATACGAATTTCGAAGGTATGTGAAGTCTACCAACCCGCATTAGGCCAGCGTGGTAGACTAAGGCCTAACCCCTCTCATTTGTAGAGAAGGCCCGTGCCTACCAGTGGGACAATGTTTAATACAGAGCTTGTATTATTATAAGTAGTCACCACCACCCATAGACTTCTGCAATGTCAGGGCACAGCAAAGCCGCTGCCTACCGATAAACGGTTAACCGTTGATTGTTACAGTGGCAGGTGTGTGGGTGGGATAGGGACTAACAAGGTTTTCTGATTACAATTTTGCACACGTCATATTATGTTTAATTATTCTAACAGCTCTTCCAGTCGGCTTCGTTAAAACGGAATATTTATCAGACAGTATGTAGGCGGGCGGATATGATTAAGTAAATGTTAAATTTACAATTAATCTGGAGTGTAAAACCGTTGAATGTATAAACTAAAGACGTATAAGTTATTCAGAGATTAATGTATTAGCAATATTCAGAACAAATGTTATTTTCTATTTGTAGTAAATATTACACGATAAGATTGGTATTAATTATCTTTTCGGATAAAGGCTTATATTTTTTAAGACAAACCCGATTTGGTATTTACTAATTGTTAGATTATGTACTGTGGTTCACTCTATAGACACATTAAGAGTTAGGGAAGAAGTGTAAAAATTGTAGCACAAGTCGAGCGAGCGAATTTAGCTTAAGTGGCTGGCTAGCGTTACTCAAATGTAGTATGTTGTAATCATTTAGCAAGTAACTGGTGGTGGTTGTACCCGTGAATAAAAAGGATCAATTCTGGTTTAATCTAAAATCAGATACATATAGTTGAAGCCGGGTAAACTTACATGTAACCGCACCTTTTAAAAGTGCTAGAGCCACATTGTAGACATATTTGTCTATAGCATGAATGGGCCGGCTCGACCGGGGTAGTACCACTGTCTCACAGAAAACCAACGTAAAGTGACAGTTTACTGTTGCGTTTCGTATGGTAAGTGAGATATCCGGAGGCCCAGATTCCCCCTTCCCTTCCCTAATCCCTATTCCTCTCCTTTAAGGCCGACAGCGCATACATGACACTTTCGGTATTGTGGATGTTCATGGGCGGTGGAGATCACTTAACATCAGGTGACCCACAGACTCATCGGACTATGTTATAAAAAAAAACCTCGGCTTTTATCCGCCACAGATATGTATTATAGATATTGATACTAGTGTAGCCATGATCAAATTGAGTATTTTTTTAATCAATAACCCCGGACAAAATGTGTCTTATCTGAAAACAAGGACTTTATCGGTTTCATAGCTGAAGTACGTTGAATTAAAACTAATTTTAATGTTAAGGGATTCTATCGCGGTTTATTTTCTTTAGTCCCAACGTTTCGAAAGCTTTACAACCTTCATGGTCATGGGGCGGACTGAATTGTATGTCATCACGCAAGTATAAACATAACAAACCATTCTGAAGTACGTTGCCACTTTTGACATCAGTCTTCCTTTTTTTTTCCCGTTTCAAATTTTCCATCCCGTGGTTGTTTGAAAAAATCGCCGAGGGCGATAAGACCGCCAATTGTACTCTTTATTTAGTCTGTTTTAATATTATAAATTCTTGTAATCTTACGACTATTACAAATGCGAATGTTTGGATGGATGGATATTTGTTACTCAATCACGTTAGAACGGCTGGACGGATCTGGTTGAAATTTGGCAGAAAGATAGATTATAGTCTGGAATGGCACATATGAGATAGTTTCGTTTTTGTTTTACACAGAGCAAGGGATCGACATGTTTTTTTGCATTGTGATAGTTGAGGGTCTAAAAATGACATAGATTTTTTTATCCTGAAAATGCACGATTCCTATGGAATAGCATGATATAGAAAGATGTAATAGCTTAAGATGTCTCTATGAATTTTATACCTTTTCTTTCAAAGATAACTACCACGCGGGCGAATCTGCGAGCAACATCTAGTAAAGAGTATAAATAAAATAATTGAATCCTTGCATCTTTAAGGACTTTTTTAATCTGTATATATAAAAGAAGAAACTGACTGACTGACTGACTGACTGACTGACTGATCGATCAACGCACAGCCTAAACGGCTGGGGTTAGAGACTTGAAATTTTGACAGTAGGTACCTTTTATCACGTAGGCATCCACTAAGGAAGGGTTTTTGGAAATACCACCCCTAAGGGGGTAAAATAGGGGATGAAAGTTTGTATGAAAATCCGTCATTTTTGAAGTTAAATTCATGAAAATTAGTATTTGGCATTTTAGTTAAAAATAAAAAATATATGTTTCAGGATTTTTGGAAATTCCGCCCCTAAGGGGGTAAAATAGGGAATGAAAGTTTGTATGAAAATCCGTCATTTTTAAGTTAAACGCATGAATATTGGTATTTTGTATTGTATACTTTTTCTCCCAAACATGACCTCTACGCGGGCGGAGCCGCGAGCAACAACTAGTACAAAATATGTTGTTTCAGGTGTGCACAATAGGTGTTTTGGCGAATACAATGAACATAGCGGTATTGACCAGGCGAGACATGGCTGCGGCACCCATCAACAGACTCCTCAAATGGTTGGCTGTAGCAGACGTCTTCGTCATGGTTGAATATGTGCCATTCGTTATATATAGATATTTGGTAAGACAACTGCTATTCTTTTTTTGTATTAGGAGATATCTATAATAAGTAAGTATAAGCATGAACTGGTAGTTTTTGTGGTGGAGATTTATCTATACTATAACGGTACTACTAACGGTAGGTAGCGGCTTTGCTGTGCCCTGGTATTGCAGAAGTCTATGGGCGGCGGTGACACTATTTTTAATTATTGTCTGTCTGTCAAAGCGTGAAGTCTAAAGTACTGCGTTTTAACAAAAGAATCGGCAATAAAACTAAAGATCATATATAGGGGTAATATTTAGTCTTTATTTAATTAAAATAGATTCATTCAACCAAAAGTTATGAGTATTTATAGTTCACAATAGCTGTATTACGGAGATAAGGGGTGGTAAGATATGAAGTGATATACTTACTAAAAGCTAGCTCCCAAAAATAACATCCAACCGGATGGAGCTGCGATCAACAGCTAGTTTAAAATATATTAATAATTATATGTCATAAGTTCAAAATTACGCGCAAAACCAACTCTTACACCACTCAATCTCGAGCAGAAAGTTTAATAAATATGTGATAGAGATAGTTTCAAATTATTTCTTTTGTCAAAGGGGAAATACCGATTACTGTGATTAAATTGATGAGTAAATATAAAATACATATTTTATCATAATTAATTATAGTTTTAATTATTATTAATAATAATTAATTAATTAACCGATATATATACCTATATATTCAGATATACCTAGTCAGGTCATAAATTCTGTCACATGTTTAATATAAAATAATTAAACAAGTTTATTCATTATGTAACCATTTATATAGCAAAATGAACTTAACAAAA
The DNA here is from genome assembly GCA_905220505.1 of Laothoe populi. NCBI lineage: Eukaryota > Metazoa > Arthropoda > Insecta > Lepidoptera > Sphingidae > Laothoe > Laothoe populi. The sequence goes on from HG992165.1 coordinate 10,569,848, forward strand.
CATAGATTCTTATGACACTAAAGTTTATTCAAAATGACCTCCGTGATTTTGAATACAGGCCTTCAATCTGCGCGGCCAGTTGTCTATCGCAGCACGAACGAGGTCCATGTCAATATCGGCGGCTGCCTAAATCAAGGATGTCTTGAGTGACTCCAAATTGGGATGAGGCTTTGAGCACGCCTTTTCCTCCAAGTGTTGCCATATCCGTGTAATCTAACGGATTCAAATCTGGACTGGAGGAGGGCCAGTCTTCGTGCCGTATGAAGTCGATTTCACGCGCCGCCAGCCAGTCTTGTGTGCTCTTCGCTCTATGAGCTGGCGCCGAATCTTGTTGGAATACCCAGTGCCTGTTATTGAACATGGTATGAGAAACAGGTTCCACAAGGTTCGTCAGGACTGTATTTTGATACACAACTGCATTCGTTTTTACACCTTTCTCACAAAAATGTACCTCTGTTAAGCCCCAATAAGAAACTCCCAACCATACCATGAGCGAGGATGGAAAATGACCTCGTTGGACACGCGGAATACGGTTGCTCGCTTCTTCACTACTGTGTGCGTACACCTTATAATTTTGTTTGTTGTAACTCTCTTCTACGGTAAAATTTTTTTCATCTGAAAAAAGAATTTCCCGATATTTTTTTCCCGCGTACCGCTTCAACAAAGCGCGGCATCTCTTCAGTCTCAGGTCCATTAGACGAGCATTCAAACGATGTCCTGTTTTTCTTCGATATGCCCGAAGCCCTAAGTCTTCATTTAACACCCTTTTCACCGTGGTTCTGCTTAGCCCCATCTGAAGGGCCAACAGTTTCTGCTTACGTTTGGGATTTCTTTGAATTCGCGCCTTCACAGCTTTTATCACTGCTGGAGTCCTAACAGACCGAGGGCGACCACTTCTTGACCTGTCATCTACACTAGAGTCTTCATTGTATCGTTTGATGGTACGATAAATGAATCTTTTGGTTACATTAAAATTTTTCAGTATGTCAAAAATTTTAATTGGCGCGTAACCGCAACGATGCAAGCAATTACTGCAACACGGTCTTCTTTAAGCGTCCACTCCATATTTAAAAATGAGTAAAATTCTAAAAAGTATACATTTTTATTTTCATGAACAATTTGAAATTCGAATTCAATAAACTTTTTGTGGCCAGCATTCTAAAATAAAAGTTTTTACTGTGTGACAATACTTATGACCTTTTTTTTTTTTTTTTTTCGCGGACAATACTTATGACCTGACTGTGGATATAATATATAATAATCAGATATGTTTGATAATCAGATTCTAGAAATATGATCCCCAAAATAGAGCAATATTCGTAATCCTTTTTCAATTAGATAAACATTACCTTTTATACTGTGTTCAATAATCATGGCACGGAAATTGAATGGACAAATGCGGATATATTCTGCGGATAGATATCATCTCTGCTTACTTTGATCAGGGATTCTAATTATCAGCATGGGTAGGGTTATTTATTACAATAAACAAATATAATTAATATAATACACTGTAATATGGCAGCAGCGATAGCCTTGTTGGTTGCGGTACGGACTGCCAAGACGAAAGTCGTATGTTCGAAACCCAAGTGGCATACACCTCTGACTTTTCTAAAGATATGTGTGTATTAAATGTTAATTATCGCTTGCTTTAACGGCGAAGGAAAAATTGTGAGGAAACATGCGTATCTGAGAATTCTTATAGGAATTTCGAAGGTATGTGAAGTCTACCAATCCACATTAGGCCAGCGTGGTGGACTAAGGCCTAACCCTTCTCATTAGTAGAGGAGGCCCGTGCCCAGCAGTGGGACAATGTTTAATAATTAATTTATAAATTAATACAGTGCTAGTATTATTATTATTACTGACTTCAATATCCTTTAAACTGGAACACTACAATACTCGCACTCTGTTGCTTGGCAGAACAAAAGAGAAAGCAGGGGTTTCTACCCATACCCGACCCTTATCTATGCATACAAAGACACACCATCTATTCTAGAATTTTCTGAAATATAAACACATTCCGTAATCCATCGCAACTTTTTATTAACCGTTGTTGTAGCGTTTTGGAAGACAACTGAAAAACCTTTTTGTATGTGATGTACGTACATAATCGTATATAGTTTAATTTATATAATGACACATTTGTTGTAAATGTATTTACTATTTGTATTTCCGATCTTTTTTGTTTCCATCTCTATTGTTTTAGTGAATGTTGTTTTTATACTTTTTTTATCCTCGCACGGCATAGTGACCACACTGGTGGTAAGCGCAGTACCGTCCAATTAGAGTATAGAGTAGCAAGAGACAATCTATCCCCCGCTACTCAACACGATCATACCAGCCTGCTTCTTCACACACCGTCATGGGCAAGAAGGTGAAGAAGCGGTCGAGGGTTTAGTGTCGGAGTACTCAGAAGGCCGCAAAACGGCCAAACATCGTACCCCAAACAAAAACCGGATTTACATTGGCTGATCCCGTGGCGCGACACACTTGCGTGTGCCACTATGGCGGGTTTTACACCCTGTGTACGGTGGTCGCTATCCGGGCGGATATGAATATCCTACCACCACCTGAAGTTTCATTTAATTTAATAGTCAAACTTGCATCGAAGCCTATTTGACCATTTTAAAGTGATGTGCATTTTACGACCAATTTCAACAAGATATCTTAATTCGAAACTACAGATAGACATATTATTATTTATATTCATATTCGACAAATGAGCCATAAGAATGAAGTTTGAATGCCACGCCTACTAATGACATAGTTTGATTGATTTATTATCTGATTAGATCTGGAAATGCAGATTGAGATTGCTTATTGAAATTGGCCATTAATTGACAGTCAGTAGGGACTAATGTTCTATTATAATTATATTATTATTAACATAGACAAGGCAGCGGCTCTGCTGTGTTAGGCAGCGGCTCTGTTGTGTTAGGCAGCTCTGCTGTGCTCTGGCATTGCAGAAGTCTATGGGCGGCGGTGACTACTTACCATCAGGTGGCCCGTCTGCTCGTCTGCCTATCCAGGCACTAAAAAAAAAGACAGTCAAAATTCCTACTTTCACATAATAAAAGTACTAATAACATTTGGTGTTGTATCTTAACACACAAAATCATATTGTCACTTCTAGTGATATTTATCTGAGAAAGTAAGATCATTATAATAATATATCTACTTATTCGAATACGACGAGGAACGATATTCCCTGTTCAATATTATCATATTGCATAATCATTGTTACAATTAACGTTTGAATATGTAAGTAATATTAAATTATAATAATTAATAAGGGTTTCCATTGTCCAACAGAATAGAGTTCGGTCGGTCGCATATTGGATCCACGAATTTATGTTACGCGACTCCATTGTTATCATGTAGAATATTGATCATTGACATTTTAGACTTGATAATCATAGAATAGACAATGATTAATGTTTTAATCATATTTTATTATCTATGCCATGATTTAATGCCAGGTATATTGTTAGTGGAAACCGTTGGGCAGTTTGTATGTTTGTGGCAATAAAGTGTTTTTTATTATTATTATTAATAGTGTAGCGCAACATAAAAGTCGTAGATTTTATATATTATAATTTATATAAAATTTATGAATGTTCTATGGACCTGGCTGGAGCGATTTTGATGAAATTTTCAGATAAGCCCAGCGGGTGATCCTATGACAATTGTTAGCGATAGGATCAACAGAATACTTTTTTACCTAACTGCCAAGGAAGGGTTATGTTTTTCACGCGTATCTTGTATGTATGTTTGTAAATTTCTTTATTACCTCGAATCTTCCAAACGGCTGGATGGATTTCGATATTTCAGGTATCGTTATATTCATATTAAAACCCCAAGTGTCTTTAAATAAGTGTTGGACAAAAGAGATCAAAATGGCGGATTTTTGGCGCAAAATAGTAATACATAAATTAAAAAAAATTACCAAACTTATCGAGTAGGGTATCAAAATAAAGGAAATTAAAAGGGGATTCCAAATATACCTAGTCAGGTCATAAATTCTGTCACATGTTTAATATAAAATAATTGAAACAAGTTTATTCATTATGGAACCATTCATATACCAAAATGAACTTAACAAAACATAGATTCTTATGACACTAAAGTTTATTCAAAATGACCTCCGTGATTTTGAATACAGGCCTTCAATCTGCGCGGCCAGTTGTCTATCGCAGCACGAACGAGGTCCATGTCAATATCGGCGGCTGCCTTAATCAAGGATGTCTTGAGTGACTCCAAATTGGGATGAGGCTTTGAGCACGCCTTTTCCTCCAGGTGTTGCCATATCTTGTAATCTAACGGATTCAAATCTGGACTGGAGGAGGGCCAGTCTTCTTACCGGATGAAGTCGATTTCACGCGCCGCCAGCCAGTCTTGTGTGCTCTTCGCTCTATGAGCTGGCGCCGAATCTTGTTGGAATACCCAGTGCCTGTTATTGAACATGGTATGAGAAACAGGTTCCACAAGGTTCGTCAGGACTGTATTTTGATACACAACTGCATTCGTTTTTACACCTTTTTCACAAAAATGTACCTCTGTTAAGCCCCAATAAGAAACTCCCAACCATACCATAAGCGAGGATGGAAAATGACCTCGTTGGACTCGCGGAATACGGTTGCTCGCTTCTTCACTACTGTGTGCGTACACCTTATCATTTTGTTTGTTGTAGCTCTCTTCTACGGTAAAAAAATTTTCATCTGAAAAAAGAATTTCCCGATATTTTTATATTTTTTTCCCGCGTACCGCTTCAACAAAGCGCGGCATCTCTTCAGTCTCAGGTCCATTAGACGAGCATTCAAACGATGTCCTGTTTTTCTTCGATATGCCCGAAGCCCTAAGTCTTCATTTAACACCCTTTTAACCGTGGTTCTGCTTAACCCCAACTGAAGGGCCAACAGTTTCTGCTTACGTTTGGGATTTCTTTGAATTCGCGCCTTCACGGCTTTTATCACTGCTGGAGTCCTAACAGACCGAGGGCGACCACTTCTTGACCTGTCATCTACACTAGAGTCTTCATTGTATCGTTTGATGGTACGATAAACGAATCTTTTGGTTATATTAAAATTTTTCAGTATGTCAAAAATTTGAATTGGCGCGTAACCGCAACAATGCAACGCAATTACTGCAACACGGTCTTCTTTAAGCGTCCACTCCATATTTAAAAATGAGTGAAATTCTAAAAAGTATACATTTTTATTTTCATGAACAATTTGAAATTCGAATTCAATAAACTTTTTTGTGGCCAGCATTCTAAAATAAAAGTTTTTACTGTGTGACAATACCTTAGAGTAGGCAACCAAAAGGAGACGGCATTGCGCTCGAATCTTGAACAAAAAATTCAGCAATGTCGGTGGGGGGCTTCGTACAACTACAAATAAACATGTGCACACAAATGCAAAATGTAATCACATCGCTACGCACGCACACTACACTATTTCATACAACACTGGCAAATTTATGCACACAGTTACAAATTTATCTTGGTGTGTAATGTATTTACAGTGTCATATATTGACAACTGTGTAAAAACAGTAGAGCTTGACAATGTCGACACGAGGTATAGATAGCGTTGTCCTTATCTATCGATAGATAAAATAAAACAATTATAATTTATGAAATATTTTAAGATTATTTTTTATGTGTATCATCTTGTCTATCGCTTTCTTGCAATCTCTGGGTGTGATTTCGTGAAAAGAGACGGAATTAATAGTTCTAATTTAATCGAAATACTGTAAAGATAATAAAGGTAATGAGTAGTGAGAAAAATACAAGTCAAATAAGAAAAAATAAATACTTTATTTTTTAGAAAATGAATTTTAAATAATACGCCATTAATTTATTTGAAATGGATATCCAGCTGTTGTTACATTACTTAGGACTAAGTTATAATGAGGTAACAATAATCTTACTATTAATGAACAATATTTTAAGGATACCACGACATGCGTTGAGAAAAAAAAGGAACACCAGTATTCAATAAAAGTAAAAGGTTAATTAAATTTTCAAAAATAACAATGAGCATGACCAAATGAGAATTTAATTAATAATAATATATATATATATATATAATAATATAATATAATAATATAATATAATATAATATAATATAATATAATATATATATATATTATATCTAAGTATAACAATATTATAGAATTGTACCTAAAAGAAAAACCATTTTGCCAGAACAGCTTTTTTGAATTTTGGCAATTTATCAACAAATACATACATCGTTTCACAAATAGAGTTATATGATTTGGACAAACGGGATATGACAGAGAATTGTTTTAGGTCGGTTCTGGTCTCTTGGTTTCTTATATAAGTAAACTCGTCTTCTTCTGTTTTCCTAATGAAAACACCACCTTGCTTAATCTACACGAATTTGTACTCTTTATCTTTGGCGATCTGGCGAGCCGCTGCGTGTAATTTGTTTTTAGGTAATAGGTGCTCAACAATGTAAAGCGGCGATTTATTACCTCCAATGCCTATGTGAGCAGTACTGAGCTTGTCGTTTGGATTTGCCGTATTAAAATTTATTGTTTTCGCTAAAAATGTATCCCGAAGCCTAGGGGTAGCCAATTTAACAATGATTGAGCGAGGTCTCTTGTCGTCTCTGTTACTTTTTACCACACGAGTGCAATGATGAATGTCGGATTCTTTCAAGTCGCAGGATACCTTAGACAGCTGAGTAATCATAGATAGCAAGTTTTACTGTTTATGCTCAGGGACACACTCTATCTCAAGATTGTTAGAACGGTTATGCTGCTCAGCAACCTGAAGCCTGATTTGCAGATCCTTTTTTTTTATTCTGGCGCGGCAAAGTGACCACACTGCACCTGATGGTAAGCGCAGTGCCGTCTAGATATAGAGTATCAAGTAGCGAGAGACAGTCTATCCCCCGCTACTCAACACAATCATGCCGGCCTGCTGTTTAGCTTCTTCACATTACGCCTAAAGGACCCAGGATCATAGGAGGAAGGGAACACGGTAGCTGGCAAACTGTTCCACAGCTTGATGGTGCGGCAAAAATACGAATTTGCGAACCTCTTGGTTCGGGCCGGGGTAGTAGACACCACGAAGCTGTGGCTCCACAAGCCAGTACGCGTGGTTCTGTTATGGAAAGGAGAGGATGGGATAAGATCAAACAATTCTTCAGAGCATTCGCCATGATACAGACGGTAGAACACGCTAAGCGAGGAAATATCCCTACGCAGCTGTAGCGGCTCCAGGTTGTTACTCACGTCTGCATCATTCACAATGCGGATGGCCCGCCGCTGCAACCCATCCAAGGCATCGAGAAGGGATCTTGCGGAACCGTCGCAGAGGTGCGAGCAGTATTCCATTCCCGGCCGCACCTGCGCTTTATATAAGCGGTAGAGCTGACCAGGCGTGAAAAACCGCCGCACCCTGTTCAGGATTCCGACCCTGCGTGAAGTGGCGGATATTACGCCCTCGATGTGGCTCCTTGGATTAAGATCGCAGCGGATGTCCATACCTAGGACACTAAGGTCATTCCGCATTGCGAGTGGAACACCCTGAAGAACGGGGATTGGAGAAAACGGAGACTTCTTGCACGAGAACGCGCACACTTCTTGGCATTAAACTCAACTCGATTCCTGGTACCCCATGATGAGATGAGATCCAAGGTCTGGTTGAGCTCAACGACAAGATCCTCTCGTCTCCTCTCAGTATCCGCCCGGCAACCAGGAGGCTTACTGCTATAACGCCCATGAACCCTGCTATCGTCTGCATAGCAATGAATGTTGCCAAGCGACAACATATCATTGATATGCAGAAGAAACAAGGTGGGCGAAATCACAGAACCTTGTGGTACTCCGGCATTTACTGACATGAGCTGCGAAGCGTGTCCATCAACGAGGACACGCATTCTACGCTCATGCAGAAAGCCGGAAATCCACTTGCACAGGTTGTCGGGCAGACCGTATGCCGGGAGCTTAGAGAGAAGGCCACGATGCCAGACCCTATCAAATGCCTTGGCTATGTCGAGACTCAAAGCCAGAGCCTCGCCATGCTTGTCAATCGCTTCCCCCCAGTGATGTAATACGAACGCTAGAAGATCACCCGTTGATCGGTTATGACGGAAACCGTATTGGCGGTCATTGATCAACGAGTGATCCTCTAGGTAGCGAACTAATTGGCTGTTTATCAGTCGCTCCATGACTTTACACATCACTGAGGTTATGGCGATTGGGCGATAATTGTTAGGGTCTGATCTATCACCCTTTTTGGGGATCGGCTGCACATTAGCCTCCCTCCAAGATTCAGGCACAATACCTGAGAGGTAAGACGATCGGTATAGGCGCGTCAGTACAGGAGACAACTCCGCTGCACACTTTTTAAGTACAAGCGCTGGGATACCATCAGGACGTATGGACGTATGGACCATCCTGTAACGTATTTGTTAACTGAAAGTTCTCTTTCTTTAGCTCTCCCAGTGTGTCTTGGTATTTGGCGATGGCGGATTTGGTGGTTTCATAATTTTAATTGCGCTAGTATCAACAGTGGTTTTTTTCGATGCGTAATATTGTCATTAAAAGGGAGCGAGTCATTATTGTTCCTTGACTTGCCGGGTGAGTCAATGGGACGTAAAGGTGTATCAGTTTTTGGTTGCTTTGCACAAAATCCGTGACACTTCCATTTATTTATTTTTTGTCAACACTAATTATAGAGAAGCGTTTTTCAGGTATGTCAGCACATGGAACACAACAATGACGGCCGTTGCAAATTATTTTAAAATGTATTTGATGATTACTCACTCGTTTTGAGGTATTCCGATTCAGCAAATATACTACCGGAAAGTACACAACACGACCTTTCCAATGGTATATAGTTTGTGAGAAAATGTTCTGTTATTCCTCAAAATTTCAATTAAATAAGCGGAGCCAAGAAATACAGTGTTATTGGTAGCGAATGCGAATAGCAAATGCTGCGAATGGAATTATTGCATGTCATTGGGAGCGATTATTGCCTGTTTTGGTGTGGTAGCCGGCTAACGCTATCTATTATGAAGAGCATATAAAAAGGGCTTGAGATCTTGAATTTAATACAGGGTGTCCCAAAAGTCGACGTCAAGCCGGGAGAAAAGGCAAGACATACCGGTTATCAAAAAAATATAAAAAATCCAAGTTTTTAAAATTAGAGGCATGGCCCGCGATTTTTCAAAGTATAATCCTAACTTTGCGCATTTGTGTGATCTTACGTAAGAACTATTAAGACTCCCTCCCACGCCTTGTAAGAAAAAATAAGACTTGATCGACTTCCCCCATACATCATCTTACGTAATAAATGAATGGCGCCAAAATTCATACCTAAATATTTTTGAAATTTACCGGATACATTTTTAGGATCAAATTTTTTTGACAAATATTTTATTCTGGTTTTGGTATATTTTGTGACATTCCTAGTGTGTTAGAACTATTTACAAAAAAAGTATATGTTTAGAAGACAGTCCAGATGTATTAGTAATTATATCGATAACCTTGATAAGTTTATCTACAACACTATTTGAGTCTTGCATACACGACAGTGTTACCACATAAACCACCCAAAATGCCAGTGTAATAAAGTTTATGAAATTGTAAACTTAATCGATATGTCAACTCTCCTAATATTTTTAAATTATAAATTAAGTTAAGGAAGCATAAATAAAGTAATCTTACTGATATTATAAATGCGTATGTTTGGATGGATGCATGGTTGTTTGATATCCAATCACGCTACAACGGCTGGACGGATCTACTTAAAATTTGGCACAGAGATAGATTATAGTCTGGAAAAGCACATAGGCTGCTTTTTATCCCGGAGAAATGTACAGTTCCCATGGGATAGTTTAGTTTTTCACAGAGCAAGGGATCGACATGATTTTTTGAATAGTGGGAGTTTAGGGATCAGAAAATGACTAAGACCACTTTTAGCTCGAAAAAATGCACGCTTCCTATGGGATAGCAAAATATAGAAGGTTAAAATGCTCCAAAACCTACACGCGGGTGGAGCCGCGGGCAACATTAGTTAAAAATGAATATTAAAAAAACAACTTGCGTTTAAGATATTGAATGCAAATAAATTTTACACTACTGTGGCTAAAAGTTTAACCTGGCAACATTTAGTACCCGATGATAATTTTTAGAAATTATATGTTTTGTTGCTTTTAAGAATAATATTACTTTAAAAAAATACGTCCAGGCGAAAAATAATGTTGTATTTTTTTAAGTTTGATGTGTCAGATCTATTTTTACATGTTAATACCGCTACAGGCTCGCATTTTCAAGGAGCTCCAATCGCACGTGATGTCACTTTTTTAGTGGCGGATCACGAAGCGCAACTAGTTTTATAGAACGTGTATGAGCACCGTGCTCTTACATTTGTCAAACGGGGTAAGCGCTCAATGGCGTCTCCAGTGTTAAATACTCTAAGGACAATACTTATGACCTGACTGTGTATATATATATAAGTTATATGTTTAAATTAATTTTCACTTGGGTATCGGTTTTCGCTTAAACTCAAACAAGTACCGCTTTATATTCATCAATATAGAATAGTATCAGAGTATGCCGGGACACTAAAATAAAATAAATAATTAATAGCAGTCGGGACCCAATTGCAAATTATAAACCGAAAGAAAATTGATAGGTTGCTGCTAATTTTATTTTCTATTCTCAATCTTGTTTTGGTCTTTTTAGTGCATTACTTATTTGCAGTCGGGTTTTTGATTTTTTAATTATTTATTTTATTAAGCTTTGTAATTTAGTGTCGTAGTTTCTTGAGCAGCAATAATTATTATTTCGGTTCCACGGGATAGCGAAAAACTTATTCAACGCGGACGAAGTCGCGGACAAAAGCTAGTGAATAATAAAAATCACAAACATAGTCCTGACCCCACACTGAGATACCAGTCTTCTGTTGAATATTTCAGGAACTATGAGATACTTTTTGACCTTACTACATCTATATATATATACCTCGTATTATTATTACCTTACCTATATAACTACCTACCTATATAATTACCTCGTCGCGGGGATCGCATTCGCGGCTTCCCATTTCAGCTAATGACGACCTCGCATCCCGGAATCTATTAACGATTATTCTAATTATCCGTATTTCTAATTTATGCATCACGTACAATATTATCCTATTCGTAGCGATAGCGAAGTGGATGCTTCCAGTAAGATTTGAACTTTAAATCTTTAAGGACAGCCTTCGTAGCTCAGCGGGCTAGTAGTTGGTTGTGAAACGAAATGCGGGTTCGATTCCCGGACCCAGACAAATGTTTGTGCGATCCACAAGTATTTTGTTTTGGTCTGCGTGTGGTGAGGACTCTCGCAGTTCTCGATGCGCACGATACGAGGTTGCCTAGTGTGGAGTCAGTACTATATGTGTGACTGTTGGGTGGGTATTTGATTATCTAAAGGTTAAAATTTTAAGCAACATTATATGTAAGTACTTTTTATTATTTAAAACAAACCCAACTTCCTATGATCGCTCCTTCCTCATTCCTATGATCCTGAGTCCAGACCCAGCTCATGAACCCATGGACACAATCATGCCGGCCTGCTGTGTAGCATCTTCATGATTGTGTTAAGTAGCGGGGGACAGATTGTCTATCGCTACTTGATACTCTAATTGGACGGCACTGCGCTTACCATCAGGTGCAGTTTGGTCACTTTGTCGTGCCAGAATAAAAAAAAAACAAATAATACATAATTCTTGAATGAACATTGGGTGTAATTAACTTGTACTAATCGGACTACAATAAATAAAAATTATAAAACAACTATATGGAGGGATAGCCTAGTTGGTTGCGGTACGGACTGCCAAGACGAAAGTCGTATATTCGAAACCCAAGTGGCATACACCTCTGACTTTTCTAAAATTATGTGTGTATTAAATGTTAATTATCGCTTGCTTTAACGGTGAAGGAAAACATCGTGAGGAAACCTGCATATCTGAGAATTCTTATACGAATTTCGAAGGTATGTGAAGTCTACCAATCCGCATTAGGCCAGCGTGGTGGACTAAGGCCTAACCCCTCTCATTAGTAGAGGAGGCCCGTGCCCAGCAGTGGGACAATGTTTATTACAGGACCAGTATTATTATTATTATATGGAGGGTAGAAACATTGCACTATACTTGCGTGACAACATACAACTCAGTCCGCCCCGTGACCATGAAGCCGTAAAGATTTAGAAACATCGGGATTAAAAAAGTTAAATAAACCGTGATAAAATCCGTAAAATTAGTTTTTTTTTATAGTGTAGTCCGACAAACGACCCAGTGGGTCACCTGATGTTAAGTGATCTCCACCGCCCATGAACATCCACAATACCGAAAGTGTCATGTGTCAGTATCATGTGTCAATGCGCTGTCGGCCTTAAAGGACCAGGAATAGGGATTAGGGAAGGGAAGGGGGAATCTGGGCCTCCAGATATCTCACTTACCTTACGAAACGCGACAATAAAGTGTCACTTTACGTTGGTTTTCTGTGAGACAGTGGTACTTACCCCGGTCGAGCCGGCCCATTCATGCTGTAGGCAAATATGTCTACAGCGTGGCTCTTTAATAGTTTTATTTCAATGTAAAATATTTGTTCATAACTACAGATTTTATTTATAAAACTCTTAATAAACGACGGTGCCTCATGATTTCTAGCAATTTACATTTCTCTCCGCATACTAACCGATTCAAAACGATTGCTCAAGATTGAATAGGCTCCTTTAACTGGGTGTATTGAATAATAGGATCCACACAAGGGGCAGCTTTACTTCTTTGTATTGTGTGACTTGATTTAGTATTTCATTTTTATATGCACGATCTTTATCCATACTAAATATTATAAGAGAGCAAAAGAGACGGCCATTAAAGGTGGATATCATAAGATGCACATAAACGACGGTTACCACGGCAGCGATCAACTTAATGATCACTGTCACAACTCAGTGCTCAAGGTTCACAACCCCATGTCAAGATGTACCAAGTACTACTATCCAAGTAGTCTCAAGTGTACACGGACAGCATAACCCTCTATGCTGAACTGCCACCTAGAATGGACTGTGTTCTAGAGCGCCCGAGCGCTCCCTTTTATTGCAAACTTTTACCCCCACCCAATTGGTAATTATCAATCTACCAACAGTTATTTATAGAGTACCCTCGGATATCTCTAATAAATAGGGACTACCCTAACAATATTATAAATGAGAGAGTAAATTTGTCTGTTTGTTACGCTCTCACGGTTAAATTACCAAACCGACTTTGATTATATTTGATACTATGGAAAGGTATAGATAGATTACCTAGTCTTTAGGAAAATCTGAAGGGAGTAAAAGTCTAAAGTTGTACATAGAACCCATTTTACTCAAAGTAAAAAATTTAAATTTAAAATTAATAATTAATTAATTTTTTTTTTATTTTGAATTTTTTTTTATTTTTTTTCATTGAAATTTATAATATACCTATGAATTTTGTAAGACTGCCTCAGTAGCGCAGTTGTAATTGCGGATGCGTTACGAGAGCTGTGCTGAGGTCTTGGGTTCAATCCCCGGGTCGGGTAAAGTGATATTGGGTTTTTCTATCTAGAAATTCTCAATATTAGCCCAGAATCTTGAATTTGTGCCCGGTATGGCGATAGGCTCGCCCCCTATCACATTATGGGACCGAAATTCGGCGAAAAGTGGGTGTACTGGTTACATCTCTGCCTACCCCTTCGGGGATTACAGGCGTAAGTGTGTATGTATGTATTTTGTAAGTAATAAAGAATTACAGTTTCAGCATTTTCTAATCTTTATAATAAACTAGCTGTTGCTCGCGGCTCCGCCCGTATGGAGGTCATGTTTGGGAGAAAAAGTATACAATACAAGATACCAATTTTCATGCGTTTAACATCAAAAATGACGGATTTTCATACATACTTTCATCCCCAATTTTACCCCCTTACGGGTGGTATTACTAAAAACCCTTCCTTAGTGGATGCCTACGTCATAAAAGGTACCTTCTCTCAAAATTTCAAGTCTCTAACTCCAGCCGCTTAGGCTGTGAGTTGATATGTCAGTCAGTCACTTTCTTCTTAATAATTAATAAGCATCTTTAAGACGGGAAAATATTAAAGTATATGCGGAAGTTTGTGGGTATGTTTATTATTCTTAAGCAGTAACGGCTGAGCTTAGCTTATAGATCGAGATAGATTATATCGACATAAGTTACTTTTTGTACTAGTCGTGGGCTCGATTCTTGGGAAAAATATATTCAAAGACGTTTTGTGTGTACTTGTTTCGTATGATGAGTGAGATATCTGCAGGATAAATAAAAATATTTCCCTTTCCTAATATCTATTCCTTTCTATAAATGTTGGAAACAATCCAGAACTCTTGTAGCCTTGTGAGTGTTTATAGGCGATGGCGATCAAACACCAGCAAGTAATCCAATTTCTTGTTTCCCATATTTGGTATTAAAAATATTTTTACCAATGTTAAATCAAATAACCAGATCGAAGAAGGTACCGAATCGGTACATATAAGTGTTACAGACTTCCAAAGAATTTTCATCAACTTTCCTCAATTGGAAATTGAAAACTGTCTCCGGGGAGTCGGACTAGATTCCGGGAGGGAATGTGTCATATTTGCATATCATGCAATCGTTTAAAATTTTGGTATATTTTTCTTTCATAAATTGTGTACTAACTGCAAAGACTCGAGAGAGTTTTTTTTTATCCTGGCACGGCAAATTGCCCACACTGCACCTGATGGTAAGCGCAGTGCCGTTCAAACAGAGTATAGAGTAGCGAGAGACAATCTATCCCTGTTACTCGACACAATCATGCCGGCCTGCTTCTTCACACTACGCCATGGGCAAGAAGGTGAAGAAGCAGTCGAGGGTATAGTGTCAGAGTACTCAGAAAGCCGCAAAGCGGCCAATCATCGTACCCTAACTCTAGACCCCTGACAAAAACCGGATGTACACTGGCTGATCCCGGAACGTGACACACTTGCGTGTACCACTATGGCGGGTTGTTCACCCTGTGTGCAGTGGTCGCTATCCGGGCGGATATGAATATCCTACTATCAGCTAAAATAACGTGTTAAAATGATTAACGTCTGTGAGACGAATATAGAGCCGTTTATTTGTCATGCATGTTGTATATGTATACTTTATGTTGAACATATAATTTACTGTTCGTGATTGTATATGTTTTGAATTTTAACCTCAAATATAGAAATGAATAAACAATGCGAGCAATTAAAGTTTGGTAAGTGAAATAATATACACAGAAAATAATATACATATGGTTACAGTGTTACTGTCCACGATTACTGTTTAGTAACATTATGAATGCCCGCGACAATGGTATTGCCAACCTGTGCAGTACCGGGTGACGCATCCCCTTATCCAGTGGGAAGTAAAATAAATAAACAAATACTCTTAACAGGTACACACTTAGTCCTGACCCCACACTAGGTCAAACCTGTATCAGGTATCAAGAGCTACGAGGAATTTTGGTCCCGCAACACCCAGACCCGAAACAAATATCATCACTCAATTTGTCTCGAGGCGGGGACCAAATCCACGGTCTTTTGTTCCATTTTGTGAGACCTAAGTCTCTCGTAGTCCCTGGTAACCACAGCACAAGACTCCTATCTAAGTGTGGGATCGGGGCTATTTGTGTGACTGTTGGGCGTTATATGAGGCCGGCAGCGCAAAAGTGGCCTAAGCTTGAGACAATGAGTATGAAAATAATGGGGTTTGTATATTCATGAATTTTAAATCAATGTACATAAATGCAATTTTTGCAATACCATCTTGTTGTCATCATATTGGCAATTGGTGAAACTAGAGATAGGCCGGTTTTGCATTAAATTTTCGCACATTTTAAATCATTTGTAGTACATAGGTCAGATTATGAAAAATTGAGGGTTGGGCCACTTTTGCACTGACAGCCTCATATTATATTAAAGTTTGCTCGCTGCCCCAAGGAGACTGTTATTCTGAGCTTATTTATATATATTTCGTTCCAGGTTTTGCCAGAAAAATTGGACTTTCCGTACTCATGGGCGATGTACCTTCTCTTCCATATGCACTTCGCACAAATATTACACACTGCATCGATATGTTTGACGCTTTCATTGGCTATTTGGAGATATATTGCGATAAAGTGAGTACAGTATAGATTACGAAGATAAGTGAAATTGTAATAAAGGATGTCGATCGTTCAGAGAAAGGGAAGGTTAACTTTGATAAAGTAATAAAAGTTTATATGTATTTTTCCTGGAACGTCAATACCGGGAACCTCATAAAATTAGTTTTTTTAACTCACTATTATTAGTAATGTACGTTTCTTACTATTTACAGAAGGTTAATTTCTATAATAATTCCATGGAACCATGGAAAGACTTTTCTTATATTAGTTGTTTTAAAAGAAGATTTTGTTTCCTATATCTCTACTGTATGTAATAACAATATTAGTACATTAATTATGAAGGTAATCATCTGAAAAATATGTCTAGCAATTAAAATAACTAATGTTGATGATATAAGGATCCATCAGCCACCTCGTTATCGTTTGTTTTTCCGGAAAATGTAACTCAAGATGAGAAACGAGTTGACGTTTTTCAGTCTTAATTAATGTTAGTCAGGTTTGGATAAAGAAAGTAAGGAACAGTTTTTTGTAATTAGTACTATGGTTTGTAATGGTTTCCGTGTCAGTTTACGCAGAATACTTAAAATTGCATAAAGAGAAACATTTGTCGTTAACTTTTAGGGGGTCATGACCCGCATAACCCTGGATTCTAATGAAGGACAATTTGGTAGGGCCAATGATCTTGGGAATATTCGAGCTTTAGGCGTCGATTTTATTTGCTGTAAAACGTATTTATTTTCAGATATTCTGACAGGAGTCACATTCTGTGTACGGAGCGGCGATGTAGCATTGCGATATTAACAAGTTTCATATTACCGCCTATTCTATGCACGCCCACGTTTATGGTAAGTTGCCAATTTTATTCAATACTTTCTGACATCTTTATTGTTCGCTGTCAAATACACTGTGCCCGTAACATGCACTGGTTTTCCATACAATGTTAATTATCATGCAATGTATGCAAATTTGTTTTTGTTCCACAGGTATTTGACATTCACACAAAGGATGTAAAGGATGCATTCGGAAATCCTGACATTGCTTACCACGTCGATTCTGACTACCAGGGAAGGTTATACCAGGCGAACTTTTGGGTTCATGCTGTTTTGATCAAGCTGCTTCCGTGTTCAATCCTTACGGTGATTAGCGTGTGGTTGATACGAGCTTTATACAACGCGAACCAACATCAGAAGAATTTAAGGAACTATAGTGCTTGTCCCGCCGCTGAGAAAATGGTCAAACGACAGAACAAAGCTGACAAACGAACGGATAGAACAACCAAAATGCTACTAGCAGTCCTCCTTTTGTTCCTGCTCACGGAATTGCCGCAAGGGATTTTGGGACTAATGAGTGGTTTATTAGGATGGTGTTTTTTCAAAAGATGTTACGATTTGTTCGGAGAGTTGATGGATTTCCTGGCATTATTGAATGGAGCGATAAACTTCATATTGTATTGCACGATGTCAAGGCAGTTTCGGCAGACATTCCGTCAAATGGTCCTGCAACCACCCCTGGCGAGATTTATGCCTGCTACGGTCTCGCACTCCGATTCACAAAACCAGAACACGTGAGTTATACTTTAGAACGATGTCTATGCTTTTTTTGTTATTTACCTCTGCTTCATGTATGAAACATATATCAAAAATCAAACCTAAAACTAATCCATTTGTTAATGATATGCATGAAGATACCAAACATTATATTAAACACAGCCTGTACTGTGATCATGAGCTTTGAAATAATTTTCCTCCCTGCAGGTGCACGGAAAAGATAAAAAGGTAACTACGCCCGAGCTTCAATATAAATATGGATATGTGAGTAACGTAGCTATTTCATTTCTAACAAACATTTTTTACATTAAAAATTTCATCTTCCAAAATGTTCCCTTAAAAGTACGATTCTGAACATAAGCCTAGCGGATTGTTACTACAGATTGCGATCTCTTACTGAAAACAATATAAATAGTTAAACGACCTATATGAAACAATTTGTGGATTTGGCAACAATGTCATTTGTAGTCGTACATCCAATATCTGCCTTAATTGCAGTTAAACCCTGTGGTTTCCCGCTGCGGTCGTCTTCAGAACCACAATTATTTTAAAGCACCTGTCTCACAATTTCCGAGTTGATATTCCCGTACCGTTTAATATTGGGAGGGACATGTTCACGGAGTAATGAGAGTGCAATTAGAATAGATTCACAATAGATTAATAGATAGTACTAAAGTAGACATATTATTACTTATAATAATTTAAAGCCTGAAAGATATAAAAAAATTGTAAAAGTGTGTTATGACAAAAGATCTAGCTTTTCAATTTGCCTGTTTTATAATTTGAGAGCAGAAAGAAACTGTTAAATCGTGAAATAGTCGCCAAATGGTTTATTTTGCATGCTGGGTATATTTTTTATCTCTTCTTTTTAAAAGCTTCTTTAACTTGCAATGTATGTTACTGTTTGTTCGGGTGGAATCTTTTTTTTACAAGTACTTTAATCTCGCGACAATCTTTTATCGTTATCTTTATCATAGTAATTGTTATGACGTTATAAGTTGACAGTAAAAGTTGTAAAGGAAAAGTTTATTTTATTCTTTTTAGCGTATATACATAAAAGCTTGTTTTTAAACAATTTTTTTATCTTTATTAACATTCCATATTCATAGTACTTCCAGGTTAATGTTGCAAAACAACAAAGAGTTGTTTGAAGATGTGAAGGTTGTCACGTCTAGTCTAAAAATATTCCGCTCATTTTCTTGCCCTCATGTAGAATATGAAAATATGCGCTCATTTCTTTCGTTTGTCAATTTGACTCTTTGTGCATGTTGCGATATTATTGCTTACTTGAATGGTGCATAATCTTTATTATAATATAAATATTTGTATGCTTTAATATGGAAATAACATTTATGTTTTTAATAAATAATTAACTACTTATATTATAGCGCACAGGTGAAAATTGGAAGAAACAATCAAAATATTTTAAAATAGTAAAACCTCAAAATTGAGATACCAAAATATTACTACAAATCAACATTAATTTATTGTATGTAAGTTTATAGAGTAGATGTATTTTGAGAGTCAGTTCCGGTGCCCGTCAACTGTTTTTACTTATAAGTACCACTTCTAGTATATTTTTGAGATATATAAAAAAAACTGACGGACTGCCTCGGTGGCGCAGTTGTAATTGCGCATGCATTTACGACTGCTATGCTGAGGTCTCGGGTTCGATCCCCGGGTCGGGTAAAGTGATGTTGGGTTTTTCTATCTAGAAATTCCCAGTATTAGCCCGGAGTCTGGAATAGTGCCCGGTATGGCGATAGGCTCGCCCCCTATCACATCATGGGACCGAAATTTGGCGAAAAGTGGGTGTACTAGTTACACCTCTGCCTACCCCTTCGGGGATTACAGGCGTGAGTGTATGTGTGTGTGTGTGATAAAAAAAACGTATTTTTTGTACATGTAGCCACCAACGGAAGACCTAATAATTATCAAAATTTATGTCATAACATCTTTGCGAATAAAGTCTAGGTATCATCTTCAAAATTATATGATATATACGTCAAATTAAATTTTATTACATGATTTTAAAAAAAATGACTGAAACATTATGCATCAAACCCCATTTATCGTTTCACATGAGCCATTGAATGGGAATGTTAATGATTCTATGTCGTGGTTAATGTACAACGGTGTCCGAGCCATAAAGATTTTATTGCCCGAACAGACCTTCGTAGGTCCGAAATTAGTTGAGTGGCTTTTATTAACCACTAGATGTTGCTCGCGGCTCCGCCCGCGTGGAGGTTATTTTTGGAAGGAAAGGTATACAATCCATGGAAGCATCTTAAGCTATTACACCTCTCTATATCTTGCTATCCCATAGGATGCGTGCATTTTTCCGGGATAAAAAGTGGCATATGTCATTTCTGATCCCTAAACACCACTATGCAAAAAATCATGTCGATCCCTTGCTGTGTGAAAAACTAAACTATCCCACGGGAACTGTACATTTCTCCGGGATAAAAAGTAGCCTATGTGCTATTCCAGACTATAATCTATCTCTATGCCAAATTTCAACCAGATCTGTCCAGCCGTTGTAGCGTGATTGAGTAACAAAACATCCATCTATCCATCTAAACTTTCGCATTTATATTATTAGTAGGGTATTAGTAGGATTTCATGGGACGACTAGGATCATATCAACTCGCTTTTCCAACAGGGAATTTAATTTATCAGAGAAAACCAATTTGAAATACATTTACACATATTTTCAAACAGAATATTTTTTTTTAATTACCAGCCGCTGCGTTTATTGGCTGCAGGTGATTTCAGATCTAGAGCACACGTTTATCAAATAAAGAGTGGAATTGAATAATGCAATCATTTCAAGCTTCAGCGCAGCTATTTTAATAGCTTTGTTTATTGGTTCTATAGCAATAAAAACATTTGGCTCTTTTCATCCAAAAGTTCTATTTATTACACTGAATAGGTGTATATTGATACATGGCGGTTTGAATCGAATCGACTCCCTCGGTGGCGCAGTTGTAATTGCGCATGCACCACATTACCACTGCTGTGTTGAGAGTTCGATCCTCGGGTCGGGTAAAGTGATATTGGGTTTTCTATTTAGAAATACTTAGCATCAGCCCGGAGAATTGAACCCGGTATGGCGATAGGCTCGCCCCCTATCACATTATAGTGTAATAAATTCGGCCAAAAGTGGTGGGTGTATTGGTTACCTCTACCTACACATTCGGGGATTACAGGCGTGAGTGTATGTGTATGTATGCGGTTTGAATAAAATGGCTGAGGCGTTATTACTTAATACGTAATTTTTATTTTAGTATTCTAGAATGGGCTTGTGCCACAGTATTGTCTTTAGGTACAAATGGCTGTGAGGCTAAATATTCACATGAAAATGCGTACTATCCACTACGCAATTCCAAATACCTCTCGACGCAGAACCCGTTAGTTTCTTATTGTTTAAGATTCTGAAGAATTCGACCAATCCTTGACCTTGCTATATTTTACACTAGAAAGGGAAGTTACTTAACTTTCCTTACTTCAATAGCCTTATTGTTGGATGAGCGTCCCCGAAGTTAATACTTGTAAAGTATTCGATTTGGGCTATAAGTTTATGAGAAAGTCCTTATAGTACGTAAAATAGGATCATCACGCTTACGTTTTAACTTTGAAATATAGTATTGAAAATTGATATTTCGCTATTATCCATTGTCTATACTAGTTTCGTACTACTGTTTGGCGCTTGATTATAAAATGAATGATTGATTCATTGATAATATATTGAAATGTATTGATTTTGAGATGAAATCGATATATCTTTTTTTATCCTGGCATGGCAACCACACTGCACCTGATGGTAAGCGCAGTGCCGTCCTATAAGAGTATCCAGTAGCGAGATACAATGTATCCCCTGCTACTCAATACATGCCGGCCTGCTTCTGCACACTAGGCCATGGGCTAGAAGGTGAAGAAGCGGTCAAGGGTCTAGTGTCAGAGTACTCAGAAGGCTGCAAAACGGCCAAACATCGTACGCCAACTCTAGATCCCCGACAAAAACCGGATGTACACTGGCTGATCCTGGAACACAACACACTTGCGTGTGCCACTATGGCGGGTTTTACACCCTGTGTACGATGGTCGTTATCCGGGTGGATATGATTTTTTTTTTTTTTTTTATTGCATAGTCCGACAAACGAGCATGTGGCTCACCTGATGTTAAGTGATCTCCACCGCCCATGAACATCCACAATACCGAAAGTATCATGTATGCGCTGTCGGCCTTAAAGGACAGGAATAGGGATTAGGGAAGGGAAGGGGGAATCTGGGCCTCCGGATATCTCACTTACCATACGAAACGCGACAGTAAACTGTCACTTTACGTTGGTTTTCTGTGAGACAGTGGTACTACGCCGGTCGAGCCGGCCCATTCATGCTGCAGACAAATATGTCTACAGCGTGGCTCTACCACTATATACCACCTATACTATATATATACCACTATATACCAATATCCTACCACCAGCAGTTAGTTAGTTAATAATCTGTATATATAAAAGAAGAAACTGACTGACTGACTGACTGACTGACTGACTGATTGACTGACTGATCGATCAACGCACAGCCTAAACGGCTGGGGTTAGAGACTTGAAATTTTGACAGTAGGTACCTTTTATCACGTAGGCATCCACTAAGGAAGGGTTTTTGGAAATACCACCCCTAA
Organism: Laothoe populi; assembly: GCA_905220505.1. Classification (NCBI taxonomy): domain Eukaryota; kingdom Metazoa; phylum Arthropoda; class Insecta; order Lepidoptera; family Sphingidae; genus Laothoe; species Laothoe populi. The sequence continues at coordinate 10,592,253 of HG992165.1, forward strand.
GGGGGTAAAATAGGGGATGAAAGTTTGTATGAAAATCCGTCATTTTTGAAGTAAAATTCATGAAAATTAGTATTTGGTATTTTAGTTAAAAATAAAAAATATATGTTTCAGGATTTTTGGAAATTCCGCCCCTAAGGGGGTAAAATAGGGAATGAAAGTTTGTATGAAAATCCGTCATTTTTAAGTTAAACGCATGAATATTGGTATTTTGTATTGTATACTTTTTCTCCCAAACATGACCTCCACGCGGGCGGAGCCGCGAGCAACAACTAGTCTTTATATAAAACTCTTTGTAAGTAAATTTTACATTGTGGCATAATATTTTGCAATAAACCCATATAATATATATAAAATTCACGTGTATAGTACGATATAGTAGATATAGTAAATACATGGTTGGATTTTAGATGAAAGATAGGTTGTTTTGGACCCGATAGATGGCACTTTTGTCGAGATCTAACACTTTTTTTTCGGTCTTGGCAGGACAACGTCTGCCTGGGCCGTTAGTGCAAATAAAAACAACATTACTTTCCGCTGCACAAGTATCATTGTAGAGAGATTGTATATTTGGAAATACGAACAATAAATGAATTTTATTAGTCAAGTAGCTGAAAATATTAAAATTGAATTGAATTATATAAAATTAAATAATTGTTTAAATGTTAATGTAATGCTTATTAATGAGACTTATTTTAACAGTCAATGTTGACTTTGCGAGTTTGAGCAAACTTCAGTAATTAGATTCTCAAAATTAACCCAGAATATAACGCCGATTTTAGTATATATTATGTATTAAAAGAACATTATATTGTATTTAATATACTTAATAAGGCGATCACTGACTATAGACGAAATGTTCTTAAGCAAAGCTATTTATTTGGCTTAATAAAATAACTTAACGCCTTATTTAATTTAATAATCTTCATATATATAATTCTACTGTATGTATGTCACTGAACTCCTCCTAAACGGCTCGACCTATTTGAATGAATCTTTTGTATGCGTTTGGGTGGCGCCCTGGATGGTTTAGATTCACAAATCAGCCCGGCAGATGGCGCTGCAGTCGGTGTGGCGCTGCTTTTCCGGGCAGGACGAGCCGGCTAGTTCATTATAAATTATTATAAAGTATTTGCGGATTTTCATGTTTTTTTTGTTTTGTTACAGTGCAAAAACTTCTGTACCTTGAGGGCGGATCAAACATCGGAATGCTCCAGTCATTTGCGAACATTTCCTATAACAACAATTAAAGTGATTTGTGGCAAGTTGTGAGACGAGTATGCAATATACTGAAATCAGACGTTACTAAAGAATCATGAATGTGTTATGTGTGTTAAATTGAACTTTAATAACAAAAATAAAATAAAATTGCATTTTTTAGATAAATGCGTAATTGATTATCATATGTATGTACCTAAATGTATATTTGCAAAGAACATAAGTGAACTAGCTAGGTATAATAATTAATATTTTCCTACAGCAGAAATCCTGGCATAAAATTCATCAGAATAAGAAGAAAAAAAACTTCGTTTGCAATTTCAAGATATTGTAAATGTCAAATGTAAATGTTATGATTATCTTACAAAATGTAATAATATTGTAATATACGGGAGAGTTTCACAATTGTAAATCAAACTTTGCAACTCCTGAATATATTCACCGAACACATTGACTATTCTCCAGAGCTCTTCGCAGGCCAGCATGATTGTATCAAGTAGCGAGATATAGTTTACTCTCGTTACTTGATATGATTGGACCACACTGCGCTTACCATCAGGTGCAGTGTGGTCACTTTGCCGGGCCAGGATGAAAAAATCTAGTACCAATAGATATGAAAAGACACAGTAAAAATAGAGTAATATAATCTTAGATATAATTAAATTATTTATTCTCTCTTAGTAAATATAATGCGAACATAGGTGATATCTATACAGTTTTATTTTAGCATATTTGAATTTTGTTTGCACGAATTTAATTATTGGACAGGGTATGCGAATGGATATTTAATTATTGGCGTTCACTTGGGGAGGCCTACGTCCAACAGTGGGCGGCAACAGGCTGAGTATAGGTATGCGAATCATGTCAACCTTAATGTTGCACGTCTTTGAAATTGTGATAAATAATGAAATAAATATAAAGATATAAATAAATATATAAATAAATAAACACATCCAACATTCACACACATAGTTCTGACCTCACACTAGGTAATAAGTATCGTAGGTATCAAGAACTACGAGGGACTATGGTCCCACAACACCCAGACCCGAAACAAATATCTGTCTGTCACTCAAACATTTGTCTCGGTGCGGGAATCGAACCCATGGCCTGTCGTTTCACAACTGGCTGCTCGCCCGCTGCGCCACGGAGGCTGTACCTGAACCTTAATATACTTTAAAGCCTTGGTATTTTGATCATAACGCACAACGCTGCGATAAACGGTTCCAACGCAGCATCACGATTGCCCTTCACCGGTAACGCATACTGTGAGACCAAAGCTTAAGTGAGACAGAAGACCGCGACGTGTGACACTTGATACAATTTAATGACGAAAGATATTTGTTAGGCTTTTTCGTCATTGTTATAATTGCATAAAAAACGGTAGGTAGTGTCGCTGTCAATCACGAAAAAATATTTAATATTTCTTTCGTCATTGTTCCGTTTTACACGTCTTGTCTCGGTCCCTTACCTTAGATAATTTTTCCATATTATTTTATTATAACTATAGATTTATGTTTTATTTATTTACATCAACGAGCTATTATTAGCGTTAGATTAAATTTCCAATTCAACTATTGTCTGATATATTTTATACTCTGGTATATTAATGTTTAAGTTAAACTAGAATATTTTTATATGTTGATTTTATAACTAGATATACTATTACAATCATAAATCTAATGTTTACAAAAATAGTAATCTTAATATTTACACATTTTTAATAATTATTCTGGAAATTAATCATATTTTTTATTTCTATTTACATACACACTTACAGACCACATACACTCACGCCTGTAATTCCCGAAGGTGAAGAGGTGTAACTACTAACTAGTACACCCACTTTTCGCCGAATTTATTACGGTCTAATAATGTGATAGCGGGCGAGGCTATCGCCATATTTTTCATTATACGTATTTATTTAAGTATTCTGTAAAGTATTAAGACTCACAGTAGTTTTGGTAATTTTGTCACTCAATTTACTTTTATTGAACTACGACAAACAGTATACAGTTGTAAAATAATTAGTAATTACGTGCTCGTATGTACATATTGTAATAATTAATTTTGTAAATAATACTAGCTGGTAATGTGTATTTAGCTTTATTATAGTATACCTTCATTATGCTTGAGATCTCACCGTTAGGTAAACATAAGTATGTGATTGTATAAGCTTGAAACAACAAGCAATTTTTTATATTGATGTGTATATTTAAGATTAGTATAAAAAATAAAAAGCACTAAAGTCTTTTTCAATAGAACTTAGACTTAAATAATAACTAAGTAAATATTCCATAATTCAAAAATTTTAAAGCCGCGGGTTCCATTCCCCCACCGAGACAAATGTTTGTGTGACAGACAGGTTGTTTCGGGTCTGGGTGTTGTGGGACCGTAGTCCTTCGTAGTTCTTGATACCTAGGTGTGGGGTCAAGACTATCTGTGTGACTGTTCGGTGTATTTATTTATTAATTGCTTTAAAACATGATTAAATACACCCAATAGTTACACACAGCCCCGATCCCACACTTAATACACTTGTGGCGTGGGTATCAGAAACTACGAGAGACTTTTGGTCAAACAAAAATTTGTAGACCACACATTTGTCTCGCTTCGGGGACTGAACCCGAGGCCTCTCGTTTCACAGCCGGTTACTTATCCACTGAGTCACGATGGTTGTTATTTTTTTGTATGTGTATCTTAAAGCTCTATTGAAAAATACTCTAGGTAGTAAACTATCTCAGGGTTTGTTTTATTTAATATTAGCAACATTTTGTATATAATAAGCATATGATTGAGCTGATAATTTTAAAAGTGTTCCCCGATTTTGTTGCATCTGAGGCGGGATTTCAGAATCATGAACTCTTGCAATGATCATTGTAATGCTAAAAAGGTTATTATAGCCATGATTAAGGTAGAAAATGTATGTGATTAAATGTTTTTTAAATAAATAAAACTTTAAATTACTAATCATTTTATTTACACCACAATCACTACCTACCACACAACTGTTACTCTTATAAACAAACATCAATAGTGGTACGCACTTTGTTTTAGAAACTTTATTTTTGAACGAAATTAATCAAATAATAAAAACCACTGAGGTTTATCACTATAAATCAATGACGAAAGGAACCTATAAATTTTTTCGTCATTGCTGTAAACGCTATATAAGATAAAAAAATCACATCAGATTAACAAAATGATAGTTAGTTGGTTAGATACATCATTCTACTAGACTCGAAACTAGGCAATCACATTATGAGTTTTGAGTTTTATGTCAACTTTATTCCTATTATATTATACTAGCTGTTGCTCGCGGCTCCGCCTGCGTGGAGGTTATATTCGGGAGCAGAAGTATACAATCCAAGGAGTTGTCTTCTGCACTGAGGCACCTGTAGCGATTGTCCAGCCTCTCAGGTATTGTGCCTCAATCTTAAGATTGCATCTAAAGAATACCCCATAAGTTTAACCCCACTTTGCCCCTTTTAGGGATTATTTTTCAAAAACGTTGAAACACGTATTTCTTTATTTCCTACCAAAAGCCTAAATATGAATTTACAGATCCCTAAGTCGAGGAATTATGGATTTCCCATACAAATTTTGAACTCCTATTTGACCCCTTTCAAGGTTGTTTTTTGAGAAAAAAGATAGCCTATGTCCTTCTCCAGGATATAATCTATTCCCTTACCAAATTTCATTACAATCCGTTCAGCCGTTTAGTCGTGAAGAGGTAACAAACAAACAAACAGATTTACTTTCGCATTTATAGTATTAGTATGGATAACCTATTCAAGTAACTTGCTAAGTTATGCTTTAGATAGTTTTTTTTATGGAAACTATATTCTGGCGATTACCAATAAAATCGATGAGTTCTAAAAACGTGTTACTTGTATAGGTTTTACAATATTGACTCGTTTATGGAGTCTGTAGTCTGTATATATAAAAGAAGAAACTGACTGACTGACTGACTGACTGACTGACTGACTGATCGATCAACGCACAGCCTAAACGGCTGGGGTTAGAGACTTGAAATTTTGACAGTAGGTACCTTTTATCACGTAGGCATCCACTAAGGAAGGGTTTTTGGAAATACCACCCCTAAGGGGGTAAAATAGGGGATGAAAGTTTGTATGAAAATCCGTCATTTTTGAAGTTAAATTCATGAAAATTAGTATTTGGCATTTTAGTTAAAAAATAAAAAATATATGTTTCAGGATTTTTGGAAATTCCGCCCTTAAGGGGGTAAAATAGGGAATGAAAGTTTGTATGAAAATTCGTCATTTTTACGTTAAACGCATGAATATTTATATTTTGTATTGTATACTTTTTCTCCCAAACATGACCTCCACGCGGGCGAAGCCGCGAGCAACAACTAGTATTATATATTTGTATGTTGCCAACCTTAAATGAAAGAAACGAGTATTCAGAATATACCTCCAGAATTCATACCGTAGATAAAATACACACCGAAACAATAATAAATAACACATTAGAAAGGAACTCAAAGGAACATAAGTAGGTAGCGGTCTGTACGAGCCTATAATATTTAAAGAACTTTCCACTAACTCCTAATTGTCAAGGAGTTATGTTTTCCATCATCAGCTCAGCATTATGAAATGATGAGTACCAGACCCAAATACTTGAATAGTTTTACAAAATATATAAATATTATACGTGCCTATTAAACTTGAGGATCGCCCTCGATTTTTCTAGGATCCCATCATAGCATCCTGACTTGGTGCCAATGGGACCACCTGGTACCTATTAAACAAAAAGAATTTCTCGAATAGGCCCAGGTGTCTCTCAGTAATCGGGGAATAAGCATAAAAAAGTGATTCCGACGAACTGAGAACATCCTCTTTTTTTAAGTTGGTTAAAAATGGTGTATATCGCGGCTCTATTCCCTCAGGCGACTTACTCACTAGTACGCTGGCCTCTACTCCAAAAAACTTTGTATATTTTTACTCCTTAATACAGTTGTAAGTTAAAATTATAAATCATTATTGATTTAAAAATCTATCCCATAAAAACATAAATGTGAAATGAGAGCCAAGTTCAATATTATTATATATGCCTTAGTTGTTGACTTTAACGACAAAAGAAGTGAGATCTAAATGGGTGCCAAGTTTAATGGGTGGTCAGTCATGAAATTTATTTATAAAAACATAAAATATTTTATAACAACTTAAAATATAATTTCTTCTTACAACTTACGATAATATATTGAATAAAGTCTGTCTTGGCTAGTTTTCGTATACGATTTCATTTCATATATAATTTCATGTAGATATCTCTTTATACTATTACTATACAGAAAAATAATCATTCAATGTATCATGATAAAAATTGGACTTATAATTCTTCTAACAAGTACAATACTGCTTTCCAACAAGCCTCATTGAGTAGGAAGTTGTTACACAAGTAACACTAGAGAAGAAAACTTATTTAGAACTCGAAGAGCATTTGATCAACTTGACCTGACCCAATATTCGGTTCAATTTACATGGCTTCTTTCAAGTTAGAACATGTACTTGTATTACAAATTTGCCGACTTTGGCAAATATATTTGACCACTTGATTTATTTACATTTAAAATTATTATAACGTTTGGTTTTTAATGTAGAGTTATTATAACATAAAATTATTGTATTAAAAGTTACGGTTTTTGCGTGTTTTGTTATAGCACAGGAGTGGCCAAGCTCCTTGATAGTCGAGTCATTTTCAAAATTTGAAATTTTTCGCGAGCCGCAATTAAATACGTATTTCTTAACTTGGACGGAAATGTTAAAACGTTGCACTTAATCTTTCATATTTGTTGTCAGTAATTTAAAAATCATTTTGAAACACATACGGAACGATATTTTTTTTAAATATAATAGTAGAAAAATGAAAAGAGAACTCGGGTAAGTTTATCGAGAGCCACAAATAACAAAGCCTTCAAAGAGCCGCATGTGGCTCGCGAGTCGCAGGTTGGCCCCTACTGTTATAGCACATACGTCTATATTACGAATATACACAGTCAGGTCATAAGTATTGTCACACAGTAAAAACTTTTATTTTAGAATGCTGGCCACAAAAAAGTTTATTGAATTCGAATTTCAAATTGTTCATGAAAATAAAAATGTATACTTTTTAGAATTTTACTCATTTTTAAATATGGAGTGGACGCTTAAAGAAGACCGTGTTGCAGTAATTGCGTTGCATCGTTGCGGTTACGCGCCAATTCAAATTTTTGACATACTGAAAAATTTGAATATAACCAAAAGATTCATTTATCGTACCATCAAACGATACAATGAAGACTCTAGTGTAGATGACAGGTCAAGAAGTGGTCGCCCTCGGTCTGTTAGGACTCCAGCAGTGATAAAAGCTGTGAAGGCGCGAATTAAAAGAAATCCCAAACGTAAGCAGAAACTGTTGGCCCTTCAGATGGGGTTAAGCAGAACTAAGATGAAAACGGTGTTAAATGAAGACTTAGGGCTTCGGGCATATCGAAGAAAAACAGGACATCGTTTGAATGCTCGTCTAATGGACCTGAGACTGAAGAGATGCCGCGCTTTGTTGAAGCGGTACGCGGGAAAAAAATATCGGGAAATTCTTTTTTCAGATGAAAATTTTTTTACCGTAGAAGAGAGCTACAACAAACAAAATGATAAGGTGTACGCACACAGTAGTGAAGAAGCGAGCAACCGTATTCCGCGTGTCCAACGAGGTCATTTTCCATCCTCGCTCATGGTATGGTTGGGAGTTTCTATGATTGGGGCTTAACAGAGGTACATTTTTGTGAGAAAGGTGTAAAAACGAATGCAGTTGTGTATCAAAATACAGTCCTGACGAACCTTGTGGAACCTGTTTCTCATACCATGTTCAATAACAGGCACTGGGTATTCCAACAAGATTCGGCGCTAGCTCATAGAGTGAAGAGCACACAAGACTGGCTGGCGGCGCGTGAAATCGACTTCATCCGGCACGAAGACTGGCCTTCCTCCAGTCCTGATTTGAATCCGTTAGATTACAAGATATGGCAACACTTGGAGGAAAAGGCGTGCTCAAAGCCTCATCCCAATTTGGAGTCACTCAAGACATCCTTGATTAAGGCAGCCGCCGATATTGACATGGACCTCGTTCGTGCTGCGATAGACAACTGGCCGCGCAGATTGAAGGCCTGTATTCAAAATCACGGAGGTAATTTTGAATAAACTTTAGTGTCATAAGAATCTATGTTTTGATAAGATCATTTTGGTATATAAATGGTTACATAATGAATAAACTTGTTTCAATTATTTTATATTAAACATGTGACAGAATTTATGACCTGACTAGGTATATGTTTAAAACATTATTGTCTTATTATAATGTACTGTTTTGGCGTGCTACAGTTTAATAGCAAACCTCATCTGGAACCAAAAAGTTGGTTATTTAAAGTGTGGGACAGACTTCTGGTAAAAATGTTCCCATTTGCGTCCACCATATTCTGCAAACTTACACCTTCTCTAATACGATCCATGCTTGAGTTTTGATCTGTACTTATAACTAGTTGTGGATGATTAGAGTTCAAACGCTACTTGAGTATCGTTTTGTAATTATGACACTCTCTCTTATGTATCTAAATTGTGTGCCTTATAACTAAAAAAGAAAACAAATTAAATAGCACCGACTGCACTATATTGGAAAAGTATCAATTCCAATTAGAGAGAAAAAGCCAGATATTGAGCATTATCAGTCAACACTTTTTTCTGTATACCTGCATATCTGAGATTTTTTCGAAGGTATGAGAGTCTGCCAACCCGCATTAGGCCAGCGTGGTGGACTAAGGCCTAACCCCTCTCATTAGTACAGGAGGCCTGTGCCCAGCAGTGGGACAATGTTTAATACAGGGCTAGTATTATTATTATTTTAGTAAGTAATGGTAACAAATGTCTTATCAATAGCCCAATTATAAGAAATACGTTTGACTATAATTTGCAATTGTGGTTTAAATAAATTTATAAACTAGAATCTGTACAACGTTCCTAAATTAATTAATAATAAAATAGCTACAGCTTCTTTAAATCTTCCCTAATCTATGCCTGTGACCGAAAAATACAACGTATCCATACCCATATCCATTACCGCATTTTTAATAGATAGTGAAAGGTTACTCAGAAATAGATTTTTAAACATTTGATCTCAACGCTCATGAAGTAAGAGAATTCAATATATTTTACAAATACTATCATTAAATATCTTACATTCCTTACTGGAATCTTTAAACTATCCACTCTCGGCACCACTAATTATTACATACCCGCACCGTCTCTCTTGGCAAGATTCTGTAAGTTAACCTACGATAAGCACTGAGCTAGCTAAACTCTGACTATAGTATAAACTGCTAATCAACTGATTTATAAAAACTGAACTTGTGAACGCAGAGGCGTCCTCCTTTACTGTAAACCTTTACACCCCACTCAGTTCGCAATTATATTGATGTACCCATCGTTACTTTCTAAAATACCTTCTATATACCTTCGATATACCTTCGATACCTCTAATAAAAGGGAACTACCCTACACTTATTACAATAATCCTAACAGTAGTTAAAATCAGAAATAAAAGCCATAAGACTTTCGCTAATACGACACAATGTCTCTGAAGTTTGCAATGCTTAAGCGTTAAACAAACTGCACAACCATTCACGTGCTTTAAAATCGTGTGTATGAGAAAAAAATCATATACCTAGTCAGGTCATAAATTCTGTCACATGTTTAATATAAAATAATTGAAACAAGTTTATTCATTATGTAACCATTTATATACCAAAATGAACTTAACAAAACATAGATTCTTATGACACTAAAGTTTATTCAAAATGACCTCCGTGATTTTGAATACAGGCCTTCAATCTGCGCGGCCAGTTGTCTATCGTAGCACGAACGAGGTCCATGTCAATATCGGCGGCTGCCTTAATCAAGGATGTCTTGAGTGACTCCAAATTGGGATGAGGCTTTGAGCACGCCTTTTCCTCCAAGTGTTGCCATATCTTGTAATCTAACGCATTCAAATCTGGACTGGAGGAGGGCCAGTCTTCGTGCCGGATGAAGTCGATTTCACGCGCCGCCAGCCAGTCTTGTGTGCTCTTCGCTCTATGAGCTGGCGCCGAATCTTGTTGGAATACCCAGTGCCTGTTATTGAACATGGTATGAGAAACAGGTTCCACAAGGTTCGTCAGGACTGTATTTTGATACACAACTGCATTCGTTTTTACACCTTTCTCACAAAAATGTACCTCTGTTAAGCCCCAATAAGAAACTCCCAACCATACCATCAGCGAGGATGGAAAATGACCTCGTTGGACACGCGGAATACGGTTGCTCGCTTCTTCACTACTGTGTGCGTACACCTTATCATTTTGTTTGTTGTAGCTCTCTTCTACGGTAAAAATTTTTCATCTAAAAAAGAATTTCCCGATATTTTTTTCCCGCGTACCGCTTCAATAAAGCGCGGCATCTCTTCAGTGTCAGGTCCATTAGACGAGCATTCAAACGATGTCCTGTTTTTCTTCGATATGCCCGAAGCCCTAAGTCTTCATTTAACACCCTTTTCACCGTGGTTCTGCTTAACCCCATCTGAAGGGCCAACAGTTTCTGCTTACGTTTGGAATTTCTTTGAATTCGCGCCTTCACAGCTTTTATCACTGCTGGAGTCCTAACAGACCGAGGGCGACCACTTCTTGACCTGTCATCTACACTAGAGTCTTCATTGTATCGTTTGATGGTACGATAAACGAATCTTTTGGTTATATTCAAATTTTTCAGTATGTCAAAAATTTGAATTGGCGCGTAACCGCAACGATGCAACGCAATTACTGCAACACGGTGTTCTTTAAGCGTCCACTCCATATTTAAAAATGAGTAAAATTCTAAAAAGTATAAATTTTTATTTTCATGAACGATTTGAGTAGTATAGGGATTCGTCGATTCCTGAGCACAAATTCAGACCCGAGCTAGGGTCTAGGTCGAGCTAGGTCCCTAGACTTGATCCAGAATCCAGGTACCCTACTACCCGCGAATAGGTTCCCGGACTCTGCAGCCGCGAATTAAATTTATATCAACCGCGAATTAAATTTATACCGACCGCGAATTAAATTTATATCAACCGCGAATTAAATTTATATCAACCGCGAATTAAATTTATATCAACCGCGCATTAAATTTATATCAACCGTGAATTTAATTCATATCAACCACTAATTTAATTCATATCAACCGCGAATTAAATTAATATCAGCCTCAAATAAAATTTATATCACACGCGAATTACATTTATATCAAAGGCGATTTTATACCTGTCTCGAATTTAATTTATATTTAGACATTTTACGTTTATTTTGCACGTTTGTCAGCCAGCTTGAGGAATGGTCTCTTTGTTTGTATGCAGGTATGAATCCCTTTTTCTATGAAGTTACGCTTGTCTTCCTACGGTAATAGTCATGTCTCAACGTGTCTGTATAATTTCTTAGTAGTAGTCTTAATTTTACCTACGTTTCAAAGCTTCATTGTTCATAAGGGAAAGCTATTAAAATTAGTGATGGTATGTATTCTTTGAACATAACAATAGACCACACGGTTCTTTATAAGTTTTAGGTAGCCATTGTCCATAAGAGAAATCGGGTAATTTATTAGGTACATCAATCAAATGTAATGACAAAGCAGCATTACCTATTGTTCAAAGCTTCATTGTTCATATGGGCAAGCGGTGTTAAAATTTATTACGGTACACGTATTGTTTGAATTTAACAACACCACATGGGGTTGCTAATGTCACCCCTAAGCAATGAGTTTTGGGAACCCATTGTCCATAAGAGAAATCGAATACCTGTCTATCGTATCAGTTTTTGCTTTTACTACAGCAAAATTACCCTTAGCTGCCGTATAAAAGCGATGACAAAAATTATACTACACCGTATTCCACAGTGTGCTCTACACCACAAATGAACTCCGGTTGTTTTGTATAGTGAACTTTTAAATAGTGACTCTGCTGCAAAATGAATGTAAGTACCTATGTATAATTCGATGTAATATAATATTAATTATGTTTTATTTACTGTTAATATTGTGTTTTGACCTCAGATTGTTTTAATCAATTGTTGATGATGTATATATTTTTATGTATCCCATATTCCTACACTCCTCTCTATGCCAATACTTATAATAGTTTACTTTTTGTTTCAGTTCGCTGATAATACTTTCAAAAACTATTATTATGCAGATAACGACGATGATGATCAGCCCAGCGACGAGGAAGGCACCCTGGCATACAAAGTTAAAAAAGCAATAGCAAAGAGATCAAATTGCATCGACGACTTCTTCGAAAAACCTAAGAAGAAAAAGAAGGTGGCAAAAAAGTCGTCAAGTGTTGGTCGCTCTTCCAGTGGTGGAGTTTCATACATCACGTCGAATAAGGACGACATCGCCGATGCATCTCATCTTATAAAGATTGAGATATATGATGTCAACAAGATAAAAAATATCGCTCCGATGGAACACTGGAAACATGCTGAGGTGCGTGTTAAATATTACGCAGAAGCCGACGCAGACAAAAACTTGCAGTCAGTGAGAGATACAATATTTAATATCACCAAGCACTTGGCTACGAAAGAGGACTGTGTGAAATATTTTATAGACACTGATAAATAAGATAGTGCGTAAGCTTATGTGTAAGTGAGTGTTTAAGGACGTTGCGTTATTGTAGTATAAGTTATTATAACTCATTGTGCATGTTAATACTAATTTAGAATATTAATATTTTGTCATGATCATAATTTGGATTTTAATTAATTGTAAACATTTAGTGTTGTAAGTGAGTGTTTAAGGTCATTGTGTTATTGTAGTATAAGTTATTATAACTCATTGTGCATGTTAATACTAATCTAGAAAATTAATATTTGGTCATGATCATAATTTGGATTGTAAATTCATTGTAAACATTTAAGAATTATTTGTAAGAATTTGTATATATGATTAAGTAAGGTTATTAGTAATGAATAAAAGATATAATAAACTCTTTATTCGTATTTTATTTATGTATTTTAAAACATGACTTAAACAATCCCGATAATAATACATCATTACACATTGTATTGGTATCAAATAATTTTTGAAAATCTTTTAAACTCATACCATGATATTTGTAATATAAATACATTATACGATACTCTCCACAAACGATTGTAAAGTCGTTTTGGATTCGATTAGTATTATAATTCCACATCCTAGAATTCCTTGCTAAAAACATTCGATGATAGCCTTGAGGTGGTCGACCATATGAATCGAAGTACTGACCGATCCCGTTTTTGTCTATAGTCTATAGTACTATAGTCTACCGAAATATTGCGATTTTTGTCTATTTCTATAACATTATCAAACTCTGCATATACAATACAATTAATAGTTTGTGTTAGAGCTGATTCGAAACGAACTTCTAATCTCACACTCCCATGCTTTATAAGATTCCAATGACCAGAAGAGTTTGCTGATAAATCAGGCGTCAAATCAAACGCTAACATACAGTATCCATTAGTATATTTCTCACGGGATATTCCATTACCTTCGTTAAGAAAATGTATACCAGTCCCGGAAAACAAAGTATGATAGACTGTAGTATAAACATTGTTATCAAACGAAGGTTGTAGAGCTTTTGAGGGTATTTGATGACCATCTATATACAAACAAAATGTATTAATATTGTAATTTTCAAAGTTGAATGGGTTTTTAGTAAGGTTCCCATTAAATGCGGCATTATTCACAAATCCAACTATACATCTTTTAGGTACTTGACCAAGGAAAATGTTATCAAGAGTTTTTCCTTGAACTCCTGATGGTATAGTTAAAACTTTGACTTCTGCACGTGTAATTGGGTATTTGGCAGTTGTAGATGCTAAGACTTTTTGATGGGCAAGTAAAACAGAAGGATTGATGCGAGCTCTACGAATAATCAAAGTTGCATCCGTAATACAAACTTTTAATTTAAGATCAACTGTAGAAGCCATTAAATTGAAATTTTCTCGAGAACGAACTAATTTAACACACATATCAACACCATTTATCAAAAACTTTTCTTGGTTGAACAAATCACCATGTAGGTGTCCAATCATTTCAATTTCTTTACTTTCGTTAGCCAACTCTTGTCTTTTACCAAATCCTTTATTAGTTTCATCGGTAGAATTCATTTTTCCAGCTGTATCTTCATACCATAGGGCACAAGTAAGATGAGATTCCTTAGCTGCCGGAGCATAGTTCAACAAATTTTCTATGTAAGCACGGTAGGCATATGTGTTATTGGGTGGTGATACAAGTTTTTGATTTAAGTAAACATCAAGTTGATTAAAGAGTGAATGTAACCAATTATTAACTGGAGCTACAACTGTAGATGACATTAGTTTAGTGTTATCTTGATTCAATATTTTAGCTTTTATGTGAATTAATGTATGTGATAGGTCTATGTAGTCGTCACCTGCTCCAGGTACTTGAAATTCTATCAAATTCAGTATCTTTATCAGATTGTATGTGTGTAGGAGTTATGTTAGCTTCCTTAAATATACTTTCGAAACAAGTTTTTATAGTTTCAGAATTTTTTTTTTTCAATGATCTAGCATATGCATATTTGCTGAAGACATCAATAACACAAAGAATATAATTAAAACCTTTATTATCTTTAGAATAAGTTCTCATATCACTTGGTACCGCGAGATATATACAATAAGTTTAAGTGAGTGGTTTTTCTATGTTTCGTTAAGTGTAATGGACCTACAACTTTATTTGACTTTTTTATTGAATCATAATGTAAACCAAAAACATTAATACTTATATTGTTTAGTTTTTCAAATTTATGAATATCATTAATTTTGAAAGGAAAAGATAATTTATCAAATTTTAATCTATTTTTATGTTTTATATAAGATGACACTCTATTAGAACTTTGAGAAGCCGGATACAATCCTGACAATACAGCCCAACGAAAGCACTCGTGATCATTATTTGAACGTTAATTACAGCTTTCTTATATTTTATATCTAACGGTAAGTCTATATACGATGATCCTCGTAATGGGTTAAACTTGTTTATATTCATATCTAAGTGATTTATTTTAACTAAAGTCCATCCACTACCCTTTTTTTCAAAATTCGCCATTTTGTTTGTTATTTCGGATGTTATAGATGGAAAAATTATATCCTTATCATCACCTTGACAAATAAGATAATTGGAGATTTGAAAGTCAAAAGTGTTAAATAAATTTTTGGTTTCCTGTGTAAAATCTGCATTAAGAATAAAATTTACTTTCAGAACAGAGTGTTCTAGAATAGAACGTGTCAGTAATTTATATATTACATCTTTAGTTTTTTGTAAAAATAATTCAGGCGTTTCAAATTGATGGTTCGATGTTTTATTAGACATGATTCTATATGTAAGAATTCTATTACCAAAAGCACTATCAATTATTTGAACATCCCTTAATTCACTATCATTCCGTAGTAAATTGTTTTTATGAGTATTACTCTTTAAATGGTCAGTCATATATTTTTTCAATACAAATACGTGACAGTCGGGACATTGAATTTTATCATTATTTTCTGTACTTACATTTGAATTCGACGTTGGTAACGATGTTGATGATGAAGGAGCTTCAAGATAAGTATTTGTCCTCTTCTTCGCAGGTTCCGCTTCAGTTAACATCGTCGATGCTGATCTCTTTCGTACACCACTCCCATGTTGATTAAGTCTGATCGAAAAACTAAAATAAATAAAATATAGAACCTAACTACAATAATAATAATAATAATGATCATTTTTTCCTATAAGTACTAACATTTTTACATTGCAAACAATATGCTTGCATTGATAAAACACCATCAATTTCATCTTTATCGGAATGAGACAAATTCAACATTTTATGTCCTGCACATGGTGTATAGTACGGAATAAAATCAGGATCTTTCATCATTGACTCGGGTAATAAATTTTGTATGAACCAAAGTCGTATAAAACGATGAAACTTGTGTAAAATAAGATTTTTGTTTAAACTTGCAATCTCACTTTGGGACAAACATAAACTCTGTAACTCAAGAGCGTGATACATTTTTAATATTTGTTAAAAAAAAAATACAATGAGAACAAACGTACGGAATGAGTTCGAAAAGATGAATCTAACGTTTTAAATACTTAAAATGTATCCCCTCTACATGGTTCACAGAAACTTGTATAAACATGTTATAATACTCACATTTCAAAATGGTTTTGGTCTATTTCCTCACAAAGTTCGTAGAGCCCTTCATCGAATTGTGATGACATCAGATCCAATGGTTCAATGTTATTAAGAAGCATGACGAGCTCTGAGTCGTAAACATCACAGCGTAATGTATGCATGGTAAAATAGTATGCTTAACAATAAATATGTTAGAGAAAAATTAAAAAGTTTATATAGTGCTAACTCAATGCATTACACCGTTATGTTACAATGAAGTAAGTTATTACTATTAAATAATATACAAATTCTTACAAATAATTCTTAAATGTTTACAATGAATTTACAATCCAAATTATGATCATGACCAAATATTAATTTTCTAGATTAGTATTAACATGCACAATGAGTTATAATAACTTATACTACAATAACACAATGACCTTAAACACTCACTTACAACACTAAATGTTTACAATTAATTAAAATCCAAATTATGATCATGACAAAATATTAATATTCTAAATTAGTATTAACATGCACAATGAGTTATAATAACTTATACTACAATAACGCAACGTCCTTAAACACTCACTTACACATAAGCTTACGCACTATCTTATTTATCAGTGTCTATAAAATATTTCACACAGTCCTCTTTCGTAGCCAAGTGCTTGGTGATATTAAATATTGTATCTCTCACTGACTGCAAGTTTTTGTCTGCGTCGGCTTCTGCGTAATATTTAACACGCACCTCAGCATGTTTCCAGTGTTCCATCGGAGCGATATTTTTTATCTTGTTGACATCATATATCTCAATCTTTATAAGATGAGATGCATCGGCGATGTCGTCCTTATTCGACGTGATGTATGAAACTCCACCACTGGAAGAGCGACCAACACTTGACGACTTTTTTGCCACCTTCTTTTTCTTCTTAGGTTTTTCGAAGAAGTCGTCGATGCAATTTGATCTCTTTGCTATTGCTTTTTTAACTTTGTATGCCAGGGTGCCTTCCTCGTCGCTGGGCTGATCATCATCGTCGTTATCTGCATAATAATAGTTTTTGAAAGTATTATCAGCGAACTGAAACAAAAAGTAAACTATTATAAGTATTGGCATAGAGAGGAGTGTAGGAATATGGGATACATAAAAATATATACATCATCAACAATTGATTAAAACAATCTGAGGTCAAAACACAATATTAACAGTAAATAAAACATAATTAATATTATATTACATCGAATTATACATAGGTACTTACATTCATTTTGCAGCAGAGTCACTATTTAAAAGTTCACTATACAAAACAACCGGAGTTCATTTGTGGTGTAGAGCACACTGTGGAATACGGTGTAGTATAATTTTTGTCATCGCTTTTATACGGCAGCTAAGGGTCATTTTGCTGTAGTAAAAGCAAAAACTGATACGATAGACAGGTATTCGATTTCTCTTATGGACAATGGGTTCCCAAAACTCATTGCTTAGGGGTGACATTAGCAACCCCATTTGGTGTTGTTAAATTCAAACAATACGTGTACCGTAATAAATTTTAACACCGCTTGCCCATATGAACAATGAAGCTTTGAACAATAGGTAATGCTGCTTTGTCATTACATTTGATTGATGTACCTAATAAATTACCCGATTTCTCTTATGGACAATGGCTACCTAAAACTTATAAAGAACCGTGTGGTCTATTGTTATGTTCAAAGAATACATACCATCACTAATTTTAATAGCTTTCCCTTATGAACAATGAAGCTTTGAAACGTAGGTAAAATTAAGACTACTACTTAGAAATTATACAGACACGTTGAGACATGACTATTACCGTAGGAAGACAAGCGTAACTTCATAGAAAAAGGGAATTCATACCTGCATACAAACAAAGAGACCATTCCTCAAGCTGGCTGACAAACGTGCAAAATAAACGTATAAAATCGCCTTTGATATAAATGTAATTCGCGTGTGATATAAATTTTATTTGAGGCTGATATTAATTTAATTCGCGGTTGATATGAATTAAATTAGTGGTTGATATGAATTAAATTCACGGTTGATATAAATTTAATGCGCGGTTGATATAAATTTAATTCGCGGTTGATATAAATTTAATTCGCGGTCGGTATAAATTTAATTCGCGGTTGATATAAATTTAATTCGCGGCTGCAGAGTCCTGTTCGGGAACCTATTCGCGGGTAGTAGGGTACCTGGATTCTGGATCAAGTCTAGGGACCTAGCTCGACGTAGACCCTAGCTCGGGTCTGAATTTGTGCTCAGGAATCGACGAATCCCTATACTACTGATTTGAAATTCGAATTCAATAAACTTTTTTGTGGCCAGCATTCTAAAATAAAAGTTTTTACTGTGTGACAATACTTATGACCTGACTGAGTGTAATATTTAACAGCTCATTGATTTTGTGAAGTATATCTTTAGATTTTTTAAAAATCATTTGAGATTTAGGAAACTATTCTAATTTGTGTTCTATTTTTGTTAACTGGATGGTCAAGTATTAAAACTAGATGAAAAATGTTCTACTCAGATTCAAGCAAGTGAGCTGACACAGGGTCATCCTAAGTCTAAAGGAGTGACTGTAACAGGCACTAGGGCATAAAATTGGGAATGAACGAACTATTGTGCGAGTTTTTGTCAGTTTACTCCTGGATTGTGACCATCTAGTTCAAAAAGGAAGTCTATTTATGGTTCTCTAGGATTTCCTAGGATCAAAGGAAAGTCTAAAAGAGTTCTATAAATTGGCAATAGTTACAAATGCAGGATAGGCCGAGTGTTGTGTAAAAAACGGCGTGACTAATGAATAATATGTTCCCAGATATAGATGAATAATAAAAAAAACAAAGAGGAGAATGCTCAATGGAGAATGGTGAATATCGATAAGAAGCTCGAGTGAGCTGTTGAACGTGTTTTGGGTGCTGTCTGTTAAAAGAAAGTGTGCTCGGGACGATCACATGTCGGGAGAGGCCGTATTAGGATATTTCCTTTTATTAGAAATACCGAAGGTATAACGGAGGTATTTAGGAGAGGGATGCGTGTGTGTTAATATTAAGCACTGAGATGTGTAACAGTGCCGTGTAAATAAATTATAAACATTTGTAACGCGCGTAATGTTCGAACGCGCATTCGAATATGCGCGCGTCGCGAACGTCGCCCAGCATTCGCTCGTGCCACAGTTCACGCCACGCGGCCTCCACGTTTCGGGCCACGCGATTGGACGGGCCGCGCCGGCGCCCCGTAGTTACAGCAAATCGCAGCGCGCGCGCCTCCGAAAACGCCGCGCGAGCGGTTGACAACAACAGACACTCTCGGGCTGGATACTTTCATATAGTGACATCGTTGATTGTAATTTGCAATTATGTATCAATTAGACATTAAACAATTATAAGTACACCTGTGTGTTTGTGTATTATACATTGTATTTGTGCCTTTTAAATATCCATCTTGCATAGTTTTGTTGATGTTCCTAACATTATAGTTAACTATAAATCTTATTGAATTAAACGTTTATTCTTACGGGATACGTTAGGTTTATACTCCTTTCACGACTTCAGGAACATTCCACTACATGAATATTTACGAATGTCGTTTTACTGTGAAAAGGCGGAATGGGTTGGTGATAAAAATTACAAAACAAAAATATTACCCCATAAAATTTGCATAGTTACGTAAGCGCCGCCATATTCCTCCCGAGAATTATAGCACCAGCTCACTCATAAACAAAATTAAACTCTCCGTGAAGAACCTACTGCCAGTCAGAAATGTTGATTAACTCACTCTTACGCAAACTACGTAATATTTCTGTGACTGTAACGTATTTTTAACGTTCAGACATGTCTAGTATACGAGAAATATGATTGTGTATTTAAAAACCTTACCCAGGAGGTAGGTACTATGTATTTTATATGAGTTAAATGGACTAAATTACTTTTGGATGACCCAGTTTAGGAATAAAGCAAATCTCTTGGATTATCTATTTTCTACTTGACTTAAGGGATAAAGAAGTCTTCTACATCTGTATACTGACATAATCTTACTATTATAAATGCGAATGTTTGCATGGATGGATGGATCTTTGTTACTCAATCACGCTACAACGTCTGGACGGATCTGATTAAAATTGGGCACAGAGATAGATTATAGTCTGGTATAGCACATAGGCTACTTTTATTCCGGTAAAATATACAGTTCCAGTGGGATAGTTTAGTTTTAGAGCAAGGGATCGACATGATTTTTTGCATAGTGGCAGTTTAAGAATCAGAAAATTACATAGGCCACTTATTATCCCGGAAAAATGCACGCTTCCTATGGGATAGCAAAATATAGAAAGGTGTTATAGCTTAAGATGCCTCTCCATGGATTGTATAACTTTTTTTCCAAAATTGACATCCACGCGAGTGAAGTCGCGGGCAACATTTTGTGATATATATTTGTGGACGAAGGCGGTCGTAGTTGCTGGCGGAGCCAGGAGCCAGGACCTACTTACTGCGAAGCGCCACTGACAGTGAGCTCCGTTCGCTCAATGCAGTTGCTGATAGTATTGATATATTTAGTAGCTCACTGGACCAGTTCACAGAGTCAGATTATACATCTATTTCAATAATGTTGTATAATATTTAAGGAATTTTAGTTTTAGTATAGTTTACTTCACTATCGCATTAGGATTACCTGTAATGATAGATGTAGTTTAAATAAAATATATATATATTTTATTTAAACTACATCTTAATTAATGTCTTAATTGATGTCTTAATTAAGACATCTGGTTGAAGGCGAAGCCATACCTTTACATAGGTATACTAATGTTCTAACGCGTATCGATTACGCTACTTAATGTTTTGCTTGTAAAAGATCAGCAGAGATTTTAATACCACTCTACTGAAAATAAATTATATTTCTAACGCTTTCTCTGTGGAGCGTTCATGTTCTTGAAAGTTAACAATAGATTTAGCGCACAATGAAGGTAGTGCGTGTAAGTTAAGCTTCTTTGTTGCAAGTAAAGCACATAGGATACACCCACACATAAATAATCTGCTAAAATTGAACGCACAAAGCCTTTACCTACAAAGTCTACAAAGGTGAAAGGAAGATTAGTTAATTAATGAAATTATAATTATAATCACAGTTCCAAGGTATGTGGAAATATTTTTGGAACTAATAACTTTACAGAACCCTTTGATCTACAACGGTTACTTACATAATAAGCGTTAATAAAGATTATCCTATCAAATAATAATCATTGCAGATTTATGTTAGGTTAGATCAACAGCATACGCAGAAAGAAAAAGGTTCAATTTTTTTCGCCTCATCAAAAGGACATGTCAGTCATCTGGTAAGTACTACCCCATCCCAATATTTTTTTTAATACACCCAACAGTCACACACATAGTTCTGACCCCACACTAGGTAAAAACTGTATCGTGGGTATCAACTACTACGAGGTACTATTTCCATAACACCAAAATCCGAAACAAATATCTGTCTGGCAGACAAACATTTGTCTCGGTGCGGGAATCGAACCCACTCGTTTCACATCCGACTATTCACCCGCTATTCAACGGAAGCTGTCGTGTCAAACTTAGCATTGTGTTGCTTTTTTCATTGCTATTATTCAGCCTCCGTGGCGCAGCGAGCTGTGAAACGAAATGCCTCAGATTCGGTCCCTGCACACAGACAAACGTTTCATCATCATCATCATCATCATCATCATCATCATCATGTCAGCCGAAGGACGTCCACTGCTGGACATAGGCCTCCCCCAAAGAGTGCCACAATGACCGGTTCTGCGCCACCCGCATCCAGCGGACCCCCGCGACCTTTACCAGGTCATCAGTCCACCTTGTGGGGGGTCTACCCACGCTGCGCCTTCCGGTACGTCGTCGCCATTCGAGAACCTTTCCGCCCCAACGGCCATCGGTTCTACGCGCAATGTGCCCCACCCACTGCCACTTAAGTTTAGCGATTCGGAGGGCTATATCGGCTACTTTGGTTATGCTGCGGATGGCCTCATTTCTGATGCGATCACGCAGAGAGACTCCCAGCATAGCCCTCTCCATTGCCCTTTGGGTGACTTTGAGCCTTCTTATGAGGCCCATAGTAAGGGACCACGTTTCAGTGCCATATGTCATCACTGGCAACACACACTGGTCAAACGTTTATTACACAAATATTTGTTTCGGGTCTGGGTGTTGAAGACCTTAGCCCCTCGTAGTTCTCGCTACCCAGAATACAGATTTCGCCTAATGCCGGCTCGGGAGTATGTCCTTGACTGTTGGATATATTTATTTTTATTAGTTCAAAAGTACATTTTGCCTTTGTATAGGTACGAGTACTGTTTTGTACAGTGGCACTTGTAATACCAAGACAATATTAGTCTCATAATACCTAATCATGCCCAGTAATTTCGCATAATAATATTTTCGAATTAAACAAAACGCTTTATATAAGACTCTATTGTTAGATAGCGGTCAAAAGAAAAATAAATAACGACTTCCCACGCAGAGATGCTACACAGCTCAGAAACACTTCGGAAATCAGAGGACAGCATGATAAGGTTACTAAAGTCTCAAAGGACTCTATGCTTGTATGATGTTCTGTATTGGAAATTGCATTTACGCCTTGGAGATAGATATTGAAGTTATACATTTGTAAATTATTTCTTGTATTATATATATAGTATTATACAGCCTCCGTGGCGCAGTTGGCGAGTAGCCGGCTGTGAAACGAGAGGCCGTGGGTTCGATTCCCACACCGGGACAAATGTTTGTGTGATAGACAGATATTTGTGTCCGGGGTCTGGGTGTTGTGAGACCGAAAGTCTCTTGTAGTCATTGGTACCCACAACACAAGACTCGTATCTTAGTGTGGGGTCGGGGCTATGTGTGTGACTGTTGGGTGTTATTATTATTATTATACTGACCCAATGCTGGGTGTGGGCCTCTTCTACCATAAGGGATACCTTTGTCCACCACACTACTCTAATAAGGAGGACTTTACACACCTTTGATTTGGAGAACTCTTAGATATGCACATATCCTCACGTCACTTTAGTTTTAGGAAGTATTAGATAAAATACCAACTTGGTTTTTACAATATATGCCCTTAAATTTTCACATAAGTAAGTTATACGTCATAATTTAATCCATTTTTAACCGACTTCAAAAAAAGGAGGAGGTTAACAATTCGTCGGAATCTTTTTTTTTATGTATGTTACCCGATTACTCGAAGACGCCTGGACCGATTCTAGAAATTATTTTTTTGTTTAAAAGGATATACTTCCCAGGTGGTCCCATTGGCACAAAGTCAGGATCTGATGAAAGGATCTCAGAAAAATCGAGCGAAACCTTCAAATTTTATAGAGACGCATAATTTGTTTTTCATTGAAGTCGGTGTACTTTTTATGAATTAAAAAAACTTTTACTTATTAGCTATTGAAAGTCTCCGTGTCGTACAGACGGATAACCGGGTGTGAAACAGGAGGACGTAGGTTCAAAGCTCACTTGTTTGTTTAATCAACAGATATATTTTTGGTCTGGGTGTATTGAAATCTTATGTCTATCCATGCCATTGTGTAAATTTAAGGTTAATTCCTTCATAACTTGGAAATACATAGGACAAATATTTTATAGTGGAAGGATTAACCATTAAAAAAACTCAATAAAACAAAGAGTTGAAACTAACGATTTTCAATTTCTCGGCCACTGAATCGTTTGTGAGAGCATGGGTAGTCCAAGTTTCAATTACTGTTTGATATAGCTCTGCGATGCCGTTTGCGTGTTTAACCAGTCACGTATCAAATGGTATGCCGGCGCGCCAAATATACTGGCACACTCGCCGTTTTTACATGCTATTTTCAAATTTAATGTTATGGAAATAAATTTGATTTTGGCTTCAATTTACTCCGTACTACCTTACTTTTTAATATTCTTTTGATACACGAGTGGTTTGGTTAGAACATCCATTGGAGTTTGTTGGATTTGTTGATCAACCAGTCGACCAATAAGTTTTGTTGTAAAATGTTTTTCAATATATAATGGACACATATGACTATATACGCAAACGTGTCATCTTTGCTATCAACCTTCTGTACTTATTGCAGTTAAGTTTTGGTCCATAATTTGGTCTGTGTGGTTTGACTCCCCCTAGGGTTGCAAATCCCGAATTTTAAAAAATAGGATTTAAAGTTGGACAACGAAGGACAATTCAGTTTAATAATTGGACGTGTGTTTGTTTTAAAACAGCGCGAACACTCGCGAGCCGTGGGGCCGACCGTTACTGTACAATGATTGCAAAAGTCGCGTGCGAATAAAAAATACAGGGCCTTATCAGTGGCCCTTTAAAAACCTAGTACGTTACTTAAAACTATCCAGGATACTCCAAGATATTCTAAAAACCAGGCTATGTCCTGGGAAAACAGGACTGTTGGCAACTCTAAAGCCCCCTGTATGTGTTTCGGGCTAAAATCCTTTGTCTTCTTACACGAGCGCCGCTACGTCAGCACCAATTGTTTTTCCTTTCAACTACACCAATATATATTAAGTGTAATAACGAATGTTATCCCTAATGCAATAACTTCAGATAGAACACAATTTTAAAAATCACATTTTCAACTTTTACAAGCACAGCAATAAAACTTAAATGTTGCACTAGCGAATTCCCCTACTGGAATGAGTCATTCAGTCAGACGAAGGGAAGCGACAGGACCGATTTTAATAAATTCTAAATGAATCTTTTTTAATATATTATTTTAATTATCCACCAAGAGGGAGAAAAAGGGAATGAAAATAAGCCGTATTGTTTTAAGGCCGCTTAACTTCAAAATCGATGTCTGGGACGGCCCGTAGATACGAAGAATAGATTCGGTGCTAAAATTGAAAACGTGGTTGCTGTTTCGCTTTTCTTCGCCAATTTGTGTTCATTAAAATACTTCCTGTCGAATATTTGGACTGGATCGAGAGAATGAATCAACAAAGTATAGTTTAAAAACTAAAAAGGCTCGCTTTTATATATAGCTGAAGTAAAAAGTTGAAAACAATTTGATTAATTTCATTGTAAAAAGGCAGAGGTGTAACCAGTACAGCCATATTTATTTATTAGCTTATTACCGTCCCATGATGTGATAGAAGGCGAGTCTATCACTATACCGGGCACCATTCCAGATTCCGGACTGATACTGAGTATTTTATGATGGAAAAACCCAATATTACTTTTACCCGACTGTGGGATCGAACCCGAAATACCCAATAATTCGTTAAATCAGTCGATGCATTTAGATTCTATTTTCGACTCAATGGAATGCAGTACTAAATTGATTACTTCAGGAGACAAATTAGTTCACTTATCATTAATCTTTATTGCTACAGCTAGCATTTTTTTAATTTACTGCGTCTCGTCGCCGTGGAAGGATGAAATTCTATTATTATTTATCACTGTTAATGCAATAAAGATAGCGGTAGTGACATTAATAGTGTCAGTTTCAAATTAGTTCTTGTGAAGTATATTCAATTTGAATATCAGTGCTATCCTACTAATGTTATAAATGCGAATGTTTAGATGGATGGATGGATGGATGGATAGGTATTTGTTACTCAATCACGCCGGAACTGGTTGAAATAATAGCACTGGAATAGCACATAGGGTACTTTTATCTCGGAAAAATGAACAGTTCCTATGGGATAGAAAAATATAGAAAGATGTGATACCATCAGGTGACTCCATGGATGTTATATCTTTCCTTTCAAAAATAACAGCAAAGCGATTCAAATTATGAAAGGGTCATTGAATTATTTGGAATATTTAGCTTAAAATATTAATTTAGTGGGAGTCCGGAAGCGGTAGGCTTCGTGCATACTGCCGAGGCAAAAGAACTTGGGTTTTTACTTGAACTTTTACTTGGGTTCGAAACCAGCCTCAAAGGGGTGCACATCTGACTCCTCATGTAGGTATACATATATTGCAAATTTTCGCTTGCTGTAACAGCGAAGGAAGGCATCATCAGGAAGCTTGAGGTTAACATACAAGACCATCGTGGTGTATTAAGGCCTAATCCCTCTCATTACTCACCTTTCATACGGTGAGTGATATTTCCGGCATAAAACCTCTTTGTCCCAATTCGCATTTATTTTCCTCAAAGCCGGTGTACATTACGCCTACGATTCGTCTGGTATTCGGGGTGTTGATGGGCGGTACGGTTTACTTATGTGGAACAGTTTGCTAGCTACCGTGTTTCGTTTCTATGATCCTACTTTATGCGTAATGTGAAGAACATACCCAGCAGGCCGGCTTGTATGTGTCGAATAGCGAGGTATAGTTGTCTCTTGCTACTTGATACGTTAACTGGACGGCACTGCGCTTACCATCAGGTGCAGTGTGATTACTTTTGTCACGATAAACCCACGATATGACCCACTTGCTAGTTTTCCGGCCTCTACAAAAAAGGAGACTCCCGTGAACAATTACAATATTCGATGCTAAAATTATTTTTGAATTATTCATCTTGTTCAACTTTCAACTAATTTTTTAAGTTAAACGCATGAAAATTCGTATTTTGCATAATATACTTTTTCTCCCAAACATAACCTCCACGCGGGCGGAGCCGCGAGCAACAGCTAGTCTGTATATATAAAAGAAGAAACTGACTGACTGACTGATCGATCAACGCACAGCCAAAACGGCTGGGGTTAGAGACTTGAATTTTTGACAGTAGGTACCTTTTATCACGTAGGCATCCACTAAGGAAGGGTTTTAAGAAATACCACCCCTAAGGAGGTAAAATAGGGGATGAAAGTTTGTATGAAAATCCGTCATTTTTAAGTTAAACGCATGAATATTGGTATTTTGTATTGTATACTTATTCTCCCAAACATGACCTCCACGCGGGCGGAGCCGCGAGCAACAGCTAGTATTCTATATGTGAAAGTGAGTTGATGAATTATTGGCAAAGTTATTGCAATCAAAATATCCTTAGAGATTAAACTAATTTTACGGACTTTATCGCGGTTAATTTTACTTTTCAACTCGATGTTTCGAAAGCTTTACAGCCATCATAGTCTCAGTCCGCCCTGTGACCATAAACCGACATAAAATCCATAAAATTCGTTTTATTTCAATATGCAATATTCACGTAAACTTAAGAAATCATTAAAAAATACATCGAATAAAATGGATTTGCTTTTTACCGATTACAATTTATGTATGTAAGTATGTAGGGAATTTCTAGTTTGATTTTCGCTTCTAGTAGAACGATTTTGACAAACTACGTGCTTGCTATAATGGTCGTTTAGAAATGATAACTAAGTGTTTGCTGAATCCACAGCTTTTGCCTCGTAACGCCTTAACTTATTAACGTTAATCTAGTCAGTGCTCAATCTCTAGATTGTAGTCTACGGTGGAGCACGCTTGCCTGTTTGGGTAAAGTTGAATATTATTCATGATAAACACGTTAATGTATTTTAATCTAGTTTTATCCTGTCTATTTATGTGTGCAATTCGGTATTATTCTATTTCTGTTGTCGTGCTGACACTCTTTTGTGATGAATCATTGATGAATGCCATGTAAGTCTTTAATTGAGATTCATTTGTGCTTGTGCTGTGTTAAATAATAATTTAATGTAATTTATGAATATTGTTGATGGGCCTTATTAAATAAAGAAAAAATAAAATAAATAAACACAATATGAGAGAAATTCGAAGTATTAAGGTATAAATTGATTATATGGAACGTTTAAATGTTCGATTCTGGATGTAAAACATCGATGTCACGCTAGTGCCGGTGCTTATCGCGGTCGTTACGAACGTATGTAATTTCACAATTTACAACTTGTCAATATTGTGCGCGTTGTATTGCACGATAAAATTTATATCCGATTTATCACCGGCTTTGGCGTCCCAAAATAGCTATTTTATAATTATTATTTTATTTTTAATAATACGAAAACATTTGAATTTTACTATGGAATACGTTTCAAAACCAGCCAGCAACTTTGGAAGACGGTGCATCGATTGCTTAGAGTAGGCAACCAAAACTCTAAGATCGATTGTCATCAAAGTGCAAATATGTATTTTATAGAGGGAAATAGAAAATGCTCTCAGTTTGGTTGAGGGTGAAATATAGTTGTATTTTTAACAGATAGTACAAATATTACAGAACTTTTTTCCTTGTCACATTTTGTTACGTTGCTTTACATCGTAACAACTGTGACCAATCAGAGCCCTTATGTTGATCCTCTTTCATGAATTTAAAATGCATTTACACAAATACTTAACCTACAATCAGGTTAAATCGTCATTTTAGAGGCCAAGACTTATCTTCATTCACATTCATCATTTTAAGAAATTTCTAGGGAAATTTCTTAAAATGATGAATGAATGTGGAAACTGTGATATAAAAACTCTTTCCATTAACACTTTCATTTTGAAACAGGCTTGGTTCCTCAAATTCTTTTTCCTTTAAATTCCTAAGAGGATTTGACTGACGCCTTCTCAAATATAAAGTGAAAATATTTTATCAAATAGAATTTTCATATTTTCTGAAATCCCTATTTTGCAGGGGAATCACTACTTTTTATAGGGACATCGAATACTTGAAATATTTTATACTAGACTAGTTGTTGCTCGCGGCTCCGCCCGCGTGGAGGTCATGTTTGGGAGAAAAAGTATACAATACAAAATACCAATATTCATGCGTTTAACTTAAAAATGACGGATTTTCATACAAACTTTCATTCCCTATTTTACCCCCTTAGGGACGGAATTTCCATAAATCCTGAAACATATATTTTTTATTTTTAACTAAAATGCCAAATACTAATTTTCATGAATTTAACTTCAAAAATGACGGATTTTCATACAAACTTTCATCCCCTATTTTACCCCCTTAGGGGTGGTATTTCCAAAAACCCTTCCTTAGTGGATGCCTACGTGATAAAAGGTACCTAGTGTCAAAATTTCAAGTCTCTAACCCCAGCCGTGTAGGCTGTGCGTTGATCGATCAGTCAGTTTCTTCTTTTATATATACAGATATTGCCCGTGGCTCCGCCCGCGTGGAGGTTATTTTTGGAAGAAAGGTGTACAATCCATGCACGCATCTTCAGCTATTACCCCTTTCTATATTTTGCTACCCATATGAAGCGTGCATTTTTCCGGGATAAAAAGTGGCCTATGTCATTTTCTGGTCCATAAACTGCCATTGTGCAAAATATCATGTTTCCCTTGCTCTGTGAAAAACAAAAGAGTTACACGGAAACATATGTAGATTATATTAAAAAAAATAGCAAATCCACATGACAGTGTATTATGCTGACCATCAAAACGTACTTTGAAGTGAACATTTCTTCGATTCCCTCACTAGGCAAGTTTACATCGAGGAAAATGTGTATACGTAATAATATTGTTTTTTTATGATGGTAAGTGGTTTCCATGACAATTAAACTCATAAAAACCAGTAGAATCATGAGTGCGCTTCTAACCTTTAAGGCAAGGAATGGATGAAGTTAGTAAGAAGGGGCTTAAGAAGTTCCTGTTACGTATGAAACGGAACACACACTATTAAATCAGCTTAATATGTTCTTTCTGTCACACATACTAAACTGGTTCATCTATGCTATAGTTCATATAAACTAAGGCTTAAGGCTGTATTCACGCAAATGACCTTGATGATTTCAAGTACATAGCCCTGTACAAACACCGTGTCAGAGATGCATCGTTCTCGTGGTTTTTCTTTTATTTATTTTTTAGGATAATCGAAGATATGTCTAGACCCGTTTTATCAGAATGCCAAAACACATATTTTAGTTTATGAGACATGTGAATAGGCTTACTAGATGTCCAGACAATTTGTATTAAAGATCGGTACCATCTATTTTTTAAAGATGTGTGTACATTATTTGAAAACACTTATAGAAACTCTATTAAGAGATAAAGTGTCGTTATCAAGCCGTAGTCAGCATATACGAGTAATTTTATATAGCGATTGGATCAGCAAACTTCCCAAGAATTTCTTGGAACTTGACTTAATTTTCGAGACAAACAGCCTTAAAAATAAACTTAATAATAACAGTTTAATATAATGGTGAGGAACAGATCCTCCACCTCTGGCTTGCCTTCACCGGCCGATCAGAGTGGAGTCGCGAGAGCTTTACGCTCGTAGGGTGGATGTGAAACGTAAGTGGCGAGTGGGCAACGTGATGAGACCATTAGGAGCAAATTATCGTTGTTTAAAGTCCAGTGACACCTCTCCACCTTCTAGCCGCTCAAATGATTTTGCTCCTTTGTCGCTTTTTCTAACGACTATTTTGGGGAGCCCATTTACCTGAGTTGGCGAGCCACCACCTGCCTATTTTATTCGTGTTATTAATATTGGTCAGGTAGGTGCCATACACCCAACTACCCAATCCACTAACACCTCACCTCAATAAACCAGCATAACATTTATCTATACAAACAATAGTCTTTCACCAACCTTGTAGTCCTTGAGTACACTTGTACAGTGTATACAGGGCTAACCGTCGGCTGGTGTCACATCAAAACGTTAAATTAAAGTTAAATACAAATTGTCTAACGGGCCTCTATGTGTTGGCTTCGTCACGACGCACGCCTTCCAAATGTCCGGGACTCTATAGTCCCGTAATTACGGCATGACAGTTTAATATATTATTTCAAAAGCGGTACCGCCGCGAATAGCTTAGCTTATACCGGCTTAGCAGGTGATGTCACCAAAGTGATTATACCTTAATAGGTAATACACAAAACCAGGAAGAATGATATTACTCGCATAAATAATATGATTATATAAAAAAAAACAATCCTCTTTACCTCGAACTGTTCATTTCAATATACATAATTCTTTGTACATTCTATTTTTATACACGTCTTTATTAATTGCTTATTGGTTTATTAACGTTAAGTTTTATTGAAAAGTGTTAAAATAACATTTGTATGTTTCCCTAGTTACAGTAGATTGTCTTGTTTTTGCATTCTAGTGATTTTTGAGTCTGTTTATTGAGGTGAAAAACAAACGCCGCACCGCGCCAGTTCTCTCAAGCACTCATCGCTTTCTGAACCGTTTGTGGCAAATGCGTTCATGCATGTTATAAAAGGTTACTTTTTGTATGAGAGTAGTTATTTTCGATGCAAAAATGAAGAAAAAAATATCATTTGAAATGAAAGTAAAGAAAAATCTTACTGTTAATTTCATTGAATTTCAAGTGTCCTTAAGCAATCCAATTAAAAAGTGTAAATTTACATTAATAAGTACTGAGCCCTTTAGAATGTCGAAGAAGAAATTCTTTGGCGAATATTTTATGGAGACCACTGTCGTTTGACAAGGGTTCGCTGACGCTGTTTTTTATTGTATAACTGGCGCAAATAACACTTTCAACTATAAATTGTAAGAATCCTCTTATTGTCTCGTGTATTTTCCACTCAGCTTTGTGTTATTGTACTTTTAATTTTCTGGCAGATGGCGGAGAAAAATTTACGAATCTGGTTGGGTCGTAGATTATTATATTATGATAAAAATATATATATATATATTTAAATATATATATTGCTCATTTATAGTATATATTTTACTTATATATATATATCTATATGTCTGTATACGTGTATATGTATGTATATATATTATATACATACTTTTTATGCTATTGTATATCACACCCCCTAATTTCTTTTTAATTTATGTCCTTATAATTAAGGTTGTCTGGCAGAGATCGCTCTTAGCGATAAGACCGCCTTTTGTAACATTGTGTAGTTTTAAGGTTTCTTGTTTGTAATTTGTTATGTTGGTGTGCAATAAAGAAAAAAAAAAAAAGATAAATAAAAAATATCCCATACATATTTAATAATTTATTTAATTGCTACCTTTAGTAAGTAATAAATAGGTGCATAAAGGTATAACAAAATTTACAGTTTTAGGAAAAAAATACCTTCTGGACAAGATTTGAAAAAGTCGGAATAAGTTATATTTGTTCACTATTTCACTTTTTTATGGATAATCATTTTATATTTAAGCTAGATCTAAAGTAACAGGTAAATCGTGAACTGCTACTAAGGAATTTTCCAAAATAATCATTCAATCATTAAGGGGCATGCTTCTCAAGAAATTCTTTAAGCGCGTCCTGATACTTCTGTTCAGGATCCATCTTTAGGTTCAATTTCTTCCATTCTTCAGGCAATTGGGCGATAATGGCCTTGATGAACTTGGCTATCAGAGGCTTCTGTTTCTCCGAACATTTTTCACAAGATGATGTGATAGCACCAGGAATAATTTCTAGAAAATCGAAAAATACTTATTATTATATCTTTTTTATTCTAGACTTCTTGCACTGCAGCTGCTGCAGATACATTTTTTTTTATTCTGGCACGGCAAAGTGACCACACTACACCTGATGGTAAGCGCAGTGCTGTCCAATTCGAGTAGCGAGAGACAATCTATCCTCTACTCAACACAATCATGCCGGCCTGCGTCTTCACAGTACACCATGGGCAAGAAGGTGAAGAAGCGTTCGAGGGACTAGTGTCGGAGTACTCAGATGGCCGCAACACGGCCAAACATCGTACCCCAACTCTAGGCCCTGACAAAACCACAACATATGAAACTTAGTATGTTATAACAAAATTAATGAGTAGATGAATATGAAATGAATCTAAAGGATGGTGCAAAAATAAAATTATAGACAATTAACCAGGAGGAATTTATATAGGTTCGTTATGATTATTTTTTCAGCTCGAGAAAAAGTTGTTTGTATGTATGTGTGTGCAACAATGTCATTTTATAGGTGTATTTTATACTACTTGACTGCCTCGGTGGCGCAGTTGTAATTGCGCATGCGTTACGATTGCTGTGCTGAGGTCTCGGGTTCGATCCCCGGGTCGGGTAAAGTGATATTGGGTTTTCTATCTAGAAATTCTCAGTATTAGCCCGGAGTCTGGAACATGTGCCCGGTATGGCGATAGGCTCGCCCCCTATCACATTATGGGACCGAAATTCGGCGAAAAGTGGGTGTACTGGTTACACCTCTGCCTACCCCTTCGGGGATTACAGGCGTGAGTGTATGTGTATGTGTAATTTATATTAGGTTCGTTATGATTATTTTTTCAGCTCGAGAAAAAGTTGTTTGAATGTATGTGTGTGCAGCAATGTCATTTTATAGGTGTATTTTATACTACTTGACTGCCTCGGTGGCGCAGTTGTAATTGCGCATGCGTAACGATTGCTGTGCTGAGATCTCGGGTTCGATCCCCGGGTCGGGTAAAGTGATATTGGGTTTTCTATCTAGAAATTCTTAGTATTAGCCCGGAGTCTGGAATATGTGCCCGATATGGCGATAGGCTCGCCCCCTATCCCATTATGGGACCGAAATTCGGCGAAAAGTGGGTGTACTGGTTACACCTCTGCCTACCCCTTCGGGGATTACAGGCGTGAGTGTATATGTATGTATTTTATACTAAAATAATCAGTTACGAGTAGATACTATTATAGCGTAATCAAAAACCAAAAATTATCTGCATTGGTCACCACAAGTCATATAAAGTTTTTATACATCATTTTTTGTTTATGGTTAACGAGTTGGAAACAGCATAATGAGCTATTGTAGTGGCTTTAGTTCTCGTGGAAATATCCACATTCTGTTTATAATAATTATTTTTTTATAGATGTTGTTTGTTGCCAAATTTCCTGTAATTTAGTTAACTGATTAATTTATATGTTTGTCGTAAGTAAAATAAAATGTGAAACAGCAGCGATAGCTTGATTGAGAGTGGTACAGATGGCCTAGACCACAGGACGAAAGTCGTAGGTTCAAAAACATGTCAAATAGGTCTTCTGGCTTTTTCAAAGTTACGTTTAAATTGTAGGCTTAATGGTGAAGAGAATCTTCGTCTCGCCCGTTATTGTTTGGTGAGGAATTCTGCATGCCTGAGAATTCTTTATACTAATTTCGTTATTAAGTATGTAAAGTCTACCAACCCGCATTAGGCCAGTGGTGGACTAAAGTGTTACCTCACTGTAGAGGAAGCTCGTGATCAACTATGGGACAGTTAAATACAGGACTGATATTATTCTATTTTATTATTAAACGTAAATAATATATAAATAAATAAATAATACCCAACAGTCACACACATAGCCCTGATCCCACCCTAAGATACAAGTTTTGTGTCGTGTCAGGGATAACGAGAGACTTTCGGTCTCGCAACACTTAGACCGCGGACACAAATATCTGTCTATCACACAAAAATGTGTCCCAGTGTGGGAATCGAACCCACGGCCTCTTGTTTCACAGCCGGCTACTCGCCTACTGCTCCACGGAGTGAATCATAATACTGATTATGATTCACACTTTACTAAATTGCTGTCGTACTTTATTTGTATAATAATAAGATTTTATGCTAGGTTTAATGTAACTTGACCGGCGTCTCCCGCCCTGTGGAATGGGGGCGTTTAAATTCCACCACGACCCCTGCCTGTCGTACGAGGCGACTAATTGGGGCCATCGGGGGTCGCGGGCGCGCAGCGGAGGGCTGTCAGCCCGTATCGATGCACTCCCAAATTCGGGGCATCGTGCTACCCCGAGATGGACGGCAGCGCGGGTGGTAAGGCCTCGTTCGCTGTCTTTGTTTGGTGCGCGGGGGCTCCTTAGCCCTCCATGGAGATGGGCTGCTACGCAGCACCGCGCAGGGGCGATTCCGGCTGCAATTCTAGCACTCCTTAGAATGCCCCGGGATCGCTCCGCAAGCGCCGAAGAAGGCCACCGCGGGGTTTTAGCTGGTAGTGTCGGGTGGGGTGTATATAGGGGTTAGGGACTCGGCCCAGCGGCAGCACGGATAGCCATCATCCGTGCGAGGGGGATGCTGGATCGTAAGACCGGCTAGTCCAGCATACCCGTTTTATTCTTAATCTGCTTCCCTCCGGAGCGGGCGGCAGTAATAAAACGATTTCCTCGCGACAACAAAAAAAAGGTTTAATGTAACTGGACAATTAAGAAGTGAAATTGTATATCTAATTATTATAAAAATAAAACTATAATTCAGTTTCATGTTTTTCTATTAATTACTTATATATAACAGACTGAGACATTTCTTAGAGTATATAATATACGGATAGTTATAATACTCTCTTTCTCTAACAGAATTTGTAGATGATGCTGAATATTACTTGCCTCTACCAATGAAGAACCGGAAAAATACAATGTTTATAATTCTGCAAATTTTAGAACTTCATTTTGAACAGATTGTGTTATTCTCTGCAGAGAAAGCTACTTCGATGAATGGAATGTTCAATCCGACAAATAACTTGAACGTAATGATTTTAGTTGAAAACCAGCTTAGTTCCAAAATGCAAGTATGTTGACTTGCATTTTGGAAATATAATTTTTTAGGTTACGTGGTAACTTTGGTTAAAGATTTATAAAA
The DNA here is from genome assembly GCA_905220505.1 of Laothoe populi. Taxonomy (NCBI): domain Eukaryota; kingdom Metazoa; phylum Arthropoda; class Insecta; order Lepidoptera; family Sphingidae; genus Laothoe; species Laothoe populi. Next base: position 10,628,122 of record HG992165.1, read on the forward strand.
AATAAATTATGGAATTAACCCATGGTAGAATGATTGGGGGTGGCCAGGCCAACTATAAGTTTTAATTTGTCACTTAGAGGCATCTTTTTTGGTATTCAAATATGATTGTAACTTGTATCAATGTCGATTTCAGCTAGTAGCATTCTTGCACCGATATATGTATTAGGTACACATACATATACATATACACTCACGCCTGAAATCCCCGAAGGGGTAGGCAGAGGTGTAACCAGTACACCCACTTATCGCCGAATTTCGGTCCCATAATGTGATAAGGAGCGAGCCTATCGCCACACCGGGCACAATTCCAGACTCCGGGCTAATACTGAGAATTTCTAGATAGAAAAACCCAATATCACTTTACCGACCCGGGGATCGAACCCGAGACCTCAGCACAGCATTCGTAACGCATGCGCAATTACACTTGGGCCACCGAAGCAGTCAACCCATATAGGTCTTTAATAAATATATTATGCACATATAATCTTTTTATGTGCGCAAAATGGCTTGGTAAAGAATAAGGAAATAATGTTTATTTACTTGTTCTCAACAGTTACACGTTTTATATTAGCTTCATATCATAAAGTTGTAAGAAAATGTTTTATTCACGAATTTCCTATAGCTTTGTTTACTCATATCTTAATCTTTATATTATTCTTTTTTCCGCTGTTCTACTGGGTGGCCTTGAGACTACTTATTTAAAAAGTAAATTATGTTTAAGTTATATTTAGCTTATTTTGTTTACGTTTACTAGAGTCTTGTACCTGGTGTTAACACTTGGAGAATGATAAAGCTTCACTATATATCGTTGGCCTAATTACCAACATTCGTAACTTGTGGGCTTGTGAAAGACCATTACCTACTTCAGTGATCAGAGCCACTCAAATTATTTCTGTTCGCTTAATATAGATTTGTTAGCATATTTATAACTATGTGTGTATGTTTGTGTATGTATTAATGTATTTTAGTTAATGAAATGTATGTGTATATGTATATGCGTGTATATATGTGTATCCATGTATATGTATATGTTTTTTTGTATGTGTGTATATATGTATATATATATTTATTGATAACATTATTCTATTTATCTATTCTTATATCTATACAAATAAATATATACGATATATATATATATATTTTTTTTTATATTTTCGTTTTTCCTTAATACCTTTATGTACACTGACCCTACCCTTATTATTTTTCCTTTTTAATAATTCCATCCCATGGTTGTCTTGAAAAGATCGCCGAGAGCGATAAGGTCGCCAATTGTACTTTTAATTAATTTTTGCAGTGTTCCTATATTGTGTATCTGTGTGCAATAAAGAGTATAAATAAATAAATAAATATGGGACCGAAATTCGGCGAAAAGGGGGTGTACTGGTTACACCTCTGCCTACCCCTTCGGGGATTATAGGCGTGAGTGTATATGTATGTAATATGTTAATGTATTTAAAGTTAGAACTACTTTTACAGCCTCCGTGGCGCAGCAGGCGAGTAGCCGGCTGTGACACGAGAGGCCGTGGGTTCGATACCCGCACCGAGACAAATGTTTGTGTGACAGACAGATATTTGTTTCGGATCTGGGTGTTGTGGTACCGTAGTCCCTCGTAGTTCTTGATACCCACGATACAGGTTTTACCTAGTGTGGGGTCAGAACAATGTGTGTGTGACTGTTGGGTGTATTATTATTATTACTATCCAACTGCGTCACTGACGCTTTCATGGCATTGACAGAGTTGACTCACGCCTATAGCAGCAGGGCTATTATTGCATGATATATGTTATAGTACCTACTTTAGGTACTACAATATATAGTCGATACATACATATCACACACACTCTCGTATTTAATCCCGGAAGGGGCAGGCAGAGGTGTAATTTAACCAGTACACCCACTTTTCGCCGAATTTATTAAGGTCCCATAATGTGGCAGGGCGAGCCTATCGGCATACCGGGCACAATTCTAGACTCCGAGCTGATACTGAGTATTTCTGAATAGAAAAACCCAATATCACTTTACCCGACCCAGGGATCGAACAAGAGACCTCAGCACAGCGGCCGTAACGCATGCGCAATAACAACTGCGCCACCGTGGTAGTATATATTATACTTTTGTAATGTAATACTAAAGTGGCATATCTATGACTAGCTGTTGCTCGCGACTCCACCCGCGCGGTGGTATTTTCGGGAGCAGAAGTATACAATCCAAGGAGTTGTCTAGCCTATATAAATCAGTGATAATGTAGCATTCGAATGGTGAAAGAATTTTTAAAATCGGTCCAGTACTTTTTGAGCCAATTCGTTACAAACATACTTACATACAAATAACATACATAAATTACATACAAATCTTTCCTCTTTAAAATATTAGTATAGATAAATACTTACTCCTTAAATCCTGGCCTTCAGCAGTACATTTGCCTTCCTCGAGGAAGCAAAGCGTATATGCTTTTAGAAGTCTGGTGTTTCCTGTGATCTCATTGACGTTGAAATTATCATATTTCTCGTTGTAGTACTCTTCAGGTCGCGCGGCCACCACGGCCAGCAAAGCGAGAGCGATCATGGACTTCATCATTGAAAGCTGTTGCAAGAAAATTATATTTTAAAACAATATCTTTATTTCTACTGTACGTGTGTATGTCACTGAACTCCTCCTAAACGGCTGGACTGATTTGAATGATTTTTTGTATCAAGGACTCAAGGGAATCAAGGACTACGAAAGACTTCCGGTCTCACAACACCCAAAGCCCGGACACAAATATCTGCCTGTCAGACAAACATTTGTCCCGGTGTGGGAATCGAAACCACGGCCTCACGTTTCATAGCTGGTTACTCGCCTACTGCGCCACGGAGGCTGTCAATATATTGTAATGAAATAAGTCTTATATATCAGAAGGGTAAGTATTTATATTTAATAAGTTTCGAAATGTGAATTATTATTTATTTAATAAAAAAAATGGTATTTAATGTAACTAAAAATTTTAACTGTGCAAATTTAAAATATATTTATCGTGTTAAGAAGTTTATGCATATTACAATAAATATCTACTTATTTAGATAATAGATTATTCAGATTTATACAGCATTTGGAACAGTCAGAAGTATTACCTCACTGATATAACACTGGTTTTACTAAACAATTTAAACAAAAACACATTAAAGGGCCAATGACGTAGTTCACGTTCAAAAATTTGAATCCAAAAATATAAAAATGTGGATTGGATATCCATGGGGAATTAAAAAAAAATACACTATAGTTTTATTTCGCCATCGACGGCGTGGTACTCACCGAGCAAATTCGTTGTTTCTGATGTCCAATTAATTCCGTGTTGGTCTTATATAGCCACGGAAACTAATATTCATGATACATGCGTTGTATTATACGCTGGTTGACGTATGTTTACCACAAAAAATTCATTACTTTAATTATTTCGCGGAGCGTTGAGGTTTTTTTTGTTTTTAACATGATTTTATTTACCTAATTAATTTAATTTATGTGTACCAACTAATTGATTGAATTAACGCAGTAGCTTTTTGAGTTTTCTAAAGTTAGGTCATTGTTAATCATTGCTTGCTTTGTTATCGCCTACTCTCATAAGATTTTTAGAGATATGTGAAACCTACCAACCCGCATTAGGCCAGCGTGAGAAGGCCTAACCCTAGATTTTTTTATTTTTATGTAGTAATTTTCAGTGCGCCTAGTACTTAATTCAAATTTTAAGTGGTGTTCTGTAACTAGATATAATAGACAGGTGTGGCGCTTACCATACAGTGACTATAAAGTGCCTTAGAGATCGACTGTAGACATTTTTGTCTACAGATTAAAACCACAATTTTGTCGACAGAAAACTAACATGAGGTTGCTTTTGCACGGTAGTGTAGAAGCAATCTACGTGCTCATCAATTACCATTCGAAATCTGGGAAGTTCCATAAGCATCCTGAATGCATTTGAGTAAGGCATATGCACTTTCAATTACAGCCTCCACGGCGCAGCGGGCGAGTAGCCGGCTGTGAAACCAGAGGTTGTGGGTTCGATTCCCACACAGATGCAAATGTTTTTATGACAGACAGATATTTGTCTGGGTGTTGTGGGACCGTAGTCCTTCGTAGTTCTTGATACAGTTTTTACCTAGGATCAGAATTATGTCTGTGATTGTTGGGTGTATTTTAATTATTAAATAACACACTACCCTTGACCACATCCCTCTCGAATCTAACTGCTTTCCGGAACGTCCCTCAAATCATCGGTACAGCGGGCACGAGGTCGATCTATCATACATCGGCCATGACTGTTCCAAAGTATAATTGTATTTCATATAATATACTAAAACGAGTCATTTTTACTGCCTCGGTGGCGCAGTTGTAATTGCGCATGTGTTACGACTGCTGTGCTAAGGTCTCGGGTTCGATCCCCGAGTCGGGTAAAGTGATATTGGGTTTTTGGGGATTACGGGCGTGAGTGTATATGTAGGTGTGTATGTATGAGTAATTTTTATTCTAGTAGATATTATTATCTAGACACTAGGTAGCGTGTCAAGCCAAGTTCAAGCTAACAGAATGGCGAGCCGTACCGTGTGTAATATTACACGAAACATTTGGAGCCACTTTTGACCCCCTCATAACTCAAAAACTATTTCACATAAACATGTCAAATTTGGCTATTGAGACATCCGAGATACACATGTGCTCCAAATTTCATAAACACACCTCAAACAGTTCTTTAGATATTAACGTCCAAAAATCGTCATTTCTATCACTGACTGACCTATAGATCAAAACTCGAACCCAGTTCCAGATCACCTAGAAAGTTCAAATTTGGCATACAGATAGGTAGTTGGCTGAATGCAAAGAAATAAATAAGAAACTAGTAATTTATTATTATTTTATTTTAGTTTTTCAATTAATTGATTCTATTAGGAACACTTACTTATAGTGCCTGTAATGTAAGAATCAGCAATCAAAATTGATGACAGCCGGTGTTAATGTGGATTTTAAGGTCTTCCATTGAATATATATGTACAAAAAGTAATGATATTCCAAACATAAATGTGAAATGAGAGCCAAGTTCAATATTATGATATTATATGCCTTAGTTGTTGACTTCAACGACAAAAGAAGTGAGATCTAAATGGGTGCCAAGTTCAATGGTCAGTCCTGAAATTTATTTACAACAACATAAAATATTTTATAATTACTTAAAATATCATTTCTTGTTACAACTTAGGATAATATATTGAAGCCTAAGGTCTGACTTTTCTAAGTGGATGATTACAACATAAAGAGCATCAACTGTCAAAATTCCAAGTTTATAGTCCCAGCGGTTTAGGCTCTACGTTGATGAATCAGTCAGTCAATCAGAGCAAGTAATTATTATCTTTATATATATAATTCTACTGTACGTATGTATGTTACTGAACTCCTCCTAAACGGCTGGATCGATTTGAATGTTTTTTTTGTATGCGTTTGGGTGGCACCCTGGATGGTTTAGATTCACAAATCAGCCCGGCAGATGGCGCTGCAGTCGGTGTGGCGCTGCTTTTACGGGCAAGACGACGTCTGCCGGGCCCGCTAGTATATGTATAGTTTTTTTTATTCTGCCGCGGCAAAGTGACCACACTGCACCTGATGGTAAGCGCAGTGCCGTCCAGATAGAGTATCAAGTAGCAAGAGACAGTCTATCCCTCGCTAGTCAACACATTCATGCCGGCCTGCTGTTTAGCTTCTTCACACTATGCCTAAAGGACCCAAGTTATTGAATTATAATTAAAATATTGAAATAAAACTAATTTTACGGATTGTATCGCGGTTTATTTAACTATTTTAGTCCCGACGTATAATATTCGCGTAAACATAAGAAACCATTATGTATTGATACATACAAATACATCCAATTGTCGATCAATCATATATTGGCAATAAAGGAACATATACTCGAGTGGCCACATTAAGCTCTTCTGCTCCACCAATATGGATAAATTCTGTATTATAGCAGTGGAATAGTATACAAATAATGGAATAGAGGATTGATATTATTATACCATTTATATATTATACAAGGAATCGAATCCACCACCTCACACCTTCAGCCGGCGTACATTTTCATTCGATAAATGACTTGACTACAACATCACAAATCTTAGGTATTCAATCAAACTCAAATAAAACCAACCAATAGCAGGAAACGGGCATAATTGCAATAATTTTTATTTAATAGTCAATACTTTGCAACAAAATAACAAACATTTAAATACATACGTCATACACCTATTAATTATAACAAAAATAATTCAGATTTCTGGCCATAATTTAAAACGAGAAATATGTTCTGGGTTAAAGGTTAAGCATACACGGAACGGTATACAGGGCGGTATAAATTCATAAGAATTCGCAATCGTAAACTGGCCGAAAAATCATAAATTTTTAATAGAGTAATAAACTACTTTTATATATTTTTTCAAATCGCTTTTTTTCATTTGTGGATCGAATAGGCACAAATAGAAGAAATAACAATTTTTATTATGTCAATCTAAAGGGTCAATTAAAAGTATAAAATCTTTCTTTCCATTAATTATTCCATGTTATGAAACTAACTAGGCTAATAACTAACAAGGTATTTCGGACTTATGATCTGAACAAAGAACGCTACCAGTACGAAAAAAGTAAAATATATCGTGACAAAATCCGTAAAAGTTATTTTTATTTCAAAGAATTACTCGATTGGAAATAAAACATTATTTACGCGTAGTTATGCTATTATTAGACCTGGAAGCTGACAACTTACTAAAACAGTAATTGGGTAGTTTTTGTACATTGTGTGCCTTATTAAATATGAAGCAAGACATTTACAATCAGACAAATAAAAAATATAACAAAAAGTATAACGAGCTGGGTTGCACTTAATTCAATAATAATTGATAATGATTACAACTTCAACGGCTCACATGTGCAAGCGAGTATATTTACATATCCAGATAAAATCTAAGAAAGAAACCCTCCGGAAAATTTCAATTAAATGAACAATAAATTTTGCAAGTACGATTCTAAAGCTGTGCGAAGTATGGATACCATACATATGCCAGTTATTTTCACTTATTCCTAACAACGTGGCTCGTATTCTTTCTGCAAAATTGTATGGAATCAATGTGAATTTAGCAGTAGAAATACAGTATAGATTGTTCAAGTTACGAAGTGAATGCCATGCCATTCTTGTAGTGTGAAGAAGTAGGCCGGTATCATTGTTTTGAGTAGCTGGAGATTGTCTCTCGCTACTCGATACTCTAATTGGACGTCACTGCGCTTACCATAACGTGCAGGGTCGAGGGTCTAGGATCAGAGTACTCAGAAGGCCGCAAAACGGCAAAACATCGTACCCCAACTCTAGATCTCCAACAAAAACCGAATGTACACTGGCTCATCCCGGATCGCGACTCACTTGCGTGTGCCACTATGGCGGGCTTTACACCCTGTGTACGGTTGTCGCTATCCGGGCGGATATAAATATCCTACTACCAGCAACGAGAACAAGAAGAAGAATTTAAGAACAAATTGCAACTATTTTAATTTCACATTGAAAAAATTCGCACCACCAGGACTTTCAACTATGCCAATTCTAATTTAGCTATTGCTGCTTTTTATTTAATTTTAGCAGGATAGATATTGTTAAGAACACCTTATTCTAGACATTTTTGATGTGTGCCGTGACACAAGAATTATTTTTATTCGTCCCATTACAAGTTTCGTATCAGTTGCCGACTCACGAAATAAAAGTGTTTGTTATTCATCTTTACTGAAACTTTCAGGGCGCTGTGACACAAGACAAACAGTTTTTTCTAAGATTGTTATCGTCATGTTTGTGGTGATTAGTAGAAATAATATGTCCGAGTTATCTTCTCGTCAAGCAGACCGATATACAGTGGAGTAAAAAAATTTATTAAGACTCCCAGTGAGTCAGAGGAAGAGAGAACTGTCAGAGGAAAATGCAACAATCGTATGTGAGCTTGTATCGCATGCACGTATAACCACATAAATGAAATAAAATAATGGCAAAAACTTTATATACTGATGTTAAAATAAAAAATCTATGTCTATTTATCTTTTTCTAAATCAAGAAGTAAAATATCACATTTTTTTTGGCAGTACGTTTGTAGTAGTCTTCATTTCATTTTTCTTTATCTGTAGATTAAAACTTTATTCAAATTCAATGTTCAAAATACAGCACAAGCAATCATAGATACGGTAGGCAGCGGCTCTGCTGTGCTCTGGCATTGCAGAAGTCTATGGGCGGCGGTAACTACTTACCATCAGGTGGCCCGTCTGCTCGTCTGCCTATCGACGCACTAAAAAAAAAGATACAGAAGGTTTTGTAGTCACTGTACACGTGAACAGTGTTATGAAGCTCTTGCCATTATTGATTCTTATTAAACATAATTTTCTATACGTAAAAATATAGAGGAAAGTGTACGTGATTTAATATAACACAGAATAAACCGAGTTTATTAAAGCATCGATGATAGATGAATTCCATATTAATAAATACAAGTCTTTATGAAAATGGTATTTTTTAAATTTCTACATACATATAAACTTACGCCTGTAATCCCCAAAGGGGTAACCAGTACGCCAATTTATCGGCGAATTTATTACGGTCCCATCATGTGATAGCATACCGGTCACAAATTCCAGACTCCGGGCTAATACTGAGAATTTATAAAAAGAAAAACCCAATATCACTTTATTCGACCCGGGATCGAACCCGACTTATAGCAGTCGTAACGCATGCGCAATTACAACTGCACCACCGAGGCAGTCATGAAATTGGTATTTTTATTTATTTATTTAAAACTTTATATACACAAAATGTATAAAGGCGGACTTAATGCCAGAGGCATTCTCTACCAGTCTACCTACGGGTGATGCAGAGACGAGACAAATATGGGTGTACATACAGTACGAAAAAACATATTGAGAATCAGTGTTAAAGACAAGATACTAATACATAAATAAATGTACCTAATAAAATATACATATTTTAAATTTATCAACAAAATATTATCTTTCTATAAGCAGTTCCCAATTTTTTAAATCTAATTTGCACCCTCGCGAAGCAATGCTGGATTGCTATAAATAAAATATTTTTGTCAGCCTTCGTGGCGCAGTAACTGACTGTGAAATGAGAGGCCGCGGGTTTGGGCCTCGTACCTATACAAATTTGTGTACAAGTTTGTGCGATCCACAGATTATGTAACTGTAGTCCCTCGTAGTTATTGCTCAAGATAAACGTTAGACCGGATGTGTTTTTTTTTATCCTGGCACGGCAAAGTGACCGCACTGCACCTGATGGTAAGCGCAGTGCGGTCCAATTAGAGTAGCTACTATAGCTATTCAAGACAATCATGTTGGCCTGGTCATTCACATTACGCCATAGGCAAGAAGGTGAAGAAGCGGTCGAGGGTACACTGTCAGAGTACTCAGAAGGCCACAAAATGGCCAAACATTGTACCCCCGAGAAAAAAACTGTTGGGTGTATTTTTAAACTCACAAAAGTATTATGTTTCACGTGCGATTTTAGTGTTTCGATATGAAAAATCGTATAAATACGATTTCAATCGCGCGTCAGCCGCCGGCGTGCAAAACCGAGTTCACAGCATCTGAATCAATAGAATGGAAAAAAGGTGAGCCACGGATATTGCATGCAATTCATTTTTAAACGATTCTAAAAAAGATTTTATCGTCTACATACATACATATACTCTCACGCCTGTTATCCCCAAAGGGGTAGGCAGAGGTGTAACCAGTACACCCACTTTTCGCCAAATTTCGGTCCCATAATGTGATAGGGGGCGAGCCTATCGCCACACCGGGCACCATTCCAGACTCCGGGTTAATACTGAGTATTTCTAGGTAGAAAAACCCAATATCACTTTACCCGACCCGGGGATCGAACCCGAGACCTCAGCACAGCAGTCGTAACGCATGCGCAATTACAACTGCGCCACCGAGGCATTTTATCGTCTATTCTATCTATTCGTCCTCAATTCGCTTTAAATCCGTTGAAGTTTCTTCATTCATGGCATTATCGAAGCGCGATTTGGTTACTGCTCCGCCGTGCTGATCATAATATTCACCACACGTCTCCAGTAAAATATAAAATATTTTTATAAAACATCAAATTTGTGTGTTCGCAAACATTGGTTTTATACCGACTTTTTAAAGTTTTGTAAAAGGTTTCAGGGTCAGATTACGGTATCTATCATAGTTTATATATTTATTAAATTATTATAATTCAGAAATGGCGATCGTATCTGCAACCTCTGTGACAGAGGTTACATATAATTCCTCAGGACATACATATCAGATTATTCAATGTTATGCGTGTATTTATTGTTAACTAGCTGTTGCCCATGGCTCCGCCCTCGTGGAAGAAGAAGATTTTTTGAAAAAAGGTGTACAATACATAGTGGCATCTTAAGCTATTACATCTTTCTATATCTGCTTAGTAGTGAATTTATAAATTACCTAATATTTAGGAATAAAATGACCTAATATTTTTATGGGATGTCCAGCAAATAAATTATCTGTGTGCCGAATTTAATCTAAATCCGTTCAGACGTTTTTGCATGATTGAGAAGAAAAAATCAAAAGTTTGACATTTGCAATATTAGTAGGATTGTCGCTTACGTAAAGTGAGTGAAAACAACCTGAGGAAACTTGCATCTGGCAACTATATGTAAAGTCTACTATAGTAATCCACATTAGGTCATCGTGGTAGAACTAAAGCCTAAACACTCATTAATAGAGTACACAATAAGAAATAAGAATAAAATAATATTAATATGTTAATTTTGTAATTGTTTTTATATTCCCATGTTGCCTTCATATGTATATATACACACAATCAAATCTATTGTAATATTGTGTATTTAATTTAATATACAATTTCTATGTAGAAGTAACCGAAATTAATGAGAGACGACAAACATTAAAATAAATTAAAGCTTTAAATCTATACTAATACTCTTCTTCTTCTTTTTTAAATTTATGGGATACTAATATTGTAATTCTTAAAAGTTTGTTTGTTTGAACGCGCTGTGCTAAGGAACTACCAGCCGGATGTGAAAAAAATTCTTTGCATTCGATAACCTGTTTATTGAGATAGGTTATAAGCTATTGAGCATTACGTTACGACTCAAAAGAGCGGAGTAAATGGCTGTCACAATGGCGACGCTGCGAGCAACAGGTAGTAAGGAAATATAATTATAAGGAAAGATATTTTTAAAGTCTAAAACAAGAAACGCGGAGAGTTTGTTATGACCAGTGTTTAAATAATAGTATTTAACATCAATAAGAGTGTTTAAATAAGATTTTACTTTTAAGATTTAATTAAAATTCGATTGAAAATTTGAATAAAATTGAAATGAAATGAAATGAAATCGTTTATTGATCAAGTAGGCAATTACATAGCTCTTATGACAAGTCAGAACATTAAAAAAAAGTAAAGAAATTTTAAGAAAAGCATATCAGCTTATGTATACATAACATACATAGCATCATCAATACACTAGCAATTAATTATTCATAAGGTATTTAACATTATTATTATTATTTATTTATTATTAATTATTTTTTATTTTTATATTATGAATTAATATTATTCAAGGTAATACCGGTCAAATATATATATATATATATTTAAATGGGTTTGATATGGACCATGGGTATTTCCGAGACGTCGCTTGTTTTAAAAGCTACCACCGGATCCAAACGCGACCCCGCCTTAGAAGACCCGGCGAAACAAACTCAGCGGGCTTACATTACCGCTGATCGTTGATACTAATTACTGTTTCAATTTGTAATATATTATTTGAGATGATGTTATGTTCTCAGCAGTCGAGGATAACCACCCATAATAACATCTTGAATATGCCATTCATTGTCTTCAGAAGAAATGAATTGTATAAGTTTGATTAAATAAGCATTAACAAATATAAAAAATAGCTAATAGTAGTTTGTGTTTCGTTAAGTAAATGTTGATTTGATTGCAATATAATACGACGTTTTAAAATTAAGTTTACTAGAGTTAATTGTACAACCTCGTTCTTAACTAAAATTGTAATAAAAGATAGGACGTGGCGAATGAAACAAAATGTCATTTAACTATCATAAAAAACGGTATATTTTATTTACATTCACGGCTGTAATCCCCGAAGGGGTAAGCAGAGGTGTAACCAGTACACCCACTTTTCGCTGAATTTCGGTCGCATAATGTGATAGGGGGCGAGCCTATCGCCATACCGGGCAAGAATTTCTAGATAGAAAAACTCAATATCACTTTACCCGACCCGGGGATCGAACCCGAGACCTCAGCACAGCAGTCGTAACGCATGCACAATTATAACTGTGCCACTAAGGCAGTATATTTTATTTTATTGATAATATATGACCTATATAAAACTTTTTAGTGCTTTAGTGTGTTGTAGTGCTTTTAAATCAATGTACTAGTATGGACTTTGTTCAGTTTATTAAGCCCTAGACTGTTAGTCCTTAGAGCAAATCTATACTCCCTTTTTTATTTTATTATTTAGTAAAAACAAAAGCGCAATAAAAAGTTGTTCATAATGGTATAACGCATTAAATCCTACAATGCGAATGATTAATTAATTGTAATAACTTTTAAACAATCTGCCACATATAGGTAAAAAGACGCGTAGAACTTTGCATATAGATCCTTTTTACCTCTTCGGTATAATCTGTGTCTCGGCACTTAATGTTATATACATTTATTTAACACTTTATACATTTAACTATAGGCGGACTTAATGCTGGAGACATTCTCTTCCAGTTAACCTAAGGTAATATAGGGGTGGTAAATAAAGTTCCATGACGACATCTTTTCTTTCCAAGGTCAAATTTAAGAGGGTCAAATTAAAAGGGATTTGTATTTAATCAATTAAGAATCTTAAACATCTCATCTGTATATATAAAAGAAGAAACTGACTGACTGATCGATCAACGCACAGCCAAAACGACTAGGGTTAGAGACTTGTAATTTTGACAGTAGGTACCTTTTATTACGTAGGCATCCACTAAGGAAGGGTTTTTGGAATTACCACCCCTAAGGGGGTAAACTAGGGGATGAAAGTTTGTATGAAAATCCGTCATTTTTGAAGTTAAATTCATGAAAATTAGTATTTGTGTGAAATGAGAGGCCGTGGGTTCGATTCGCGACAAATATTTGTGTGACAGATAGATACTTATTTCGGGTCTGGGTGTTGTGGGTCCGTAATCCCTCGTAGTTCTTGATACCCACGATACAGGTTTTACCAAGTGTGGGGTCAGGACTATGTGTGTGACTGTTGGGTGTATTTATATTAATAAAACGACGTTATGTTTATAGTATTCAACAGTCTATCGAAGCTTTAGTTTCTAAATTCGGTTACTGCATATCCGATTTTACGGAGATTTGCGGATATGGCGCGGCGTGGTGTACCGTAGCGCTGTGCGAGCTAGCCATAGCTAATTTTAATGGACTACTATGTGGTTGGATTGCCTACTACCGGTGGTAAATGTGTACACTATACAGTCATATATTTGCTCGGAGAGTTGAATAATGACAGTGCCTATTAATGTTTATATAAGTATGTGTAATATATTTTATTCCCAATTAAATTGGTATTTAGACCGTTAAATATTGCGCGATTAAGTCCCGTTCTCTTATTTTATAATATGTATAGAGCTCGCGAAAGTCTAAATCATTTATTTATTTATTTCTCATATTTATTCATTTTCATTTATTTTTCATGGTAGCAAAATAAATTTACTTCATTTGTAATGAAAGCGTGCTATTTTTAGTTACCTTTGGTGTGCCATATCTATGTATTGAAGAAAACGTCCTTGTAATAAAGCCTCTTTAAAATTCTGGACACGTACATATAACACTTTTCTATTATCGTTTTATACATTTGTCTTAGGCATGTGTATAACGTTTTATCCAGCGTGTGTCTTGCTTTCTCTGAAGGGGATATATAAATTAGTAGTACAAAAAATAACCATGAATTAGTTATGTCTTTTAAGAGGCATATAATACATAAGTTAGCATTTTATTCTGTAATAATTGTTGGCGTTATTTTTTTTAAAAGGTCACGTCTGTATTTCTAAAACTAGATTTCTGTATTTCTATACTAGATGCGTCTAGTACACCCATGGCTCATCAAGCTTATTCACATCCCATGATGCAATAGGTGCTAATTCCAGACTACCAATAATAAATAAATAACACCGAGTCTTGTGTCGTGGGTATCAGGGACTACGAGACCCTTTCGGTCTCACAACACCCAGACCCCGGACACAAATATCTGTCTGTCACACAAACATTTGTCCCGGTGTGGGAATCGAACCCACGGCCTCACGTTTCACAGCTCGCCTAGGTACTGCGCCACGGAGGCTGTCAATGCCAATGTGTGGTTTTTCCGAATCGAAAGCAATAAATTATGACTGACCTGAAATTTGAGCCCAGTACCTCGCCTGTTTTACAGCCTATGCTACGCTACCCGGCAAATGAGGCAATAGATCAAAGTAGGCATTTTTATAGATGCACAAAAGAAGGTGGCGTGTATGTATTATTTAAGTGAACATTTCTATAGGCACGGTGGGCTTTTTTGGGATGGACAAAAGCATTGAACTAGCGTGAACGTCCCGCTCAGATATTTTACTATTGACATAAGCACGCCTATGAAGTTCTATAATTATTAACAAGCAATCATAAACAAAAAAAGTTGTTACTTTATCGACGCTGCTTCAAAAAAGATGAAAGAAAGAAGATGCTATTTTCATGTTTTTTATAATTTATTTATTTATTTTATACATCCAAATTGATGCTTGAAATGTATATTCAGATAACTCAAGAATTTTTATTCTGGTATAAAACGCAACTTTATGGAAAACTACTGTTGAAATCCGGAAAGTAAAATATTACCAAAACGGTGTAAATTACGTGCGTTGAATAAATTATATTTAATTATAATGTATTTTTAAGATCGTTATCTTGTTCAAGTATACAAAAACTTCGGTATACATATTTTAAAGTTAACAAAATTAGTGAAGGTTTAATACTTAAATTTATAGTTAAAACCATTTTCCTTATAAATTTGTTCGATAATCACGAGAATAACACTAAACCGGTTTTGATATTGGTAGTGAATTTGAATGACTTGTTTATTTTAAATAGAATTTGGTTAACTCGAAGCGGTAATAGAACCTTCGTTTTCCCAGAAGGGCACAATGTATGGTAATTTACACATGTACTTCCTGAGGTAAGCTTATTTGCGTAACGGTTAAAAATATTATATTAAATCTGTATATATAAAAGAAGAAACTGACTGACTGACTGACTGATCGATCAACGCACAGCCTAAACGGCTGGGGTTAGAGACTTGAAATTTTGACAGTTGGTACCTTTTACTACGTAGGCATCCACTAAGGAAGGGTTTTTGGAAATACCACCCCTAAAGGGGTAAAATAGGGGATGAAAGTTTGTATGAAAATCCGTCATTTTTGAAGTTAAATTCATGAAAATTAGTATTTGGCATTTTAGTTAAAAATAAAAAATATATGTTTCAGGATTTTTGGAAATTCCGCCCCTAAGGGGGTAAAATAGGGAATGAAAGTTTGTATGAAAACCCGTCATTTTTAAGTTAAACGCATGAATATTGGTATTTTGTATTGTATACTTTTTCTCCCAAACATGACCTCCACGCGGGCGGAGCCGCGAGCAACAGCTAGTCACTTATAAAATAGTAGTGTATAGTGTGAAGAAGCTAAACAGCAGGCCGACATGATTGTGTTGAGTAGCGAGGGATAGACTTTCTCACGCTACTTGATACTCTATCTGGACGGCACTGCACTTACCATCAGGTGCAGTGTGGTCACTTTGCAGCGCTAGAAAAAAAAACATTAAATAGTCCACACGAATAAAATCTTGGTTCCGAGCTTGTTGTTAAAAATGCATAGATAACATTTTAACATAATATGACGTATGTATTTCTTACAAACTGCAATCACAATAGCTTATATAAAAACCTATACATCTTTCCATAGTTTTTCTATTTTCAAGGAAAAATAGCCATTTGAAATTTGCACCCGAAGTTGAAGATTTTATTTATTTACAGTTACTGTTGGTTTGTCACGCCTTGCTATGTGATTTTGCGACAGTGTGGGTTTTAATTATTCAATTTGAAGAGTCATCACCTTATGTCACACAGAACAATGCGCGCCTAAATGAGTTGAAATATATACACTCACGCCTGTAATCCCCGAAGGGGTAGGCAGAGGTGTAACCAGTACACCCACTTTTCGCCGAATTCATTACGGTCCCACAATGTCATAGGGAGAGAGCCTATCGCCATACCGGGCACAATTCCAGACTGCGGGCTGATACTGAGTATTTCTAAATAGACAAACCCAATATCACTTTACCCGAGCCCTCAGCAGTCGTAATGCATGCGCAAACATATTGGCAGAATCATCGCAGCAGGAATAATTATTTAGTTTTATGTATTATATTTATTATTATTATTTATATTATATTTATATAGACTTATTATATTTATATGTGTAAGTTTTATTCTGTTATTAGTATATGTGTAGATATTAATATATTATTCTAACGTAGAATTCTATTTTAGCACCTACCTTCTTGTATCTCTGCACTACCTCAGGTTGAATGGCAGAGAATGCCTCCGGCATAAGTATACTTAAATGTATAAAGTGTGTTAAATAAATAAATAAATTACAACTGCGCCACCGAAGCAGTCAATGATGAGAATATTATGTGAATGATGTAGCTGACGTGTCCTGTTGCTTTAGTTGCCCATTTGTATTTGCAGTTCAGTGCTTAATATTTTAAAATGTTTTACCCAACGTTACCTATAAGATAGTGTAAACGCAAAATCATGTATATGTAAATCTTGTTTTAGACTAGATAACTAGTAGAAACTCCTGTGGGATATAATCTGTAAGAGCCTTATAGCTTAGTGTCGAATTTGCACAGCATGCAAATTATTACGGCATATATTTAACCTCATTGTCTAAGCTTTAGTATACCGCTGAGATTATAAAACGAATATGCTTTCTATGGATTTCAATAATAATTGTATGAATTAATAATCACTAAAATATTAATAAATAAATCAGAAATATTATATATCCTTATTACAAGGTCCTCCGCTGCGTCTGTCTGTCTGTTTGTTCGCGATAAACTCAAAAACTACTAAACGGATTTTCATGCGGTTTTTACCAATAGATAGAGTGATTCATGAAGAAGATTGAGGTATATAGATTGTCAAGATTTTGTATAAATTAGTTGAAATATAACGATAATTGTTTGAAGTGTCGGCAAAAGTCAACCACCTGGGAGCTTTCATTGAAAACGCTGCATAATCACTTTGAAATATAAAACAATGCATGGTGGGATATTCCTCTTTTATAGATCTACAAAAAAGTTCGCGATGGCATATCCCGCTTTTATCTATCTTTTAAGGATAGCTTACTATTGTACCCTCTAAAAAAATGGTCACGTACAATGCCGTAATTGGAAAGCTATTTAGACGGATACAGTATTAATCCATATCAACTTAATTACGTTAGTTACCTTAAACATTGTATTCACATTGTTATAATCTCTTACACTATATAATTTTAATGAATATCTTAGGAGCTATCGCAAAAAATGTACGCGCGCGAACATAAATAGGGGAATCGCTTGATGCGATCACCCCCTCGCCACGCCGCGTTGCGCTTTTCGTTGTCGCACTTTTTCTGTTGTGTGTATGTTTTTATGAAGATGAATATATTTAAGTATGTGAAATAATTTAAAAATAATGTTCTTAAGTCTAGAATGTTCCAGATTGTTCTAAAAATTTCGAGATAGATCTGAAAAGTTCTAAAATATATTTAAATATTGTATAAATATGAATTAAATCGGTGTAGAATATTATTGTATTCGATCCGCAATGTTCTGGAATGTTTCATTTTTTAAAATTTTCGAATAGTACTGAAATATATTCAAATATTTAACATTATTTAAAAATTAAATCGTACAAACATATATAAGACAGAAAAACTGATTCTATTACCATTAAGCGTACATTGTATTTAGACCCGGGCAACGACGGGTTTTATAGCTTAACTAGCTAAAAAAAATAATTTATAATAAATAATAGTAAAATGAAAGACACATTAACTTAAAGACAAAAGCAATAGCTAAATTGATAATACTACAATTTGGTATTAGTTTTTAGAAAAATTATGTTGTTCTTAAATAGATTTAAATTCTCATTAGGTAGGTTGGTAAGGTAAGGTAACAGAACATAGACATTAAATTCAGAATGTCTATGTTCGTCCCCAAAAGCCTTATCTTATTTTATCAAAAGCAACACATGTAAACCCTAAACAACCGCATTACGTCGTAATCAAAGAGCCTTGACATTACGCAGTAAGGCATTAGTCGTGATCTTCCTAAGGACCTTCGTCAGTAATAGGACACAAGGGTCCTCGACGGAGGGTTTAATTATCTATGGAGTTCAAGTTTAAGCGTATCGCGTGACTATTCCTATTTGCCGAACAATTGAATTAACTAGATTCTTGCAATGATTATTGTAATTAGAATCGTTGACATGTTCCAGAATGTTTGTTTTTTTTATCTATATAAGTATGGATATAGAAAAGATAATAAATACGGTCAAGTTACAAAAGAAGTTATATTACATAATTATTATTTTACTAATAAAATTTACCTCAACTCGACTGCCTCGGTGGCGCAGTTGTAATTGCGCATGTGTTAAGGCTGCTGTGTTGAGGTTTCGGGTTCGATCCCCGGGTAAAGTATATTGGGTTTCTCTATTTAGAAATACTCAGTATCAGCCCGGAGTCTGGAATTGTGCCCGGTATGGCGATAGGCTCGCCCCCTATATCATTATGGAACCGTTATAAATTCGGCGAAAAGTGGGTGTACTAGTTACGCCTCTGCCTACATTACAGTCGTGAGTGTATATGTATATATGTAATATAATTTTGACAGCCTCCGTGGCGGAGTGGGCGAGTAGTCGGCTGTAAACGAAATGCCGTGGATTCAATTCCCGCACGGAATAAATAAATGTATGTACAGACATATTTGTTTCGTTTGTGGGTGTTGTGGGACCATAGCCTCTTGTAGTTCTTGATACTTACGATACAGGTTTGACCTACAGTGTTATCAGGACTATATATTACTGTTGGGTGTATATCATTATTATTTCTTAAACAAAAACAAAACAAAAAACATTTTTATAGGGTAAAAACGATCAACGTTATACTAACTAGTATGCCTACAGAAATAAGACCGAAAATCAAAATATTTTCAAATAAAATTTAATTTATCGAACGGCAAAAGGAATTCAAAACAATCGTTGGTGTCTATATTAAATTACGTCAATGTAAATGGAGTGTCTGTCATAATAATGGCGTGAAGTCAAGTACCTAATTGCTTCCATTGTTTTTACTTACAGAATTTATAAATATGAAATTCATTTTGACATCATCAGCGGTTAGAAAATAAATTGCGTAGATGGTTAAATAGCATCCATCAAAGCATATTATGATAACATCAATATTTTTAGTATTCCCACCTATTCTCAAGAAGTATTGACGTCAGGCGACTGCCTGTCGCCAAGTAAAATAGGAAAAATTGAGCAGAAATTTCGAGAGAAAATATCTATATCAATTTTATTTTAACTAATACGGTACTACTCTATAAGTAGTCATAAGTGTCTTGTTTACAGCACGAATAGGCGGATTTTAACAAGGTACCACCACAGTATCGTAGATAGTCGACATGAAATGGTAAAGTGGTAGCTGGCTATTGTAGTTCGCACGCTGAGTCCAATCCACCCATTACTCAACATGTGAAATATTGTGTGTTCATACTGTGTGCTACTGGAAATGACTTACCATCAGGTGACCCGCTTGCTCGTTTAAGTACCTTTGCAAGAACAAAATAGCATACATACATATATACTTATGTGTGTAATCCCCGAAGAGGTAGGCAGAATTTATTTCAGTGCCGTAATGTGATAGGGGGCGAGGCTATCGCTATACCGGGCACAAATTCCACACTCCGGGCTAATACTAAGAGTTTCTCGATAGAAAACCCCAATATCACTTTACCCGATGTTGCAAACTTTGAGTATAAACCAAGGTATCCTCACCCAGTACAAGGGGAGAATAATCAAATCAAGAATTTTCATTTTGTATAGAGTATGATAATTGATAATATGAGTTTGGGTTGGCGCACCACATAGCTTTGACCTTGATTTTCTTTACCAATAAAGAGGGTAATTATTAACAATGAATAAATACCTAAGGTTTATAAAAAGTACACCGACTTCAATAAAAAACAAATTATGCGTCCCTTTAAAATTTGAGGTTGCCCTTGATTTTTCTGAGATCCCATCGTCAGATCCTGACTTGGTGCCAATGGGACCACCTGGAAAGTATCCCTTTAAACAAAAAAAGAATTTCTCGAATCGGTCCAGGCGTGTTCGAGTAATCGGGGAACATACATAAAAAAAGATTCCGACGAGTTTTTTTTTTATATCATAGTCCGACAAACGAGCCAGTGGAGCACCTGATGTTAAGTGATCTCCACCGCCCATGAACATCCACAATACCGAAAGTATCACATATGCGCTGTCGGCCTTAAAGGACAGGAATAGGGATTAGGGAAGGGAAGGGGGAATCTGGGCCTCCGGATATCTCACTTACAATACGAAACGCGACAGTAAACTGTCACTTTACGTTGGTTTTCTGTGAGACAGTGGTTCTACCCCGGTCGAGCCGGCCCATTCATGCTGTAGATAAATATGTCTACAGCGTGGCTCTACCACTTTAGTTGAGAACCTTCTCCTTTTTTGAAGTCGGTTAAAAAGACAGAGGTGTGTGGCTTGAGGGCTGATTCCGTTTTTCCGATAGGCTATTGCTACGCTACAAGTGGTTTATGTAATGATGAGTAACCGCTGCCACCTATGAATATCCATTATATCAGAAAATGGCGGTTGTGTGAGCACACGTGTTTGTTTAGCTTCTATTGTATTCTTGGGCTCCTGGCAACTCCATGATTTGTAATATAGTAAACTATTGTACATTAGCCGTAGCCTTCTCTCCGAAAACAATAGATTGTTTAGACGTATGTGGAATATTACGATCCATCCATAGAATAGGAAATAGGGATTAAGTAGGGTTGGCACTATGAAGTTTTTTTCTTACAATTGCATTTATATGCTCATGCGTCGATGTCAATTGCATTATGACACTTATCCCAATTACTTTGACATATATTTTACTAGTAGTTGCCGCGGTCCCCCCGCATGAGGGTTATTTTTGGAAGAAAAGGTATACAATCCATTGATGTATTTTAAGCTATTACACCTTTCTATATTTTGCTATCCCATAGGAAGTGTGTATTTTTCCGGGATAAAAGTAGCCTATGTAATTTTCTGATCCCTAAACTGACACTATCCGAAAATCAGGTCGATTGCTTGCTCTGTGAAAAAACTTAAGTATCCCACGGAAACTGTAAATTTTGCTGGGGTAAAAAGTAGGCTATGTGCTATTCCGGACTATAGCCTATCTCTGTGCCAATTTTCAACCAGATCAGTCTAGCCGTTGTAGCGTGATTGAGTAACAAACATCCATCCATCCAAACATTCGCATTTATAATATTCTAAGTAGGATTAGCAGGATAAGTGTTTAGTCTTTATCCCTATACGTTTATAGTACCTTTTTTATCCTGGCTCGGCAAAGTGACCGCACTGTACCTGATGGTAAGCGCAGTGCGGTCCAAATAGAGTACTGAGTAGCGAGAGACGATCTATCCCCGCTACTCAACACACTCATGCCAGCCTGCTTCTTCACACTACGCCATGGGCAAGAAGGTGAAGAAGGGGTCGAGGGTCTAGTGTCAGAGTACTAAAATGGCTATTTTACCCCAACTCCAGACCCCCAACAAAAACCGGATGTACACTGGCTGATCCCGGAACTCGACACACTTGCGTGTGCCACTATGGCGGGTTTTTCGCCCTGTGTACGGTGGTCGCTATCCGGGCGGATATGAATATCCTACCACCAGCTAAACCTACGCCCAAAATAACTTCGTAGAACTAAAGTGACTACAATTCACTTTATTCTATTCCTCCCGTCATGCGTCACCACTAAGTCTGAAAACAATAGTCACGAAGCCGCTCGAATAATTAAATTCAAACCGACAAGCTATTTTATTTTGCACGTTTTGTCATGTAATCGTATAGGATTAGATTTGAATCCAATCCTTAATATTGTAATGGTATCTTATGTTCATGGTTTAAACGGTAGGCAGCGTCTCTGGCATTGCAGAAGTCTATGGGCAGCGGTCACTACTTACCATCAGGTGGCCTGTCTGCTCGTCTGCCTATCCAGGCACTAAAAAATATGTTTACGCGAATATTATATGTTGAAATAAAACTAATTTTACGGATAATATCGTGGTTTAATTTAAAAAAGTTAAATAAACCGCGATAAAATTCGTAAAAGTAGTTTTATTTCAATTATGATAATTAATTATTGATTCCTTATTTATATGGTCTTAGTGGTAGAACGATTCCAGAATTTTGGGAATAATATTATGATAGTAATCTCCCCGAAAAAACCAATTGTGACGTGACACTCGTGAAAATTATCCTCTATTAAAATCATGATTGCATATTATTCTGCAAAATTAGAACCGTGTTTTATTTTTCTTTTTTTTTACTTTAATCTGCGATCAGTCGCCAGACTATAAGCAGATTTGTTGGGAGACATCTGACTTGGAGGTGAGGAGGCCATTGCCTCATCTGCCTTTCACAATACATATTTCCTTTTCAGTCGTTTCGGTGTTAGTGAAGGTTTTAATAATTCAGTTGCTAAGGTATTGGGATGAGCTGACAGGCGTTCTGCATATTTCTTTCTGAACTTCTCTATTTCGTATTGTACTGTTGACACATTGAGGTGTTTATGTATTTCTTCATTTTTAGAGAACCACGGAGCGTTTGTGATGGTACGTAGAATGTTATTTTGTACTCTTTTCAGGCACATTATGTTGCTTTTGCTGGCGGAGCCCCACAGAGGGATACCGTAGGTCCAAATTGGTTTTATGATTGAGTTATATATCAGGAGTTTGTTGTCAACGGACAAGACTGAATTTCTGCCCATGAGCCAGTGCAGGTTTCTTAACTTTAGATTTATCTCATCTCTTTTCTTCCGTATGTGGCACGTCCAGGTGAGCCTTCTATCTAGGTTGAAGCCCAGGTACTTCACAAACTCAGTATCTGGCAAAATATCATCGCCGAGCTTAACAGGTGGACAGCGTGCCCTTCTTAATGTGAAAGTGATGTGGTTTAATTTTTGAGTACTTGCCCGAATGCTCCATTTTCTCAACCATGTGTGTGTTTCATTTGGTAATTTTTGGAGCTTATTGCTGGCCTCATCTGGAACTTCATCACTAGCGAGATAGGCTATGTCATCAGCGTACGTTGCAACCGTCACATCATCAGATGTCGGTAAGTCTGAGGTGAAGATGTTGTATAATATAGGGCCGAGAACAGATCCCTGTGGTACACCAGCTTTAATTTTACGTAACGTAGATGTTGCGTCTCTCTGTTTCACTTGAAAATGCCTGTCTTCAAGATAGGATTTAATAATAGGGTAGACAGAGTGCGGAAGTTTAATTTTCACTTTGCATAAAAGACCTTTGTGCCAGACTCTATCAAACGCTTGCTGCACGTCTAAGAAAGCCGCCGAGCAGTACAATTTCCTTCAAAGCAGCGTGTAATTTTACGGTGTATTCGGTGCATTTGCTCAATCGTAGAGTGATGTTTACGAAATCCGAAGTGGTGCCGAGGAATAATATTACAGCGATCCATGTAATCCTTTAGACGAACTATGAAGACTGATAGGGCGATATGATGAAGCCTCATGCAGAGACTTTCCCGGCTTGCAGATCATTAAAACCTGAGATACTTTCCAGATCTTAGGGAAGTATGATACTCTTAGTGTTGCATTAAAAAGTGCGGCAAGTAGTGTGATGCATTTTCTGGGTAGATTTTTTAGAACTGTGGGAGTGACTAAGTCAAAACCGGGGGCCTTGATGGGGTCCAATCGTCTAATTTCACCTGCTATTTCTTTTGGTGACGTGGGTTTTGGGAAATCCCGTCTGAGTATTTCGTCTACGTCAGCTTCGTCGCCTCCAGCATAATTCGGTTTGAAAACGTTTTCTAGGTGATCCGCCTTCTCAGCGTCCGTTCTCACTCATAAAGATGAGGATTTGAGAGGATGGAGGTGTTGTTGCGGTTTTCCGTTAGTTTTTACTGCCTTCCATATTGAAGTTTCGCCCTTTCCTTGAGGTGACAGTTTTGCATTATTTGTCGGAACTTTATGTTTGTTGTTTCTCGAAGTAACTCTTGCAGTTTTTTTGCAGCAGAGTTAAATGCAGTTTTGTCTGCTCGAAGTTGCGACTGGTGCCAAATCCTTCTTAGCCGTCGTTTTTCCAGAAGTTGCACTTTGATATCGCCTGATTGTGGCGACATCAAAGGCATACGACGTGAATTTGTCCAGGCAGATACCTGAATGAAGTTGGTTATGTATTCGCAGGCATTATCAACATCTTCTTTAGACTTCAGGGGAATGTTTAACTGAGTTTTGTCTTCCAGGTAACTACGAAAGCCTTGCCAGTTAGTTTTTGGGTTTGGTAAGGACTCTGTTGGTTCCGAGATTATAACTGTAACGCTCAAGGTGAGGATTACCGGTATGTGGTCAGATGACCCATCAAGATTTGACTCTACAGAAGTACACAGATGACTAATACCTTTGGTTACAAAGAAATCCAACAGGTCCGGCAGTTTCTTATGGTCAGTTGGCCAGCTAGTTGGTTCACCAGTAGATATTGGCGTAATATGATAGGCATCTAGGCAACTTTTTAATGAGCGGCCTCTTGGCAGAGTGATACGAGAGCCCCAGTAAGTGTGCTTTGTATTCAAGTCTCCTCCTGATATAAATTTACTTCCGAGTTGGGCAAAGTAGTGTTCAAACATCTGTTGAGTAATTTTGTGTTTAGGTGGGTAGTATACAGCAGACAGTGTGATCAGTCCCTTTCGGTCGTTTAGTCTAATTGTTGTAGCCTGGATATGTTCTGAAGCGTAGTTTTCTAGTATGGTATGCTTAATATTAGATCTGATCACGATTGCACTACCTGCGTGAGCTTTGCCATCGCCAGGATGAGGTGTGAAGTAGATGTTGAACCCATTCATACGGTAACTGCTATTTTTGGTGGCATGAGACTCAGAGATGAGAACTATATCGAGCTTGTTACTTTTAATCACTTCTTCAAGTACTAGGATGTTTGACGACAGTCCGTTAATGTTCCAAGTTGCGATACGTAGCGGAACTAGGAATGTAATTTAGAGACGACAGTAGTCAATAGGTTCAGGAGGGTACCTATTTGGTGTATTAGCTGGTCTATCTTTTCAGATTGTTTGACGAGTATTTGTTCAATGTAGAAACTTTGTTGTGGGTTGTGTTTAGGCGCTGAGTCAGAGTTTGAATGGAGGTTTGCTGTGACCTCAGAGTACGTTCTTTTATCCCATTGAACCCCTGGGGATATGTTGGAATGAGCTTGTGATTCGGCTAATTCATCTTGGTTTTTCTCATTGTTGGGAGGTCTAGAAGTATTTGTTTTTGTCTGTTTTCCTTTTCTAGTCAGTATTTCCTCATAGACCTGGCAGCATTTGTAGTTAGCTGGATGGTCACACGCGCACAGAGTGCACTTAGCAGGAGTGTTGCGATCCTTTTTCAAGCAGTCAGCTGTTTTATGTCCTTCTCCGCATTTTACGCATCTATAAGACCTCATGCAATTGTTCTTAGAATGACCATATTGCTGACAACGTCGACATTGGACAATAGTTGAAGATTTGCGAGGTTCTTCTATTTTAACTTGCTGGTGGTAGATATACTTGATGTCTCTAACTGCCTTGTTATTTTCATTTCGTTCCATGTTGACAAAGAATGTAAAGGATGGTGCTTTATCTGGACCATATCTGGCATTAATAATTTCTCCGGAAACTGTGTTCCCAGTAGCTTTTATCGCTCCTATTATTTCGCTGTGAGGTGTAGTGTAGTGCAGTTTCTTTATAACTATGCGATATGACTTCTTCTCTTTTGGTGTGAACGTGTGACCTATCAAGCCTTTATTTCTTATTATCGATATAACATTCTTATAGGTTTCAGGGCAATCCACTAGAACACGTAGTAAGTTTTTATTTACTATTCTTATATTAAATAGTTTGGGATTACATACTGATTCAATGAGTTTTGTGAGTTCATTGACATCTTCAATCCCATATAAGACAATAGGGGGAGGCTTATTTGTTTTGATGTTTGCGGTGTCAATGCTAGAATTTTCAGGTTGATCAGGTAGTGAGTTAAACCTGTTTGATACCGTCAGAGAAGTTGTGTTTGTGGATCACTGGTTCTTTTCCGCTTATTAGTGTTGGGTACTCGCTGCCAGGGTGGTGGTACTGGTTCCTTGGAGGAGCCGTTAGTCTGATCTAAGTTCTCCGTTGACTTTGCTTCTTGGGGTTTGTTTTCAGGATTAGCTAGATCACTAAGAGAAACTGAACGTGGTCTGTTAAATAGTGCCGGAGGGAACACTTGTTGAGTAAGAGTGTTTTGGTTGGTTTTGGTTGGGGTGTTTTGGTAGGGTTCATTCATACTTATTCCCGAGTAGGGTCGAAATATAAGGTCGCTTACAGGGTAACGCCCATTCCTGCAAGAAGGCACGATCCGTCGATGTTAACCTGTCACATCGAGGTTGGTGCTAGTGACTGGATTCCCTCCAGATATTCATACTATCGGCGCAGTCCTCACCTTAGGATTGGGGTTTATTGAGGCTCTCATCCTCGTAGTCCAGACAATCAAGCCAAAACTCCCAGCCTCACGAGACATGACCGCAAGGACCGGGTTGCTGGGGTCATTTCCTACCTCCAACAAAAGGTTGTTAATCTTGCTAGATCGGGTTATTTTCCGCCGCCCAAGACTCGGCGTTGTTGCTCATTTAGCACCACCCGGGGGATACGTGTAGGGTGGGCCTAGGACTAGGTGGTAATTCCTACGGACGCGAGCAAACAAATACCCCCTGAACCGTGAAATTAAGTAGAAAAAATAACATGTACCAGAAATAAAACTATTAAATGTTGGCAACCCTATTGAGGGAGCTGATTAGCTAACAAGCGAAACGCCGCAAATAGCCAATGTTTCCATACATGATTTGTATATCTTGTTGGAGAGAATAGGTTAATAGTTGTGTTAGATCTTTCAAATCAAATCAACAATATAATTATATTGTTTTATCTATGTTTCCATACATACTAATATTATAAATATCATTTTTTTAAATAAACCGTTAAAGGGGTGAAATAGGGGATAAAAGTTTGTATGGGAATTGAGAAACCGAAATCCACATAGGTCAACTTACAAAAATATGAATAAAGACTCGTGAAGCTCAGCTATCAATAAATAAAAAAACATTTGAATATCATCATTATAAACATTTTGAGTTTTAAGTAAGTTTAATTTTTTATATGTTTTTTCATCAATCCACATGAATTCCTACCGTGACCTGGATATGGATCGGGAGCCTCCGTGGCGCAGTGGGCGAGTAGCCAGCTGTGAAACGCGAGGCCGTGGGTTCGATTCCCACACCGGGACAAATGTTTTTGTGACAGACAGATACTTGTGTCCGGGGTCTGGGTATTGTGAGACGTTGCGTCTCTCTTAGTCCCTGATACCGACAACACAAGACTCGTATCTTAGTGTGGGTCGGGGCTATGTGTGTGACTGTTGGTTGTTATTAATTTTTTTTACTACTAGTCCAGCATACCCGTTTTATTCTTAATCCGCTTCCCTCCGGAGCGGGCGGCAGTAATAAAACGCTTTCCCCGCGACAACAAAAAAAAAAAAAAGCTGTTGCCCACAACTGCGCCCGCGTGAAACTTATTTTTGCAAGAATATATATAAACCATTGAGACATCTTAAGCTATTACAACCTTCTATATCTGTGTAGTCTTTAATTTATAAATAACTTAATATTTTTCTGGGATAAAACATATCCTATGTTTTAATCCAGCTAAAAAACTATCTGTGTGCCAAATTTCATCCGAATCCGTTGGGTCGTTTTTGGTTGATTGAATAACAAACATACAAACTTTCACACTTATAATAATAGTAGCATAAACTAGATGTTTTTTGTTTTCCTTGACGCAGATATTTTGTTCGATGGTGACGTGGAAACAGTTCACGGAAATAATTAACATACTGCTTTTATTGCGTAAAAACTCATTGTTGGACATGTAACATTGTGCCAGTGATTTAATGTACTTTGTCTTTGTAAACTGAATATTAATAAGTATGGATGGGTTTTTATCATCCAACAGTCACACACATTGTTCTGATCCCACACTAGGTAAAACCTTTTTTTTTTTTAATCAAATTTTTATTTTGGGGTTTTTATCCATTATAGACATGCCAACCCCATCGTACCTTGTTACAATATATAGATAAAATTAAAATGACAGACAATCTTACTTTGAACTATTATTACTATGACGCGTCACTGCTGAATGAAAGTTACTAAACGGCATAGTTTTTTTGCCTCCTCCAATTTTGGCTTTGATAAGATACCTTGTATTAAACCTACATCCAATCTATTTAGTTTTAATTCGTTCAGCAGTGAAACGCGTTCATTTTGATTCCGGATACATTCCATCAGCAAGTGTTGTACATCTTCAATAGGTAAAACCTGTATCGTGGGTATTAAGTTTTTTTTTTTTTTTTTTTTTTTTTTTTTCGTATGGATTTGTGCTGTTAGCTTACACTTGCTTTTACAGCTTCACCGAACATTGTGGCCGGCGCTTATGACGCTCCAGCCCGAAGAAGCAACTTTTGTCAACGGCTAGCTCAAAGACGCCTTCTATAAGACCTTTGATTAAGCCGTCGCGTCGCTTGGAGTAGTTACAGGGCCTCTCGATACATTAGTGTATCGAGTATCTGAGCCCGGGCCGGGATCCTTGGACTCGTCGGCGAGTCCCACGTCGACGTGCGTTTAGAATAGAATTGTGATTGCCACTGGGCAGGGACAGTGCTGTCTCGACAGCGACCGTGATGAGATCATTTGCATCTCCCAAAACATGTTTAGGGCGACGACGGAGGGAGATTTCTTCACCAGTTATGGTATAATTGGCAGCTGCCACAATAAGAGGATTTCTGTGACGGGTTGCTTTATGAAAGTACTGTTCGACACAATTTTTCATATATCTAGCTATGGTGAGTAACCGGAGATCTTGGTGGAGATCTAAGTTCCGCAAATACCACGGAGCGCCGGTGGCTTTACGCATAAATCTGTTCTGAATTGTTTGCATTTTATGTATGTTTGAAGGAGACGAGTGCGCGAATACAACACAGGCATAGGTCATAATTGGAAGAATACAGGTTTTATATAGAGTCACTTTGTTACGCAGTGACATTTTGCTTCTAATCATTGGATAAAGGCGGCCAAGAATAAAAGCCGCTTTGTTTCGGACGCGGGTAATGTGAGCTTTGAATGTCATACGACTATCGAGAACAACGCCTAGATACCTAACAGTTTTTTCCCAAGGAATTGGGCGGTTGAATAGTCGGATTTCGTTTGGAACTCGGGGGCTGCCCCGAGAAAAGAAAATGGCGGCACTTTTCTCAGGATTAACGTCTATTCGCCATTTGCGAAACCATTTTCCTAGAGAATCTGTGGCCTGTTGGAGGTAAATCCTAATAAGTCTTCTGTTTACATCTGATACGTATAGTGCTGTATCGTCAGCAAAAAGAGCAAGATTAACTTTGGGGTGTTTGGGGATGTCACTAGTATAGAGTGAAAACAGAAGAGGCGATAGAGCGGAACCTTGAGGTACACCTGCTTTCAGGAAATGGTAAGTGGAAAGCGATCCTTCTACGCGGTACTGGAAGCTTCGATTTGTAAGAAAGTCCCGTATTATGAGTACGAGCCTGTCTGGCACTCCTAGTTGGAAGAGCTTGTAGATCAAGCCGTCGTGCCAGACTTTGTCAAATGCTTTTGCCACGTCAAAGAATAAAGCCCCGGTACGAATAGGTTTTGGTTTATTTAGGTTTGATAAGACGTGCTCCGTTATGCGGTGAACCTGATGAACGCATGAATGACCGGCTCGAAAGCCAAATTGTTCATCGGGGAGAAGTTTGTGGGCTTCAGCATGGCTGCTAAGACGGTTTAAGAGGACCCGTTCGTAGATTTTGCCAAGACTACTAAGAAGACTTATAGGTCTGTAGCTGGTAGGATTTGAGGCAGATTTTCCTGGTTTTAGAATACCTATCACTATGGCTTTCTTCCATATATCGGGGAAGGAGTGATGTAGCATAAATACATTAAATATACTCGCTAGTAAAAGAATGAAATGGGCCGGGAGATATTTGATGACTTTATTGCTAATGCCATCGTATCCAGGAGCTTTTCTATCTTTAAGACCTCTTATGATGGCGTCAATTTCTTCGGGAGATGTTTGAGTAAGGGTATCGGATGGTGTCATAGACGACCTACGCTCTGTTTCCTCGATTACGGTGTCAAAATGGGTTGGATCTGAAGACTCTTGGCTTGGCGAGCATTGGGACTCTAGAGTGGTAGCCAAGTATTCGGCTTTGTCATCGTCGTCGAATGCAGAAGGCATACCGGGTCTTTCAAGGGGTGGCATTCCAGAAGTGGAATCTAGCTTGAGAGATCGGGCCAGCTTCCAATAGGCCTGATGTGATGGAGCTATATCAGCAAGCCGGGTTTGCCATTTGTCGTCGCGGATTTCTTTAATTTGTGTTCTAAATTCTCGTCGCAAGGTTTGTAGCCTATGTTTGTTTGCATCCGTAGGGGCCGAGTCGTATGCCCTAGTTGCAGCATTTTTGGCCCTAACTAACATCTTCATGTCTCTAGTAAGTTCCCAGCGGCGGTCGTTTGCAACTGGGGTCTCTATGGAAGCTTTCTCTACTACAGCCTGAAGATAATTAGTGAAGTCCTGTGCTGTCTTATTGGCGTCTTCTAAGCTAGAGATAGAATTATATATCATATCAAGTTCAGGTGGACTTCTCAAATCAAGAATTGTCTTGAGTTTTTTCCAGTTTACAACCCTTTTAATTACTGGGGAGTCGTTTGTTGGATCGCCCAATCGCAAAAGTACTGGACGATGGTCTGAATCTAGTTCGTGTAACGTTTCTATTGAGCGTAACCTGAGTGTCACGTTCTTTAGAAGAGCTATGTCAAGCACATCTGGTCTGTAGTTCGGATTTGAGGGGTAACGCGTTGGGTGCATTGGAGCGATAACCTCAAAATTTAACACGTCAGTTAACTGCTCTAGTGCCTTACCGTTTGTTGTGGTGGTATGGGAGTTCCAGCGTTGGTGTTTGCAATTAAAATCACCAGCCAGTATGACGGAATTACTAAGATTAAGAAGCATTTCGATGTCTGTTCTAAGTAGACTTTTGTCTGGGGGAAGGTAAACAGAAGCCACGGTGATAGCTTGATGGCCTGTCATGGCCAAGCGGCACACGGTGGCCTCTATATTGATCAAGGGTGGTGTGTCTATATGTGTGGGAATACAGTGAAGGGATCTTTTATAATATACTAATGTACCACCACCTCTAGAAGTCAATCTATCGTTTCTTATGACATTAAAATTTGCAATTTTAGGATCGCGCATGCCGGGTTTAAGAAATGTTTCCTGAACAAGAAATATATCTAGTTGGTGATCTTTAAGAAACTCGGAGATCCCTTCGCGTTGGGATCTGATGCCGTTGGCATTGAAGAATGACAGAGTGAGTGCGCGAGGCTTAGTTCTTTTGGTTGCAGCAGCCATTGGGAATTTTAATTAGAGGCCTTAAAGGCTTGGATGGCGGTAATAAGACCCGCATGTTCCATCGCCACTTTCAGGCGGTCGCTGGGTGTTTTTTCAGTCCGGCGTAACTTAGCTGCTAGTATGCGCAATTCTTCAACATTTATTATGTTGATGAAGTCGCTTACCAACGCAAAATCAGCCACGATGTCATTTTCTACGATTCGCTTGGATACTGGGATGGGTATAGGCGCCTCTTGGGGTAGACATGCCGGAACGGATGCAGTTTTTTGATTAGGCATAGCAGCAGTTTGGTCTTTGGGTTTAGGCGTGTTATTGTTGTGGTGTTTTCCGGTGGGCGCGACCACCGATGTAATCGCGGTTGTTTCACGTCCGGTAGGGTTAATTACATGAGTTGGAAGGACTGGACGGCTTGTTGCCTGTTTCTTGGTCTGTTGTGGGGCTTTTGGGCATCCTCCATAATTCGCGGTATGACCATCCAAACCACAGAGAACACATCCAGGTGGATCAGGAGATTCTGGATTGCGTGAGCAGGCTGTTGTGTGATGATCCTCTCGACACTTAACACAACGAGGTCGGGCAAAACAGTTTCTAGCCGAGTGGCCATAGAGCTGGCACCGATGGCACTGGGAGGGCTTTTTATTTTTATATGGTGTCTCTACTATGATACCGGACAAGTTGGCGATGGTTCTAATATTAAATATTTTCTTTCCATCAGGGGTTCGGTCTAAAATGACAAGAACCATATCGTAGGGGGTTTTTGTACGTCCATTGTACATCCTGTGTACTTCACGGACAGGCAGATTTTGGATGGCAAGGTCCTCACGGACAGCATCGGCAGAGAGTTCTTTGGGAACTCCTCTGATAACAACTCTAAGAGCACGTTCTTCTTCGAGGGCGTAGGTGTGGTAGCCTATGCCTTCACTTCGGAGAAGAGTAGTTAGGGCCCTATGGTCTGCAGGGGTGGGAACCGTGATTCTGATACCTATTGCTGTATTAGAAGCACGTGTGTACTTAATACGTTTTTCGTTCAAACGCATCGATAAGTTTTGCCACGCAGATTTTTCCTGCAATATTACAGGCGGAGGAGTATGAGGTTTGGGTGCGGTCGAACTGGAAGCGGGGGCTTGTGGCTGTGGGTTGGGCGGTGGTGTGCGCCTCTTTGGGATAGCATCGATTCCAGGGCAGATATTCTTGGCTGGTTGTGATGCGGATTTTGAAGAGCGTTTTTTACGTTTCCCCTGTACTAAGGTAAACTCCTCATCTTCCGAAGTGGATGACGAGGACTCCTGGGATGATAATAATTTTTGATCTATTTCCATTTCCGCCGGTGAGTTGGGTGTCAATAGACATTGATCTGGGTGGGTAACCGGCGCCATCTTTGTAGGACGAGGCGCTAGTTTCTTTCCCTTGATCGGAAGAATTGTGACCGAGTCGATGGTAGCATTGACGTTGGAGGTCGAGGATGGGGTGTTGGTCTCAGTAGCCTGAGAGGTCGCGAGTACTGTGGCGTAGGCCAGGGAACATGGTTTTAGTATTGGAGAACGGTCTCGAATAGGCGAGGAATGCCTCTCGGTAGTAGTAGCAATACTCGGAGCAGGAAGAGTAGCTTGGAAAGCTTTTAGGATATCGGGGTACTTCTCGCCTAAGAAGGCGAGAAGTGCCCCGGTAATTGCTTCCATTTAACCTATTCTGCTAGGTCGTGGTAAATGTTTGTCTGGATATTTTGTATATGCTCGATAACGAGATCAGGTTATGTCATAAAACGATGTTTGTTGGATGAAAGGTTGTTGTAGATTAAATGTAAGTTTACTGAAAACGAACAGTACAAGTAATCAAAATAGAAAGAATTAAATAAATAATTAAAAGAAACAACTCCGGCGTTATTACACCAGATGTTGTTTTTCACCGTCCAGTTAGTGTGTAGACAAAGGCCAGAGTCCCAGAGGCAGGTAGTGTAGCGTGCACGTGTCGGCTCGCCAACGAAACTGCAACCCTCCGAACCGAAAAAGCGAAAAAGCGAACCGCGGCTTTGTTCCACAGATATCGGTATACACTTGTATCGCATTGAGAAAACACGAGAGCGGCTTTGTCGCACGTCCGCGCGGGTCGAACGTTCGAGCAAGAGTCGTGGGTATTAAGTACTACGAGTGACTACGGTCCCACAACACCCAGACCCGAAACAATTATCTGTCTGTCACACAAACATTTGTCTCGGTGCGGGAATCGAACCCACGGCCTGTCAAAACCGGCTTCTCGCCCGCTGCGCCACGGAGGCTGTCACGGTTTATTTTGAAGTATATTAATATTTTCATACCTATTTAAAAATCGTTGTACATTTCGGAATCAAGCTAAAAAGAGATTTACAATTTATAAGCTAGCGTAATTTACACCGCAAAAATGTGGGGAAATGTCTTATTTTTATTTTATTATAAAATACTAGCGGGTCGCTTGCCTGATAAGCACCACGCTTGTCTGCCAACCGTGGCAGCAATAAACTGATCCTTGAATTATAAAGTTGGTACTCCATGATATTAATCTCGTCAGGCCGATACATACATTGTTAAGTCTCATACTTAATTCCACTGGTTTCAATGTCATTCATACCGGAACACGATATAACTGCTGCTTTCGCGTCGTGAAATAGTACTTAATTTAATTTATAATGTGATAAAATACGTGTAATGATATCTATAAAAATCACCACTGTCTCACAGAAAACCAACGTAAAGTGTCTACTGTCGCGTTTCGTATGGTAAGTGAGATATCCGGAGGCCCAGATTCCCCCTTCCCTTCCCTAATCCCTATTCCTGTCCTTTAAGGCCGACAGCGCATACATGATACTTTCGGTATTGTGGATGTTCATGGGCGGTGGAGATCACTGAACATCAGATGACCCACAGGCTCGTTTGTCGGACAATAATAAAAAAAAATCACAAAAATAGTTTCTACCTATGTCCGTTATTGACTTTGACACCACCCAACCGATGTGCCCCAAACTGAGCTCATTAGAAAAGCAATCATGGGAAGAGGGGTTTACACATATCATTGTTTTAGATCCGATAGGTGGCGCTGTTGTTGATATCTGAATTTCTTATTTTTTCAACTAAAATTTGGTCCACAGCGAAGGCGGGTTATGGCAAAGTCTATCCGGGACCACTAGTAATAAATAAAGAACACCGAATACACACATAGTCCTTACCCCACACTAAGATAAGAGTCTTGTGTTGTGAGTATCAACAACGAGAGACTTTTGGTCTCGCAACACCGAAACCCGAAACAGTTGTGGATCTTATTTTGTCTCGGTGCGGGGATCGAACCCACGATTGACTCTTTGAGCCTCGGTATATTCAATGATCTGAAATATTTATTTAGATAATTAAATAAATATAATTAAATTATTAATTAAATTAATTAAAACTTAATTAACTTATCTGAATAAATATTTCGTACAAAAATGATTACGATGGTTGATTGTGGTCATTTACCCCTGTTAGAAAACCTAAATGATTGAACCAACTGCGCAATTACATGTAAAAAAAACTTTTATGGCTCGTTTACAATTTGAAATTGTATTTATTCAGTATAAATAATGGTTGTTAGTTATTTTCAAGTAACTACGATAGACATCAACTTTATTAGGCTTTGCGGATTTCCATTTTTGCGATAGGTTACGCTTCAGTTCAATACGTCAGGTATCCTAATACTATAAATGCGAAAGTAACTCTGTTTGTTTGTTTGTTACCTCTTCACGACTAAACGGCTGTGATGAAATTTGGTAAGGGAATAGATTATATCTTGAAGAAGGACATAGACTATCTTTTTTCTCAAAAAACAACCTTAAAAGGGGTCAAATAGGAGTTCAAAATTTGTATGGGAAATCCATAATTCCTCGACTAAGGGATCTGTAAATTCATATTTAGGCTTTTGGTAGGAAATAAAGAAATACGTGTTTCAACGTTTTTGAGAATTCATCCCTAAAAGGGGCAAAGTGAGGTTAAACTTAGCTGGAGCCGCAGGCAGCAGCTAGTGTTGTAATAAGATCCGATAAAGTGCGATTGTACGTGGAATTGCAAAATAAAAACAGGGAAGCGACACATATATTTGCAGCGCGAAATGGATTCCATAATGTATCTATTCAGTTGTCTGGTGCGTGTCAAACAAATGAGAGTTACCCCTTGACACACATACTGAATACGTGGAATACTCAACTTTATCGATATACAATATGTAACATGGTTAATGCACACTCTGAAAGTAGTTTGTTCAGAACAAGCGACTGAATCGATACCAAAAAAATTTTAATAGACGATTATTTTTCCAAAAATAATTGACACTCAGGTAAATAATAGTCATCCTTTAATTTAACGTTCAAGACAAACGAAACTGAAACATAACTCGATGCGATAAAGTCTTTTCTAAATGCACTAAACTAGCACTTTAAAAAATCAAATTATTAAAATTACTCTATGTCGAAAATTAGTACAACTAATTTAAAAAAAAATATATTTATATTCATCGCAGTTTAATTTCAATACATGAATTATGATTGTAATAATATTTTTAAATTGGGGTGTCTGAGGATGTGCGTTATTCCCGTTACACGTTTTCAATAAAACGAGTGATCATTTTTGTTTGTTCTAAGATCATAGTATAAATACACATAAATACAAGATTAGGCTTAATAAAAGGAGTGTTAATATTTTCTTCTAAGATCATAGCATAAATAAATACAAGATAAGTGGCTCTCAAACTAGTCGAGCCTGTACTTTAAGAGCCTGAGTTCATTGAAGACATTTGTTCATGACTAGTGGCTTATCTATCAAACTCAAGTCATGATAAGATTTTTAACATCGATTTTACTCCTGAAAAAGTTAATACTAGCAAATTAAACGCAAAAAATGGAACCCACACAATCTGATTCCACAGTAAGATAATATTAACTTGAGTTAGAGATAAATTAGTTGTTAAGTATTTTGTAAATATATGTGGGTAGATTGTGATGGTAGGACTTATTTATTAGACATGTCGAGGGTATTCCATAAATATCCGTGGGTAGATTGGTGATAATTACCAACTGAGTGGGGTGAAGAGTTGCTTTAAAAGACGGCTCTCGAGCGCTACAGACTACAGTCCGTTCTGGGACTGTCTACCGTACGGATGTATGGTGAGCATCAGCTCTCATCGTCCTGTACCACTATTGGTCTAGTGGCAGTTCAGCATAGAGCGTTATGCTGACCGTGCGCACTTGTGACCAATTGGTATATGGTACATCCTGACATGGAATTGTTAACGATGGGCACTGACGCACGTAACTATGATCAATACAGTGGCAATCATCGTTTATGTGCCGTTTAAAGGTACCCACCTTTAAATAGAACTTTGAATTGTTTCTTATACTTGTGTTATGATTTGTTGGTATCAGACACTGCGAGAGACTCTCGGTTTCATATGCATTTAGACACTTAATAAATATTTGAGAATTACAGAAAATGCTTTGGTCGAGCATCGAACCTGAAACCTGGAATATGACGTAGGCATTAGTTTATGGATGCCTACGTTATAAAAGGTACCCACTGTCGAAATTTCAAGTCTAACCCCAGTCGTTTAGGCTGTGCGTTGATATTTCAGTCAGTCAGTTACTTCTTTTATATATACAGATGAATAATATATACCGATATTCTTACCAATAGACAACAAATAGACAACACTAAATGCATGGCAACGACGATGTGCTTTGTATACCATAAAATGTGTTTTTTTTCTTAAAAGGAGCCCATAACGTGCGAGTTTCTGTTACTTTTCCCTTTGTGTGAATATACGAATAATACAGTATCGTAGAAAATACAATGGATACAAAGAGTATATTTACACCGAGCTCTTTGATCGTTTAGCAGGTCACTAAAATATGAGTTATTTTTGTTTCTATTTATTTTAGTACAGGAGAGGTGAGACTCCACTGGTTTGATATTGTATGTTATCGGATTTAATTTTCAATCATGCTACCAGCCAGACCGAACGGCTTATAAGTCTTGATGGTTGCAATTATAGCTTCTAAGGTTTCTTGCTTCTGGTATTCATTTTGAAACGATTTAATTTTGTTGTTTGATCAATGCCCTAGGGCCTAGATTGATGAAGTGAGTGGTGTGTTGACTGGTACCTACCGAATTATTTGTTAGCCATTATCCGCATCATCATCATTCCGGGTGCGCCGGGACTTCACACTCGCGGCGTATATAATAAAATTACTGCGTGGTGTAGCACATAACCCGGGAGTGCTGCGGCACCTGAACCTGTGCGTACCAGACCGATACGTGTGGAAGAGACGGCCCCCGCAACTACTCGCGGTACCGGTAGCCAGAACCAATCTACTGGCGAAAACAGCCGTAACACGGATAATGAAAACAATTAACGTAACCATGACAGGTTAGATATATTCTCAGGTACTTGGAGTGAAATCGCTAAAGTTCTTTTAAGTATCATTTGATATGCAAGATAAATATATTACTTTTGTTAAATATTTTATAGTTTAGAAATGTTAATAGTATATATAAAAACAAAAATGATACCTATTATATATGTTTAAATATTGTAGTATTCAGTAGTATATTCTGATATAGTTAAGTTAGTTAAGCGACAATATTGTATTAGGTTTAAGTACCTGTGATGATATTGTTCAAGATAAATAAATTTTGGGGGTTATTGTCACTCGCGTCCGTAGGCTTTACTCTAGTTCCCCTACACGTGACCCCTGGGTAGTGCTAAATGAGTGACACATCTTACTGGTGGTAGGCTTCGGCCGTGGCTAGTGACCACCCACCGGGCAAAGCCGTGCCGCCAAACGGCTTGCCGTGTTCCGGCGCGATGTTCGGTGATGCCATTTAGGGAGACGGGTCGGAATAGTTGCTGAATGCAGTTGGGCTAATCTGACGCAATTTGATAACGCCGCATTGGGAGACTAGTCGTGGAGGGTAGCGGGATCCGAGGCACGGTGCACCGCTGGCCGACCGCAGGTAGTTGGCGGCCCAAGTAGTGTGCTAGCCACACACGAAAGGCTGCCCCGCCAACTGACGAAAAATCCCGGGATGCGCCATCGTGCCGGTCGGCGACCGGATGAGAGGGCCCGATGGACATCCCGGGGGGGCTCGGGCGTCCCCGCAGTCTCCAGACTAGTCCCCCTTCTGTGTGGTATTTCATCTTGTGTCTGAAGGTTAACAGCATTAAGTCTCGTTCCACTTCCGTCTTCCTACCTTCATTCGCTCTTCCAAAAAACATGAAAACTACAAAGAATAAGAGAATGTTTCCACAGCGGCAGCACTCCCTCTCACTAAAAGTGCACCTTACCAACATCCGAGGATTGCACTCAAATCTCGTCGCGGTCCATCACCACCTGGAGACTGAAAGACCCGCTCTCTTATTCCTCTCAGAGACGCAGATAAGATGTCCGTCTGACGTGGCGTACCTTTCTTACCCAGGGTTTACTCTGGAGCACAATTTTAAGCCACATGCGGGTGTGTGCTTGTACGCCCGTGACGACATCTGTTGTCGGCGTCTCTGTAATCTTGAAGATCCCAGATTCTCTGTTATTTGGGTACTGGTGGATACAGGAATTGAGAAAATTCTTTATTCCTGTGTATACCGGTCGCACAGCGGAGATCAGGAGACGACTAGGCTCACAGAATACCTTAGTGAGGCGGCGGATGCGGCACAAAGGCGGTACCCTTGTGCACAACTAGTGCTACTGGGGGATTTTAATGCCCACCACCAAGAGTGGCTTTTCCCATACCAGTGCACCGACCATGCTGGGAGAGAAACGCGGAAGCTAGCGCTGACGCAAAATCTCACTCAGTTGGTCCAGGTGGCAACAAGGGTCCCGGATGTTGACACGCACACAGCCAATTGCTTGGACCTTCTGTTGACAACTGATCCAGACCACTACTCAGTGTCGGTTTCATCACCCTTGGGTAGCTCCGACCATTGTCTGGTGAAATCTGTATCTGTCTACTCACCACCCGATTCCAGCCCTAGAGGCACCCGGCGGGTGTGGCGATACAAGTCAGCAGATTGGGATGAGATGCGAGCTTTCTTTGCATCATATCCTTGGCGCCCCACTTGCTTCTCTTCTGAAGACCCTTCAGCTTGCGCGGATGCTGTGACGGATGTGCTGCGTCAGGGTATGGAGTACTACATTCCATTCTCTGACGTAGCAACGTCAGGCGGGACTCGCCCATGGTTCGGGGCTGAGTGCGGACGCGCTGAAGCGCGGAAGCATGCGGCATACCTGGCATGGGTTGATGCTCGAAACCGCAAAGCAAAGGACTTGCGCTTAAAGAAGAGAGCATTTAACAAGGCTGCCAAATCCTGCAAGAAGACTCTACGGCAAGCTCGATTTGACCACATAAGCCAAATTGGGAAGAAACTAGCTTCATACCCAGCGGGCAGTAAAGCGTTTTGGTCCCTGGCAAAATCAGTTGAATCGAACTTCCGTCGCCCCTCACTTCCTCCACTGCTGAGACCCGACGGGTCTTTGGCTCACTCTGCTGAAGAGAAAGCAAACTTGTTTGCTTCTCTTTTTGCTGAATCTTCGCGTTTAGACACTGCTGGCGAAGTCCCTCCTAGTCTACCAGTTTGCGAGACACATATGTCGGAAATTCGCATTCGTCAGACTGAGGTAAGAAGAACGCTGCGTAATCTGGACGTG
Source organism: Laothoe populi (assembly GCA_905220505.1). Classification (NCBI taxonomy): domain Eukaryota; kingdom Metazoa; phylum Arthropoda; class Insecta; order Lepidoptera; family Sphingidae; genus Laothoe; species Laothoe populi. Next base: position 10,668,818 of record HG992165.1, read on the forward strand.
AATAAAGCCAATGGCCCAGATGGGATTCCAGCAATTGTACTGAAAACTTGTGCGCCTGAGCTCTCTCCTATTCTGACTCGCCTGTTTCGTCTCTCTCTGGTCACTGGGCAAGTGCCTAAAGCCTGGAAGCAAGCTAACGTGCAACCCGTGCCCAAAAAAGGTAGTCGTGCTGAGCCTGCCAACTATAGGCCCATCTCGGTTACGTCCATACTTTGCAAAAGTATGGAGCGTGTACTGAATGGCAGACTCATGGCATACCTAGAAGCGAATGACCTCCTAAGTGACCGACAATACGGATTTCGCCGAAACCGGTCAACTGGAGACCTTCTAGCGTATGCCACTCACATCTGGAGCGAGGCTGTCGAGAGGCATGGGGAAGCGCTTGCCGTTTCACTCGACATCTCGAAGGCCTTCGACAGAGTGTGGCACGATAGCCTCTTAAGCAAGCTTCCTTCATATGGCTTGCCCACTGGATTGTGTGCATGGATATCGGACTTCTTGAGGGAACGATTGATTCGAGTGGTCATTGATGGCTGCTCCTCCGATCTATTGGCTATCAATGCCGGGGTACCTCAGGGGTCGGTACTTTCTGCGACTCTATTCCTGCTGCATATCAATGATCTGCTTAAGCCCGGTACTTTTGGGTACGCAGACGACAGCACAGTGGTAGAAAGTTACATATCTAATGCACGAACCAGTGGAGTCCAAGTCCAGTCCCTCAGGGAGGCCTTGGTAGAACGCTTGAACTTGTCCTTAAAGGCAGTCTCCGATTGGGGCGATGCCAACCTGGTCAAGTTTAATGCCACTAAGACCCAGGCTTGTCTATTCTCTGCTAAACGGAGTCCCTTCCAACTGACTCCTACTTTCAGAGATGTGTCCGTACCGATAACTGACCACCTAGAGATTCTAGGCGTAACTTTGTCTCCAACTCTCAGTTTTGGCTCCTACATTGAGCATAAAGCTCAATTGGCTGCCAAGAAGCTGGCTATCCTTGCGAAGGTGGGACGGTACTTCACGCCGGGACAGCTGCTCGATCTGTATCAAGCCCAAGTCCGGTCGTGCATGGAGTACTGCTCTCATCTTTGGGATGGATCGGCCAAGTACCAGCTTGAGGCGTTGGAGGCCATCGAAAGACGCGCCAAGAGGCTCATAGGCAACGATTCCATAGTCGAGGCAAGGCTGCAAAGCCTTGAACACAGACGAAAAGTTGCTAGTTTATCGGTTTTCTACCGGATACATTTCGGCGAGTGTGCCTTGGAATTACACAATTTAATTCCCCCAACCCCTTTCTATCATCGGACGACAAGAGACTCGGCGAAGCGTCATCGATACATGGTTGATATTCCACCAGCGCGCACGAAGCGTTTTGCTAGTACATTTATCATGCGCACCGCTAGAGAGTGGAACTCTTTGCCGGAGTCTATATTTCCCGAAAATTATAATCTGGGTATCTTTAAGTCAAGAGTGAATAGGTATCTTCTAGGCAAGCGTGCTCCACCGTAGACCACATCATCACTTACCATCAGGCGAGATAGTGGTCAAACGCAAGCCTATTTAGGTAAAAAAAAAAAAAAAAAATTATTACCTTTTTTATATAAAACCGTTTACCTTAAAAAAATACTTATTTTATGATACATATACATGATATTATGATACATATACAGTATGGATATTTTTTAGTAAGGATCTTTGTATCTAGACCGCTTTTGTTATAAATGATTCACTAGATACTTAAGATACATATTTATAATTAATTGTTTTTTCCATACGGTCATTTGTACATGTTGTTCGAACAAATAATAAAGATTGATTTTATATTTTATGTATAGATTAGTTTTTGTATTCAGTGCGGCTTGCAAAAGTATCACTTGCCTAGGAAGAAAGAATCGTTTGGCATAAAACTACGCGTACTATGCGAACCTATATATATTGTATAGTCTCTATTATACACAGTCATTTCGACATTGCGTTACTAAATGAAACCACCTGTTCGTTGTGATCTCTTCTAACACCGTGCAATATTATTCATGAATAATAAATAGTTTCGCTAAAAATCTGTATTTTTGATTTATGGTTTGTTGATCACGATATGTTTTAGCGCGCGTAAATTTATTGAATGAACTCCGTCACAGCTGTCGATATTATCATAAAATCTATAGGGTTGAGAAGGTCAGCTCGCAAATGTTCTCTCAATACTTTCAATGACATTGTGCAGCAGTTCATTGGGAGGTGGAATTTGAAATAAGATACGCAAATTACTACAAGAAGGGTCCCTACTCCCCAACCAATACGTGATAATAAAACAACATCAAATAAAATAAAAAGAACCGTCATTTAAATACATGAAAAGGATTTAAGTATTTTGTCTGTGCTGTTACCTTTAAAGAAAAATATTTATTTCGTCCATTATTAACTTTGTTTTCGTTAATAAATTAGTTATCCTACCGAAATAGGTACCTACTTCATTTCTAAACTACAAGATTTGATAATATTACCTAAAATAACACTACGTAGACATTACCGAACGCCATAATTATGCTTTCTGTACCATCTATTCGCTAGGTACGCGCGGCGCAGCGCAACAGACCACCGTTGCGCTCCGAGTGTGCATCTCTTGTTAGTGTGCGTGAGCGTAATATTTATTATCAATGACTGTGCGATGTTGCCGCTCCCAAAGAGTTATAGTAGTAGTGGCAAAAGCGTGTGTAAAAATACTTTTTAATATTTATTTTGTTTGAAAATTTGACTATTTTATTTTAGAACTGTGGTTAGCGTAACACATGAAAACTGTTTCTTTCGAAATGACTATTTCGCAGTTAAATTTAAGTCTTCGGTTACAAAATGATACTGTATAGTATAGTCGAACTGTCTCTTTGGCGCAGTCGGCGAGTAGTCAGCTGTAAACAAGAGGGGTGGGTTCGATTCTCATACAAAGACAAATATTTGTGTGATCTAGAAATAATAATTGAGTCTGGGTGTTGTGTGTTGTGAGACCGTGCGTCTCTCGTAGTCCCTGATACCCACAACACAAGACTCGTATCTTAGTGTCGGGTCCGGACTATGTGTGTGATTGGATGTTATTTATGAAACATTCCTTAAAATTAATTTATATATTTGTTTAAAACAAAACATCAGGTCACAAAAATGCATACAGGGTACCTACTACCACTACACACGTAGTCACGTAGTCCTTTAGGCGTAGCGTGTAGTGTGAAGAAGCTACACAGCAGGCCGGCATGATTGTGTTGAGTAGCGAGGTATAGATTGTCTCTCGCTACTTGATACTTTAACTAGACGGCACTACACTTACCATCAGGTGCAGTGTGGTTAATTTGCCGTGCCAGGAAAAAAAGTCAGGTCGAAGAATTCAACTGCGGTATTCGTCGAACAACTAAGTCTTATTGAAGCAATTACTACATCGTTGTAAATGCTTGGCTTTCGTTCGCCTCGTGTAGGGTGGCAAAGCTGTCCGGTCAACCGGTTTAGCTCAGCTTCATTCCGTATCTGCCATAGCTTAATCTATATTCGGGTCCGTCACCACAATTCGGGATTATTTCGGACAATATCCATATCGGTAGATATAATATAAGGGTGTATAGAGAATGGTAATTCTACTATATAATATAAAATATTATAAATGCAAATGTTTGGATGGATGGATGGAAGTTTGTTACTCAATCACGCCAGAACTACATGCCAGGCTAGACGGATCTGATTGAAATTTGGCACAGATATAGATTATAGTCTGGAATAGCACATAGACTACTTTTTATACCGGAAAATGCACGGTTCCCGTGGGATACTATAGATTTTTACAGATTTTCGACATGATTTTTTGTATAGTGGCAGTTTAGGGATCCGAAAATTACATATGCTACTTTTTATCCCGAAAAAATGCGCATTTTCTATGGGCTAGCAAAATATAGAAGGGTGTAATAGCTTAAGATGCCACGACAGATTGTATACCTTTTCTTCCAAAAATAACCTCCAACATCTAGTAAAAAATATATTGGCTCAACATGCTCGTTTTATTTACTTACCTTGTTTTGTAAGAGGTCGCATCTTGTACAAATCTAGTCCCAAAGGAGTCTGATTTGATGAGTTTTATTAATTCATTGGCATGTTTGTTTATGTTTGCATAAATAAATAATAATACCAAACCTTGTGTATGTCAGCGACTGTACGTGTGTTTATCACCTAACTCTTCCTAAACGACTGGACCGATTTGAATAAAATTGTGTTTGTATATTTCAATAGGTTACTGGATGGTTTGAAAACACAATTTGACTCTGTCGATATAGCGCTGCTTTTCAGGGTAGGATGCCGTCTTTCGTGCCAGCTTATTATGTTTAACTACATGTCTAAACAAGGTGTATTTGCAAACGAAAGCAATGCTATTAATTGGGTTCTGCAGCTCTCTTACTTCTATATTTTATGACATCGTAGGACTTATCTATATGATTGCAATCTGTTAAGTAAATCTTCATAAAACAACCTCCGTGGCACAGCGGGCGTGTAGCCGGCTGTGGAACGAGAGGCCCCGGGTTCGATTCCCACACCGTGACTTATGTTTGTGTGACAGGCAGATATTTGGTCTGGGTGTTGTAGGACCGTTCCTCGTAGTTGTTGATACACACTATACAGGTTTTACCTAGAGTGGGGTCAGAACTATGTGTGTGACTGTTGGGTGTATTTTTTTTAACCGCACTTATCACCACCGGTCAATTCTCAGTCTAGTGTGTGCATGAGTAGATTGCTTTCAGAAATTCCTGCGTGTCTGTGCCGGATATTGCGCACTTTTTTTTTTATTTATTTATTTACTATTAAAAATATAAACCCGTAACAGCAGGTGCCAAAGCGGGACTATACTAACTACTAACAAATCATAATCACAAAAATATTACTAATAAATAACAAAAGAAAAATAAAAAAAAAATGAAACTTAATACCAATAATATAAAACTTCACCGTTCACAACATTTTTGCGCTGCTTCTGTGAATTTCGGCAAGGTGCAATTAAATATATCAATATGCTCTGATACAATGTTGAGGAATCGAATAGCGCGCGACAAGGGCGAATACTTTGAAATGTTCGTCCGTCCGTTTGTTATGTAGGAAGTCTTTTTTTTTTTTTTTTTTTTTTTTTTTTTTTGTCGCGGGGAAAGCGTTTTATTACTGCCGCCCGCTCCGGAGGGAAGCGGATTAAGAATAAAACGGGTATGCTGGACTAGCCGGTCTTACGACCCAGCATCCCCCTCGCACGGATGATGGCTATCCGTGCTGCCGCTGGGCCGAGTCCCTAACCCCTATATACAACCCACCCGACACTACCAGCTAAAACCCCGCGGTGGCCTTCTTCGGCGCTTACGGAGCGATCCCGGGGTATTCTAAGGAGTACTAGAATTGCAGCCGGAATCGCCCCTGCGCGGTGCTGCGTAACAGCCCATCTCCATGGAGGGCTAAGGAGCCCCCGCGCACCGAACAACGACAGCGAACGAGGCCTTACCACACGCGCTGCCGTCCATCTCGGGGTCGCACGATGCTCCGTATTTGGGAGTGCATCGATACGGGCTGACAGCCCTCCGCTGCGCGCCCGCGACCCCCGATGGCCCCTATTAGTCGCCTCGTACGACAGGCAGGGGTTACCGTGGTGGAATTCAAACGCCCCCATCCCACAGGGCGGGAGACGCCAGTCAGTCGTCCACCTGGCGCCTCCTACGTCTTCTCTGGCGGCGGGAGGGATCATATCGTTCCCGATCCCTCTCAGCACTCTCCTTCTGCGAGATGACGTTCTCGCAGAAGTGGGCCACCGCACGCCAGGACCTCCGGCTGGCGACCATGGACGACACCACGGCCGGCAGCGAGAGGTCTCCTCCAATGGAAGTCTTAACTCCTAAAATATTTCACAAACAGACAAAATCTCAACGATATTTTACAATTCAGATTTATTTTAACAATGTAATTTCATAGATTTCCCAAATAGTTAGTTATGTTTTTATTTTAAGACCCGAAGTGTTTGATCGTAGCCTGTAACAGATGGACAGATCATAAAGCTATATTATCGTTAGAAAGTTGGAGTAAACGGTAGCTTGTAACTCGTAAGTACAATTTCCAGATCCTTTTTAAGTTTTTTTTTATCCTGGCCCGGCTAAGTGACCGCACTGTACCTCATGGTAAGCGCAGTGCGGTCCAAATAGAGTACTGAGTAGCGAGAGACGATCTATCACCGCTAGTCAACACGCTCATGCCGGCCTGCTTCTTCACACTACGCCATGGGCAAGAAGGAGTCGAGGGTCTAGTGTCAGAGTACTAAGAAGGCCGCAAAATGGCCATTGTACCCCAACTCCAGACCCCTGACAAAAACCGGATGTACACTGGCTGATCCCGGAACGCGACACACTTGCGTGTGCCACTATGGTGGGTTTTATGATATGAATATCCGGAGTATGTTTCTAGGCTTAAATAAATTAATAATAAAATAAATACACCTAATAGTCAATACACACAATCCTGACCCCAAATTAGACTTGTATCGTATTTATCAAGAACTATAAGCGTCTACGGTTACAACACCCAGACAGGAAACAAATAATTGAACCCGCGGCCCCTAGTTTCATAGCCAGCTACTCACCCGCTGCGTCAATTTCTTTGCTATGAAATTAAGGCTGTCAATAAAACTGAAAACAAGCTACAACTATATTGACATCGGGTTGAAGGCTGAGACTGAACTAACTTTTCATCGTTAATATTACTCATGCTTACATAGTGAAGAGATTTACGTAGGTGGTTATAATTATACAACTGAGCTCTTTGGCATGCGTAGATATTTGTATTATAAATTAATACAAGGATAATTTTATTAGCAATGGATATTTAATATGATGTCAATAGTTATAGAACAATATTAAAAAAAAATACGTTTCTACAAGTGCGGTCCTGTAAGGCACAAGATGTATCATTAAACATTGTCCCACTGCTGGGCACGGGTCTCCTCTACTAATGAGAGGGGTTAGGCCTTAGTCCACCACGCTGGCCTAATGCGGGTTGGCAGACTTCTCATACCTTCGAAAAAATCTCAGATATGCAGCTTTCCTCACGATGTTTTCCTTCACCGTTAAAGCAAGCGATAATTAACATTTTAATACACACATAACTTTAGAAAAGTCAGAGGTGTATGCCACTTGGGTTTCGAACCTACGACTTTCGTTTTGACAGTCCGTACCGCAACCAACTAGGCTATCGCTGCTATTGCTATATTATAAGATGTATCATATATAAATTAATTTATTATAAACTACTTGGAATTGCTCGCTTTAGTTCCAGCGTCCATACATTCATCAACAGGTGATTGTTCTGTTTTTAGCGTTAATTAAAAAGAGTTTAGCGACGTATAAGTATATCTCACGCAGTATTGTTATCAAAGTCTATCAAATAAAGCACACATTTCCTATGTTTTATTTATACATTAAATTTTATCAAAAACAAAAGATAGAAACTTAATGGTAATAATAAACAAGATAGCAAGTATGTACATGCGTTGGTAATTAATTGATTAAGCTTCCATTTTGACCTGCTTTTATTTCGGGACGGACCCGGGGCGATGTCTGACTTAGGTTTGTTTCAAATAAATTGTAATTATGAAGTTACTTCAAGAAAATTCAATAATATATGTGTTAAATTAGATATTAATTCGTGATAATAATCTCATGTCCGTCTGTACTAAAGCTAAGTCATAGTTAAACCCAGGCAGCCAATGCAAGTGCCAACATTTTACATCTACTTAACGAGAAAATCGTTAAGTCAATTTACGTTAACAGAAAACGACGATCAGGAAAATTATTATGATGGGATTAATGTAGTCACTTTTCTAGAAACCGCCATTGAGCAAATACGAGCGCAGCCCAGTTGGAATATTCAAATCTGCTGCAGTTTCATTTCCAATTTGTTTACTAGCTTCCTGATCAAAGGATCAGAGTTATTTGCATGAGCCCTATACTGCGAGCAATATAATTTACTCCTTTTGCTCAGTCAAAGATGTAGCAAAGATTGAATATTCGTGTTTTAATTGGTCCAAGGTATAATATGTAAAAGTTTTATGTATAAGTAGAGTGGCGTAGTGGAAGCGCAGACAAAAAATATTTGTTTTTTCTATTTAGTATTAACATATTTACATTGATTAAACAGAGAGACAACAGATGGCGTTACAGACTATTTTGTTTCATTCCAACAAAATTTCTGCCAGTTTTAAATGCACATACTGGTTACTCTTAATCGCTATAATAATGACTGACTTTGTATAGCGACTACGTTCGTGGCGCATGGAGCGAGTAGCTGAGACAAACGAGAGGCAGTGGGTTCAATTCCCGCACCGAGACAAATCTTTGTGTGACAGACAGATATTTGTGTCGGGTCTGGGTTTTGTGGGACCGTAGTCCCTCGTAGTTCTTTATACCTACGATAAAGGTTTTAGGTAGTGTGGGGTCAGAACTATGTGTGTGATTACTTATATTTTAAATGGAAATATTTGTTTATACGTAAAATATTTACTTCGCTTTATGACTAATAAAAAATGGATTAGTTTTTGGTAGGTAGGTATATCCTGCAGTAGTTGTATGTGCCTATATATCAAAAAGGAAGGTTTATTGACATAATATAATGTTTGTAAATGGTATAATACAACCTAAATTAATTACAATATCTAATTAATAATATAATCAAGTACAAAACGTATTAGATAGACTTTATTTTGATCATCATAACAATAGCTTGTATTGGATAAATAGCCATTCAGACATTGTCAACCCATATCTGTTTTATGACATATCTTACAAGGGCCACTTGGTTATGCGCATGGCCTTCTTTCACTCATCGTTTACCCTTTTCAATATGAAGGGTCAACTTCGGCTTAATGACATCTTTTATACATGCATAGTATAAAAGAAAGTCGACCTCTGCGTCTGTCTGTTTATCTGCTAACTCCTTCTAAACTACACAACGGATTTTGAAACGCTTTTCACCATCAAGTATGTATTTTTTTCCGGAAGATTTATATGTTTTATAAATTAATAAATAGAAAATTGAATTTCATGTATTATGTAGGCTAATCCATAAGACATAAATAAAAGTAATGTAGTAAAGAATTGTAGTTCTTCAAAAATCCTAGCGAAAGAAAATTTATGTTGTAAAAATAAATATTTGAACAGTTGCCAGATTTACTCTGTTTTAATAGGTACAATATTTAATCGTATTGTATAATGAAAGTCAGCTGTAAGCATTGTATAAAAATATATTCTATTATAAAATACAGTAAAGTCAATGAAAATGGGATTTTTAAAATTATCAAAAAAAATATTTTTATAATTTCGCATTTCAAAAAATCTAAAATGCATCCGTGCGAAGCCGGGCCGGTTCGCTAGTATCCAATAAAAATGGCTGTATTCAGAGTTGGCTTGCTCTTTAATATTATTGTATTGTATTTTATGTGACCTTTCTAAGCTTAGTTACTGTATAAATTATGGTTTGTCATATTGGATTTCATAACAATCAGTCTCGTATTGCGTGTTTCATTGCCTTGCAATAACATATTATATACAGGGATGTTGCAAAAAGTTGGTATACATAAAATTACTACGTAAATGGCGGTTTTATCCTAGCACGGCAAAGTGACCGCACTTCACCTGATGGTAAGCGCAGTATGGTCCAATTAGAGTATCGAGTAGCGAGAGACGATCTATCCCCCGCTACTCAACACAATCGTGCCGGTCTGCTCCTTCACACTACGCCATGGGCAAGAAGGTGAAGAAGCGGTCGAGGGTCTATTGTCAGAGTACTCAGAAGGCCGCAAAATGGCCAACATTGTACCCCAACTCAAGACCCCCAAAAAACCGGATGTACACTGGCTGATCCCGGAACGCGACACACTTGCGTGTGCCACTATGGCGGATTTTTCACCCTGTGTACGGTGGTCGCTATCCGGGCGGATATGAATATCCTACCACCAGCAGATAATAATAATAATACTACTCCGACCGTTTTCGGCCACTGCGACCTATTCAACTCCGCTCTAACTGTCGTTGGTGTGCTCGTATATGGCTAACATAGCCGATCTTACTGGTAAAAGTTCGCGCACAATGCGGGCAGGTGAGCACACCATTGCAGTAATTATAATTTATAGCACAAGGTGGACGTGCTTTCAGTTCATCGCGCCGAGCATCTAGTTCAGAGCAGCGATTTTCCTCAAAGTCTTTGACTCTAGTTCTCACCAAAGTCCTCCATTCCGGTCGTCGAGCAGCTGTTTGTCCCCACCTCGAAGGCTTAATGTCGCACTTTTTCATGTGGCGCTTAAGTACATTTTTATACCTAAGGAGTAGCCCGCCATGCTTACGCTCGCCCTCCTCAAGTTCAGAGAAAAAGATGCACTTTTCGGTACGTTGGTCGGTCATTCGAGACACGTGTCTGCACCAACGGAGTTGCCTGCGTATGAGGTATTGAGGTAATTGGCGGATAGTTGGTAACTTATCGTAAAGTTGAAACTACCGTAAACCTCATCTTATCTCATCATCTATGCTCGGGCTTTGAACTTTAAAAAAAATTGTGTCGTGATACTTGAAGCCACTGAAACATGTTAAACAACTACTTTTTAAGTATGGTCAATATTTAAATAGTCGATTGACACTATATCACGTGTTTTAATAGTCACTAAAAAATACAAAAAAAAAAATCTATTCTTTGCAATAAAATGTTAATCGAGAGTCTTACTCGTGGAGCTTATATAAGTACCACCTTTCAACAACATACTGTATACTAGTTACTAGGAGCCACTGTATAATATGATATGTACTACTTCAACTTTTTTTGACAGCCTCCGTGGCGCAGTTGGCGAGTAGCCGGCTGTGAAACGAGAGGCCGTGGGTTCGATTCCCACACCGGGACAAATGTTTGTGTCACAGATAGATATTTGTGTCCGGGGTCTGGGTGTTGTGAGACCGAAAGTCTCTCGTAGTCCCCGATACCCACAACACAAGACTCGTATCTTAGTGTGGGGTCGGGGCTATGTATGTGACTGTTGGGTGTTATTTATTATTATTATTTATTATTACTTTCACCCTCACACAAACACTACATTCATAAACCAACACTTGGCAATTAAATTATAAATTCACTCAACAGTCGCATAGTCCTGACCCCACACTAGGTCAAACCTGTATTGTGAGTATTAAGCCAAAACAAATTACACCGTTGACAGACAAATCATCATCACTTGAGCTTTAATATAATTGCAAAAGGTAATATTAACTACCTCGCAATTCATTTATGGTATCGCTTATCTAGAGACCATACTTTAATAAATTTTGTTGATATATATTGTTGATATATTTTTTTTTTATTCGAAATAGGCTTGCGTTTGACCACTATCTCGCCTGATGGAAAGTGATGATGTGGTCTACGGTGGAGCACGCTTGCCTAGAAGATACCTATTCACTCTTGACTTGAAGATACCCAGATCATAATTTTCGAGAAATATAGACTCCGGCAAAGAGTTCCACTCTCTAGCGGTGCGCATGATAAATGTACTAGCAAAACGCTTCGTGCGCGCTGGTGGAATATCAACCATGTATCGATGACGCTTCGCCGAGTCTCTTGTCGTCCGATGATGGAAAGGGGTTGGGGGAATTAAATTGTGTAATTCCAAGGCACACTCGCCGAAATGTATCCGGTAAAATACCGATAAACTAGCAACTTTACGTCTGTGTTCAAGGCTATATAAAAATTAAAGTAGGATAGAATAAGATCATAATTATATATACTGAAAGGTCACCATTAGGACTTATTTTTAAAAGAAAATGGCGTATAACACAGTGGCCGTAACTGAACTTTGTTTAATTTATGGATTTAGTTATAACATTTTAACAATAGACCTTTCCCACGGATGACGTTAAAGGTGACGCATGTAGTAAGACATAAAATGAATGGCCACATTTATATACTAAGTTTATATAAGTAGTTATATGTCCTCACTTGTGCACTTATAGCTTTAGCTTACGTGTTTCTTTGTGCGAACTATGTGGATATAAAACAGTGTGGTGACACACAGCGCGCGCTCTGCACGAATAGCAAACGCCTTCCTGATTCGCGGTAGTTAAGTTTACGCGACGCGTAACATATATAGTATGCGACAGCTCGACATAGCAATTTTCTAGTGATGTGGCAAAATGTAGCAGGTAGCTTATATCGATATTTATTTTATTGCAATGCAAGAAAATAAGACTAAAAATAATTAAATAAAGTTTATCATAAGTAACACATTTTATAATAATATTTTATTCATCACAATCAATATCAATTATGGGCGATTTTAATTGTTTATTGAGCCCTGCTAATTTCGATTCGTATAGTATTCTGGGCAAAGTTCTAAAAAGCCGGTGTAAAACGCAGCTATATCCAATGTCTGATTGACAATTGTCTGGGTAATTATAATAATTGTCTTTCCGTTTAAGGTCACAATTTTCTAATACTTTACAGATTAGTTGTCGTTTTTATTGGTTTTTTGTTTTAACACGTGACGAGAAAGCGACCGAAGTCATTTTAATACACAACGACAAAGAACAATGTGAGCGACATCGATACCGATAAACGCGGTCGATGCGAACTCATGCTCGTGCAGCGCTACGACTAAGACGGCGCGGGCGATTTGCGGGTATGCGGGGTGACTCCTCCCCCGCGCCTCACCTCATACCCCGATTGCCATGTCAAGCTGTCGCGAACTATAGCAGTTGGCGAGTAGCCGGCTGTGTCTAGGCCGTGGGTTCGATTCCCACACCGGGACAAATTTTTGTGTGACAGACAGATATTTCCGGGGTCTGGGTGTTTGTGAGCCCGATAGTATCTCGTAGGCTCTGATACCCACAACACAAGACTCGTATTTTAGTGTGGGGTCGGGGCTATGTATATGACTGTTGGGTGTTATTATAATTATTATAGTTCCGAAGCTTCCAATATAAACGGTTGGAGGACCCGCGCCTGACTGGAGATCTCCCCCTTCGCTAGAGGAACACTATCACCCATTCCTCTACAGTCAACATGGAAAAATTACTGGGCGATAAACTGCCAGTCACGCTTCTAATTTAAAATTACCTTAGTATAAAATTAGCAGTATTTAAAATATCAGAGCTCCGCTGTAGACAGGTTGGTCCACGATATTCATGGGCCAGATTGATCGGGATCATAGTTTTACAGTAAATCGACGTGAAAATCTTGACATTGCATTTCGTGCGATTAGGGAGATTTTCGGAGGGACAAAGCCCCTCCCCTGCTCTATCCGTATTCCTATCCTGAACGGCGGGTAACATTCATGTACTGATTATTCTAGTTTTGTGGGTGTTAATGGATGGTGACCATAGATTTAGTATACCATCAACAGACTTATTCGATCGGTTACTGGCCTCTGCCATAAATAAAGAAAAGAGTATCCACTTTTTTTGTAAAATTTTTCACGAGGTAAAAATAAGTGAAAAAACGAGACGTCCTCACCCAGAAGGAATACCGAGAAAACATTTTGCTCTAATTTAATTACTGGAAATAACGCCATTATTTCTTGTTAAAAAATCCTATGTTTGTTCAGAAATGAAAATAACGCTAAAAGTATTTTTATATTTTGTTATTATTCCGACTGATGCTTTTGTCTAAGTTTTTGTTCATTTTTCTTTTCGTCTGATTCTTTTGCGGTTTTAAAAAATGTGAGCTTAGATATTTCCATTTTAATTCTTACCGAACAAAATACAAAAAGCACACTCTTATTTGTGAAATCCCGCTTCGATATAATAATATTATTGTTATAAAAAGTCTTTTAAAACAAGCATGTCTAGATTTTATATTACGCTCATTTAGTTCATTTAACATTCTGTTTTTAATCACTGGATAAATTGTACTTACAATTTATAGGCCTCGGCTACATCGGTACACATATCTAACGGTTGAGCCCTGGCTTCCTCTGCTTGTAAAAGGGGTGAGGCCCTAATCTACCACGCTAGCCAAATGTGGGGTGGTCCATTTCGTATACCTGTAAAATTCTTTGGAGAATTCGCACCTGCATACCTATGCAGACTTCCTTACGATCTTTTTCTTAGCTGTCAAAGCTTACGATCGTTAACAATTTGTTATTCTTATTTATCAGTTGGTTCTATGCCTACCCGTAATTAAAATAACCATTTTAATTATGTCTAACAATAAGATAAACAGCGTACTGTATTTATCTGCCTGTCACATGCATCCATTGGAAGATGCTGTCAAATACACGCGGTCTATTCTGTAATTGTATTAAACTACAGACACTTTAGTCAGTACTTATTTTTAAATTCTGGCACGGCAAACTGACCATACTGCACCTGATGGTAAGAGCATTGCCGTCCAGTTATATTATCAAGTAGCGAAAGACAGCAGCACTGCGTGCACAAGCCATACCATCTACTTCTGAAAACAAAAAAATTAAAGGTGAGAAAATTGCCTACTTACCAGGTGACTATTCATTCCTCTGGGTTAAATATATGATCAAAGAAACTTATGTTTATTCAAAATATAAGCTTTTACTATGAAAAGGGTTTACTATTTTTGGCAAATTGTATGAATATTTTGTTTATAGCGGCGTGAATGTAGAAATCCTATTCAATTGTTGTACCTAAATTGTACTAGAACGAATTGTTCTATGGTTGTATTTACTATAATGTGATTGATATTCAAACTCAGATACACACACACACACACATATGTGTGTGTATCTTAGGAGATTACAGGTGTGAGTATATACTCACGCTTGTAGTCTCCTAAGGGTTGGCAGAGGTGTAACCAATAGACCCACTTTTCACCGAATGTCGATCCCATAATGTGATAGCGGGGCGAGCCTATCGCCATTCCGGGCACAGATTCCAGACTCTGGGCTAATACTGAAAATTTCTAGATAAAAAAATCCAATATCACTACCCGACCCGGGGATCGAACCCGAGACCTCAGCACAGCAGCCGTAACGCATACGCAATTACTTAATTAATTAAAATTAATAGTTTTTATTGTGGCACATAAGTATCAATGACATTATGTTGTTTTATATAATTGTACAGCTATGTCCCGCCATATTGGCATACAATATTTCGTTACACATTTATTTACTATAAATTAAAATATTTCATATTTTTGTCTCATTAAAATAAACATTTAAATCATAATAACATTTCTGATTTAAAAACTGAAATAATTTATTCTTATAATTATTAATATTATTCAATTGGACAATAAATCTTAGTAAATTATTATATATTTGGGAGTCAAATAAAAAACTCAGGCACTCAGATACATTTAGGGAAAAATAAGTTATTGAGTAAGTCGTTGTTAATAAATAGGGAATCGGAAAGCGTGGCGGGCACAGATAGCAGACAATAAAGGTGCCAATGAAACCAGTTAAGGTTTTATCGTACTAGGAATTCTCGAAAATACTTTGTGAGTCGTGTGTAACTTATACATGTTTTTGATCATAATGGTCTCTTTATCTTTTATTCTGTCTAAGTTCAGTTTGTTTAGATTGGTCAATTCCAATGGTAAAGTATAGTAAATTAATAGTAAAATCACATTCCAATCGGAATATATATCGTTTTTAGATCTATGTATATAATTTCAACCATAATTATTAATTGGAACCGGCTTTTGCTTTTTTTACGAAATATGGACAAAACATTCGTTTCGTATATTTAGGTTTGTAATGTAAACAAACAAATCTTAATTAATTCTAGGAATTTTATCCGAATTCCAATATTAAAAATTGAAATGAATACAAATAAACAATATCATTAGTGTATTCTAAGAAAGATAAATTGGGAGTATTTTTATTAGAGTGAAAGTAAATTTACCGATCGGATACATATCAAAGGCACAGGAAAACAAACAACGCTAACAAGGAACATAATTATGAAATTATTAAAACATTTACTTTCAGCAGAATATAGCGTTATAGGCATATGAAAAGAGAGACCGCAGTACCCCTGTACCGGGACTAATATTTGTGTGATTTACAAATACTTGGTTCCGTCATGGGCGTTGTAGGGTCTTTTTTTTTTTTCCGCGGGGAAAATCCATCTTACGGATACCTTCTGGTCCTCGGGGGAGGAGAGATGGTTATGCCGGACTCACCGATCTTCCGACCCAGTTCGCCCGAAGGACTACTAGACCGGGACCCTAACCAATTTTCCTAAGCCGGTGTACCGACTAAAAACCCCGCGGTAGCCTTCTGCAGCACATGTGGGACAATCCCGGGGGATCCTGAGTGTACTCTGGATTGCTGCCGGAACCATCCCTGTGCCGTACCTTTACGGCCCGTCTCTTCTTGGGCTAGATGCCCCCCACAATTTACAGTAGCAGCGCGATTTTTCGCGCCGCCAACCGCCTCAGGGTCGCACCATGAAGATATATACATAAAGGCCGCACATCCCCCGCTGTGCAGCCGCGACCCCTGTGATCCCTTTTAGTCACCTCTTACGACAGGCAGGGTATACCGTGGTAGAATTCTTCAGGGCCCCCATTCCACAGGGCGGGAGGCGCCAGTCAATCGTCAAACTCGGCGCCTCCTTCTCGTTTGGTGACGAGCGGGATCGGTTCGTTGCCGATCCCGTTCGGCGCTCTCCTTCTGCAACATAACACGTTTGCAGAAGGAGGCCATCGCACGCCACGACCTTCGTCTGCCGACCATGGCAGATACCACAGCCGGCAGAGAAAGGTCTCCATTGACAGCTGACCTGAGAGCGCTGCGCTCTTCATCCCAGGCTGGACACTCCGCAAGGGTATGTTGGGCCGTGTCATTTCGACAGCTACCACAGTGGTGGCACACGGCAGACTCCTCTTTTCCGATCCGACACAGGAACGAACCGAAACATCCGTGACCCGACAGTACCTGTGTCAGACGGAATGTCGGTGCACCGTGGCGCCTGTCAAGCCATTGGCTAAAAACAGGACGCACTGCCTCGACAGTCCTCAATCCTGCATTCGGATTCTCCAGCCTGGCTAACCACTCATCCAAGACGGCTCTGCGGACGGAGGCCAGTCGGGCCTTGACCTCCCTGGGAGCCAATCTAACCCCGCGATGGGACGCCTCCTCCCGCCAGAAGAAAACTGACGAGAGCAAGTTGGCGTCTAAGTCCCAAGGTAGAGTACCGGCTAATATGCAGGCCGCCTCATGGGAGATCGTGCGGTAGCCCCTGACGATACGCTGCGCCACGGCGTTGTAGGGTCTGCGAGCGGTGGTTTATTATCAGGATATAGTAAAAATCACCCCACTTTTTTTTATCGAATTATTTACTGCTTTTTAATCCGCTAGCTATTAACCCATGTGTTTAGTTTTTCTAAACTTAAATTTATTTTCTTGTATTTAGTCTGAAAACAACACCAAGACTACTTATAATTAAAAGACTCGATTACAAATCAAGACCACATTGTAAAATTTTAATATTATCCTGGTGATTCTGGTTAGGATATAAATCCACAGTTACGAAAATACAGTTAGCTAAGAAGCTAATATAATTCGTGTAAAAGAATTTAACTGAAATATAAAAATCGACTTCAAAAATGAACACGTTCACGAGTCACGTTCCGTTCATAAACGACACAGTAAAGATTTTTTCGAAGTAGATGCAGACGCAGATGCCATTGCGAGTCAAATGCAATTTCACCGACTCCAAACAAACCTCTATTGCACTGCCGTTTATATATGAAACTTTTTTAGTGATTTTTCTGTGTGGATTTTTAAGTCCGTTTTTAAGTTTCAGATTAATACATTTTAATTATTGAAGTTATACTTCTTTAGGCGCGTTATGAAAAAATGATGAGAGTGAAATTTTAAAATGCGCGTGACACAAAAGTAACACCTCTGAAGATTTCTTTAGAACAAGTGAAATTTTAAGATGCGCGCGGCGCGTACTATCCATATGAACTACCCGTATGTATTATTAATTGATATAAATTAAAATATTATTAATATTGATTATTAAAATTATTAATATTTGCATGCAATTAAAAACAATTTTTTAATGATGGCAAAAAAGTATAACTTCTCACGCGCGTACATGAGTACACGCACCCATTTTTTTTATATATATATCGGGGCAACATAAAAACGGTTGCTGAATTGATCTTACAAATAACTCCACATATTGTAAATTGTTGGTACTGCTAAGTCATTTTGCTATTTTGAAGGTGGTTTTGAATTGTTTATCGGATGATCTCGCTCACAGAGTGGGATATAGTAGAAATCACCCAATAAAAGCGACTGCCTCGCCATTTGTAAAACAATTCGGAAATAATTGTTAAAGTGGTCGTAATGTCGAATTAATGTTAGATTAACAGTACCAACAAATTAAAGTAATAAGTTAATGTGAAACGCGTATCTGTGTAAAGTGTTATTGTGAACTGATGTAAGAAGTGTCGTTTAAAAGAGCAACCATAGGTTTTCTTGCCGGCTTCTTTCCTAGTGGATAACTGTATTCCGAACCGGTGTAGCTTAATAAACCATAAATTGATGAACGTGTGTTATTTCTACTGAACTATCGTACGATGAGCATACTATATCTGAAGAGCAAAGAGGGACAAATAACCCTCATAGACATGACCTATGATGACGTCATGACCCCAGTCATCTGACACAACACATAGTCACCCGGAAATATATATAAACCATAAGTTGAGTCATACTTCGACAAAAGCTGGTTACTGTAATGAAGTTACACCTAAGACATAATATTAACCAGCTTTGCGAGCATTGTCGAGTGGATATTGTACTTCCTAGGTCCTGAACATTTAAGCTTAGTACAATAAAACAACCAGCCTAGCTTTGATTTTTTGGTCAACTGATTAAAGATAAATATTTTTTGTTGTTGTTTTAATTACAAATAAGAAAACATCAACTGTATAAAAATTTCCTAACGCGTTTGGTTCATTGGTACCGAGATAGTGGTAACATTCTTATCACGAAGCGTATTTGTAAGCGCGGCACGGACCATTTTACATTTTCTTCAATTTAATGTACACCCTCTGGAATTTTTTATTGATCTCCGTTTTATAAGATTCGATGTACACAAAATTAGCAGATGTGAAACGTAACAAGTTTGAAAGACGTTGATTATCCAGCGTGAATATTTCTAGCAAGATTAAGGTGCATATAATATTATGTTCTTTAAATTAACCTAAATAAAGATGGTATGGACTGTCGAGACGGAAGTTCTAAGCTAGCACTAATGTCGAACACCTGTTATTTTCTCGAATTTACGTGTGCAATCATTGTTAATTATCGCTTGCTTTTACGATAAAGGAAAATATCGTGAGGGATTGTGCATACCCTTTACATACCTGAGAATTCTCATAAGAATTTTAATACCATGTGAAGTCTACCAACCCAAGTTCAGCGTGGCGGACTAAGGCCTAACCCTTCTCATTAGTAGAGGAGCCAGTACCCAGTAGTAGGACAAGTCTAAACAGGATTAGTATAAGGCTATTTTAAAGCTGTTAGCTTTGTGGCTACAGCTTTACTTGACAAAACGGCTGGTGCTTGAATCACCGCCAAGACACTAGCCCCCGGTGCGTCTGCGACTGCAGTCGTAGAAGACATGTGTACGCTCTTGCGGTTAAAGTTGAAAAATTACATCGATTCGATATCACTAGGAAGGCATAACTGGCCGTTTGGATTTTTCGGAACATGTTTAGGGCGACGACGGAGGAATTTGTGATTTCTTCTTATGCCCTTGCATATTTATGCATGTTGTATTATGTATTTTTCGAGCATTTTTTCAATTATTATTTATTTCATTTAATTCATAGGTTTATTTCATTTAATTCTGTCGCTAGATCAATAAAATAAATTTAGAATGAATGCTATTTTACTTGGCGAATCATGGATTTAAGTAACATAGACCGTTTTTAGAAAAACGTTGATGACCAAAGATGTTGGCATCCGTTGCCGAAATGTTGACCAATGGATATTGCGAGCGTCTTCAGTACTGATTCCCATCAATGCTGATCACCGACAACGATCAATCTGCCGTGGCCACATACAACATTTTTAGAAATTTTAATATAATTGATATTTCTACTCTAATAATTACAACAATTAAGATAACAAAATGTAATTTGCATCAAAACTTATTTATCATAAAACCGCTAACGATAGCTACATTATGTTGCCTTCAATATCCTGATATCGTTGCCGGAATCAATGATGTTGCCAACGGATGACATGAACAGTACCACGATGTGCATTGTCGGTGATCAATGATTATTCCTCGTTGTGTCGTATTCCTCAGTATTGAAGGTCGTGACCTGCCTTCTGCATCACTTTATCTCGTACGAACTATCTCCAACAGTTTCTGTCTCTGGCGGTGTAGAGGGCGTAGTGAACTCTAGAGTCAAGAGCGGTGCGGATCAGGAGGGTTCCTCTTGACACTCGATTCCAATTTAAAATTGGGATTGGGTTTGAAAACTGTACAATTGGCACTCTTGTACGCAACACCAGCGCACGATTTAACTGAATACGGCGGAATTTTTAGTAACTTAATAAAATAGAGTATTTACGATCGCTAGTTCGTAAATACTCTATTTCATTTAGTTAAGTGAGTTAGAGTGCCAATATCTTCTAGATTGGAATTGAAACTGTATCGAGTTCGAGATTGGAACTGATTTCAAGAGTAGGCCTACTGACCTACCAACCAACCAACGAATTGGGCTGCATCCACGAGGCCTTTTCCCATCTACTTTGCTTTGATCAATGATTACAGACACAGATAAAATTTAAAATCAATACACTTCTAAGGATGCAGACGTATTTTTAAATGTATGTTCTATAAGTATCTATGTATGAATATATGGCATATCATATTGAAATATGAAAGTGTGTAGAAAATGATGTAGGTGAAATTAACCAGTCTAGACATAAAACAACATTCTTTGTTATATTATTTTTGTACTTTCAAAGAATATTCGAAGAATGCAGACGTATTTTTAACCGACTTCAAAAAAAGGAGGAGGTTCTCAATTCGACTGTATGTTGCTTTTTTTAAATGTATGTTCTATAAGTATCTATGTATGAATATATGGCATATCATATTGAAATATGAAAGTGTGTAGAAAATGATGTAGGTGTAAATTAACCAGTCTAGACACAAAACAACATTCTTTGTTATATGATTTTTGTACTTTCAAAGAACATTCGAAGAATTCGTGGAAACAATTCAGGGAATCTAACAAAAGAAATAGTTTGATATAGAACTTTACAAAACTTTGTGTGGAGAGACGCGATCTTAAAATATCAAAATGTAACAAAAACCTTCAACTGTTTATGATTCATTTATGAATAACTCTAGTTATACATAATAGGTATCTGAAATCAGGTTGTATACGAATCGTTTTAGGGTTATGGGAGATTTTTTTAATAAATTGACATTCGTCAACAATATAGTATTCTCTGTTCTTATTTTTTTATTGTATGTATTTTTCCTTTTTTCCTCTGCACTACCCTAGGTTAACTGGTAAGAAATGCCTTCGCATTCATTCCACCTTTATATAAAGTGTAAGAGGTTTAATAAATAAAAAAGTGAAAAAAAATGATTATATAAGATCATTTTATACATTGCAGTAAAATGGCCAAGTTAATAATAAGACTGTATCAAGGATCCGTGGTGAATAATTCTGATCTTTATTCATTTTAAATTATACTTTTTGAACCATTACATTCGCAGTAAATTGTTATTATTATTAAATATTTATTTTCAGACAAAATATATCCATAGTAATGTTAGTAAACAATTAAAACTCTTAAGAACTATGTTAATATACAAATTTCTATTATTTTCCCAATGACTCTCTCCACCCAGCACTTCTGAATAACACAGTCATGACGTGCTTAAAATTCTGTTTGAGCTAATTCGCAATCGTAATAAAGCTTAATAATAATAATATAAAGTAATAGCAGCGATAGCCTAGTTGGTTGCGGTACGGACTGTCAAGACGAAAGTCGTAGGTTCGAAACCCAAGTGGCATACACCTCTGACTTTTCTAAAGTTGTGTGTATTAAAATATTAATTATCGCTTGCTTTAACGGTGAAGGAAAACATCGTGAGGAAACCTGCATATCTGAGAGTTTTTCGAAGGTATGAGAAGTCTGCCAACCCGCATTAGGCCAGCGTGGTGGACTAAGGCCTTACCCCTCTCATTAGTAGAGGAGGCCCGTACCCAGCAGTGGGACAATGTGTTTAATACAGGGCTAGTATTATAATAAAGCTTATGCGGCTTGTTTACGCATTATCGCGTGAAAACCGTCGACTCGTGCGTTTGCAAACATCTGTGACGCACTACAATGTCGCGGCAGGCCCAACAGCATTCTAAAGGCATTATTGTATATTAAGAGATAAATTAGTTGTTAAGTATTTTGTAAATATGTGTGGGTAGATTGTGTGGGTAGGACTTAGTTATTAAACATGTCGAAGGTATTTCACAAATATCCGTGGGTAAATTGACGATAATTACAACTGTGAGGGGGTGAAGTTTCTATAAAAGACAGCTCTCGAGCGCTCCAGACTACGGTCCGTTTTGGGACTGTCTACAGAGTTATGCTGTCCGTGCGCACTTGTGACTAATTGGTATTTGGTACATCTTGACAAGGAATTGTTAACAATGGGCACTGAGTTGCGTAATAGTGGTCATTAAATTGATCAATACACACATAAACGATGATTGCTACTAATCATCGTTTATGTGCCTTCTATATCACTTTCATCCTTTAAATCATCTGTAAGCGAGTGGCCCAAGTACTTAAAGTTATCCACAACTTTGAGAATATTCCCATCGAGCACAATTGGAGGTACACATTAAGTCGAAAAAGAGTTAAGGGCAGGTACCATTTTTTTTATAAATATACATTTTTAGACTTTCGTGATTTGTATATATATTATCAATTTAAAGGTCTTAATTGCGAAAAATGTTATGGTTTGAATATCTGTTTGCTGACGTTTCAACCGAGTTACATCGGCCGTGGTCACGGTTGATATATTAAATAGGTATATGTAGGTAGTTTAAATAAGTATGATTCACACTATTAAATATTGCACGATTAAGACCGATTTAATAATTAATCTATTATATAAAAATAAGTCGGGTTTTCCTTCCTGACGCTATAACTCCAGAACGCATGAACCGATTTCCACGGTTTTGCATTCGTTGGAAAAGTGTCGGGCTCCGTGAGGTTTATAGCAAAGAAAATTCAGGAAAAATTTCAACAGAAAAGCGGGAAAATCTTTTTTCACATACAGCGCCATCTCTGATACATAGCACGGATCTGGTTGAAATTTGGCACAGAGATAGATTATAGTCTGGAATAGCACATAGGCTACTTTTTATCCCGGAAAAATGATCAATTCCCGTGGGATAGTTTAGTTTTTCAAAGAGCAAGGGATCGACATGATTTTTTGCATAGTGGTAGTTTAGGGATCAGAAAATGACAGAAGCCACTTTTTATCCCGGAAAAATGCACGCATCCTATGGGATAGCAAAATATAGAAAGTTGTAATAGCTTAAGATGCCTCCATGGATTGTATACCTTTCCTTCCAAAAATAACTCCACGCGGGCGGAGCCGCGAGCAACATCTAGTTAAATATAAGTTTATCTTAAGTTATATAATATAGCACCTTGTTGAAACAAATAGTCAATTTCCCGCCTTAAATGAGTTCCCGTGGCACAAATGCTCTTCATTTACCTCGTTTATAATTACTAATAAATTACAACATAATAAGATGAGTTGGCATGGCAGAACATGAGCAAATTTGCGTCACAAAAACATTGCTGCTAAATTAAGGTTTTAATATACCCAAATTGTTTACCTTAACCTCAGAAAACTCTGTATTCTGAGAGTACAGTGCAAATTGTTCTCTCGAATTGTTCTCTGTAGAATTACATATTTAAATCAATTATTTGGTCAGATGGTAATTCTTCACCGTTGATAGTTCGCTGTTATGGGGTCTGTTAATCATGCACAGTGATTATCTTAATATTTATAATTCTTCTGTGTGTATGTCACTGAACTCCTCCCACTCGACTGGACCGATTTGGATGAAATTTTGTGTGTATATTTTAATGGGCTTCTGGATGGTTTCAACACACAATTGGACGTGGTAGGTGGCGCTGCTGTCAGTGTGACGCTGCTTTTCCAGGCAGGAAGACGTCTGCCGGGCTCGCTTGTATTTTATAATTACGTGAGCTGGACCTAATGCTGCTGCCGCGACAACCTGCACACCTTTGCAGACCAGATTTGTCTTGACAAATACTTTTTTATTCATTCAACACTATTACTTAAAATCACAATTTCTTCTTTTCAGAGCATTATAAATAAAAACATGTAATTTTTTTTTAATCCTAATATTCTATTCATCTTACTTTTGGGGCATTTCACGTGAAGCGGACAACGAAAAAAAAGTGTGGTTCTGAAATTCGTTCATATTAGACATACTTATACTTCTAGGTCATATGAACGTGCACACATAATATTTTTTTTATTTTAGGTTTAGTTGTTAAGATATGGGATTCTAAAGATTTCATCTGATTGCGGGAAGGGTTTTTTGGAATTTTATTTTCATATTGAAGTAAATTAAAATAAAATAATAAATGTAGTAGTTTTTATAGAAAACTTACTGTTCTTTTTGATTTTGGACTCGGATTCTAAATTTGAATTTTTTTCTAGTTATAAACCGGAAGTAAATATTTCAATCTTTTTTTTTAATAACTTGAACCACTTTAATTTTATTTATTTTTCTGCAATATAAAGCTATATGTTTATAAATTGTGCCATAAAAATTGCAGAATGGGGTTGGAATTAGTTTAGGAAATAAATCAATTTGAGTATGTACATGTCACACTGGACGCTTGCTCAAGTTAGCTGGTTTTTACAAAAAATGGCATACTTCATAGTAAAACTGCTGCGAAGTCATCTGTTTATGCATAAAGACAAATAATCTGAACTAGTTTTACACTTGATACCCATAAATTATTAATAATGATTTACAACTAAACGAAAAAAAACTGACTCAAAAGAAAAATATATAAATTTTTATTTTTTCCAAATTTACTATGCCAATCAACACTAGTCCGTTTTATAACCATGTCTCCAGTAGATCTAACAAAACCGTGGTACGGTTTTGTCCCTGGAATAGAAAAATTCTTTGGTATTTTTTGTTTAAGACAAATTTAAAAACATATAATTTACAATGTTTTTCTTTTGATACAAAATTGTTTTATTTAGTTGTAAATCATTTTTAATGGTACAGATTAACTGGTAATACAACGTACATACTGATAGAGTGTTCTTGGTACTCGATTGTCATTCTAATTTTGTAAAAATTATCTACTAAAAGCAATAAGTGTGGACACTCGCTCTGCGCGTAGTAACAATTTACAAACGAGCCGGTCACACAGCCAGAGTTACAGACCCCCTTCCCTCTCCCCGCAGTTGCACCAACGTCTCGGTTCCAGTCGTGCGCGCGCGCCGGTCATTCATACCATTTATTATTTCCGAATTCCGAAGATTTTGCTCCAACTACGATTACAAACATCAGTAACTATTCCGGGGACAAAAGCGTACCACGGTTTTTTTAGATCTACTGGAGACATGGTTATGACTAGTGTTGATTGGCATAGTAAATTTGGAAAAAATAAAAATTTATATATTTTTCTTTTGAGTCAGTTTTTTTTCGTTTAGTTGTAAATCATTATTAATAATTTATGGGTATCAAGTGTAAAACTAGTTCAGATTATTTGTCTTTATGCATAAACAGATGACTTCGCAGCAGTTTTACTATGAAGTATGCCATTTTTTGTAAAAACCAGCTAACTTGAGCAAGCGTCCAGTGTGACATGTACGTACTCAAATTGATTTATTTCCTAAACTAATTCCAACCCCATTCTGCAATTTTTATGGCACAATTTATAAACATATAGCTTTATATTGCAGAAAAATAAATAAAATTAAAGTGGTCCAAGTTATTAAAAAAAAAGATTGAAATATTTACTTCCGGTTTATAACTAGAAAAAAATTCAAATTTAGAATCCGAGTCCAAAATCAAAAAGAACAGTAAGTTTTCTATAAAAACTACTACATTTATTATTTTATTATAATTTACTTCAATATGAAAATAAAATTCCAAAAAACCCTTCCCGCAATCAGATGAAATCTTTAGAATCCCATATCTTAACAACTAAACCTAAAATAAAAAAAATATGATGTGTACACGTTCATATGACCTAGAAGTATAAGTATGTCTAATATGAACGAATTTCAGAACCTCACTTTTTTTTCGTTGTCCGCTTCACGTGAAATGCCCCTTTTATACCTTTCTACTGATTAATACTGTTAAAAGACCACATTAAACATTTTTTATTACACCACAATAGCTAATAAATAACACCCCCTCAAACATAACGGGGATCTTAACGTCACTAGGATAAAAATAGTCCCAAGCATCCCCTATTAGCCCATAAATTAACGTCGCCAGTGTTTTGTAAACTTATGTTCACAATTGGTCCAAAGCTTATATTGATTCAGTAATAAAATTGCTACGCTGTTTTATCATGGTCCATAACTTTTAGCGAATAAATACGCAAGTTAGCCTCATTTATTGCTCGTTTCGTAATATTAGGGTACCTTTGAGTGAGTAACACCCGTCTGTTGTAACTTATTACATTTGTAGCATGACGGAATTGTTTGTAGGAAATTGCTTCATCGCTATATTTTTTACAAACAATTTATTTTGTAGAAGCAGTGATAGCCTAGTAGGTTGCGGTACAGGCTGTGAAGACGGAAATCGTATGTTCGAAACCCAAGTGGCATACACCTCTGACTTTTCTAAGGTTACGTGTATATTAAATGTTAATTATCGCTTGCATTAACGGTGAAGGAAACCATCGTGAGACGTGTCTGAGAATTCTCATAAGAATTCCGAAGGTATGTGAAGTGTACCAACCCGCATTAGGCCAGCGTGGTAGACTAAGGCCTAACCCCTCTCATTAGTAGAGGAGGCCTGTGTCCAGCAGTGGGACAATGTTTAATACAGGGCTAGTATTATTATTACTATTATATTATTGTAAGTAAAGATCTAGTTTTGTATCAAGACGTCTAAGTTTTAGTAACCCTAGAACTACGAACCGGGGTAGATATCTACCCAGAAACCCCTCAAACTTTGAACTACATTTCTGTTAGTCAATGACATTATCGAATGCTATTAAAGCCGATTTTTCAGCAACGAAATCTTGATAAAATTAAATTTGCTCTTCACCATTCTCTTTAGGTACATGAAAAACAAAAAAAAACATTCAATCCGATTTTACGAGCAAAAACCCCATGGGGTAAATATTTAACCCGGTAGTTTTCAGGTAAAGAAGTGGGTTTGTAGTTCTAGGGTTAAGCGAAGTGATTGTATAACGGACTTTTTACAATCTGGCTTATCGAAGCAAAACAATTATGACTAGCTGTCTTCTTGGGCGTCGCCCGTTTGACATACATAGTACTAATATATTTCAACAATTGAGTAGATACCAACTTAATAATATTGTGTTAATAAAAACTTATAAGTTACAAATAAAGAACTGAAAAATATTCTTACTCGTACAAACACTCCCAAAACTTGTCACTTTTTCAGGAATGGATTATAAATAAAACCTTTCTTTATAGTGATCTATGTCATTATAGGAATACGCTGTAAAAATTATCATCTTTTTCATGATGGTAATCCGCCTAGACGTATTTATTAGTAAAAAACATACAGCTTCAAATTAAGTTTGATTATATTAGTGAAGTTTTAATATAGTATTTTATCATACATACACAAATATTTATTTATATGATTACTAGATGTTGCTCGCGGCTCTGCCCGCGTGGAGGTTATTTTTGCAAGGAAAGGTATACAATCCATGGAGGCATCTTAAGCTATTACACCTTTCTATATTCTGCCATCCCATAGGATGCGTGCAAATTCCGGGATAAAAAGTGGCCTATGTGCTATTCCAGACTATAATCTAAATCTCTGTGCCAAATTTCAACCAGATCCGTCCAGCCGTTGTAGCGTGATTGAGTAACAAACATCCATCCATCCAAACTTTCACATTTATAATATTAGTAGGAAGTAGGATATTATAGCTTAAATATAAAGGTTCAATAATTGATTCAATCACCCACTACGCTTGGTTGCGTAGTAGTAACTAGTTTGCGCTTTCACGAACATGGCGTAGCGTTGAGGCAGGTTTCTTACTTACATTATTATATTAGCTTCATTATACTGATCGCATGACATGATTGTGTTGAGTAGCGTGGTTTAGTTGTCTGACACTACTTGATACTCTAACAGAGTTCAGCTGGAGTACATGGTGGTGCAGAGTGGTCACTTTGCCATGCCAGATTAAATAAAAGTACATACGCCGATTATCTTGATAGCCGGCTCGACTCTTTCTTAGACTGCACACATCTATACTAATATTACAAAGAGGAAAGATTTGTATGTATGTTTGTAATGAATTGGCTCAAAAAGTACTGGACCGATTTTAAAAATTCTTTCACCATTTGAATGCTACATTATCATTATCACTGATTAATATAGGCTATTTTAATTGCAAGAAAGAAAAATAAGGAAAGAAAGGAAATTACCTACACGCGGGCGGAGCCGCGAGCAACATCTAGTCAAATATAAAAGGTTTTTTTTATTCTGGTACGACAAATTGAACACAGCACCTGATGGTAAGCGCGGTGCCGTCCAATTAGAGTTTCAAATAGCAAGAGGCAATATATCCCTCGCTACTCAAAACAATCGTGGCTGCTATGTAGCTTCTTCACACAACCCTAAAGGAACCAGGATCATAGGAAGGTGCGAACATGGTAGCTGGCAAACTGTTCCACAGCTTGCTGGTGTGGAAAAAATACGAATTTGCGAACCTTCTGGTTCGGGTCGGGGTAGTAGACACCACGAAGCTATGACTCCACAAGCTAGTACGCGTGGTTTTGGTGTGGAAGGGAGAGGATGGGATGATATTAAACAATTGTTCGGAGCATTCGCCATGATACAGACGGTAGAACACTCTAAGTGTAGAAATATCGGTAGGCAGCGGGTTTGCTGTGTCCTGGCATTGTGGAAGTCTATGGGCGGCGGTGACTACTTACCATCAGGTGGCCCGTCTGCTCGTCTGCCTATCGACGCACTAAAAAAAATATCCCTTCCCAACTGTAGACTTCGCGGCTCTAAGATGTTGCTCACGTCTGCAGCGTTCACAATGCAGATGGCTCGCCATTGCAACCCATTGCATTGAGTAGGTATTCATCAGAAACGTGCCAGAGGTACGAGCAGTATTCCATTCCCGGCCCAAGTATGTTAATTTCATAACAACAGTTCTGAATCGACCACACTAAGCTTTGTATCCGAAATCTCTGCTATAAACCAAAAGTTCTGCTTTATTGATATAAAATCTGGAAATATATTCTCGTAAAATATTGTAACCAATTTTATATTTTGTCCTAACTTTCCTCAATATAAATCTCGCAAGCAACAAGTGATGGGAAAGTATTAGATAAACAAAAGAAAATTGTCTCATATCACGCATTATCCTTTACAATAACTTATTTTGACAACATCCGTGGTGCATTGAGTAAAACGGCTGTGTAACAAGAGGCTGCGGGTTCGATTCGAGGGAGATAAATGTTTGTGTGATTCACAAATGTTTATTTCGCGTCTGAATGTTGTGGAGCCGCAGTCACTAATGGTTCTTGATGCCCACGACACGATACTCGTATTTTAGTGTTGGTTCAGGGATATGTGTTATTTGTTCAATTTATAGCTGTGAAATATACGAAATACTTAAAAGTCAAGTCATGCTTGTTAAGTCTATTATTAAATTATTATTAATTTTCAGGAGGGTCCTAGCCTTATGTTAATGAAGCGCAAACAATTGACTAATTGAACTCAGATAATTAAACACTGTTTGATATCTATGACCAATAGGAAAGCGGATACAGTCCATCGAATAAATAAATACACATAAACACACACATTGCCTAGCGGTACTACAAATTATTATTATTTTATTAGTATATTTTTAAAATATATCTCATAATTTTGTGGGGTTTGGGGACTCTGCCACAATGTAAGATGTAGCGGAAGTGCGAGTGATTTGTGGACTATTATGAAGAATACCACGCATGCGCTCTAGCGTACATAGTGTAAGACATGTCGACAAAAATATGGCGGTCGGTTTAAAACTAGCGGAGAGTTAACACAAAAAGAAAACCGGTAATCGGATTGTAAGCGGCATCATCTTGAAGTTGGCGGAGTCGGGGTGAGTGTAGTTGATAACGGATTATTTATGTATTTTATAATATCAACAGTTTTACTTAGAACGTAAAATCAGCGCAGCGACGGGAACTCAAGGAACAGCCAGCCATTATTTTGGCACTACATTTTATACATAACATTTTTGGTCCTAATCGAGCGCGGATATTGTTTTTATTGGGTTCCTGTCGCGGTCTTGGTTTTCGTTCTATAACAGAAAACACACGGGCGGTTCTTTGTCGAAGGATTCTGGCGGTATATGAATGCCTTCGTCAAGGAAATTTAACGTTATATACTCCATATAAAAACTCAAAACTATATTATATTGCGGTAGGGCTACACATATTTATGGTTAGATTCCCCTTCATGATATTTATTTCGGACATTACACATACATTACATTCATAAAAATAACACGACGAAATTTATTTTATTTGGTGTAACTAGTAAACGCTTCCTTTCATGGATTTGTGTGTAGCTTTGGATAATTATCATTACATGGAATAATAAAATTATGATAATTTTCCTCATAATTTCAATATGTCAATCATCATAGTGTGATAGATAATTTTTTCTTCTGCGTATTTGACACAGAATTTGAAAGCGGTTTTATTCTACGATTGACATAAGGCGTTTGGTGGCTTAGCGGTTTGAGCGTCACAGGCAGTATTATTTCTTGAGCGCGGGTTCAAGTCTATGCTGAAAATTAAACTTTTTATTTTTTGTGATTTAAAAGATTTTATTTTAATTTAATTCTGAGTAATTATATTTTTTGGTTTTAATTATATTGTTGAGAGTTTAGTTGTTTACTATTGTTGGCTAATATTGGACAATGCCTCCTAAAACCCAACCAAGGCTTTTGAAGCTGAAGTATGATATAGCTTTATTAAACTTAGATAAACTTAACGATCTCGCACAGTCTGAACTTACTTCTGAGGCGGAAAGAAATGAATTTAAGTTAAGATATGCGAATTTAGAACAAATATATAACGAGTTTACAATTAATCATTTGGAACTCCAGGCCAACCTGGATGATGAAATTGAGTTGGAAGAGTTTTTCAAAAAATATGCGGCATACAACCAGAAATATTATGATGTGAAACGGAAATATTTAGAGTTGTTTCCTGAAAGTAGTTGTCAGTCGGAATATGGCACTGCTTCCTCTACAGACGGGGCAAAGGGCAAGCGGGCTCTTTTGCCAAAAGTTCAGCTTTCAACTTTTTCAGGTAAAATAGAGGATTTTGCCTCTTTTATGGATTTGTTTGAGTCACTAGTTGGGAAAGATCCAGCATTGTGCAATACTCAGAAATTATATTATTTACTTGGGTCTCTATCGGAGGAGCCAAAAAGGCTCACCAAGCATTTGTCTATTACTGGGGATAATTATTCTATAGCTTTAGATCTATTAAAAGGTCAATATGGTAGCAAAAGATTATTAGCGGATAAACTATTACATAATTTGTTGGTAACTACTAAGGTGACTAATAGTCATTCCTCCTTAAAATCTTTTCTTAATACCCTGCTAGAGAATACTAAAGGGTTAGAAAAAATGAATTTTCCGGTATCGTCATGGTCTTACCTTTTGTTTTTTATAAATTTTCAGAAACTTGATATGGGTTTAAGAAAACGGTTTGAAGCTAAGGTACCAGACACAGAATTACCTAGTTTTTCAGATCTTATCAAATTTTTGCAAAATGAGGTTAGAATTTTAGAGTCTAGCGGGGAAAGTCTCAGCGGAAAAGGTAATTCTTTGAGCCAACAGATACACCATGTTACCACTATAGGCGAATCAATAGGATGTAAACTGTGTAAGCGGGGAAACCATAATTTATCAAAATGCGATATATTCTTAGCTTTGACTCCACGTCAGCGAAAAGAGCATGTGAAGGAATTCCGTCTCTGTTTTAGATGTTTAGGAATGCATAGCATCAATCAATGTCCATCAGCTTGGTCATGTTTCAAGTGTAAATCCACTAAACACCACTACCTCATTCATTTTGATTTGCCGGCGGCGGCTAAGACTAAGTGGGTATCGGGAGGTCCACCAGCGGACGGGGGACCTCGTTCATCAAATGCGGACCTGAGACGATCAGGTATTTCGGGAGTGGATACATGTAGATCAAGAGTGCCTACTTATACCTCGGATAGGTTAAATGGGCAATCTAATGACCATCATGGAGTAACTGCGCCAGTAGTGGACGGTGGTGCGGCTCTAACTGCTTGTAACAGAAAGCGAACTCTAGGTTTTTATCGGCGGACAGTGCTACTCGCGACAGCTGTAGTGCGTGTTATGGATAGATGCGGTGAATATCACGAAGTGCGTGCGCTATTAGACGGGGGTAGTCAAAGTACCTTCATCACTGAACACTGTGCTAGCAGGCTTGGCTTAAAACGGTTTAAGTCAAATATAATTTCAGTTACGGGGCTAGGGGGAGTTCCGGTGAGTGATTGTAGGGGGGAGGTGAATTTAGTGATGTGTCCTAAATTTTCAGAACATCCTAGATTAGTCACAACGGCAACAATATTGAATAAAATCACTCACAACCTACCGGCAGAAACACTATCCCAAAATTCGGCGGAATGGTATAGGGGCATTTATTTAGCAGATGATCAATTTTATGTCAGTCGGTCGATAGATATACTTATAGGTGCGGACCTCATAGGTGAAATAATGATTGGAGGCTGTGTAAAGGTCAATGATTACTTACCTTCCGCAATGAATACGATTTTTGGATATGTACTTATAGGTCCGGTAACACATGCGGCTCCACAAAATTATAATTATCCGTCTCAAACATTGTTTGCGGGGCATGTCAACACTGACCAACTTTTGGAAAGGTTTTGGGAAGTGGAAGACATTCCGGAAACTGTTTTGGTAGACCCTAAACATGTCGAATGTGAAAAGAGGTTTCGGGAAACTCACCAGAAACATGAGCGGACTGGGAGATATACGGTACGGTTACCTTTTTTAGATGATCATCTCAAGTTGGGTGATTCAATCTTAATAGCTAAAAAGCGTTTTATGGCAATGGAACGGCGGTTAATTTTAAACGCAGCGTTGCGTGAAAAGTATATTGAATTTATGCGGGATTATGAACGATTGGGGCACATGTCGGTCTGTGACCGGGAACCAGACGATTATGCAGGGGGGAAAGGTTACGTAATACCTCACCATGGTATTTTTAAAGCGGGCTCGGAAAAAAATCGTGTGGTATTCGATGCTAGTTGCAAAACAACGTCGGGCGCATCCTTAAATGACATGTTACATGCTGGACCGAAGTTACAGCTGGATATAATGGAGATTATTTGTCGGTTTCGAATGTTTAAATTTGTCTTCACCACTGATATAAAGATGATGTTTCGGCAAATTGTGATCAATGAAGCGGATCGGAAATATCAACTGATATTTTGGAGAGAGTCACCTGATCAGCCTTTGCTTTTGTATACCTTGAATACTGTTACTTATGGAATGAAGTCTAGTCCATATCTTGCGATTAGAACTTTGCGTCAACTGGCTGATGATGGTGAGGCCATATATCCAGCGGCGGCAGATCTTTTAAGACGTTCAGTCTACATGGATGATATAATGGGCGGGGCAGATTCAGAAGAGAAAGCCAATAAGCTGAAGACTGATTTGTCAAATTTGCTTCTCTCTGGCGGTTTTGAGTTAAGCAAATGGGTATCAAACAATGAGCGACTCTTGGAAAACATTGCAACTGAGGATTTGGAGAAACCAAGGGTTTTTGATAAGGTAGATGGGTCTGAGTTTTACAAAATCTTAGGGATAGAATGGAACCCGAACAAAGATACTTTCTCATATCATTATAAATCGACGGATTCTGCTGTATGCACGAAACGGACAATTTTGTCGACCTTGGCAAGGACTTTTGACCCACTTGGATGGATAGCACCAGTTCTATTTCAGGGCAAAATTCTTATGCAGCGGCTTTGGCGGTTAAATTTGTCGTGGGATGAGACTCCACCACCGGATGTGGTAGCGGAATGGAGTAATATTGTGGCAGATTTACCTAAAATTGAAAATATTAACATAGAGCGTTTTGCACTAATAGAAGATAAGACTTGTTCATTGCACGGTTTCTCAGATGCGTCTGAAAGCGGATACAGCGCAGTTGTATACCTGAGAGCCGTAGACAGAAACGGAGTAGTGAAGGTTTCTATAATGATGGGCAAATCCCGCGTTGCACCATCAAAGACTAAGATGACAATTCCGAAACTGGAGTTACTGGGCGCTGCTTTATTGACACGCCTCATAAAGTATATATTCGAATCAATTAAAGATATCGTGGAGATAAAAGAAACTTATTGCTGGTCGGATAGTACTATTGTGCTCTCATGGCTGAGAATGCCTCCTCACACTTTGCAAACATTTGAAGGGAACCGGGTATCCCAAATAGTGAGTTGTGGTTTAAACTTGAAATGGAGACATGTGCCATCAGATTTGAATCCTGCAGACGTCGCGAGTCGAGGATGTCGGGCGTCAGATCTACTTACCTGTGCCATGTGGTGGGCACCCCTGTGGCTCAAAAGCCATGAAACGACATGGCCTGTAGATAAGGCTAGACAGGAGAAAGAGTTACCGGGAATGCGTAAACCTACGATAAAGGTTCATGTAGGTACTATAGATTCGGACTCCGTATTCAATAGATACAGCTCGCTAGTAATGCTTCAATCGGTCATAGCTTACTGTCTTAGATTTGTACATAATGCTAGGAATCCTTCTGATAAAATCACTGGTGTTCTGACGGCTTCGGAACGCAGATCAGTCATGGATCGCCTGGTTAAACTAGTTCAGCAAACGGAATTTGCTGCGGACATTGACTGTTTGACACGAAACAAACAGTGCTCCACACGGTTAAGACGATTGCATCCTTTTATCGATAATACTAAGTTACTGCGCGTGGGGGGTCGTTTAGATTATTCAAACCTTCCATTTCAGTCAAAACATCCACTTATTTTGCCTAAAGACCATACTTTAACCAATTTAATTATTGACTATACACATCGTGTTCATTGTCACGTTGGAGCAACAGCTCTTCAGGCTATTTTACAAAAGGATTATTGGATTCTATCGGCTCGGCAAGCCATTCGAAGTCGTATTTTTAAATGTATTTCATGTTTTAGAACTAAGGCGAAGCCGGTGGAACCAATTATGTCTGCATTACCAAGTGACAGAGTGAATGCCAGTGGTATATTTCATACGGTGCAAACGGATTTTGCAGGACCATTTTCGATTAAGTCATCGCGGCTTAGGAATGCTAAGGTTTTGAAGGCATATTTATGCGTATTTATTTGTTCTGCAACCAAAGCGGTACATCTAGAGGTTGTAGGGGATTTAACGACAGAGGCGTTCATTGCTGCGTTGACACGTTTCACAGCTCGGCGCGGTCTTCCGAGTGTGATACGATCCGATAATGGTACTAATTATGTAGGGACAAACAAACACCTTAATGAGGTTAATAAGTACCTACGGAATAGGGAAGTTGAGGATAGCCTCACGAGGGTTGCAGCTAAGAGCGGTATCACTTGGCTATTCAACGTTCCTGGGGCGCCTCACTTCGGGGGTTTATTCGAAGCGGCAGTCAAATCTGCAAAAACTTTATTATAACGGATGATCGGGGAGCAGGTTTTGACGTTTGAAGAATTGACCACAGTGTTTACCAGAGTTGAAGCGGTACTTAACTCTCGACCACTGTGTCCACTATCTAGTGATCCTAGTGATCTCGAAGTGCTGACACCAGCACATTTTTTGGTTGGTAAACCATTGCTTTCTGTACCTGAATATAATCTGGAAGATGTGACTCCTACACGTCTTGGTCGGTTTAGGTTAGTTCAGGCTATAGCTCAAAAGTTCTGGAGACAATGGAGTGACCGGTACCTACATTGTCTACAAAATCGCAATAAACACTATATAAGTAAGCGTAAGAAAGCGTAGTGTTATACTAAGTGTTAATTCAATTCCGTTTGTCTAAACCATTATTTCAAGTCTACTCATATTCTATCTCAGTACCTGATCAACATTCAACGGTGTCGCTGTAAGCACTCTGTTTAATTTTTGTAATATGAAAATTTGTGTAGGCATTGTGTCTTTGTCAACTTCTTCGACGAGACATAGAGCAGACACCCTACGCGTTTACCGCTTTTGTTTTGGTTTCAATTATTTTGGTAGTATAATTCAATTATTATTAGTTTAATATGTAAAATATGAGCTACCAAAAAAAAAATTAATTGACCCTATAATGTTTTAAAGTCAATTAACTATTCTATTTTTGTTATATGGTTTGTAATAGTATGATTATGTCCCCATAATACTACATATGTGTGAAGTTTTGGTCATTAATTGTAAAGTCGACTAATATGCATAAACCCAGCGTGATGAAAAAGGTTTGACACCTCTCTAATAGAGAAGACCCTTGCCCATTAGTGAGACAGTATAAGAAAATAGCTGATATATAAAAATCCAATTCAAATATGAAATAGCATTTTATTTTGGATAGAAAGTAAACATTTTCAATTTCATTTTATTGCGATCACAAAAGAGTATCATCTACTAGCCTATCTTTTGTAACTAATATAGGTCAAAAGAAGCTTGGTATACATAGGGCTCAACTACGATTAAGATAATTTTGACTCTGCCAGCCATTTAATTGAGGCTTAGTGTTTAGTCTTGGGCGTCTCTTTACTTTACAATTAATCTCAATGACAGTAATTATGTAAATTATTCCAGGATTAAATAAGTATAAAAAAGTTTTTGATCAGATTTCAATTTTGTCGCTATCGATGAAGTACTTGTAATAAAATTATATTATTTGTAATGGTTACTTTATTTCTGGCTGGCGCTATTCCGGTTTCATATAAGCATATATTTTTATAGCTATCTTTATATACTACCTATGTAATATTATATGGAATACTAACTCTCGACTCAAAGTTGATTTGCAATTCATCTGAGTGTTGAGTAAAATGTAAATCAAATCAAATATTTATACATTATTTATATTCAGTAAAATTTGCTCTACCGCCAGTTTGGAATGCAGTTTCGCTAGAGAAGAACGGGCAAGAAATTCTAGAAAAACAACGACCGAGGATACCACATAGAAAACTCTAGACTTTGTTTTGCTACTAAAATGCTATTCAGCCTACATACATACATTTCACCATACAATTTCGACAGATAAGAATGTCTTAAATGTTTGACAAGATATTAAATATTTGAATAGCGTTTTAATAATTCGGCGAAAAGTGGGTGTACTGGTTACGCCTCTGCCTACGCCTTCGGAGATTACACACGTGAGTGTCTATGTATATGTATGTAATCATTCAATTACAATAAATAACGTGATCATATTGACATATCTAAGAGTTGAGCAAGATCGCGTTTAGTGGTCTCCCCATTTCCCACTTGATCATGGAATTCAAATATAATTATTTTATTGGAAGTAGTCATTACGTACCGATAAATATACACTGAAATATTTAATTTAAATTTTCAGTCTCACTACATTGTTTAAAATAAGAATGTTGAGTACTTTTCATTAAAAATTTAATTTGATATTGATATTGCTCGTATATGAATACAATGTTCTGTAAAAATTTCTAATGGATCGGTAAAGAACTTTAGGAGATTTACGATTTTGAACCAACTGTCATTACATTTTTATATATTGATTGTCTAAGTCTTCCATTCCCAAATATATTTATTGTAAAATTAGAAGCCTTATATTGTTTTTACAATTAATAAAAGAATTCGGTTAGTCTTAGATTTAAAGGGAGCAAATAACTCTGTTAAATCAATCAAACAATGAAACCAATCTAGAAATGCTTTTAATAGCATATAAGAGACTTAGTTTTCTTTGTTAACAATTTTAAATTGAAATGTTCTCAATCATTGCAGACACTTATAAAAGGCAAAATAATATAATTTTCCTTTATTTTCGACATCAAATAAATTATATTATTTTCTAAAGCCAAATAAATCCGATGTAAAAAGAATGTTGCCCGCTTCAAACATTTATCAACCATTTTCGAGAATTAAAATTATACTCGACGAAATTAAAAGAGAAGAGTGGTCCCGCGCCTGAAAAGCCCAAGCTGGTTTAAACAGACTAAGCAAGAACAAAATGTGATGAGTTTTTAATTGACTGCCGGTTTTGTATTATTCGTGAGTAAAAAAATGTTTTAAAGGTAAACTTTGATGTAGGCCGGTATTTTTTTTTTAAAACATTACCCTCTACCTTTCTATTTTCGTATTTGAGTTATTTATATTTAAAGCTTTTTAATTTGGTCGTATATTGTTCTGACTTGTTAAACAATTCGGGAATTTCATTTATTTTTTGGGTGTTGAGTCTTGATTGTTATATTATTCCTGAATATGTAGACGACTTAGTGTATAGAAATTAATTTGGAATGATCATGAGGGTGAACATGAAAATGTGATTTTATTTGCATTTATTATAGATATGTCAATGTTATATACTATACGCAACACAGTTGCCTCCAAACAATATATAAAGACGCCAAATCTTAATTACCAAAGACTAAAAACGACTTGAAAAATTAATTCTAGAGGGTGAAAAATGATTGACATGAATGAAAAGCATAGCAGCGATAGCCTAGTTGGTTGCGGTACGGACTGTCAAGACGAAAGTCGTAGGTTCGAAACCCAAGTGGCATACACCTCTGACTTTTCTTAAGTTATGTGTGTATTAAAATGTTAATTATCGCTTGCTTTAACGGTGAAGGAAAACATCGTGAGGAAACCTGCATATCTGAGAGTTTTTCGAAGGTATGAGAAGTCTGCCAACCCGCATTAGGCCAGCGTGGTGGACTAAGGCCTAACCCCTCTCATTAGTAGAGGAGGCCCGTGCCCAGCAGTGGGACAATGTTTAATACAGGGCTAGTATTATGAATAAAAATAATTAAATAAACATATTTTTGAGTCATTCCTGGCGTCAGTGCCTATCAATTTAATTGGACCTTGAAATAAAACAAATTTTACGGATCCGGTTAATTCTTGCTTTTTTACTCCCAACTTTTCGAAAGCTTTACAGCCTACGTGGTCATGTGGCGGACTGTTGGAATGTGTAATATTAGTGTAAACATAAGAAACCATTAAGAAATTACACCTCTTTATATTATAATGCATTTCATTCATGAACACATACTGTTGTTAATCTTACTTTTTGAAGCCGTTTTTAAACTTTTCCTACGTTTTTATTTTATTTTAGGCATATGCATATGTATTTTAGCTTATTTTAGGCATTATAGCATTTGTTTTAAAGCTGTTTAAAAATGATGTAACCCTATGATACTATTTTTAAATGTGTAGGTACGTCGAATATCAAATAGATATAGGTTTTATGTTGACATCTTTATGAAATTTAATAGAGAGGGTATATCAAAGAGTATATAATACTGTATACGGAAAGGGTATATCATTCTGTAAATATCGCGTATGTAAGCGATTGTATTAAAAGTTTTAAGTAAGTTTTAAATAGTAAATAAATAACACCCAACAGTGACACACATAGTCCCGATCCTACACTACTACCACACTCTTGTGTTGTGGGTATCAGAGACTACGAGAGACTTTCGGTCTCACAACACCCAGACTCCAGACACAAATGTCTGTCTGTCACACAAGCATTTGTCCCGGTGTGGGAATCGAACCCACGGCCACTCGTTTCACAGCCGGTTGCTCGTCTACTGCGCCACGGAGGCTGTCAAAGCTTTGTGAGTAGAGTTTATATTCTATACATTTCACTCTGCATATAAAGCTAACAATTGCCGAAAATAAATACAATACACAATAAAAACTTTATTTATAAAAGGATATGTACAACATTACATCAACTTTTTATACATGAGTATAACTCGGAGTATATTAACGGCAAACGATTAGAACATTTAGCGGAAACAACTACCTACCACTTACAATGAGCACTTTATCGCACAAGAGAAACTTAGCTATGCGACACAATTCTACAAGACTTAACTATATTTCTATAAAATGCATAATGGCACCTAAATAATATACACGTACACATAGTATATAGCATACACGTGATTTTAAAGATTATACATAAGTGAAAGTAGTGGAGAGAGGGCATATCAGTTATTATGTCTAATTTCGTTTGATGTTCCTACATAAAATCAATTTATCTCTGACGATTCCTGAGCTGTCGTGATTAATAGGGTAGTTTCCTGTGTTTAATTTGTACATTATTCGATATTCAACCGAATATAACACGCAAAAGAAACAGAATCAAAATTGCTTGAAAAATGACGTCACAATGTTTATTTTAAATATTGGTATGAGCAAATACTCAAAGGCATGAGTAAAAATGGTTGCGTATTAAGAACATATAGGTATCTCTGATTCTGAGAACCGTGACGTCACGGGACATATCATGCATCATTTTACTGTTATTTGACAATTACCCCTCCTAGCTGATTTGAATACCGAATAATTTACTTATTTTTGTTCGGATTCATAAAATTCTTTCGTTAATAGGTTTTAGGTAATGTAAATAGTTAATTAAATTAATATAAAAAATCGAGTCAACTACCGTATTACGACCGAACCCGTCTTCTATTTTTATATTAATTATCGATCTGTGGGTGTCAATATACGAAGTATTAACCATAGATTTAGTTTTAACTTAAGTTCTATCTGGACAATGTAGGCTAATAACAATGCATGGACGTTCAAGCAATGGAAGCAAGCTCGAAGAAGTGTTTGGACTATCTGGTGAGTCTTTCGACATAGTAGATTGAAGAACTTCTTACCCTGAGTCCTATATAAGTTTAATACATGTATACATTTCATAATTTTTTGACACTTAGCTTATATTTCTTAACACCATATACTTAAATTGATTTTACACTTATACGTTAGCGAATTTACAGAAATTACCTACAGAAGAATAAAGTAATATTTGGTGAAAGAAACGTAATTAATATAAATAAATACACCCAACAGTCACACACATAGTCCTGACCCCACACTATGACAAACCTGTATAGTGGGTATCAAGAACTACGACGGACTCCGGTCCCACAATATCCAGACCCGAAACAAATATCTGTCTGTCACACAAACATTTGTTTTGATGCGGGAATCGAACCCACGGCCTCTCGTTTAACAACCGGCTACTCGCCCGCTACGCCACGGAGGCTGTCTAAGGAAAAGACGGATACATTTTATGTACATTTCTTTTTTAAACCACAATAGTATTTTATAGTTACACTAGCGGGCTCGGCAAACGTCGTCCTTCCCGTAAAAGCAGCGCCACACTGACTGCACCGCCATCTGCCGAGCTGATTTGTGAATCTAAACTATCCAGGGCGCCACCCAAACACATACAAAAAAGTCATTCAAATCGGTCCAGCCGTTTAGGAGGAGTTCAGTAACATACACAGGTACAGTAGAATTATATATATAAAGATAAAGATATTTTACAATCTGCCGCGCGCAATATTGGATACTCCATTAATGTTTTTTATTCAACATCATTAGATAATTAAATAATATTTGTAGCTTCATACAATTTATGTAAAGGTAATATTATGCAACATGCCGCACCGAACAACATTTGGACACAAAATCATTTATATTTTACTAGCTGTTGCTCGCGGCTCCGCCTTCGTGTAAGTTATTTTCGGGAGCAGAAGTATACAATCCAAGAAGTTGTCTTCTGCACTGAGGCACCTGTAGCGATTGTCTTCGCAGGTGTTGTGCCTGAATCGTGAGATTGTATCTAAAGAAAACCTTATAAGCTTAACCTCACTTTTAGGGATGATTTTTTAAAAACGTTGAAACACATATTTCTTTATTTCCTACCAAAAGCCTAAATATGAATTTCCAGATCCCTAAGTCGAGGAATTATGGATTGCCCATACAATTTTTTAACTCCTATTTGACCCCTTTCAAGTTTGTTTTTTTGAGAAAAAAGATAGCCTATGTCCTTCTCCAGGATATAATCTATCTCTTATCCAAATTTCATCACAATCTGGTCAGCCGTTTAGACGTGAAAAGTTAACA
The DNA here is from genome assembly GCA_905220505.1 of Laothoe populi. Lineage (NCBI taxonomy): Eukaryota > Metazoa > Arthropoda > Insecta > Lepidoptera > Sphingidae > Laothoe > Laothoe populi. Next base: position 10,711,257 of record HG992165.1, read on the forward strand.
AACAAACAGAGTTACTGTCGCATTTATAGTATTAGTATGGATTATAAATACAAACTTTCTTAATTGAACACTATATTGGAATTATAAGAAAAAATATAAGCAGACAAATCAAGAACCTACTACTTTTTTCGGAGTTCGATCATAGAAAGTCAAATTAATCATTTAAAATCTAATAGTTCCCGAACATCATTGTTTTAACACTTTCATAACATCAAGCAATAACTACATCGTATCGTTAAATAATTATCAATAATAGTGGAATTATCAGTGTTTAATATAATCACATCTAATTAGTTTATACTTAAAAACACCGAGTATAAGACTATCAAGAAAAACATTTATTTCAAAAAATCTATTATGCCTGAGTAGGATTAAATGTCACAGTAGTTTCTAGAACTGTTAAGTATTATAATACCGTTGTACTGTATACATTATTTTGTGTTTGCACATTTTTTTACCAAGTCACAAAGTGACCACTCTGCACCTTATGGTAAACACAGTGCCGTCCAGATAGAATATTAAGTAACGAGAGACAATTTATCCCACGCTACTCAACACAATCATGCCTGCTATACATAAAAAAATAACACTCAACAGTCACACATAGCCCCGACCCCACACTAAGATACGAGTCTTGTGTTGTGGGTATCAGGGACTACGAGAGACTTACGGTCTCAGAACACCCAGACAAAATATCTGTTTGTCACACAAACATTTGTCCTGGTGTGAGAATCGAACCCACGGCCTCTCGTTTCACTCGCCAACTACGCCACGGAGAAATATCTATACTAATGTAAGTATTTAGCATAAAAATCCGAATATCGTATCACTATTAGACGTAGGCCTTGATCTTGGATAATCCGCATCTCTCCGCTACCTGCTATATTATGTAGTCATCGGTCTGGACTGCGTAAATATCATTTAACATTTCCTGTTACTATTTTATTTTATACTCGTGTATAAATACTCGCCTGCCTAGAATAGTCCATCTGCTAAATATCTAAAAACCCTCCCTATGTTATGTAAATACTAAAAGAGCAAAGTTTAATTCGTAATCCAATGATACTCCGCAACAAAAAAGTACATTTATATTCGTATCTCAAATTATATATAATTTCATATTATTTCCGTAGAGAGTAAATACAACACACAATACTGAGAATAAAACGCTCCCTTCCGTAACTTTTCCCTCTGTAACAGTTTTTTCTTCACCACTCTCGAATCACTAGGACACTCAGTTCGAAAGGTAATAAGTAGAGTCTGTAAAATATAAGCCAAAATCAATTTTATATCCGTAATATAAAGTTGAATAGCATGTAAGAACGGCGAGTGTGCCAGAATTTGTGGCGCGCCGGCATACCATTGATACCAGACAACTTTTCTATTATTAATACTCTTATCTTACGATGGTCATTTACAAGAAATGTTGTAAAACCGTTGCGTGTTTCTCTTGTACGTGCCTTCCTCAAGGTAGCGACGACTTCGCCCTGGAAAAAACGACAGTATTACTGTATGAACGCTTCCGGTTGGCATAAGTCTGAAAAGCAAATCACGGACAGTTTTGATTTATCTTGCGTCAGAATGGGAAAGTATAAACTATATGACAAATTGATATATTTTGTAGCAAAGTCGCATTTACAAAACGGTATGATTTATTTGTTTCAAACATTTCCAATAGCTATTTGTTATTAGTTATTAAATTATAAGTTGTAAGTAAGTTTCAATAATGTACCCATGGATAAATACGATTCATAAAATAAAATTAGCTTTGATAAATAATTTTGCAAACGTAACTGTTCAACGATATGCCTGAAATAAACATAGCGGTTTGAGATCAGTTCTGTATAGGTGAAACTAAATACTGAACCACTTAAAATGTCGTGTACCGAATACGCTTCAGGCTTAGTGATCCTCATATAAACTGCCGGCCAAAGTGAATACTGACAAGGCACGTATCATCCACGTGGTCATCAGGCCAGGAGAAAGACATTGCTCCAACTTCCTATATATATAAATGTGTTTTATTTTTATATCCAGATACACTTTTCTATCCTTTAGCTTTTTTTTATATAGCATAGTCCCACAAACGAGCCAGTGGGTCACCTGATGTTAAGTGATCTCCACCGCCCATGAACATCCACAATACCGAAAGTATCATGTGTGCGAAGTCGGCCTTAAAAGACAGGAATAGGGATTAGGGAAGGGAAGGGGGAATCTGGGCCTCCGGATATCTCACTTACCATACGAAACGCGACAAAAAACTCACTTTACGTTGGTTTTCTGTGAGACAGTGGTAAACCCCGGTGGAGCCAGCCCATTCATGCTGTAGACAAATATGTCATCAGCGTGGCTGGGCCACTATATAAACTGATTGACTAATTATTAATATAATTTAAGCTATTTTAAAAGTTATTGCAATTAGTTTTGTCAAGCGCAAAGCTAGAATCGAAGAGTATTACTATATTAGATACGGGAAGAGAATTTATATATATTGACCATAGACGGATCACATTATCAAATCTTCATAAAACATCAAATAGTTTTGTGTTTGTATCAATAATTTACATCCACCTGTTGTCAACCAACTGACAATCTTGTTTAAAAAGTTTTATTAATTCATAAAAAGTACACCGACTTCAATGAACAACAAATTATGCGTCTCTATAAAATTTGAATGTTTCCCTAGATTTTTCTGAGATCCCTTCAACAGATCCTGACTTGGTGCCAATGGGACCACCTGGGAAGTATACCCTTTTAAACAAAAAAAGAATTTCTAGAATCGGTCCAGGCGTCTTCGAGTAATCGGGTAACATACATAAAAAAAAGATTCCGACGAATTGTTAACCTCCTCCTTTATTTGAAGTCGGTTAAAAATACAATTGTACGATGGACACTCCGGAATAATGCCGATATTTATTATTGAGTTCGAAAAATAAAGCATATTTTCTAAAACCCCTGTGATGTATGATTAATATATGGTAGACGGGTCAACGTAACATTTCAGACTTCTTTTTTTTATTCTGGCGCGGCTAAGTGGCCACACTGCATCTGATGGTAAGCGCAGTGCCGTCCAGATAGAGTATCGAGTAGCCAGAGACAGTCTACTCCTCGCTACTGAACACAATCAAGCTGGCCTGCTGTTTAGCTTTTTCACACTACGCCTAAATAACCCAAGATCATAGGAAGGAGGGAACACGGTAGCTGGATAACTGTTCCACGGCTTGATGGTGCGGCAAAAATATGAATTTGCGAAACTCTTGGTTCGGGCCGGGGTAGTAGACACCACGAAGCTGTGGCTCCACAAGCCAGTACGCATGGTTTTGGTGTGGAAGGCCGAGGATGGGAAAGTCACTCCCAATCTATCATTGGTGGTGAGCGGACGGTCCCGATGAACCATGTACCTACTTACTGAAACTTGTTTTATTGTTTAAAATATATAAAGTCCACAGGACTTTATTACGGACATCACAGCCCCCATTTAATTTTATAAATCATATTTCATTAGCCAGCCCCGCACCCACTGAACTGTGAAATTGGACAACGTTATTTTGTTTGAGAAGCCGAAAGTTATGAATATAATATTACAGGTTAATTTGACTTCACCGACGGTATACATCGAAGTAACTGATGTGGAATTAAAAATGAATTATTAATCACAACTAGGTACAATTCTAGAATATTCAAGTGTATACAACCTGTATTAAACATATATAAATGAGAATAAACAACATTTGTTGCCATCTCTAGGTCTTCATATGACTATTATTCTTTTGTCTAATTACAATATTTTTCACTCTAAGTTTTTTTCTGTTCCACGCAAAAAAATCCAGAGTTAAATTAGTTTTGCTGAGGTAGCTTATTATTGATTGTATCTCTTTTTGGAGGTATTCCTACCATATGTTGTCTGGAAAGTAATTTGTAACCCAAAATGTATACACACCGACTTCCGAATAAAACATTTATAAAAACAAACCCCATAAGAATTTACGAGATGATTAATCGTATATGGGATAAGAGAAGCGGCTTGAATGAAAAATAGTTTACTGTTCGCCAGAGTAAAACCAAATACAATATTTCTTTGAGCAAGTAAGAATTTGGTTTTTTTGTCATGATTTATGTCAAACAGCATTATTTGAAGTAGGATAATTGTAAATTTAATCCAATTCAACCGACTATTAATAAAATTTTGACGATGTATATATACCTGCATAGACTGTCTGGATAGTAAAACAGATATTCTAATCAACACCAGAATAATCCACACGAAATGAACTCTAAATTAATTCACGCGTAGTTTTTTGCGCATTCTTGCCGGCTAACCATCTGAAAATAGATATTGTTTACACAATTGTCTAATAAACTTCCTATATCACTTACGTGTGTTGCCCGTCGGAGTGGGAAGCCTGTGGTGGCCAGCGGTGCAGCTGCCCGCGCCATATCATCTGCCCGAACGTCATGCGAAACTGCCTGGACATGGAGCAGTATAGCACGAAGTTAATAGCCCCGTTCAGCAAAGCCAACGCGTCCATCAGTTCCCCAAATAAATCGTAGCAGCGCTTGAAGAAGCAGCGGCCGAGCAGTCCACTTAATAACCCTAAAATTCCTTGTGGTACTTCCGTCACAAGAAATAGGAGTAGTACAGCTACTAGCATCTTTGTTGTTCTGTTCATCCTTCTATCCGCCTTGCACTGTCGCTTGACGGCCTTGCTGTTTGTAGGACAGGCGTTATACACTCTGATTTTCTTCTGATGTTGATTGGCACTATAGACTTCTCTTATTAACCACAGACTTATGACGGTTAGAATGCAGCACGGAAGCAGTTTTATAAGTACTGCATGCACCCAGAAGTTGATTTGGTACAAGTTCCCTTCTTCGTCGGAGTCCACGTGGTAGAGGATCATGGGGCCTGTCGGTTCCAGAACAACAGCCGTGTGAATGTCGAACACCTGCAAAAATAAACACCAACATTGACTTTTAGATATATTTCTATAAAGCATAGAATAGAACCACTGACAGCCTCCGTGCAGTAGGCGAGTAGCCGGCTGTGAAACGAGAGGCTGTGGGTTCGATTCCCACTCCGGGACAAATGTTTGTGTGACAGACAGACATTTGTGTCGGGTTCAGGTGTTGTGAGACCGGAAGTCTCTCGTAGTCCCTGATACCCACGACACAAGACTTGTATCTTAGTGTGGGATCGGGGTTATGTGTGTGATTTATTATTATTAGTGAAGTAATGTAAGTGCCTCTGTGGCACAACGGGCGAGTAGCTGACTGTAAAAGCAAGCTGTAGGTTCAATTCCTGCACCAAGACAAATGTTTGTGTCATCCACAAATCGACGGTCCCCAAGTAAACTATCGAATTTAAAAAAAAATTAACAACAATGAAGTTGCCACTTTTGATGTTTTAATATGTTTACTTTATGCACTATCAATTCTGTTCAATTGAAAAACATTTGAAGGTATAAAAATTGGTTCAATATTATTATATAGAATATACTCTAAGAGAATAATAAATCTATATATCTAATAATAATCTAAAATCTATAATCTATATATGTTTATTTATGTATGTATATATATTTATTTATCAATATTATTATATTTATTATGTATGTATGTAGTCTATTTATGTATGTCCATCCTAATTTGATTTTAATGTTTTTTTATTCGTTAGCTTTATGCACCTACCCTACTTATCTCTGCACCACCTTAAGGTTGACTGGTAGAGAATGCCTTTGGCATTAAGTCCGCCTATATACGATGTATATGAAGTATATAAATAAATAAATAAATCTTTATCTCTACTTGCCATCAGTGCAATAAAACGAAATTTTTTCGAAACGAACGAACGAACTTTCGATAGTTTACGTGGGGACCATCGAAATATTTGTTTTGGGTCTATGTGTCGAGGAACCCTAGATCCTCGTAGTCCTAGATACATACGATATAGGTTTGACTTAGTGTGGGATCAATATTTTCTGTGTATTTAACGTTATTTAGTTATTATTTTGTTGAGTCATTTAATTATTATTTTGTTCTTAATTGCCAAATATTTTAAAAATAATACACACGCCATTAATAACAAGATTCAGAACCTAGATTTTGTTATATCAAAAGTTTTATGTAGTTTTATATATTTACAACACCTGTTTTTGTTTTTTTTTTTTATTACTATAAATAGGCTTGCGTTTGACCACTATCTCGCCTGATGGTAAGTGATGATGTGGTCTACGGTGGAGCACGCTTGCCTAGAAGATACCTATTCACTCTTGACTTAAAGATACCCAGATTATAACTTTCGGGAAATATAGACTCCGGCTAAGAGTTCCACTCTCTAGCTGTGCGCATGATAAATGTACTAGCAAAACGCTTCGTGCGCACTGGTGGAATATCAACCATGTATCGATGACGCTTCGCCGAGTCTCTTGTCGTCCGATGATAGAAAGGGGTTGGGGGAATTAAATTGTGTAATTCCAAGGCACACTCGCCGAAATGTATCCGGTAAAAAACCGATAAACTGGCAACTTTACGTCGATGATCAAGGCTTTGCAGCCTTGCCTCGACTATGGATTCGTTGCCTATAAGCCTCTTGGCGCGTCTCTCGATTGCCTCCAACGCCTCAAGCTGGTACTTGGCCGATCCATCCCAAAGATGAGAGCAGTACTCCATGCACGACTGGACTTGCGCTTGATACAGATCGAGCAGCTGTCCCGGCGTAAAGTACCGTCTCACATTCGCAAGGATAGCCAGCTTTTTGGCAGCCAATTGAGCTTTATGCTCAATGTAGGAGCCAGAACTGATAGTTGGAGACAAAGTTACGCCCAAAATCTCTAGGTGGTCAGTTATCGGTACGGACACATTTCTGAAAGTAGGAGTCGGTTGGAAGGGACTCCGTTTAGCAGAGAATAGACAAGCCTGGGTTTTAGTGGCATTAAACTTGACCAGATTGGCATCGCCCCAATCGGAGACTGCCTGTAAGGACAAGTTCAAGCGTTCTGCCAAGGCCTCCCTGAGTGACTGGACTTGGACTCCACTGGTTCGTGCATTAGATATATAACTTTCTACCACTGTGCTGTCGTCTGCGTACCCAAAAGTACCGGGCTTAAGCAGATCATTGATATGCAGCAGGAATAGAGTCGCAGAAAGTACCGACCCCTGAGGTACCCCGGCATTGATAGCCAATAGATCGGAGGAGCAGCCATCAATGACCACTCGAATCAATAGTTCCCTCAAGAAGTCCGATATCCATAACCCAGTGGGCAAGCCATGTGAAGGAAGCTTGCTTAAGAGGCTATCGTGCCACACTCTGTCGAAGGCCTTCGAGATGTCGAGTGAAACGGCAAGCGCTTCCCCATGCCTCTCGACAGCCTCGCTCCAGATGTGAGTGGCATACGCTAGAAGGTCTCCAGTTGACCGGTTTCGGCGAAATCCGTATTGTCGGTCACTTAGGAGGTCATTCGCTTCTAGGTATGTCATGAGCCTGCCATTCAGTACACGTTCCATACTTTTGCAAAGTATGGACGTAACCGAGATGGGCCTATAGTTGGCAGGCTCAGCACGACTACCTTTTTTGGGCACGGGTTGCACGTTAGCTTGCTTCCAGGCTTTAGGCACTTGCCCAGTGACCAGAGAGAGACGAAACAGGCGAGTCAAAATAGGAGAAAGCTCATGTTATAAATAATATACTACAAGAGCACCGACTATTTCATGGAACCATAACCCATTAAACTAAAAGTGCTATAAGAAACACCACTTTCAAATACCAACTCTTCAAAGTAGGTTGAGGCTTGAGACACACCAAGCATTGTTTTTATAAAAATAGATTTTTTTTATTGAAATAATTTTTGTAAATCAGACACAGAGCGATTTTAAAAATACACAATGAATAAAATAGGATTGCTTTAAGTACTCAAAATACCAGGGGTTCATAAAGTAGGCAGAGCCTGTAGCTTGGGAAACCAACTGGTGAATCTAAATTATCTAATAAATAAGTCTAATTATATAGTTGAGCAGGCCCTAGTTACAAGAAATAGTTGGAACATTGGGACCGGTAATAACATAGATGTAAATGTAATGTGACTTAACAAGAAACTGGCTGAGTAGTTCAGTGGTTTGTTTTACAAACTCAAATTGCCGGTACCCACCCAACAATGTATATATAATGTAGGGGAGTAAAGTTCGGTCTTTGTCTGCAATGTTTGGAAACCTTACTGAGCTCTCAGGTGTCTTGTAAGGACTTTCCTTTTTGTCGACATAACAGCTTTAGGCAATCTATGATACTGTGTGGTTTTTAATTCTGGAGTGTACTAAATAACGTAGAGTTCCAATGAATTTGTTGCAATAAATTTTCAATGAAAAGCTTTAATCTGGCTAAAAGTTACTAAAGCTTCATCAGTGATAATAATATATTTATCCATATTGCTAAACATTATTTACATCGAAAATCCTAATATTTCATACGCGAGATATTACTTTCACCTCTCTAATTGAATGAGATTCAATTAGAGAAAGGAAGCAAGGAAGTAAAAATTTTATTAATATTTAAAATGAATATTTATTTATTTATTATGGACCATCAACGTAGATTACAATATTAACCTAACCTGTGTGTAGTGCATTTTACTTATTTTATAATAGATGGTCTCAGCATGACTAAAAAAGAGGATAAGAATAAGGATTATTACAATTTCAATTTCAATTTCAATTTCAATTTCAATTTCAATTTCAATTTCAATTTCAATTTCAATTTCAATTTCAATTTCAATTTAAATTTAAATTTCAATTTAAATTTAAATTTCAATTTCAATTTCAATTTCAATTTCAATTTCAATTTCAATTTCAATTTCAATTTCAATTTCAATTTCAATTTCAATTTCAATTTCAATTTCAATTTCAATTTCAATTTCAATTTCAATTTCAATTTCAATTTCAATTTCAATTTCAATTTCAATTTCAATTTCAATTTCAATTTCAATTTCAATTTCAATTTCAATTTCAATTTCAATTTCAATTTCAATTTCAATTTACAATTTTAATTTACATCATTTTTATGTTGCACGTTATAAATTAAATTTAAATATTTATTTATTTAAATTTAAATGTTTTTTAAATGTTGGAAGAATGTATGGGGACTGTTGGTTAATAAATCTAATTCCATAACATCACCAGAATATTTATTATATAATTTTGATATACGTTTTGATATACGTGTTATAGGTGAATTCCTAAGTTTGTTTTAAATTTGGTAATTCCTAAGAGTGGGACAGGGTATCGAGGTGGTTTGCGTGGAACATTGATGTTAAATGTAGAGAGGATATCTGGATATTTTATTATTAAAAACTTTATACAAAAATTGAAGGTCTAATATCTCTCTTCTAATGTGTAATCCTTTTAAGTTAAAATATTGAAGTCGTTTCGAATACTATTGGGCATCCTTAGGTGCTCTGAATCTATAGGATAAATGTTTAATAAAGCGTTTTTGAATTTGTTCAATGCGGTTGACATGAATTTGATATGATGGAGCCCAAACCTAACAGCAATATTCTAATTTATTCCTGACATAGACATTATTAAGCTGCAATATAGTTGAGATATGTTTAAAATCCCGACTCTGTCGAAGTACAAATCCCAGAGATTTAAAAGCTGAATTAGCAATGTTATCAATGTGTATATTGAACCTTAACCTGGTATCGAAAGTTACACCTAAGTCTCGAATAAAAGACACTTCATTTAACACTGTGTTTAAGATTGTGTATGAACTAGAAAGTATGTTGTGTTTCCTTGTAAATTTGATATGGTAACATTTAGAGGTATTGAGGTACATTTTATTTCTATTACACCAATCAACCAGTCTATTTAGATCATCTTCCAATAATATTGTATCATATGGATTGTATATATTCTTTATAATCTTTATGTCGTCCGCAAACATGTGAACCCTGGAATTTTGAATACTTGCGGCAAATCATTAATAAAAATATTAAAAAAGAGTATTAAAATATCCGCGAACAAATATTAATTATGCGTTTTAGAATTGCCTGCAGTTCAGTAATTGAGCACAGATATACAAAGCTTGAATATTAAATTGTAATTGACCGATTTAAATCGTTAACTAAAAGAATTTGTTTTCTAAATTAATACCCTTAGAAACTAGAATTGCAACAATTTAGTTTTGACAGTTTTAATACAAAATAGACAAAGTACCGTTTCAAATAAAATTCCACTCAAAATCAGTCTTTAAGAGATGAAAATATTTCCGATCGAAACCTTGAAATAATAAACTTGCAACTAACGGAGAAACTATAAAACGAAATGTCAGATTTTCGCTCACAAGACACATTTTATATTACGCAGGCTATAGAAAATATTGTTCTTAGGCGATAAACTTCGTGCGATTGAATCTTAATCAACTGGAAGAGTTTGTAGAACCTTGAAGGGCTGTAAAAACGTTAAATTGCCTGTAACCTTTTGGTCCTTGATTATAGTTTACTGTTGGGGCGAACTTAACTAAAAGACTTGCAGAATTTAAGCAAATTTAAGAAGCATTTATTGCTTCTTATCAGGTTTGCTTATATAGATATAAGCAAACCTGAATTCGTTATATAATTACATTATATTTTATTTATATTGTATTTTAATCATATTGTATTTTATTTATATTATATTTTATATACCACATATATTCTACAGATGGGTTCTGATAATGAATCTTTTCATTCCGCAAGTGACTCTGTGTCTCTGTCAAGTAGCGATAGCTTTTGTTCTGCGACAGACGGGCTTAGTGACTTGGTATGCCAAACTTTTAACCAGTCTGATACTTTGCATACCTTCAACGTGTGTCACATAAATGCACAAAGTATACCAAGCCACTATTGCGACCTCTCTGAGACTTTCGCTCATGCGAACGTTCACGCCGTCCTAATTTCTGAGACTTGGCTCAAACCTCATCTCCCTTCAGTCTTATACCCCCTCCCTGGCTTCGTTCTGATTCGGAATGATCGAGTCGACAGGAGAGGGGGTGGAGTTGCCATCTATCTTCGCTGCGAATTCTCTCATAAAATAGTTGCCTCTTCTTCTTCTCTTCTATCCGCGTCAGCGGAGTATCTTTTTCTTGAGGTTTGCGCCAAGGGAGCGAAAGCCCTTCTTGGCGTTGTCTATTGTCCCCCTTCTGTTGACTATTTCTCCAGTCTCGAATCGTTTCTGGAATCTTTAGGGTCGGAATATGCACACCACATCATCATGGGTGATTTTAACACCGATCTCCTCTCCCGATGCTCGTCCCGTTCCCGTAAACTCCTAGATATCCTTGAGTCTGTCAGCCTGCATGTCCTACCTCTGCAAGCTACTCACCACAACACCGATGGAAACGACACATGGCTTGACCTCATCCTTTCCTCTAGTCCTCCACTTGTCACCCACCATGGTCAGTTTCCCGCCCCTGGCTTCTCTCACCATGACCTCATCTTCTTATCCTACGCCCTAAAGCCTCCCAAACCCATTCCAAAGGTGATGCACTTGCGTTGTTTTGGCCGCATGGATTTAGATACGCTTTACAAAGACGCTGCAAAATTAAACTGGGACCACCTAATCGCTGCCACTACTGTCGACGAGATGGTAAACATCTTTAATAAAAACATCCATTCTTTATACGACATTCACGCTCCTATAAAGAAAATTAAATTGAAGCGTCCCCCTGCACCGTGGATAACGCCTGGAGTTCGAATGGCGATGCGGCGTAGGGATCGGGCCTTTCGTAAGTACAGAAGGGATCGTTCGGAGGCCAACTGGGCTTCGTTTAAGACTGCAAGGAATCGTTGCAACCAGATGATACGTAATGCTAAACGCCGCCATATTCTCAGTAACATCACCTATTCCTCTGCTGCTAATATCTGGAAATTCCTCGGAACTCTAGGTATTGGCAGTAGAAAACCTATTGACTCCCAGGGCGCGACTGTTGGTTTGGATGATCTCAACCGTCATTTCACAACCTACCCCTTGATTGACCAACAGACCAAGAGTCGTACTTTGGATTTCTTATCCGGGCTCCCCACTACCGATATCAACCCCTTTTACTTTTCTCCAGTGTCTACTGGTGAGATCAAAAAGATTATCCTGTCCATTAAGTCCAATGCTACGGGCTGTGACGACATCAGCCGTCGCATGGTAGTTCCGATCTTGGACCTCCTTCTCTCTCCCATCTCCCATATCATCAACTTCTCTCTCATCACTGGCACTTTTCCGTCTTTATGGCGGAAAGCCTTTGTCATTCCTCTCCCAAACATACCAAATCCCTCACTCGCCAACCACTTTCGCCCTATATCTATCCTTCCCTTCTTATCTAAGGTACTGGAAGCCTGTGCACACAGACAGCTTTCGCAGTTTGTGTGCCTGAACAAACTGCTAAGCCCTTTCCAGTCTGGGTTCAGACCAGGCCACAGCACCACTTCTGCCCTTCTCAAAGTGACTGACGATAAAATAAAGTGAGGGCGGGCATGGAGAACACCAAAGTTACAATACTGGCTTTGGTCGACTTCTCGAACGCCTTTAATACCGTCAGTCACGACATCCTCCTATCGATCCTTTCCCATCTTATGATCTCTCCAGAAGCGCTAGAATGGTTCTCATCCTATCTTCGTGGGCGTCAGCAGTCGGTGCATCTTGATGTTTCTTCATCTAATTGGTGCAATATCGACTCTGGTGTCCCTCAAGGCGGCATTCTCTCTCCATTGTTATTTTCTATATTTATCAATCTCTTGTCTGTAAATCTTCAGTGTGCATATCATCTGTATGCCGATGACTTGCAGTTGTACTCTCAGGCTGGCGTCGATTGTGTGTCCGCAGCTGTAGCCAGTGTGAATAAAGACTTGGGATACTTAAAGGCTTGGTCTGACAGTTTTGGTCTGTCTGTCAATCCAACCAAATGTCAGGCCATTATCGTGGGTAGCTCAAGATTATTGAGCAGACTGGACATCACGACTGTTCCATGTCTTGAGTTTGATGGCACGGCTATTCCTTGGTGCCCCTGTGTCAAGGACTTAGGGTTACACATAGACTCCAGCCTGAGTTGGCGAGCCCAGGTAACTTCTGTATGCCAAAGAGTTACTGGTACTCTTCGCGCTTTATATCGTTTGAAGAATTTCTTGCCATCTAAGACCAAGACAATGCTTGTGCAAACCCTTATTTTCCCGCTGATCGACTATGGCGATGTGTGCTGTTTTGACCTGAATGCAGATCAGCTCAATAAACTTGACCGACTTCTCAATAACTGCATTCGATTCATATTTAACCTTCGCAAATACGACCATGTATCATACTATCGTTCTCAACTGAAATGGTTACCTATCCGTCAGCGCCGCTCTTTGCGTGCACTCACTACCCTCTTCTCTTTTCTTACGTCCCCCACTCCACCTGCCTATCTAACGTCCCACTTTCAATACCTTGGTAGTAACCACGACAGAAATCTTCGCTCTTCAAGCAGTCTTCTTCTCAAATGTCCACCACATAGTTCTGACTTTATCCACTCTTCTTTTGTTGTTCAATCAACACTCCTCTGGAACTCGCTCCCTCTAGAAATTAGGTCGGCCACTACACGCCTAACTTTTAAAACCAGAGTTCGGAAGTTGTTGTTTGATGGTGTCGCAGAGTCATCACGATAGTATGGTATTCATATTTATATGTGTGTATGTATATATATATATATGTATGGTTGTATATAGAATTTATATATTTATATATTTTATTTTTGTACTATATTGTATGTGTATTACTATATATTCATGTATGTAAGTCTTATATATGTATTCTTATATCATATATGATGAACACTTTCTCCACTTCCTTTTCTTGTTATATACACCTGCCTTAATTGTTTTCTGCACCACCCAAAGGTTGACTGGTAGAGAATGCCTTAGGCATTAAGTCCGCCTGTACATATCTCTGTATAAAGTGTAATAAAATTTGATATTACTGTAAAGTTAAGATAGTTGAAATTTAGTATTACCCAGACAATTTGTATTTTTTTCCAATTAAGTATTTCCTTGTTGTTAATATGCAGCGCCTCCTATAGGCGTTGGTGGTAGAGCCAACATTTTAAGTTTTGACTAGCCTTTATTTGGAATAAACTAATACTAATACTAATCTTTAAATGCTGTTTTTTATTACTTTTCACGTATATCGAGGAGCACTAAAACTAAGACTAAAACACATATTTCATGACGCAGCCGCAAACATATAATCAAATGACAAGCCACGCTCTCTGTTAGCATTTTGACGGAAATTTTAGTATAATGATCAGGAGGGTTACTCTTGACACTCGATTCCAATTTAAAATTGGGATTGAGTTCGAAAACTGAACAATTGGCACTCTTGAACGCAACAACAGTGCACGATTTAACTGAATACGGCGGAATTTTTAGTATCTAAATGAAATAAAGTATTTACGATCGCTAGTTCGTTAATATCCTATTTAATTTAGTTGAGTGAGTTAGTGTTCTAATATCTTCTAGATTTGGATTGAAACTGTATCGAGTTCGAGATTGGAATTGATTTAAAGAGTAGGCCTACTGATAAAATTTTCGGTCTAGATGTCCGTATTGAAGGATAAAATATTCCTCTGTTTTTCTAATAATAATAACTACAACACAACATATATATCTATCTGTGAAAGTAGAAGTATGTGTCTGTATGTTAAGTGTAGAACAATACAATTACTTACCATATAGGTAGGAATGCACAGTATGGGCGGTAGAATAAAACTACTCAATATTGCTGTGCTGCAGCGCCTTTCCGTGCACAATATGTGATTTTTGTCCGAATACCTGAAATAATATTTCAGTATTACACCTTTATTCAATTTTAACTGCCTTAATGAGAAGCTACACAACGTCCGGCATGATTGTGTTGAGCAGCGGGGATAAATTGTCTCTTGCTACTTGATACTCTAATTGGACGGCACTGCGCTTACCACCAGACGCAGTGTTGTCAAATATTGTGAAATATTAAAACTACAAATGTTCTTGTAATTGCCGTCCGAACCAATGAGTCACATATTAAACTAAATTTTGGCGATATATGGTTTATTCACACACACGTGGCGGGGCTGGGATTTGATAGACCCGTACATTCTGAACCCAGTCTTTAATTAAAATTTTGTTAATTTAATATTTAAATTGTAAACAAATATTTAAAAAGATAAATATTAAAAAGCGCCAAACCCAATTATGGCTAGGACTCAGGTATGTAAATAGAGTTTATAATTTATAATTAACTGCAAAAATCAAATATTGAAATTATACATGGACTGCATGCAATAACACAGAAAAAATACAAAAAAAAACAATTATTAATTTATTTTATTTACATGAACCTACGAACTGCCTCAGTGGAGCAGTTGTAATTGCGCATGCGTTTTGACGGCTGTGCAGAGGTCTCGGGTTCGATTCCTATTCGTTTTTCTATTAAGAAATACTCAGTATCAGCTTAGAGTCTAGAATTGTGCCCGATATGGAGATAGGCTCGCCCCTATCACATTATGAGACCGTAATTAATTCAGCAAAAAGTGGGCGTACTGGTTACACCTCTGCCTACCCCTTCGGGTATTACAGACTTGAGTATTTACGTATGATACGTATGAACCCAAGAAAAGTGTTTAATGGTCTTACCAGGGTACTTAGGTATTCGTAAGTCGTAACCTATTTTTCTAGGGTGTTTTTACTTGAAGTTTATCACCCAAAACAGCAGCAATAGCCTAGTTGGTTGCGGTACGCACTGTCAAGACGAAAATCGTATGTTCGAAACCCAAATAGCATATACCTCTGAGTTTTTTAAAGTTACGTGTGTATTAAATGTTTATTATCGCTTGCTGTAACCGTGAAGGAAAACATCCTGAGGAAACCTGCATACCTGAGGAATTCTGATATTGAATTTCGAAGGTATCTAAAGTTTACCAACCCGCATTAGGCCAGCGTGGTGGACTAAGGCCTAACCCCTCTCATTAGTAGAGGAGGCCTGTGTCCAGCAGTGGGACCATGTTTAATACAGGGCTAGTATTATTATTATTATCATCCAAATGTGGCTTAAATATAATAACGCGTTAACTCATATTTTATTAGAGCTACAGTCTAACAACGTTTGGATGATCGTAAATGACATTATAAGTTTACATCTTGGCGGGCACGAGACGCAATATAAGAAAGAAAATATTATTGGTTTCTCTGTGATAAAATGAAGCAAAATACGAAGATTTCATAGATACGTATACGTTTTAAATTACATTTTTCAAATATACATAAATTCTTAAATTAATTTAAAAGTTTTCTTTTTATTAGAGTTTGTAATTTAAAAAGTTTCGAAGGTGTAAATCTAGCGCATTCTTTGGTGAATGTATGTTTCATTGATTACTACATGGATTATTATCCAGAAAATAAAAAGTAACATTTTACCGACGATACCCATACACACTTTGCTAGTGTACGTTGGTGTGTTGCTGCTGGTAGGATATCTAGAACTTGACAAGGAATATGAAAAAGTACACCGACTTCAATGAAAAACAAATTACGCGTCTCTATAAAATTTTAAAGTTTCACTCGATTTTTCTGAGATCCCATCATGAGATCCTGACTTGGTGCCAATGGGACCACGTGGGAAGTATACCCTTTTAAACAAAAAAAGAATTTCTCGAATCGGTCCAGGCGTCTTCGAGTAATCGGGTAACATACATAAAAAAAGATTACGACGAATTGTTAACCTCCTCCTTTTTTTGAAGTCGGTTAAAAAAATAATATCATTATTAATAATAATTTCCCCTTTCCATACCTCTATAACCTCCCTTTTTGTGTCATATCTACCAAAGGTAAATAATATTTTTAATACGTTTGGTAAAACATAACTGCCTATGCCGATATATTATGAATAAATCACATTCATCCACGATTGACTAAAGCTATGTTTATGAAATGTGTTAAAACAGCACTGACTAAACTCAATTAAACGGATTCCAGCGTACATTCGGGTATTCAACGCTGGAAGCTTAATGCGAAATGGTGGTTCAAATATAGATTCAGTAGCGTTTCGCATCAGTTTATACACAGTTGTCCATAATGTTTAGATTCACATGGATCTTATGGTGTATAGTAAATCTAAGTCTACGTTTTGCGTATTCATAAAAACATAAAACTCACTACTACGGGTACCTTTTAGTACCTAAAAAATATCACTGGCATCTCAGAAAAAATGTTATATCAAACTATTAAATTAAAACTGAAAATATTATAAAAAATATTAAATAGGTCCGGTTTTCTCTCGATCTTTTCGTTTGTAACCGACTGACAAGGAAGGGTTATGTTTTATTCTATAAGTACAGAACTAAGATTAAATTTATGCGCCTCGTTAATCTTATATTCCAATAGGCTTGACGGTTTTTTGGAAACCGTTTTATTTTATTTTTCATGGTCTATAATATTAAAATATTACGATTAATAAACATAAAACATAAGTTTTCAAGATTTAATTTGCATTTTTAATAAATAAACCAACTTTATTATATTACTGACTGATGTGTGTCTAGAAAATATTAAATAATTACATATAATACCAAATGGGTTTAATTTTAGATATTTAAAATATCTATCTAACTAAAATCTATTATAAAAAATAAAATTCTATCAGTAGGTACTGACTGTCGACTACCCTATTAGTGTGTACGTAACCTACATGCAGCCGGCCATACCTTGTCATCACTCAAAAATAAATACACCATTTAATGTGGTATTAGCTCTTTATTAGATCATTATCATTCTATGAAGACTGAAGGACATTATCGAAATTACGTTTTTTATCACCAATATCTTATAACTGGTTATCTAGATTGTTATTATAATACACAAAGTTTCAATGACAGTTTATGTTAATTTCAAGTAGAAGTGTGGAAGAAACAGTTTTCTCTATAGTATGAAGGAACCAGCTCGACCCAGGTACTACTACTATCTCACAGAATCTCGACGTGAAGTAGTTGCCTTTTGTAAGGTGAGAGTTTTATACTCCATTTTGCTCCACCACTTCTATTCCCTATTACTTTTATTTAAATCGGCAATGCCTCCCTAAATAGTAATACTGCTGTTGTAGGTGCAGATTTTTTTTAGTGCCTCGAGCAGGCAGACGTGCCGACGGGCCACCTGATGGTAAGTAGTCACCGCCGCCCATAGACTTCTGCAATGCCAGGGCACTGCAAAGCCGCTGCCTATTGTTCATGATGATGATGACATAAAAGGTAAAAATAGTTTTACAAATTACAGTTTTAATGCAGCAATTCACCGAGATTAAATATGGAGTTGATAAAAATAACGTGTGACATTATAATAATTTATATTGAAAATATTTCATTGATAAGTTTTTATTGTGGAAGTGGTAGAGCCACGCTGTATTGGAAGTGGTAGAGCCACGCTGTAGACATATTTGACTACAGCATGAATGGGCCGGCTCGACCGGGGTAGTACCACTGTCTCACAGAAAACCAACGTAAAGTGACAGTTTACTATCACGTTTCGTATGGTAAGTGAGATATCCGGAGGCCCAGATTCCCTCTTCCCTTCCCTAATTCCTATTCCTGTCCTTTAAGGCCGGCAGCGCATACATGATACTTTCGGTATTGTGGATGTTCATGGGCGGTGGAGATCACTTAACATCAGGTGACCCACTGGCTCGTTTGTCGGACTATACAATAAAAAAAAAATTGATAGCCGAAAGCATAAGAAATTCGTAATGCGAAAATTTTGATTTTAATGATGTATCTTTTTATCCTGGCACGGCAAAGTGACCACACTGCACCTGATGGACCTTCTAGTTAGAGTATCAATCAGAAACA
The DNA here is from genome assembly GCA_905220505.1 of Laothoe populi. Lineage (NCBI taxonomy): Eukaryota > Metazoa > Arthropoda > Insecta > Lepidoptera > Sphingidae > Laothoe > Laothoe populi. Next base: position 10,730,116 of record HG992165.1, read on the forward strand.
ATCTATCCCTCGCTTCTCAACATAATCATGCTAGCACTATGTAGCTTCTTCACACTACGCCATGGGGCAAGGAGGTGAAAAAGCGGAAAGAGGGTCTAGTGTCGGAGTACACTAGACCCTCGACCCTCGTAATATAATCAAATGGGTCTTAATTTATCCGAAAGTTAAGATACAATGATTCTACCAATTGAAATATGGATTATAGCTTATTTTAGTCTTTATAGTTTTCATTTTAGATTTTATTAGCTTAATAAAATTTTATGCTATTACCTTGTCTAAAATGACCAACAAGAAGTTATTCTTTGTTTCGACAGCCGCCGTGGCGCAGTAGGCGAGTAGCCGGCTGTGAAACGAAAGGCCGTGGGTTCGATTCCCACACCGGGACAAATGTTTGTGTGACAGACAGATATTTATGTCCGGGGTCTGGGTGTTGTGAGACCGAAAGTCTCCGTAGTCCCTGATACCCACAATACAAGACTCATATCTTAGTGTGAGATCAGAGCTATATGTGTGACTGTTGGGTGTTATTTATTTATTGGTTTGTGTATGTAATTATCTTATTCTCCGTCCATAGTATAAACCCTATTTATGTTTAGAGGAGCTTCACCTTTATTAATAACCTCAGCAGACATGTGACACAAGTGCGAATCCCAAATGGAGACAGATTATTTCAGTAACATATTGTGTTTTGTAGATCTTAGAAGAGCTCAGTAAATATTGGAGTTACGATTGTTGTCAGTGGCAATAACTTATTACATGCTTTATATTAGATCCATCTGTATCTACGTATCGTAACGGTATCTTTCAACGTAATTTTTAACACCTTAATATTATTTATTTTTTCACCTTGAAGATGCCCGAATGACTTGAATATTTTCAACTTGACCAACAATAAAAAATAAAATAAAAAAAAGTTACAACAATTGATGAGGAAAAAAATAAGCCCGGAGTTTCTTTCTGCGTTTCTTCTTCGGGTCGTCATCGCTTAGATAGTTAGTGAAACGTACGTTAGCTAGACCAGGGATTACTTTCCTTCCAAATCCATCCAGTTTCTTTTCAACTTCTCCCCTCCCATTCCTGTCCCTTCTTCTGATCATCATTTCCCGTAACTTGTTTTACTGAAGATCATAATTCCTTTCATTTTCCGGTCATCCTCTACTACAAGCCTACCAGCCCTTGATGGTGGATTCAAAGTTCCTACGCCATTAACCATAATTACTCATTCATCAAGAGAATTTCCATTTGAGTTTTGACTTGCATAAGTGCCTTTTTATATTTATTTATTATTTTATAATACAATATTTTTATGACTGAGGTTTTATACCCTAACCAAGATAATAAAAAATATGATAATTTTGAATGTTTTACACGCTTTATGATAGCTCCTTTCACACGTGGTCTTGATTTGAAATAGAGTCTTTTAATTAGTTTTGTTACTTTTTTGAGACTAAAAACAAGAAAATAAACTATACTTTAAAAAATACACCTTTTTTATAACTAGATGAATTAAAAAGATGAATTTTATTCGATTAATTTGTTTGAAAAAAAGGTTTAGTTCAGTTATTCAGTGTGTTTTTTAGTTTTATTAAACAATAGTTTATGTAAAGTCAGACGCTGCGTAATGTAGATAATGAAAGTTCCATATTTTGGACGTACTTAGTAACTGATTAATAAACAAAAAAGAATTTCTCGAATCGGTCCAGACGTCTTTCAGTAGGTACCTAATCGGAGAACATATATAAAAAAAAGATTCCGACGAATTTAGAACCTCCTCCTTTTTTGTAGTCGGTTAAAAATACCCGATCATACAAGCCATTAATCTATCTATTAATATTTTTATATAAGAAAAACTAAAGACAACTATCAATAAGACTAAAGACAACTATCAATAAGACTAAAGACAACTATCAATAAGACTAAAGACATCTATCAATAAGACTAAAGACAACTATCAATAAGACTAAAGACAACTATCAATAAGACTAAAGACAACTATCAATAAGACTAAAGACAACTATCAATAAGACTAAAGACAACTATCAATAAGACTAAAGACAACTATCAATAAGACTAAAGACAGCAAACAAAAACTTATTTAATAACTAAACTCATATAAAATATGGAACTTTAATTACTTAGCTTTCAAAGAAAGATATTATTAACCGCGCAAGTTAAATAATCTGCACTTAAAACTTCATTTCAAATACTGCACTTGGCTCGCAGCCAATTATAGATACTTCTACAAACTTGAAAAATAATATTAGCCCTGATGAATGTATTAAATGTTATTTATTGTTTTTCCCTGATAAATTTTATAATTTAGTCATGAGAATTCAACGTAGGTTCGATATAGTTTTATAAATGATAGCTCGTAGCAATTTTCTATTCGCATGACTTGATAATAATCTATACTAATATTATAAAGAGGAAAAATTTGTATGTATATTTGTAACGAATTGGCTCAAAAAGTACTGAACCGATTTTAAAATTCTTTCACCATTTGAACGCTACATTATCACAGATTAATATAGGCTATTTTAATTGCAAGAAAAATATAAGGATCTCTACTAAAACTACAATATGCTCCCGAAAATAACCTCCACGCGGGTGGAGCTGCGAGCAACACCTAGTATTATACATAATGCGAATTTTTGGATGGATGTTTGTTACTTAATCACGCTACAACGTCTGGACGGATCTGGTTGAAATTTGGCACAGAGATTAATTATAGTCTGGAATAGAACATAGGCTACTTTTATCCCGGAAAAATGCACGCTTCCTATGGCAAAATATATGATGTAATAGCTTATGATTTTTTTTCCCACGGAGAAAATCCATCTTACAGAGATACCTTCTGGACCTCAGGAGAGGAGAGTTGGTTATGCTGGACCCACCGACCTTCCGACCCATTTCACCGAGGGGCTACTGAGTCGGAAACAATTTTCCTACATCGGTGTACAGACTAAAAACCCCGCCGTAGCCTTCTGCAGCGCATGTGGGACGGCTGCCGGAACGATCCCTGCGCGTTGCCTTTACGGTCCGTCTCTTAGGGCTTGTTGCCCTCCACATGCTATAGCAGCCGATATTTTGCGCCGCCATCCAACTCGGGATCGCACTACGAAAATAAGTAGGTTTATAAAGGCCATACAACCCCCCTGACCCTTTTTGGTCGCCTCTTACGACAGGCATTGTATACCGTGGTAGAATTCTTCAGAGCCCCCAATCCACAGGGCAGGTAATAGCTTAAGATTCCTTCATGCGCAGGCGGAGCTGCGAGCAACATCTAGTGTTGAATAAGTATTTTCTTATAAAAGTGCAAACCAATACTTACTTGATGGCTACATATCTCCACACAGCGAGTGAGAGTGTAAGACAGATGGATGCTGTGTGAAATATCTGCGCGAAGTGCATGTGGAACAGTAGATACGCTGCCCACTTGTACGGCATTTCGCGCTGGCCAGGTAGAATCTGGTATGGGAAAAGAACAATAAGAATATATTTAATTTTAATAAGCTCTTCTTTGTAATAATGCGTATAGTTGTTTTTCTGTATATATAAAAGAAGAAACTGACTGTCTGACTGACTGACTGATCGATTAACGCACAGCCTAAACGGCTGGGGTTAGAGACTTGAAATTTTGACAGTAGGTACCTTTTATCACGTAGGCATCCACTAAGAAAGGGTTTTTGGAAATACCACCCCTAAGGGGGTAAAATAGGGGATGAAAGTTTGTATGAAAATCCGTCATTTTTGAAGTTAAATTCATGAAAATTTGTATTTGGCATTTTAGTTAAAAATAAAAAATATATGTTTCAGGATTTTTGGAAATTCCGCCCCTAAGGGGGTAAAATAGGGAATGAAAGTTTGTATGAAAATCCGTCATTTTTAAGCTAAACGCATGAATATTGGTATTTTGTATTGTATACTTTTTCTCCCAAACATGACCTCCACGCGGGCGGAGCCGCGAGCAACAGCTAGTTTTACATATACGTTGTGCATATAGAAATATGCCTGGCAATAGTAATAATATCATGTATGTCAGAGGCGTGTCCACATGCCGAGGCGGTGGGAGGGCTTACACGTCAGGATGCATAGCGTACAATAGTTCGGTAGAAAAACTCGAGATTAACACTTTAGACTTTCTATAAACTACCACCAGTTCGGGATGCAGTTATCCATGGGGAAGAGCTGGCAAGAAACCCCATGGTTGCTCTTTTAAACACATCACAGTTTACGTTACAATATGCGGTACACAATAACACTTTCACAGCACGTTAACTTACTAGTTTAACAGTTTTTCGGGCATTAGGACCGACAAGTTACTAACTGTTTCAATGATTATTCACGAATGCCGCACCAAAGACGAGGTGCTCTTTTATATTGTGATTTTCGTTGTGACCCACTCCTCTGCGAGTGAGATTACTCGATAAACAACTCTAAAGTACCTTCAAAATAGCAAAACAAATGATGGTACCCACAGTTTACAATAAATAAAGTTGTTAGCAATTTCAATTCAGTGTCCGTATTCTTGATCCTCCGACATATATATAATTGATACTAATGTCCGTCAGTATAACGCGTCAAAAGTCAAAGCTACATATTTACAAAATCATGCAGCCATAACAAACACACATTGTACAATAAATATGAATAATCCGCTGGAAAGGCTGCGGTCACTTTGTTTTAATACGTTTATCATGTTTGTTCATTAATTTGAAAGCAATTAATTAATTTACGTTCACAGTTATAAGATACAAATATTTATCCGGATTTGCTTTAACCTCAAAGAGCATCTCACAGAACAATCAATCACGTAATTATTTTTAATCTGTATATTGTATGAACAATAATTATATGAAAACATAAAGTATTTTCGGTTAAAGATAATCGACGGCTGGAAAATAGTTCGGTGTTAAGACTAAAGATTTTGTCTTTTTTGAAGATTCATAATGCCCAGGTGGTAGTTTTCGGTGGTGTTGCTACTGTTCAGAGAAAGGTGGATATCATCAGGTAATCAAGTGACTACTCCCCTGATAAAAAAAAATAAACAAAACTCTAAACTTGCCAGGTCTCAGTAGAAACAGCTGCCATGCAATTAGAGATACAAAATGAAGTTCTAAATTTAAGTTTAGTATATTTCATTGTAAATAATTGAAGACTGCCTCGGTGGCGCAGTTGTAATTGCGCATGCGGTACGATTGCTGTGCTGAGGTCTCGGGTTCGACCCCGGGTCGGGTAAAGTGATATTGGGTTTTTCTACCTAGAAATACTCAGTATTAACCCGGAGTCTGGAATGGTGCCCAGTGTGGCGATAGGCTCGCCCCCTATCACATTATGGGACCGAAATTCGGCGAAATGTGGGTGTACTGGTTACACCTCTGACTACCCCTTCGGGGATTACAGGCGTGAGTGTATATGTATGTAAATAATTGAAATTTCTAACATAATTTGATATTCAAATTCAAAACCATACAAATACCATACAAAATTAGGTTTCACACGAATCTTTTTAACAATTTATTCAATATATCCTACCAAGTAATTTTTGTAACGAAACGTAGGTTTTTACAATATAAAATTATATCGTCTCCTTCCAGAAATACAATTTTTTCACGTTACCATTCCATATTTCATTTTTCTTGCATACCTTTGTCATATACTGTAGTAATCAACGCGATGCCTACATAAATTATTTTTCCGTCGGAAAAACAAAGTAAAGCAGTTTTCTGGATACCAATTAATCTCACAGTTCGCTGTCACTTTAAAAGAATATTTGGTATTTTAGACCATATAAACTAGGGTAAATCTATATATATATAAAAATTCATACCTATTTCCTTGGTCACGGCATCACGCGTGAAAGCTTGGACCGATTTCGCTAATTATTTTTATGTTGTGTTTGTTAAAAAATTAAGAAAGTTGCTTGGAAAATTAGAAAATTTAAGAAAACTTAACGACTATATAAACTTTTCTAATGTAACCTTAGCGCGTTTGACATAACTGTCAGTTGTTTGATAGTTCGCAAATTAAACAAAGATGTGATAGTTTAAGATGACTCCATTTACTTGACATTGGCGGAATACTACTGCTACTTTTTAAGCTCGTCGCCATTAACCTAAAAGAAGAAGATGACTTGATTGATTTTATACTTTTTCTTTCAAAAATAACTTTCACGCGGGCGGTTCCCCAGGCAAAAGCTAGTCAATGATAAATACTAACCAAGTATCTGTAGATGGCAAACGGCACGTATTCGAGCATAACAAAAACGTCAGCGACGGCGAGCCATTTGAGCAGACGATTGATGGGCGCAGCGGCTAAGTCCCGTCTCGTGAGTACGGCCACGTTCAGGGCATTGGCCAGGCTGCCGAAGAAACATACCTGCAACAACGTATGGGTTTAAAATATACAGTACAATATATAGGTGTAAGGGTACTTTTTAATACAATCATTTATTCAATGACTTCCGGCTTAATGCCTCTGCCTCGGTGGCGCAGTTGTAATTGCGCATGTATTACGACTGCGGTGCTGAGGTCTCGGGTTCAATCCCCGGGTCAGGTAAAGTGATTTTGGGTTTTCTATCTAGAAATTCTCAGTATTAGCCCGGAGTCTGGAATCTGTGCCCGGTATGGCGATAGGCTCGCCCCCTATCACATTAGGGGACCGAAATTCGGCGAAAAGTGGTTGTACTGGTTAGACCTCTGCCTTCGGGGATTACAGGCGTGAGTGTATGTGTGTGTGTGTTCCGGCTTAATCTACTCTACCTTAGATTTTAATGGAAATATCGGGGTCACTTACAAAATATTTGCGGGTAGATTGATAAGTTATAGACTCGGTGGGGAATGATTTGTTATAAAAAGGAACGCCTCAAAGCTCTCGGGGGCAGTCTATAAAAAACTAGCGGGAGTGTAGCTCGCTTTTAATCGGTGTGCGTACAGTCGTTCTCAGTGTAGTTTGTGTTTAATAAATGATTGCTAATATGGCTATATAAATAAAAAAATATATGCCATTCATTGGTAAGAACTTGGGAAAGGATGGACCGCCCTGGTAGAGTTTTTGGGTAAGAAAAATTGGAAAATAGAAAAATCTGGGAAAAACTGAAAGTTTTTTTTTCTATAGGATTTCAATCTCCGAAGGTACCGATAAACTTAATCACGCAAACGGAGCTACTATCAAAAGCTAGTGGAACATCAATTAAATAATATATGTGTCCAATGAGTGTCTGTTTAAACGGTTTAAACACAAGAGTCTCTATGGCTTAGTGGGTGAGTAGCCAGCTGTTAAACGAGAGGCTGCGGGTTCGATACCCGCAATAATACAAGTTTTTGTGTGGTCCAAAAATATTTCTTTCGGGTCCGGATATTGTGAGATAGAAAGTCTCTTGTAGTTTATGATACCCACGACACAAAACTAGTATCTTAGTGTACTACAAAAAAAGGGTCGGCACTATGTCTGTGATTGATTACAAAAAATGCACAGCACTCAATAGCATTCTAATGGACACAGTAAGAATCGTTCTTGGGGTAGTAACAATTAATCTCACTAAAAGGTATTAAAAACATAGATACATTTTGTGGAGGTAAGTCACAGTTTAAGTTGTTTTGATTATCATCACTCATAAACACCCACAATACTAACGGATTCTGGGATGCCGTCTTATAAGTAAAGGAATAAGGGTTGTGACATGTGGGAAGGGAGATTACTTATTGGCCGCATGAATCAAAACTGCCAAGCAACTTTATGACGGCTTAAGTAAGTGGTACAACCCTAGTAGAATATTTCCCTACATGCCATTGAATCTCGTTTCTACAGTATAAATTAAAAAAAAACTTGCGTATAAGTTTTTTTTAGTGCCTCGATAGTTAGACGAGCAGACGGGCCACATGTTGGTAAGTAGTCACCGCCGCCCATAGACTTCTGCAATGCCAGGGCACAGCAAAACCACTGCCTACCGTTATAGTAAAACATATTTAAAAAATATACACATCCACTCTAGCCTGTTATCCCTGAAGGGGTAGGCAGAGGCATAACCAGAACACCATATTCGTCGAATTTATCAGAGTCTCATAATGTGATAGGGGGGAAACCTATCGCCATACCGGGCACAATTCCAGACTCCGGGTTTATACAGAGTGCTTCTAAATAGAAAAATTCTATATCACTTTACCCGACCTGGGGATTGATCCCGAGACCTCGGTACAGCAGTCGTAACACATGCGCAATTACAACTGCGCCATCAAAGTCAGTCATGTCAAAAAAATATCACCTTGAACAAGTTATTTATTTATCTCGGTAACTTAACTTGAATATTCTAAAATCATTCTTGTAATATAAATATAGCACCAAGTAAATAAATTGACAATAATAGATACGCTAAAATTAGACACTACTTAACGTCGAGTTTATAATTCCAAATATAATTTTCACGGTTGGCCTCCATCAGCAATTATTTTAAGTACGTTGTAATAAAGTCGACAAACTTTATTGGCTATTCCATGAATTTGTATTTTGAACTATAGAGGCTTGGAAAGTTTTCGACGATAGAATACTCCATGAAGTGTAGATAATTCTATAATTGACTATAACTGACATTAAATACTTTAAAGTTTATAGTTATACATTTCGAGTTTGTAATTACTTCAATCAAAAAGTCAGGTAAACATTATTTTAAAGTTATTTCAATAATTTTATAACATTTACTACAAAGTTGCTCTTATTTTATAGTGTGTGAGACATGAACATTTTAGATAGGGTGTTCTTAGGAATGTTATATTTTGATTATATACTAAAATAAATAATAATTTTTTTTGTTATTAATTTTTGTAATAAAAAAGCTTTGTAATTGCATACACTCACGCCTGTAATCCCCGAAGGTGTAGGCAGAGGTGTAACCACTACACCCACTTTTCGCCGCATTTATTATGCTCTCATAATGTGATAGGGGGTGAGCCTATCGCCATACCGGGCACAATCCCAGACTCCGGGCTTATAGTGAGTATTTCTGAATAGAAAAACCCATTATCACATTACCTCAGCACATCAGTCGTTATAGACGCCTTAAACATATGGTTCTAGTTCTGGCAACATTTTCATCATTTTTCCAGCAACTGTCACACAATCTTTTCTAAAAGGTATATTTTTTCTCACGTCCCTCTAAATTAATCTAAAGTGACTGTTTATCTGCTACACTGAGATGCAAAGGCCGCGCTAGTGTGCTAACAAAATATTTCTTGGCAAGCTAAACGAACGTCAGGATATAATCATACCATAAAGTTGTACATAGTTTGTTGGCACACCATGGTTCCGTCTCGTCGTCATGGCGCGACCTTTCGGTAAGATAATTCATAGCTTCATACTGATTAATCAGTCTGGTATCAATGGTATGCCGGCGTGCCACAAATACTGGCAACACTCGCCTTTCTTACATGCTATTTTTAATTATAATGTTATGGAAATAAAATTGATTTTGGCTTGTATTTACTCCCTACTACCTTACCTTTTTAATATCCTTTTGATAAACGAGTTATAAAATTCGAAATCGATAAACAGTGCCATTTCTGCAGTTTTTGCAATTTATCCCATAAATTCTTTTCCATTGAAGTTGGAAGTTCGAATGCTAACGTATACTTTCGCAATGTTTATTATAGACATAATAAATCTGAGGTAAATAAGAGTAAGTTGTTTTACAAACAGGTCCTAAACTATGCGATGTATGCAAAATTTATGGGATTTCGTAAATTATCTTAACTTCTTAGTTTCATGTAATCTTGAGGACAAAAGCAGGAACCCTTCAAGTATATGCAGATCAACTCATTATGTAAATGTCAAATATAACTATGGTCTGGTAATCACTACGTCTTCCTGTCTAAGAAGAAACTAGAACCTTCGAATAAACATCTTCAATAAACGCCTCAAAAATATGTACGTAAAATAAATACGGGTAGCAAATTTAAATGTATCAATTCCTTATATTCAAAAAAAGAACTGATCACAGAGTCGTAAAATAAACCAGTGATCCGCAGATATAAAAGTTGCGTAACGTAAACAAATCATTTAAAAATTGCCCATCGACGTATATTTTATCCATCAGAAAACGATTATGTCCCGAAATTAATTCCCTTTATCGTCTGTTATACGATATTCCAGCCCATAATGTTTACTCTTAGCCATAAACACTGATGCAGATATCGAGTGGTAACCTGATACAATTAATTAATCTAAGCTAAATTAACAAGTGGCTTTTTCGGATCCAAGGATTAACCTTAATGAATTTCTAAGTGTTATTGGATGACGTGACTTCTAATTGTAGTGATTTTAGTAATAATTCAAATATTTACTTTCATGCGGGCTTATATTGTATTTCGTAAATTATTCTAAATAAATAGTGTTTAAATTAAAGTATAGTTCGTTTAGTTAAGAGAGCAGCGATAGCCTAGTTGGTTGCGGTACGGACTGTCAAGACGAAAGTCGTATGTTCGAAACTCAAGTGGCATACAACTCTGAACTTTCTAAAGTTATGTGTGTATTCTTTGTTAATTATCTCTTGCTTTAACGGTGAAGGAAAACATCGTGAGGAAACCTGCATACCTGAAAATTCTCAAAAGAATTTCGAAGGTATGTGAAGTCTACCAACTCGCAATAGGTCAGCGTGGTGGACTAACTCCTCTCATTAGTAGAGGAGGCCCGTGCCCAGCAGTGGGACAATGTTTAATACAGGGCTGGTATTATAAATATAATACAATTAAATCTCTTGCATTATTCATATTTATTACCATCTATTATTGTAAGAAAACTATATATTTCCCCATCCTCCATCATCCATTTATTTTATTTTGATATCAACCACATTACAATATACTTATGAAAATAGCCTATAAAAATAATATTCTTTAAAGACTAGTGGGTTCGATTCCCGCACCGAAAAATAGAGTCTTTAAAAATAACTTTTTTTATTCCATGATGGCGGCAAACAAGGCTACGGCCCGCCTGATGGTAAACGGTTACCGTAGGCTATGGACGCTTGCAACACCAGGAGCATCACATGCGCGTTGCCGACCCTTCATAAACCTATTTACTCCCTTCTTGAAGAACCCCATATTGTAGTCCCCTTGGAAAACCTCGGCAGGAAGCTCATTCCACAGTCGGAGCGTTCGGGGGAAGAAATTTCTCTTAAACCGCGCTGAGCGCGACAATTTAGGTTCCAATGTGTGAGGATGAACTCCCTCCCGATGGCGAGCGGTTGCGAAAGTGGCCGTGGTCGTCATGTCAAACAATTCCCCGGAACACAACTCATGATACAAACAGTAGAACACACAAGGAGGCTTCTCGTTAGACTTAAAGGCTCGATACCGTTTCTGAGTTTTGGATCTTTAACGATTCTCACAGCTCTTCTTTGAACCGAGTCAAAAGGACCAAGCTGGTATCTAGATGACAGCAATACTCCATGTGGGGTTGGACTTGCGATTTGTAAATAAATAAGTGTTTTGTAAAAAATATTTAATTTCTCGATTTCTGTTTATTGCAACATGTATGAACAATATAAACGTCTCGGTTATCTGTATAAAAATCCATTTCATCCATTCAGTTGTCGAAATAAAACGAAGCCCGTCAAACTGTCAATGTCAGTCTAAGTGACATCCCCAGCAATCATGATTGTTGTTTTCTTTACTATTTTTTGTATGATTTATCGGTACCTTAACCGACTGCAATAAATAGTCCACACATTTTTTGTTAGAAACCTACACTAAATGGTTAAACAACAATAGAAACTCAAACGGTAGGCAGCGGCTTTGTAACGGTAGGCAGCGGCTTTGCTGTGCCCTGGCATTGCAGAAGTCTATGGGCGGCGGTGACTACTTACCATCAGGTTGCCCGCCTGCTCGTCTGCCTATCGAACTAATTGCATTTCGCTTAAGATAAATAAATATTTCAATTATAGCATTTAAATAACCTCAAACAGACTAGCCAATTATTAATTAAATTAGCTTTTATCATATATTATTATGCTTGCAGTTCTGAATTACTAACTAACTTAATTAATTAACGATAGATGAAAATTATTTCTATAAATATTTTATGGGAAATATGACAACACAGTTTATTGATGAATGTGCTATTACTAACGTGGTTAATTTTGTTAATGGACTTTATTAAGCCGGGCTGAATGGCCACTATAACAAAACACTATCTATAGGCTTATCTATAAAGCCCATCATAGTAATTAGCTTATTCTGGATCATGAGGTAAAATAAAATGGATTGGCAATACACGTCGTGTCTGATCAGATGTATAGTCTATAATAAAAATATTATACAACTCTTCTGGGCACGGGATTTTTCTACTGATAAGGGTTAGGCCTTAATCCACCACGCTGGTCTAATGCGGGTTTGTACTTTACACTGTGAAATTATTTTTGTGTATTTTCAGATTTTCTCACTACTTTACCTTCCCCGTGGGTGATCTTTATCGGGTGTCTAGAGTTGGGGTACGATGTTTGGCCGTTTTGCGGCCTTTTGAGTACTCTAGACCCTCGACCGCTCCTTCACCTTCTTGCCTATGGCGTAGTGTGACGAAGCAGGCCGGCATGATTGTGTTGAGTAGCGGGGGATAGATTGTCTCTCGCTACTTGATACTCTAATTCACGGCATTGAGCTTACCATCAGGTGCAGTGTGGTTACTTTACCGTGCCAGGATAAAAAAAGCGAATCAACAATGAATACATACGTAAAAAGAGTATGCCATGAACGGGTTCCGAACTTGAAGTAAGTACCACCCTCAACTAGACTATAGCAGCTCAAATTAAAGCTCTGACATATTCGAATTGAACGAGCGGAATGAACGGATATACAGGTAACATAATAATTTCCAGAAGCCACCGACCCGTTCATAACGTTTGTTGATATTAGTATAAATACATTTAATTACTGCTCGCATATATTATTCAAATATCGACTATCGGGTTATTAGCTAATTTATGCAATTTAGTCACATAATGAACATTATAATATTGTTTTCATATATAATGTATCGTATAATAAACCTTCAAGCCGGTATCCTAAATAAAGTAGACAGAAATGAAACGCGGTTGATAAGGCTTAATCCACCTCGTTAGTAGAGAAGACCCAGCTGTGGTACAATGTGTAATATGATAAGATAAACTGTAACACGATTTTTGGTAAAGTTATAACTTCCAAATAGCTATCATGTTTATCGTATGTAGGTATTAAATATACACATATGTATATTAAAATCTAAATAATAGATTACCCGAGACGCATCGTAAATCATATGGTAATGTAGGTACTATACTATATATAATAGTCGAGGAATGCTTCACATTAATTTTGAAGCGGGTAGAAATATTTAAGTTTTTATGATTGTTTGTTTTTTTTTATGCATGATTTTACTAACTACTACTGTCCACATCTTTTGTCAATGCCAAAATGGAAAGGAATAGAGATGAAATCCATACTATAAATAAAACTGTAATAAAAACAAAGAGCGGCAATATTTAAAATTCTATAAATATAGTTAACAATAGTAAATCAAAATCAGTGTAGTCTTGACCAATTCCAGATTTGCACTTTTTTGTAAATAGTAGTAAGTTATAATAGTAATAGTAAGTACTTATAGTAGAAGTCGTGTAGAAGTGATAGGCTTAAAGTATAAAAAATAAAGTCCTTACTTCACAGATTCAGACATTTGTGGAACGAAACAGTTTTTTTAAAATGTAAATATCTACTTCTATATTTTAGTTTTTTTCTTTCACAGCCGCTTAATTATACGAAGATCTGGCTTATTTAATGCCGTAATTTATGAGTGTTAAGTAACTGATTGTTTGCATCGTTTTTTAAGCTGACGTCATTCATACGTTTCACGTATGTAAATAGTAGTGCCACAATAGAACAGGAGTACACAACACAATACGAGACACTAATGGAATAAATTATATGTAATTAATATTGATCAAACACAATTCATCAAAGCACATTGTTATTTTGAATGTAGGCATATTGTTTTCTTGTCGCGGGGAAAGCTTTTTATTACTGCCGCTCCGAGGGGGGGGGGGAGTGGAATACAAATAAAACTGTTATGCCGGACTAGCCGGTTTTGCAATACAGCACCTCCTAGCCCGGATGATGGCTATCCAGGTAGCCGCTGGGCCGAATCCCCACCATCTATATACACCCAACCCGACACTACCAGCTAAAACCCTACAATGGCTTTCTTCGGTGCTGACGGAGCGATGCTGGGGTATCCAAAAATAGAATTGCTGCCGGAGCGGGTGGCAGTTAAGTGGATGGGATCCGCCACGCTAGTTAGAAAAATACACAGAACATATTTAAAGAAACACATAAAAATTGCTTAGAAACAATAGAAACCTAGCTTGTCTAGCTCGTAGTACGAGTTTACCCGAGACAAAAGTTTACAGCATTACTGCTTAACAATTCTTGACATTATAGAAATATTGCAGTTATACCATAAGCTGTGACAGGCGAAATGAATGAATTACAAGTGCGGTGACGGTGACGGTACGGTGCGGTTGTTCCTTATGTAAGTATAAAAATCTATATCTAAAAGTAAAAGTATAACTTTTTGAATATTGTGTTGTAATTTAGGTACGTAAATTTTGCTGACCATCTACATCAGTTTTGGACAAAAACCCAAACAAAGAAGTCACGTTCCATACAGCTTCCGTAGAGCGTTAGCATAAATTCATTATCATTCATAAATATTAATGAATATATTATATCAAAAATAACAACTGATTATTTTTACATAACATGCAGGATTAGATAAATATAATTTACTATCAGAGATTACAATTAATTTTACAGGTTTTATCACGGTTTATTTATTTTTAGTTCTAACGTTTCGTGTAGCAGCGATAGCCTAGTTGGTTGCGGTACGGACTGCCAAGACGAAAGTCTTAGGTTCGAAACCCAAGTGGCATTCACCTCTGACTTTTCTAAAGTTATGTGTGTATTAAAATGTTAATTATCGCTTGCTTTAACGGTGAAAGAAAACATCGTGAGGAAACCTGCATATCAGAGAATTTTTCGAGAGTATGAGAAGTCTGCCAACCCGCATTAGGCCAGCGTGGTGGACTACGGCCTAACCCCTCTCATTGGTAGAGGAGGCCCGTGCCCAGCAGTGGGACAATGTTTAATACAGGGCTAGTATTATTATCATCATTATTATCTAACGTTTCGAAAGCTTTACCGCCTTCATGGTCACGGGGTGGATCGAGATATATGTCGTCATGAAAACATACTCTGTTATTTTCTATTTTAATTCTAAATAAATAAATAATACCAACCCTATAAATAAACCCAATAAATTTGTCGCTACTAACGAGTAGGGTTAGGCCTAAGTCCACCACGCTGGCCTAATATGGTTGGTAGACTTCACATACCTTAGAAATTCTTATGAGAATTCTCAGGTATGCCGGTTTCTTCATGATGTTTTCCTTAACCGTTAAAGCAAGCAATAATTAATAAACACGTAACTTTAGAAAAGTCAGAGGTGCCATTTGGGCTGGTTTCGAAATAAAAAAATAATATTATTAATTACTATTATTATAGTAGGTACTGCGTCAGTGGCACTGTTGTAATTGCGCATGCGTTACGACTGCTGTGCTGAGGTATCGGGATCGATCCCCGGGTCGGGTGAAGTGGTATTGGGTTTTTCTATTTAGAAGTACTCAGTATCAACCCGGAATCTGGAATTGTACCCGATTGTGTTACGATATTGTATATTGATACAATATATATGTGATTCAGTTTTAGTCCGGTCTGAAGTTGCATTATCTTAAATGTTTTTAGACTCTCGCGATTTGAATACATATTATAAAATTAGGAACGGGTCTTAATCGCGGTCTTACCACCAGCAACCACGTGGTCAGCCCGTGACCACGGCCGATGCAACTCGGTCGAAACGTCGGGAAATAATTGTGGTATTTATACCATTAAAATATTGCGCGATTAAGACCCGTTCCTAATTTTATAATTTGCATTATCTTGACGTGATTATTCTCCCTAAGAAACCAGTAAAAAAATCATATATACCAATTATCATTAATAACAAGTTCAATAGATTATAATTATTTCCTTTTGTTAACTACTAGTTTCTGAAACTATATAAATAAATAGAGACAAATAAGCAGTTTAATTTACTTTAACATTTTCTGTCTATCTAACTAACTGACAATAGCAACACAATACGCTTAATGTTATGAATTTTAATTTAGAATAACTTTAAGGGCAGTCCTTTTAATTAACCTTGCTAATACACTCTTGCGAGTCGGGTCACGTTTTTATGCTTTCAATTGGCGTCTAATAAGGGCTACATTCAGAAAATTGTTGGTAATAAAGTTAACTCTATTTATGCTACATTAGAAAATTGGTTATTAATATACATATATATTTTTTTCCATTTTTTTTACTGCCTCGGTGGCGCAGTTGTAATTGCGCATGCATTACGACTGCTGTGCTGAGGTCTCGGGTTCGATCCCCGGGTCGGGTAAAGTGATATTGGGTTTTCTCTATCTAGAAATTAGCAGTAGCTTAGTAGTAGCCCGGAGTCTGGAACCTGTGCCCGGTATGGCGATAGGCTCACCCTCTATCACATTATGAGATCGAAATTCGTGGGTGGGTTTCCTGGTTACACCTCTGCCTACCCCTTCGGGGATTACAGGCGTGAGTGTATATGTATCAAAATTTTTGTTACATTTATAAAGTTAATCTTCTGGGCCGAATATTAATCTTAGTCGCCTTCAATTTCTAAAGCTTACCAAAAGCATGACTTTAATCTCAAACTTTGGGCTCTCTCATTAAATATCTGTAAAGCCTTTTGAAGATTTTCGTATAAAATATACACGTATGTGATAATAATTTAAAATGTGATAAAGGAGACTGAAAATTATTTATAACGCAGTTTTGTGAATAAGCAAGAGTAAAACAGAAATTAGAAGCTTGAAATATCGTAAACATTTCTTACAATCAAACTGATGTAGCCGTGGATGCTGTTGTAAGCTAAGATGACGTCTCGGAAGTTTCCATCGCAGTAAGTACAAGGAGGCTCCGTGGGTTTAGTTAAGTTCAGTCTTGTACGCAACCCATCAACCAATTTGACAAGAGTGCCGAAGTCGAGCGGCTCGTGGCTGCTATTCTTCGAAGATTGCTGCCGCAGTACGGCCAGAAAGTGCGAGAAGTCTACATTGCTCCGGTTTTCGCTCGCCACCTCCGTTTCCAAAAGCATTTCTTCAAACAAATTCGTCAATGTATGCGTTATGTTTGAAGCATTGTCGTCCATCATTTTGGTTTTTTGAACGAAGAAATAGTGTCAGGTCTCATAATTCCGGATTAGGTTGCCTGAAACAAATAACTCATGTTAGATTATTTTGTCACCAGTCAGAAACTGAGATCATTGACATAATATTATTATAATGTGATGACAGCCTCCGTGGCGTTGCGGGCAAGCAGTCGGCTCTCAAACGAGAGGACGTGGGCTCAATTCCCGTACCGAGACAAATGTTTGAGTGACAGACAGATATTTGTTTCGGGTCTGGGTGTTGTGGGACCGTAGTCCCTCATAGTTCTTGATAACCACGATATAGGTTTTACCTAGTGTGGGGTCACAACTATGTGTGTGGCTGTTAGGTGTGCTTTTTTTTTCTGGCGCGGCAAAGTGACCACACTGCACCTGATGGTTAGCGCAGTGCCGTCCAGATAGAGTATAAAGTATTTATTTATTAATGTTATTGGCAATAAAAAATCTTGTTGTTATTTAAGTTTATATGTACTGTAAACAATGTTTCAGACATTTACAATGATAGTTATTTTCAAATATTGAATCGTCATAAAAAAACGAAAAAGAAAAAACAATAGGTAAATTTTTATGAAGCACGAATTTTCTTCTCATAACATTCTAGTTTATGAGAGTTCCTATACTTATAAGGCTCTCTTATACATACATACATATATACTCACGCCTGTAATCCATAAAGGGGTAGGCAAAGGTGCAACCAGTACACCCACTTTTAGCTGACTTTATTTCGGCCCCATAGGTGATGTGATAGGAGGCGAGCCTAACGCCATACCGGGGATAAATTCCAGACTCCAGGTTAATACTGAGAATGTCTAGATAGAAAAACCCAATATCACTTTACCCGGCCCGGGGATCGAACCCGTGACCTCAGCACTGCAGTCGTAACACATGCGCCATTACAATTGCAAGGCAGTCTCTTATATTATTCTTATTTTGCTATAGTTGTTATTTTTATACACATATTTCAACTTAATAAATAAATAAATAACACCCAACAGTCACACACATAGCCCCGAGCCCACACTAAGATACGAGTCTTGTGTTGTGGGTATCAGGGACTACGAGAGACGCACGGTCTCACAACACCCAGACCCCGGACACAAATACCTGTCTGTCACACAAATATTTGTCCCGGTGTGGGAATCGAACCCACGGCCTCTCGTTTCACAGTCGGCTACTCGCCAACTGCGCCACGGAGGCTGTCAAATTTACATTCTATACCATGTTTATTTCTATACATGGTATAGAATGTAAAAACATTTAGATTTTATCTGTGTCTACAATCTATATTTGACATCATGATGTAGTACCGTCGCAATGTTTGCCATTATGGTAAAAATCCGGTTGCGCTTTTTGTAGCCCATACATTACACGATGTTTATCTATCTCAATAAACACATATACCTATATAAAGCAGTGGCCTGACTGACTAAAGCAACTATAAGCTTAAAGCACAAATCCATTCGAAAAAACTGACTAATTTATCTTCGCGAATTCAAATCCAAAGTATAGAAATTTAAGATTTAGTGTCTCGATTTATAATTTTAGAATTTCTCAGAAGGGTTGGAAAACCTTGTATGGGAAATTATATTTTTTTAGACAATTTTAATTTAAAATAGATATTAATGATGAAATTCAATCATCGAGAGGAAAACATAATACATAATAAAAGCCCTGTGTTAAACATTGTCCCACTGCTGGGCACGGGCCTCCTCTACTAATGAGAGGGGTTAGGCCTTAGTCCACCACGCTGGCCTAATGCGGATTGGTAGACTTCACATACCTTTGAAATTTGTATAAGAATTCTCAGATATGCAGGTTTCCTCACGATGTTTTCCTTCGCCGTTCAAGCAAGCGATAATAAACATTAAATACACACATAACTTGAGAAAAGTCAGAGGTGTATACCACTTGGGTTTCGAACATACGACTTTCGTCTTGACAGTTCGTACCGCAACCAACTAGGTTATGGCTGCTTCGATCGAGAGGAAAAAGTAACTGCAAATTATATTTTTAAATTTCTTAAAAATGAATTTAAAAATAATAATGACACGTTATGAAAGTTTTATTTACCGCTTTATTGGCAGCTTATTGTCACAATAATCACGATAATTGCAGCGGAAATTGCAGCGGTAAAATCATTCTGATAGAAATGTTTCACATTGTAAAATGATCATTAGTGTCAGTGGAATACATTTACAAAATGTTCTTTTATGTGTAAATGATTGATGTGTATTGTAGAAACACAAAAGCCTATTATTATTCCGATTTTAAATTTTTTTGTGAATCATCAATTTTAATAGTTTTTTTTTGTTAGAAAAATTGTTCTGTTAGTTGAACTGTTCTGTCTGTAGAATAATTGTTTCCCATAAATGTTTGAAAAAACTAGGCAGTGCCTACGTTACTCAATGTGTGCATTGTTACTCAATAGAAAATAATTTGCATTATATCGAAATAAAATGTGTCCCACGTGCAGATAAATTATTCAATACAATCTGAAAGCATGCGCCAGCCAGAATCTTCTTCTTCTACTTAACTCGAAAGCTAACTCTGAAATTATACATATCAAAACACTAATAATATAATATTGATTATCCATATCGTTTTTTATTAATTTTAGATAATAAACAGGAGTACATACATAAAAATGAAATATGCTACCTCAGTGGCGCAGTTGTAATTGCGCATGCGTTACGTCTGCTGCACTGAGGTCTCGGGTTCGATCCCCGGGTCGGGTTAAGTGATATTGGGTTTTTCTATCTAGAAATTCTTAGTAACAGTCCGGAGTCTGGAATCTGTGCCCGGTATGGCGATAGGCTCGCCCCCTATCACATTATGGGGCCGAAATTCGACGAAAATTGGGTGTACTAGTGTACACTTCTGCCTACCCCTTCGGGGATTACAGCCGTGAGTGTATATATATGTAAATATGCTACCCATAACGCTATCGACATATGACTAAAATAGTAATTACCACTAGTGACGTACCAAGCTAATACTTATTTTGCTATTATATTTATTCACATACATACATACACATATATACACTCATACAAATCCCATAATGTTATTAACCAGTTACACCCACGTCGAGACGAAAAGTGTAATAGAAAATGTAACGAAAACACATTCACACCAACATAACTATCTAAAACTCGTGACTTTATTTTTTACGGATGAAGTCTCTAGGGACGAGGCTTAAGGACAAAAATAAGAGATAATCCTCCACTCTGGTACCACATGCGTCCTCATTCTATTAGTATTCTTGCTACGTCTAAGCGAGAAACTGCAACGCTAAAGTGGTCATGTATGTAAAGTCAAATATTTTTTTAAAGACCGATTAAATAAACTGCTCTATTTAGTAAACGATTGTTATATAAAGCAAAAAGAAAAATATGTATATATTACATTCCTTTGTCAATACCAGCTTATAAATAACGCGAAATTCAGAGAAACTTAAGCACGTGGCAATTTTTTTGTGAATCATCAATTTTAATATAGTTTTTTTTGTTAGAAAATTTGTTCTGTTAGTGGAACTGTTCTGTCTGTAGAATAATTGTTTCCCATAAATGTTTGAAAAAACTAGGCAGTGCCTACGCATTGTTACTCAATAGAAAATAATTTGCATTATATCGAAATAAAATGTTTCCCACATGCAGATAAATTATTCAATACACGTTTAGTACGTCAAGTTTAGTCGTAAAAGGATTTGATTGAAACAGTATAAAAACAAAATAAATTGTTCTGTTGTAAAGTGTGTACAAACAATCAAACTTACAAAAACAAATAGACACAAAAATTGCTTTTACTCGCCATAGGCGTATACACAGCTTCCACCCGAAGTCCTTTTAAATATTTTTTTTATTCTGGCGCGGCAAAGTGACCACACTGCACCTGATGGTAAGCGCAGTGCCGTCCAGATAGAGTATCAAGTAGCGAGACACAGTCTATCCCCCGCTACTCAACACAATCATGCCGGCCTGCTGTTTAGCTTCTTCACGTTGCGCCTAAAGGACCCAGGATCATAGGAGGGAGGGAACACGGTAGCTGGCAAACTGTTCCACAGCTTGATGGTGCGGCTAAATACGAATTTGCGAACCTCTTGGTTCGGGCCGGGGTAGTAGACACCACGAAGCTGTGGCTCCGCAATCCAGTACGCGTGGTTCTGGTATGGAAGGGAGAGGATGGGATAAGATCAAACAATTCTTCAGAGCATTCACCATGATACAGACGGTAGAACACGCTAAGCGAGGAAATATCCCTACGCAGCTGTAGCGGCTCCAGGCTGTTACTCACGTCTGCATCATTCACAATGCGGATGGCCCGCCGCTGCAACCCATCCAAGGCATCGAGAAGGTACTTGCGGAACCGTCCCAGAGGTGCGAGTAGTATTCCATTCCCGGCCGCACCTGCGCTTTATATAAGCGCATAAAATATAGAAAAAAACATTATTGTTAGAAAGACGTGGTATGGCCGATTGTCGGAAAATTATTGAATTGTTTGATAATTTAATTTCTACCTACATTTGAGCCGACTTACACAACAATTTTTTATTATCATTAACCGCTAAACATGTTAACTGATGTCAAATTTTTTAAGGATTTGATGTTGTGTGAGTATGTTTGGTGACATTTATTGTAATAAGTTGATTTTAATTAAATATATTTCTTCATCACTGGGCAGGACTGCCTAAATGGAGATTGTGAAGTTGGCTAAGTTGTTGGGACTAAATCAGTTGTATATTCATGAATATACAATAAATTTGTCATTATACTATTATTATTATTAAATTCCTAAAAAAATGTGTTTCGTAAAATCTTCTATTACAGTATATTCATATACTACATCAAATAATATCTTCATGAAACTCGGCAGCGATCATATTAAAATCTGTTAATTTACCGAAAACATAATTAAATTATACAAGAAAATGAATTATGTTACAAAACGAGAAATTAAACATTCTTTAAATTGTCTAGTGGAGTTGAAAGATTTAATTTCCAAAGAGAGTTGACTTCTAATTAGTTAAAATAGCTCGTAAAATAAGTGTTTTTGTTAAAAAGCGATAATAGCTTAGCGGAGAGTGGAATGAACTATCGAATCTTTTCGTTCGCATGTTCTAATCAAACTAAATCAATTCAAAATGAAGTTAGACGTGTTTTGAGGTGTCGATTATCGCGCGCTTTAATCAAAGGAAAGCATTGCATTACTTGTATTCTTTGGAATTGTTCATATATGAATCTGTAATTCGCATTAGGGCTATGTTGTGGACTGGGGACTATCCTCTCCTTTAATATTGAACCCGTGCCCAGCAGCACTTTAATATATTATACTAATGGGGTCCATAAATGAAAAAATAAAAATTGACACGTAAATTACATAAACATTTGGTATTATATTTAGGCACAGTTTTTAAATATTTATTATAATATATACTGATTACTGGTTCCCTAACTAGGCCAGAAGCATGTATCTTGGGAGACAGTGTTCAGTCGCTCCAAAGGTTAACAATACTATTTGTACTTAAGATCGCTGTTTATGCTGTTTTTGATAATTTAATGCTCTTGATTATATACTTGTGATGTGTATGAGTCATTGGGTGGGGGTGTGTGTGTGAGTGTGTGAGTGTGTGTGTGCGTGTGAGCGTGTGTGTGTGTGTGTGTGTGAGTGTGTTTATGTGTGTATGTGTGTTGGTAAATTACTGGGATTTATGTTAGGTAAGTAAGAAGGTCTTCGGTTTTTTGGAAATCAAGTTCTTGAAGCCAGTTGGTAACTTTCACTTTAACTTCACGTCTACTTAGTGAAACGATATTTATGTATAATTTGGCGCTTATACTACGTGTTTGTCTTCTTGCGAAAGAGGTCCTGAAGGCAAAATCAAAGGGATCAAAAAACATAGTATACGAATATGATAAGAAAATGTTATCTGATAAGGTCAAATTTATAAGAGTGTCGATAGACATTTCATGTATAATAATAATGCTCTGTATTGTACTCCGTCCTACTATTCAAAGGTTTCTTATACTAATGACAGGGGTTAAGCCTTAACTACGACGCTGGCCTATTGCATGTTGGTAGACTCGAACTTGACAAGAAAAATAATCATATTATTATAACAAAACCATTCTTACAACAATAAGTTTAGACTGTTATCTGTATTAGAATAAATCCTGTAAAAATGTGAAAACATTTTACAGTAAAAGTTAATCAAAACCAACCGTGGCAAAGAACGCATAATTTTTCTTCCCATTCCATAAATCTCAGTTTATTACTTTTTATATGAATCGCTGTTAAAATGAAACAATATCATTTATTGCGAGAAAGACGACGCCCGATATTTCAAGTGAAAGGAGATTTTGTATTCTTAAACTTCTGAAATGTTTAATTAATCATTGATAGGATAAAAACACTATCAACAGACACCTTGTCCTTTTTTTTACCTGCTCTTATCCCGGTTGAGCGGGACAGTTCGTTTTTTTTATATCCTGGCACGGCAAGCTGACCACACTATATCTGTCTTCTTACATAGACGTTTAAACTTCTCCCCTTACCATGTTCGTTAATGTATTATTATGTTTCAATTTTTCATGTTATTCTCTAATGAGCAGATATGTTGACTGGATTTTATAATACTTCAGGAGGATTCACGCAAACTCTTAAAAAGCGCCGTTCAGCTAATTAAGGTTCTGTTTTACTTATTACTGGACATTATGTGGAGTACACACATACACTCACGCCTGTAATCCCCGAAGGGGTAGGCAGAGGTGTGACCAGTACACCCACTTTTCGCCAAATTTCGGTCCCAAAATTTGATAGGGGGCGAGCCTATCGCCATACCGGGCACAGATTCCAGACTCCGGACTAATACTGGGAAATTTCTAGACAGAAACTCCCAATATCACTTTATCCGACCCAGGGTACGAAACTCGAGACCTCAGCACGGCAGTCGTAACGCATACAACTGCGCCACCGAGCCAGTGTTAGTCTTATTATATTGAGTATGATAAGAAAATAAATATCGAGTTGAGAGTCATCAGTTTATCTCACCCAAGTATTCTGTGAAATTAATTAAAAGAACGTGATCTTCACAGCAGCTATAACAGCCGAAGGCATTATCT
Organism: Laothoe populi; assembly: GCA_905220505.1. Classification (NCBI taxonomy): domain Eukaryota; kingdom Metazoa; phylum Arthropoda; class Insecta; order Lepidoptera; family Sphingidae; genus Laothoe; species Laothoe populi. Next base: position 10,754,559 of record HG992165.1, read on the forward strand.
GCCAAAACATGTTGTGTAGGACGACGCAGCAAAGTTATGTTACCCAACGGAGTGTCGTCTAGATTTGCCACAAAATGTATATTTTTTATGTAAATTTCCTGTCTCCAAACATCTGTACAACACGTACTTTCGCTTCGCGCTGATATTTTATCTGAAAGTTATTTAAAATTCTAAGGCTTCGTCACACAATCATCTTTCTGCCCTATTTCATAGAGATCTACAAACACATAAATAAAATATATAATGAATACTGTTTTTTTGAAACTTAATATAATGTATACCTATTCAGCACATTATTAGAATCATATAAAAGCAATTACAAATATTCTCTAAAAAACTGGACCCTTTCAAGTTTATTACAAACATTTTTATTAACAATTGTTAGTATTACCTACGTTTGTATATTACAAAAGAAAATACCTACGTATGTATATCGTATTGTGTAATCAGTAAAAAGCACATTAGAGGTAAAGCCCTACTTATTTAGTTTTTATAAATATTTTGTTTAATAAAAGTCATACATTTTTTTATATCGTATACTTATTTTTGTAATAAGCAAACAACCTAACTCCAGGCGATATTGTTGAGAATCTTTTTTTGTTATCGTGGGACGGCAAAGTGACCACACTGCACCTGATGGTAAGCGCAGTGCCGTCCAATTAGAGTATGGAGTAGCGAGAGACGCTTTATCCCCCGCTGCTCAACACAATCATGCCGGCCTGCTTCTTCACACTACGCCATGGGCAAGAAGGTGAAGAAGTGGTCGAGGGTATAGTGTCAGAGTACTTAGAAGGCCACAAAACGGCCAAACATCGCACCCTAACTCTAGACCCTCGACATAAAACCGGATGTACACTGGCTGATCCTGGGACGCGTCATACTTGCGTGTGCCACTATGCTGGGTTTTACACCCTGTATACGGGTGGTTGCTACCCGGGCGGACATGAATATCCTACCACCTTCATTATTACTTGCATGATATTATTGTATGGGAAAATGGATTAAGATCAACCGTAATGCTTACGTTGACTCGTGTCAGTGTAGGCAGAGATACATCAATAACTTAATAGAATCTATTCATAAAAGATGTAGGTGTGTGACAAATATCAGAAAATATGAAGAACTAAATTATTAAATTTTCAGTATTATAAGAAAAATATATTTATAAATTATAATCATTTCAGAAAATGACAGTGGTTTGCTCAGTTTATGAGCAGTTCATTACTGCTCTAAATTTGAATACGCGGCAACTTCCTTGGTGCATTTGGTTATAAACGAGAGGCTTTGCTCCCTTAGGGTCCCATCACGCTTTCCAACCACCACTTACGTTTCACATCCACCCTTCGACCGCAACGCACTGGTAACTCCACTCCGACCGGCCGGTGAAGGCAAGCCAGAGATGGGGGTTCTGTTCTTCGTCATTGTTTAGTCCAACCAGACGGTAAAGGCAAGCTAGAGATGAAGAACAGGGCCTTCCCTTGGGAGCACTCAGGTACGAGGGGTTGATACTCCCCAACAGCTCGCCACAAGCTGCCCTGCTCCTGGGTTATTATTTTTGTTATTAACAGAGAACGGTAGGCAGCGGCTTTGTTGTGCCCTGGCATTGCAGAAGTCTATGGACAGCGGTGACTACTTACTACAGGTGGCCCGTCTGTTCTTCTGCCTACCGAGAAACTAAAAAAAATGGACTTTCAGCAATATTTTATTATAATAACATGTCTTCTTTACTAAGTCCCTCTATGATATTCGAACCTTGAATTCTATAATGTAATAGTAAAAATGGTTTCTATAGTTGTTCATTCAAACGTGTGTAAATCCAATTCGATTACTTCTTGTATTGAATTTAATTTTATATATTTGTTTATTTTTGTCTTTCCATCCGGTCCTAGTTCCGATCCGGTTTATACAATTCTTTTCATGTGTATCTAAATTATCATTGAATTATGTACTATATAATTATTTTTTTACCCAAATATGTAAATAAAGAGTCCTAAGTTCTGTTGGGCAGTTGTAATATAATCATCTGAGCATTAATAACTAAATAATAGTAATATGGAGTATTATTTGATGTTGACATATTAGCCAAATGAAAGCACACACAGACCTAATTTCTAAGTCCATTAAGATATTATAATATCATCTTACCTACGTCCTATTACAGGGTGAAAGACCATGTTTGACACACATAGTAAGCAGTATTAGTGTCTACATCCAATGGTGTCATACTAACAACGCAAGTGACGCTGTGCTAGTAATGACACCGTATAATGATCGCATAAATAAGTGTAGTTGAAAGTAAGTAAAAACCTGATAGAATTTTTAGTGGGAAAAATAAAGTTGGTTTATAAAAATGCAAATTAAATCTTGAAAACTTATGTTTTATGTTTATTAATGATATTATTTTAACAATATAGAGATGACCATGAAAAAGAAATTAAAACCGTGTCCCAAAAAAGTCAACTAGCCTATTGACATAGTAATCAGAACAAGCTCGAAGACGCGGCTCTAATAATACTTCGTGACATATGTTCACGTTTTATGTTGGCGAAATCATCGGAAGTCTTGGCGATTTGAACACTAACCTCCCCATGCTCGGCTATACACATTTTGTTAGGATTCCAAAATATCTCTTATAGTCGGTGCTGGTTTTAGCAATACTAGCGCCCTGGGAGAGATTGCTATACCTACAGCACCTCCTATTCACTATCTAAATCACTGATCAAGACCAGCACTGGTAATTTATACCAGTACACGCTGAGTTGAGGCCGTATTTGTTATAAGCATGTTGTTTTTTACTAGTTTGTTGTTTAGTTTTAATTTAATTTAATTTAGCCATTACTTGCTTATAATGAATAAATATTTCTTTCTTCTTCTTTCTTTCTTTCTAAATCCTGGCGAAAAAATTAAAGAAACCAATAAGGGAAAGTATGAAGTTATAAAGACTGCTTCAATGGCGTAGTTGTAAAAGCGCATGCGTTACGACTGCTGCTTAGCTGAGGTCTCGGGTTCGATACCCGGGTCAGGTAAAGTGATATTGGGTTTTCTCTATCTAAAAATTCTCAGTATTACCCAGGAGTCTGGAATCTGTGCCCGGTATGGCGATAGGCTCGCCCCCTAGCGAATAGTGGGTGCAATGGTTTATCCTCTACCTACCCCTTCGGGGATTACAGGCGTGAGTGTATGTGTGTGTGTATAAAGTTATAAAATAAAGTATAGTGTAGTAGGCGTGTTCTAGCATGATGCCATTAATGATTTCGTCACCAGGTTAAAGGACATTTAAGACTTTTATGGTGAACTTGCCGCTGCTAAGTATGTCTCCGGCGCCGCGGGCGGTCGCCCAACCGCGCCCTAACGCCGACCCTGCTTATAATAAAGGATACACATCAATCGGTTTAGTAGTTTCGAGCAGTTTGCATTAATCGTCACTACCATCTACTTTGTTAAGAGTTTCTATATAACCTTGAGAATATATGTAGAAACTAGATGTTGCCCGTGGGTCTGCCCGCGTGGAAGTTGTTTTTGGAAGAAAATGTATACAATCTTATATTTTGCTATCCCATAGGAAGCGTGCATTTTTCCGGAATAAAAAGTAGCCTATGTCATTTTCTGACCCCTAAACTGCCACTATGCAAAAAATCATGTCGATCCCTTGCTCTGTGGAAAACGCAAATATCTCAAGGGACATATACATTTTACCGGGATAAAAACTAGCATATGTGCTATTTCAGCCTATAATCTATCGCTGTGCCAAACAACCAGATCAGTCCAGCCGTTGTGGCGTGACTGAGTAACAAACAACCATCCATCCATCCAAACATTCGCATTTATAAAATTAGTCTATTGAGATAGAAAATAATGGTACTCGAAGTAATTTTTACGGTTTGTGCGACAATTTAAGTTCAATAGTATATTATGTTCAATAGAACTCCAAAAGCCTTACTTTAATTAGTTCTAAGCCTAAAAAATATGTTGAGGCTAGGAATAGAGCAAAGAATAGATAAATTTACTTGATAACGTTACGGCTCAAAGTGCTGTTCTCTTTGTTTGTAATAATCTTGTCTAAATAACAATGTTTTTAAAGACTATATTATTTATAAGTGTTTATTGTTTGGTCTTTATTGACAATGATAAAAATAATTGATGTAAATGCGAAACTAACTCGTCTTTTATAATTATCAGTATTATTGAATCATCGCCAAAACATTGGTCCGATTTTGATATAATTTAGCATAAAGATAGCTTAAACCTTGGAGAAGATTCTATAATAGGCTATAAAGTTAAAGCACCAGAAAATGCGATTAAATCGACTTTACCATAGTTCGCGTGTACAATAAAGGTTCACTTAAAACTTTCCATCGAACGGAAATCTACCCGCGTCACGTCTTCACCCCATCCTCTATAATTATAGATGGTTGAAGCAATCTTCGTTAATAATAATAATAATAATAATACTAGTCCTGTATTATCCTGCATTAATATATGTTATTTGTGCTGGTGGTAGGATATTCGTATCCGCCCGGATAGCGCCCACCATACGAGTACCCTGGGCGAAAAACCCGCTATAGTGGCACACGCAAGTGTGTCGCGTTCCGGGATCAGCCAGATGTACACTACATCCGGTTTTGGTCGGGGGTCTGGAGTTGGGGTATAATGGCCATTTTGCGGCCTTTTTAGTACTCTGACACTAGACCCTCGACCGCTTCTTCACCTTCTTGCCCATGGCGTAGTGTGAAGAAGCATGCTGGCATGAGTGTGTTGAGTAGCGGGGGATAGATCGTCTCTCGCTACTCAGTACTCTATTTGGATCGCACTGCGCTTACCATTAGGTACAGTGCGGTCACTTTGCCGTGCCAGGATGAAAAAAAAGCACTGTCCCACTGCTGGGCACGGGCATCCTCCACTAATGAGAGGGGTTAGGCCTTTGTCCGCACACCGCGCTGGACTAATGCGAGTTGGTAGACTTCACATACCTTTGAAATTCCTGTTGGAATTCTCAGGTATGCAGGTTGCCTCATTATGTTTTCCTTCTCCGTTAAAGCAAACCATAATTAACAATGAATACACACGTAACTTTAGAAAAGTCAGAGGTGTGTGCCATTTGGGGTGGGTCTCGAAGATACGACTCGTTGTTGCCGGCTCGAGATTTCGTGCCGCAAACAACAAGGCTATCGCTGCTTCTTCATTATTATTCTATACAGTAAAGTCTGCCTGCTGTCTGTGTGTCATTTATTCGCTTGTCTAAATGCTGAACGGATATCTATTTTTATTCACGAGACCCCAGTAAAATAAATATAAAGAATATCATTATTATATTAATTTCCTCCCTAATTATTCCAAAAAACCTTATACGAGAGTAAAAAGTAAAAAATACATCCAGGTATAGTCTCTGAAAGAATGCAAGTCATATCGTAAAAGTCAGAATTGAAATTGACTTCAATTCCGCAATAAACAGACACATATTGATAGTTCCAGACAAATGGTTTTCATTGTGCGGTACCACTGAATTCCCCAACTTTCATTTCACACTTTCAGTGCGATGGCTTCAATATTCTATAAACCGCAAGCTTCGCAGGGTAAAATTTTTCTTTGCGCAACAGGGCTTACTCACTGCTACTTATCTACTGAAATAGTTAACGAATCTCTCGTGGGAGACATACCATATGTTCTCTACAAAATTCGTTCCTAAAGTAGACTATATTGTGCCTTTACGCTCTAAAGGGTAACTATTTATAAACCACTTGTCTATTACACGCATACCTACATAACAATGTTTCTTGGACCCTCTTCATAGCAACCCTTTTGAAATGTTCAAAACATCTCACACTATGGGAATTTAGGCTCGATCAATCCATAGCCCTCAGAAGATTTCTGAGTTCTAATCCAGAGGCGGAAGAAAGTTTCTTTAATTTATAAAATGAATTCCCTCTCATATTAAGAAAGCACAAATGCGAAAAAATGAGAAAAATATATTGTGTTTTAGTTTAATTTCCGGCATGATGACAGTTAACGCTGTTTTTATTAAGTAAATGAATATTATGTTTTTATGGTCCGTCTGTCCATCTACATTTCACGGCCAATTCATTCGGAGCCTCTTAGTGAGGTAATGGAATATTACTCTTGTAATAAGTATTTAAGAATTGTTATTAAATAGCTTATTTCAAAAAATCTTATTTTTATCTGTTAAAATGACATGAAAAATACTAAGATAAAAGACAAATAGCTTATTAAAACATACTATGTGACAATTTTATATCTTCAAGTTAGTTATACACATGTTTTGTTCTTCATTATAAGCTCAGTTTTGCAGAAGCATGTACGATTATAACTTTTCGGAGAATTTTATCATGAAATCTCAACGTGAAGTTTTATAATTTACATGTAACCTAATAATAAACTTTTTACCTACCTGACCTAGAAATTGAACATACTCTATGTTTCGAGTAGATGTCTATTTCTTTTGTTGTGTCAACATTGATAAGGTTTTTGTCGGGGGTCTACTCTGACACTATACCCTCGACCGCTTCTTCACCTTCTTGCCCGTGGCGTAGTATGAAGAAGCAGGCCGGCATGATTGTATTGAGTAGCGGGGGATAGATTGTCTCTCGCTACTCCATACTCTAATTGACGCTTACCATCAGGTGCAGTGTGGTCACTTTGCCGTGCCAGGATAAAAAAATATACTACTTTCGATTTAATACACTCGTCTCTATCTCATATTAAAATAATTTCTGGACAAATACATATTATCGCTGCTTTATCCCATAGGGTATGGCAGATACTATTGTTTTCTACTTTGCAAGACCTTGTCACAACTAGCTTAATCTATTTTCATAAATAAATAAATCTCGTTATGCATTCAAAAATAAACAAGTATTTTTCTTACTCCGAATTAACTACTGAATACTGCGTGAAATTAAGTATAATACTTATTATATTTCTCAGAATTTTTTGACAAAGAAGTTTGTCAAATTCATCCAAATATTTCCACAACACGTTATATAATACCAAGGTGTCCTGTATTTACCCTTTCTGTAAATCACCTTTTCACAAGCGAAATTCTGCTCACTCATTACTCGTGAAATCTTAAAAGCTTCACTAATCCTAAAATGAGATAAGTAAAACTTTGGATTTGGAAAGAAAATGCCGGAGGTACAGAGTGTTGTCATTAAGAAAATATTTTACGAAAAGCCATTTCTTACTTCCCTGGGGATCATCAGGACTGCCAAGAACAAAAACAATATAATTTTAACGAAAAGACTATCCTCCAATGCATCATCGAGTGTTAAATGCAGTGAATGATACCCTCGTGTATCAACGCCGTATTGGAAGTGCCAATGACGTGCGTCAGTGACGTATCGTCATATTATACTCTGCCAGTTTTACGCAGTGACAGTGACGCAGTAAAACCCACAGACGTGACAGCGTTGACGCTGCGTCACAGCCACTCGTGTTAAACGCTTGACGTGACGAAGATTGTAAATTACACAACTCAAGACTGTTAAATGAAATCTAACGAGAAATTAAAATGCTCTTGGTTTGATAAAATATATAAAACACAAAAATTTATTCTACCTATGTCCGTTATAGACTTTGAAACAACTCAACCGATTGCAATGAAATTTTGTGTTTATGTGGTTCAAACTTAAAAGTTAGGATAGTTTTAGATCTAATAGGTGGCGCTGTTGTCGGGATCTGAAATTCTTATTTTTTCAACGAAATTAGATCCATAGAGAAGGCGGTTTATGGCTGGACAAAGTCTGCCCGGGACCACTAGTAAAATATAGCAAGCAAGAGCTTGAAAACAAAGCAAATTTCTAACAATGGCAAAGTATACTTTTGTTAAAGCCTTTAAAAATTCATTCATTGTTTGTCAACCTCGGGCGGATTTGTGGAAACATTTATGAACGAAACTTGATATGAATACTGATAACTTTCAACGACATTTAAATATTATTACTGTTAAACAAAACCTAACATTTCATAATGATAAATTAGTTTTAAAATGAATTATTTACAGCCTCCGTGGCGCAGTGGGCGAGTAGCTGGCTGTGAAACGAGGAGCGTGGGTTCGATTCCCCTTCTAAGAGAATTGTTTTTGTGGCAGAGAAATATTTGTTTTATAATAATTCTAATTTTATTATAATAGAGACCGCAAAATCTTTCGAAGTTCCTAATAGTTATGATACTAGATAACAATATCTTACTGCGGGGTCAGGACTATGGGCGTGTTACTGTTGGGTGTTTTTTATTTTACTTTTTTTATCCACTCTTGATATAGGTATTAATGGCTGTTTTATATCGTATATTAATCTAGAGTTTATTGCCCGTTCTTCTCTAGCGAAACTGCATTCGTAACTGGCGGTAGAGTCAAAAAATTTACTGAATCTAAATTATGTATAACTTTTCATAGATTCAATAAATATTTGATTTAAATTTTTGATCATTAGTTAAAACCTATAAGCATTTAATTTTTGTTGTCATAAATAGTAATCTTTAACCCGTTGCATACAAATTCTCATCGTTTTCATTTATATGTATGAATTTGTAAAAAAATTGCAAGTAAATAGAAATCTCTGTAGGTATTTCGTATGAAACAAGAGATCCTTAAACACCATATTTAGTTACTCTAACACTAAGCCCGTTCATAATAAAACAAATTTCAAATAATTTATACATAAATAAAGTAAGTAAGTTCATTTGTAACAATTATTATGGTTCTACTAACTTTTAATTCATCCAATCAAAGCAATAACATTATAGCGGACGTGTTAGCTGAAATGGGTTGTCAGAATAATAAAGATAAAGCTTTGAAGTTGTAATTCACAAATTTGGGATTCATATTTGTAAAGCTTTTAACATTTAATAATATTTCGACTACATACAATACAACAATTCCTTATTATATAACCATAAAAGGATAACAACATAGGATACATACCCCAATCAAAATGAATAAGCAATTACAATTTATACTTATTTCTATTTTGCCATCAATTATATATCAATCAGACCATCATGAAAACGGATATTGAATTGTTCTTGCAAATAACTCTATCTATCGTAAGCTGTGAGTACCGTCAGTTATTTTACTATTTGATAAGTAGTTTATCAGGTGATCTCACTCATGAAGTAGGCCACAATGGAAATCACATAATATAAGAGCGTCGTAATTTGCTTAGATATTCAATAATCACCATTCGAGATTCAGCATTGGGTTTCAAGTCTAGTAATTTAAAGGTCGTAATGCCGAAATACTGTTTGACTGACATTGCTTACATCTAAAGTAAGAAGTTAATTTAATGTACGTCTCAGTGCAAAGGGTAATTCTGCATAAAATATTATAATGTGTGTTGTGTTAAAAACAGTGACCATGGGGTTTCTTGCCAGTTCTTCCCCATAGGATAACTGCGTTACGAACTAGCAGTAGCTTAATTAAACTGTGAAGTGATGAACTTGTGTTATTTCTACCAAACCAAATATACGATTTGCATCCCGAATAGATATGGGAATCTAAAAGGGATGATTGGGAATAATGGAATATATGAATTACTAGATGTTGCTCGCGGCTCCGCCCGCGTGGAGGTTATTTTTGGAAGGAAAGGTATACAATCCATGGAGGCATCTTAAGCTATTACACCTTTCTATATTTTGTTATCCCATGGATGCGTGCATTTTTTCGGGATAAAAAGTGGCATATGTAATTTTCTGATCACTAAACTACAACCATGCAAAAAATCATGTCGATCCCTTGCTCTGTGAAAAACTAAACTATTCCACGGGAACTGTACTTTTTTCCGGGATAAATAGTAGCCTATGTGCTATTCCAAACTATAATCTATCTCTGTGCCAAATTTCAACCAGATCCGTCCAGCCGTTGTAGCGTGATTGAGTAACAAACATCCATCCATATTCCATCCAAACATTCGCATTTATAATATTAGTAGGATATTATATACCTAGTCAGGTCATAAATTCTGTCACATGTTTAATATAAAATAATTGAAACAAGTTTATTCATTATGTAACCATTTATATACCAAAATGAACTTAACAAAACATAGATTCTTATGATACTAAAGTTTATTCAAAATGACCTCCGTGATTTTGAATACATGCCTTCAATCTGCGCGGCCAGTTGTCTATCGCAGCACGAACGAGGTCCATGTCAATATCGGCGGCTGCCTTAATCAAGGATGTCTTGAGTGACTCCAAATTGGGATGAGGCTTTGAGCACGTCTTTTCCTCCAAGTGTTGCCATATCTTGTAATCTAACGGATTCAAATCTGGACTGGAGGAGGGCCAGTCTTCGTGCCGGATGAAGTTTATTTCACGCGCCGCCAGCCAGTCTTGTGTGCTCTTCGCTCTATGAGCTGGCGCTGAATCTTGTTGGAATACCCAGTGCCTGTTATTGAACATGGTATGAAAAACAGGTTCCACAAGATTCGTCAGGACTGTATTTTGATACACAACTGCATTCGTTTTTACACCTTTCTCACAAAAATGTACCTATGTTAAGCCCCAATAAGAAACTCCCAACCATACCATGAGCGAGGATGGAAAATGACCTCGTTGGACACGCGGAATACGGTTGCTCGCTTCTTCACTACTGTGTGCGTACACCTTATCATTTTGTTTGTTGTAGCTCTCTTCTACGGTAAAAATTTTTTCATCTGAAAAAAGAATTTCCCGATATTTTTTTCCCGCGTACCGCTTCAACAAAGCGCAGCATCTCTTCAGTCTCAGGAACATTAGACGAGCATTCAAACGATGTCCTGTTTTTCTTCGATATGCCCGAAGCCCTAACTCTTCATTTAACACCCTTTTCACCGTGATTCTGCTTAACCCCATCTGAAGGGCCAACAGTTTCTGCTTACGTTTGGGATTTCTTTGAATTCGCGCCTTCACAGCTTTTATCACTGCTGGAGTCCTAACAGACCGAGGGCGACCACTTCTTGACCTGTAATCTACACTAGAGTCTTCATTGTATCGTTTGATGGTACGATAAACGAATCTTTTGGTTATATTCAAATTTTTCAGTATGTCAAAAATTTGAATTGGCGCGTAACCGCAACGATGCAACGCAATTACTGCAACACGGTCTTCTTTAAGCGTCCACTCCATATTTAAAAATGAGTAAAATTCTAAAAAGTATACATTTTTATTTCATGAACAATTTGAAATTCGAATTCAATAAACTTTTTTGTCGCCAGCATTCTAAAATAAAAGTTTTTACTGTGTGACAATACTTATGACCTGACTGTGTATATAGTAGAAGTAGATATTCCATTATTGGTACAAATAATGGCATGTCCATACTTAAAATATAAATATTTTGTTGTTATGTAACAATTTGACTCGTGTATAATATAGGAAAAATATGCCGCATTTAATATATTCTAGCTGTTTACCACGGCTCCGCCCGCGTGGATATAGCTAGCTTAGTAGCTTTTAGTAGTTATATCACTTCATATCTCACCACGCCTTATGGCCGTAATACAGCTATTGTGAACTATAAATACTCATAACTAATAAACTAATCGAATAAACAGATTTTAATGAAATAAATTTATTGGCGATTCTTTTGTAAAACATAGTACTTTAGACGTGATGCCTTGACAGCCAGACAATAATTAAAAAAAAATGTTTTGGGATCTATATCGATATTATAACGTAACACAATCAAAATGTTGCAAAAATGTTATCATAGTATCTATTAATTATTATTATTATATATATGTGTAATAAATAGTAATTAAATTCCTGTACTGAAAATAAGCATAAATATGTGAGATTCGTAAATGTGAGTAGGTATATACAGAAGCAGTTTCAGTCCAGCATACATTAACTGTAAATGCTGACATGATGATTCACTGGAAACGTCTAGAAGAGGCGCCGGAACTTCGCGCTGACAGGAAAATATTTAAATAGACCCTTCAGAGAAGAAGCTCTTTATACAACCCTTTGCCGACAAATTCAGGTAGTTTACGAACAATATTATTGAGTAAAATAGCAAATCTTAAATATTTCTAAAGTTATAACTTACTTCTATAAAGGCCAATAAGTCCAGTTCAATAACATAGACTTCAAAAATGCAATAAAAATTTATAATATAATTAATATAAAAAAGTAACAGCACTTCATCAATCTTATTACTACATATTATAAATGCGAATGTTTGGATGGATGGATGTTTGTTAATCACGCAAGAACGGCTTGACTGATCTGGTTGAAATTTGACACAGAGATAGATTATAGTCTGGAATAGTACATAGGCTACTTGTTGTTTTGAGCCCCTTACTCTTTGAAAACAACATGATTTTTTACATAGTGTTTGTTAGTTGCGGGGTCTGACAATGACATAGGCTTCTTTTTATCCCGGAAAATGCACGGTTCCTATATAGCAAAATATAGAACGATGATTTTATACCTTTTCTTTCAAATATAACTACCACGCGGACGAAGCAGCGAGCAAAAGCTAGTCATCTATAAAGTTAGTAAAAGAGCCGCAGCTCTCTTAAAAAAATACATGTTAAACTAAATGTCGAATGCAAAACCTTTTCATTTATTTTACAGAACAAATTGACTTGGATTTGATATGACTGTGCTTGGAGCTGCATAAAAGGTTGGTCTAACGATTGTGACGTCAACCCAGTGTCTATTGCTAATTAATAATGTTGGAAGAAATGGCAAATCGGCTCTGATTTCTTTAATGGAACTGACCTTAACATGAAGTGGTCAAATTCAGAACTGGGGTCATATCTAGAAGAAGGTATTTTAAGACATAGACAATAACTGTCTTTTAGCCGAAGTTGACATTTATATTTATGACTTATTTGAATATTTTCTCTATCAGTTTCTTTGAGATTTGCATGATAAAGAAATCTGAATGAAATTAGATTAAACTTTCAAAGTATGAGATCATATATGTAATTTGATTCCCTAGATTAAATTCGAACATTTTTAAATTACAAACGAATATATGTGAACTCAGATGATTGCATTCTACGCTCTATATTATTCGTATTCCTTAGTGGCAAAGTAATAATTACATGTGTAATATATTGTATTTTATGAATAATAATAATACTAGCCCTGTATTAAACATTGCCCCACTGCTGGGCACGGGCCTCTTCTACTAATGAGAGGAGCTAGGCCTTAGTCCACCACGCTGGCCTAATGCGGGTTAGGTAAGGTTAGAACCTTAGAAATTCGTATGAGAATTCTCAGGTATGCAGGTTTCCTCTCGATGTTTTTCTTCGCCGGTAAAGCAAGCGATAATTAACCAACCAATTATGCCAATATCTCTACTTATTGTATTTATTTTATAATACTAGCCCTGTATTAAACATTGTCCCACTGCTGGGCACGGGCCTCCTCTACTAATGAGAGGGGTTAGGCCTTAGTCCACCACGCTGGCCTAATGCGGGTTGGCAGACTTCTCATACCTTCGAAAAACTCTCAGATATGCAGGTTTCCTCACGATGTTTTCCTTCACCGTTAAAGCAAGCTATAATTAACATTTTAATACACACATAACTTTAGAAAAGAGAGGTGTATGTCGCTTGGGTTTCGAACCTACGACTTTCGTCTTGACAGTCCGTACCGCAACCAACTAGGCTATCGCTGCTTTTTGTATTTATATATTTATTTTATTATTACTAAATTCCTGGCAACTACGTGTGAAAGTTTTTTTGAGTAAAAGGCAGTAATCTACCAAACCTGACACCGGCTTCGAGAAGTTTCGAGACGCAAGAGGTTTTAACACATTACCACATTTTATCAACTAAGATGCATAACTATACAATGAGCGCTGAAAGTAGGCGTCCTTATAAATTATTTAGATCCAATAGACAAACCTTAATTATGGAACGAGGTACTAAAGCTGATAAGTGTAATCAGCACTCCACATTATCAGTTAACAGGTCCAATATTCAGACTAATTTTGTGTCGACGCTATGTCAACACTCAATGTTTATCCACGATTTTTTTTATCCTGGCACGGCAAAGTGACCACACTAATAATAATAATAATTTAATTTATTCTCTCTTCACAAATGTTCGACTTAAAGTAACAAATATTATCCCAACTATATTTCACCTTTGTGAGAGACTGGTGCCCGAGGTAGGTTTTCCAAGAAAACCTGTCTTACAGGTCACCAAAGCCCCACCCGTGGATATAATTAATCCTAATAACAACTCGTGGAGAAGGCTTACGAGTACAATACACCTGTCATCATGTGCTTTGTTGACTACACCAAAGCGTTTGACTGTGTCAATTGGGAATGCTTGTGGAGAGTCTTATTGGAGATGGGAGTACCATTACCTTGTTTCTTCACTCCAAAACCTATACCTTAACGGCCAAGGTATAGTCAGAGTGGATAAAGAGACATCAAAACCCTTTCATTTTGGCGAGGGAGTACGCCAGGGCTGTATTTTGTCTCCAAACCTATTCAATGCATATGGGGAATACATCATACGGCGAACTTGCGAAGATTGGAAAGGCGGTGTAAGTATTGGTGGAGTAACTCACCAACTTGCGGTACGCCGATGACACAACTCTCCTTGCTGCGAGCGAGGCTGAAATGGTTGCTCTTCTGGATAGAATGGAACAAATCAGTCAAACCATGGGACTCTCCATAAACAGAGCGAAGACGAAGACCATGTTAGTGGACCGAGCCCATAAGCTACACATCACCGGAGCACTTAATCTTGAAACAGTTGACGACTTTGTCTATCTAGGATCCAGCATTAGTAATAACGGTTCGTCTGAATTAGAAGTTCGTAGACGCATAGGCATGTCAAAAAATGCTATGTCCCTGCTGAAAAAAATTTGGAAGAACAGGAGTACCAAAACACGCCTCGTTCGTACACTCGTGTACTCCATTTTCTTATATGCCTCTGAAGCGTGGATCTATTGTCAGAGTACGCATAAGGCCGCGAAACGGCCAAACATCGTACCCCAACTCTAAACCCCCGACAAGAACCGGATGTACACTGGCTGATCTGATGTACTTGTGTGCCATGTGGTTTTACACCCTGTGTACGGTGGTCGCTATCCGGGTGGATATAAATATCCTACCACCAGCATCTATCAGCTTACAGTAGGTACATTGCATAACCCATTACGAATTTTAAATGGAATTCCACACTTTAAAATGGGGTTGGCATATATCTTGTAAATAGTAAGCTATCTAGTTTTTAGTTAATGGTAGCACATCAGATTTTGAGTATAAAAATGTAATTTATCCGCCAGTCTAGATCAAAGCAAGGAATCTTTATTTAAGACCCATGAAGATGAGTAATTTATTTTCAGTATAATGTAATTTCTTTCATATTTCGTTTGTATGTTTTGACAGCCTCTGTGGCGCAGCGGACGAGTAGCCGGCTGTGCAACGAGAGGCCGTGGGTTCGACTCCCGCACCGAAAAAAAAGGTTTTTGTTTCGGATCTGGGTGTTGTGGGACCGTAGTCCCTTGTAGTTTTTGATACCCACGACACAGGTTTTACCTAATGCGGGGTCAGTACATGTGTGTGACAGTTGGGTGTATTTTCTTATTATTATAATTTACTATATATAAACTTAACGCAACCAGTATACATATATAAAAATACAACAAAAATTGAAGTACCATTTTATGTGACACCAACAAAAGTGTGACGTAGGTTTTTATTTATCATTGAATCGTAATTAATAAACGTTCACACACAATCTCGTTAAAACGTTTATTCTGACATGACCTTATATCAAACATAGGCATGAAAAATTGCTGCAGTAATGTACACTAACAATAAATAAAAATATACTTCGGATGGAGATTCAGCGTTAAGCCACAGATATTGCTAGAACTGGAAGAAATAAATTTATTACAAAAGTAAATAATGTAGTTTGGCGAACGAGAATGTAATATATAACAATTATATGATAGTCTATTATCCTAATAATATTATAAATGTGAAAGTATGTATGTTTGTTACTCAATCACGCAAAAACGGCTGAGCAGATTTGGATAAAATTTGGCACTCAGATATTTTATCAGTTGGATTAACACGTGGGTATGTTTCTTGCCTGATATAGAAAGATATAGCTTAAGATGCCTCCATAGATTGTATACCTTCTTAAAATAATTGCCAATTACGGGCGGAGCCGCGAGCAACACCTAGTAATAAATAAGCCTGGTAACCCACGATTTTGTTAAATTCAATGTACTGCAGAAAGGACGTGATTATGAGGTATTGTTTGAATTTCGGTTTCTAATCTCAATATACTTGAATTTATAGTATGGATACGTTTATTATTTTAGACACAATACAATCCTACTAATCCTATCCTACTAATATTATAAATGCGAATGTTTGAATGGATGGATGGATGTCTGTTACTCAATCACGTTATAACGGCTGGATGGATTTGGAAATCTAGCATAGAGATAGTTTTTAGTCTGGAATAGCACATAATCTACTTTTTATCCCAGAAAAAGCACGGTTCCCGTGGGATCGTTTTGTTTTTGTTTTGTACAGAACAAGGGATCGACATGATTTTTGTGTAGTGTTAGTTGAGCGATTTGAGAATGACATAATCTACTTTTTATCCCAGAAAATGCACGGTTCCTATGGGATAGCAAAATATAGAAATGTGTAATAATAGCTTAAGATGCCTCCATGTATACCTATTCTTCCAAAAATAACTTCCACGTGAGCGGAGCCGCGGGCAACATCTAGTAGACTATATACCAAGGAGATATTAAAAGAAAATAAAGAATATCGAAATGTGAACAACGATTTAATGAGTTGAAAAGGAAAGTCATAAAATTTTTACATGACTTCGCCTAAAGGCATCGGATTGTTATATTTCTGTTAAATGTGTAGTATTATATTTAATTGTAATGACGTATTTGGAGAACTAAATGTGACAGGATCACTGACGAATGTCAACGTATCATCCATTACTAATATTATTAATACGAAAGTTTATTTGTTTCACGGTTAAACGGCTGAACGGATCGTAATGAAATTTGGAAAAGAGATAAATTATATCCCGGGGAAGGACATAGGCTAAATCCCTACAGGGGGCAAGGTCAGGGGCTAAAATGATAAGGTATTCTTTAGATGCACTCTTAAGATTCAAGCATAACCCCTGAGAGGAGGACGATCGCTACAGGCGCGTCAGTGCAGGAGACAACTCCTTGGATTGTATATTTTTCTCCCATAAATAGCCTCTACGCGGGCGGAGCTGCGGGTAAGAGCTTGTTTTTTATATTTCCCATATCTGACATCTCTATTAACATTAGAATTATTACACACTGGCGATTGCGCGATAACTGCGCACGTCTCGCCTAGTCGAGAAATATATATACTAGTATATAAAAGTCCTTAAGAGGATTATAGTGGCCCGTTATTTACTTCAACCCATCCGGTTATTTTAATGCTACTGAGCTATAAATATTTCGTTGCCAGTTAGAATTGCTAATAAAAATATACCAAATAATATTAAGGAAAAGTGCCTCGGTGGCGCAGTTGTAATTGCGAATGCGTTACGACTGCTGTGCTGAGGTCTCGAGTTCGATCCCCGGGTCGTGTAAAGTGATATTGGGGTTTTCTATCTAGAAATTCACAGTATTAGCCCGGAGTCTGGAAACTGTGCCCAGTATGGCGATAGGCTCGCCACCTATCATATTATGGGACGGATATTCGGAGAAAGTGTAGGGTTGGTTATTTTTTATTATTATTGCTAACTGATCTGCCATTTGGCTTAAGCATACAAACATATAACATTTTTACCATAACTTCAAGCAGCTAATAAATGTTTTAAAAATCTTGTTGGAGTATAAGGTTAGAGCCGGTACTATAAAATTGTTTTTAATATACTAATTAAATAGGTGTAATCGATTATAAATTTACTCAATACGATCATTCATTCATTAGCGACAGTAATTTTATCATAGACGGAAATATAAAGTTAAGACTCATGATAGTTAATCGGATTAAGAAGAGCTTTTCTAATGATGACGTCATAAGGCTGTCAAAAGTATGGATAAGCTTTATGAACCTGGAATTTATCCCATCAAATATCCATAATGTTAGATTATTTCATGACGAAAAATTATAAATAAATAAATACACCCAACAGTCACTCACATAGTTCTGACCCCACATTAGCTAAAACCTGTATCGTGGGTCTCAAGAACTACGAGGGACTTTTGTCCCATAACACCCAGACCCGAAACAAATATCTGTCTGTCACACAAACATTTGTCTCGGTGCGGGAATCGAACCCACGGCCTCTCGTTTCACAGCCAGCTATGCACCGCGCACAACTCACTAGCTAGAACAAAAATGTAATGTTAGTTAATCAAAATTGTTTAAAATTTACGATTCAGTCTCTGCAAGAGTGGATCTCAGTAGGTACCACGGACCACCGCTTTCTCTGTTCCTACCGCCAGGTACAAGCATGAAGTCAGTCAGAGAAAAAACAATGCTCGCACCATATCCTCTAGCAATTGTACATTAGCATGCATCCGGTGCAATCACCCTCCGCCGAACCGTACTCGAAAGCGTTCGCTTATGCAAGGCTTCGGTTGTCAATTAGTTTACTATCCACGAGATAATAAGTCCACCTTTATTAGTGTTCTTTCGCCGGCAAAAAAACATCTTGTATTGTGTTCTCGTTTGCAGGACTTTAAAGCCAGTAAAATTTAAGAAGATATATTGTAACAAATAAAAAAATATTTTATTTGTTACAGCAGTTTTTTTATTGCCTGGATAGACAGACGACCAGACGGGCCACCTGATGGTAATTCGACACCGCCGCCCATAGACTTCTGCAATGCCAGGGCACAGCAAAGCCGCTGCCTACCGTTATTAGTTAATCTGTATATATAAAAGAAGAAACTGACTGACTGACTGATCGATCAACGCACAGCCTAAACAGCTGGGGTTAGAGACTTGAAATGTTGACAGTAGGTACCTTTTGTGACGTAGGCATCCACTAAGGAAGGGTTTTTGGAAATACCACCCCTAAGGGGGTAAAATAGGGGATGAAAGTTTGTATGAAAATCCGTCATTTTTGAAGTTAAATTCATGAAAATTAGTATTTGGCATTTTAGTTAAATTTAAAAAATATATGTTTCAGGATTTTTGGAAATTCCGCCCCTAAGGGGGTAAAATAGGGCATGAAAGTTTGTATGAAAATCCGTCATTTTTAAGTTAAACGCATGAATATTGGTATTTTGTATTGTATACTTTTTCTCCCAAACATGACCTCCACGTGGGCGGAGCCGCGAGCAACAGCTAGTAGTACATATATCTAAACGGCGATAGTCTAGTTAGTTGCGGTACGGACTATCAAGACGAACGTCGTATGTTCGTAACCTGAAGGAATAGACGACTGACTTTTCTAAAAGTTACGTGTGTATTAAATGTTAATTATCGCTTGCTTTAACGGTGAAGGAAAACATCGTGAGGAAACCTGCATACCTGAGAATTCTCATAAGAATTTCGAAGGTATGTGAAGTCTACCAACCCGCCTGGCCTAATGCCAGCGTGGTGGACTAAGGCCTAACCCCTCTCATTAGTGGAGGAGGCCCGTGCCCAGCAGTGGGACAATGTTTAATACAGGGCTAGTATTATTATTAGTACATATATTGTATTAGTTGTAGCTAGGTATATCTACGAATCCCTGTTAGATGCGCGTGATAGACTAACCTAAGTCCTATCATTAGTACACTAGGCGCGTCAGTGTTACTGTATTTTTTTTAATCCAGGCACGGCAAAGTGACCACACTGCATCTGATGGTAAGCGCAGTGCCGTCCAACTAGAGTAGCGAGAGGCGATCTATCCCCCGCTACTCAACACAATCATGACGGCCTGCTTCTTCACACTACACCATGGGCAAGAAGCTGAAGAAGCGGTCTAGGGTCTAGAGTCAGTGTAGTCAGTCAGAGTACTTAGAAGGCCGCAAAACGGCCAAACATTGTACCTCAACGTATGATCATATTCTTACTATTTACGATATTTTACTCTTATATTCAAAAGTGATGACTGCGTAATTTTATTATAATCATAGTTACTTTGTATAATAAATTATTACGTAGCAAACTTATTTAAATATTCAATTTTGTACATCAGAATATAAAATCTAGAATGAATAAATATATCTCCTATTCTAATGGTTTAATAAGTTAGAATGGATATCTTATTTATTACCTAATTTATAGCTAACACCTGCCCGAGAACCTATTCTCGGAGATGTTAGAGCTTTAGCGCCTTGTTTTATTTGTGTTATATCTAAAATTAAACCATGTTTGTCGACTGTTGCTTAGATTAATTAATATTCCGATAAATCACGTGCGGCTGTGATGTTATTTTTAAATAAAGTACTAATACCAACTTAATAATAAATAATTGAAAGTCTGCTTTTATCTTACCTTTTAAATGAATCATTACTATTATTAATAAATGTATATTTTAAAATATAGATTTATGGAAGTATTTATGTAAGTAATGGCAGCATACTTAAGCCGAGAAACTGGGAGGTTCTGGGTTAAAATCCTATATCTGGCAATCACAATATTAGTATTTAATTAAAAAAATCACATTAGGGTTGTCCGGGATTGAAATTTCAATCCAATATGGCAATAGGCTCGCCATTTATCACATTATGGACTGGGAATAAGCTTTACGCAACTTGGATGTATTAGTTTTAATGCCTTTTATTGTTAATTAATGTTAATTATAAACAATAAAAATAAATACATTGTTTTAGATTAATATTTTAACATTTAATAAAACTCACCTCTTCAAAAATCAAAACAAATATCCATCCAATGTTTCTTGTTCTTTTTTCAAACCACAAAACACTGGCCATAAATGTTTTACAAACTGTTATGAACTTTGATCGAGGTTGGGACAGGATATTATCGGATAATACTGGCGAAACAGCCCGTCGGTTGGCGCGCAAGCCGGCGAACAACTGAGATTCGACCGTATACATTTTCCTCACGCACCACTGTTTGGCGTTATTACGTTGAACACTTGACACCTTTTCTATTTTGTTTTTCCGATATCGACAAGTGACAATATTCTTCACCCCATATTATTGAATTATAGTTACAACGTGCCGTACATCCGCAACTTATGTCTCACTAGATGTTGGCCGCGGCTCCGCCCGTGTGGCAGTTATTTTTGGAAGAAAAGGTATACAATCCATGGAGGCATATTAAGCCATTACACCTTTCTATATTTTGCTATCCCATAGGAAGCGTGCATTTTTCCGGGATAAAAAGTAGCCTATATCATTTTCTGATCTCTTATTTTCCACTATGCAAAAAAACATATCGATCCCTTGCTCTGTGAAAAACTAAATCGCACGGGAATTTTACATTTTTCCGGGATAAAAAGTAGCCTATGTGCTATTACAGACTATAATCTATCTTTGTGCCAAATTTCAACCAGATCCGTCCAGTCGTTGTAACGTGAGTGAGTAACAAACATCCACCCATCCAAACATTCGCATTTATAATATTAGTAGAAAGTTGAATTGTACAGGTTGCTGAGTTTTTATTCATATAATATTTCAAAGGCCCTTGTCAGATCTCCTTTTTTCACATATAAATAAAAGGCGTTTGGTGTCAAGAAAAGATGAATGAACTTAGAAAGTATGGTTCATAGTTCTTCTATTTAATAATATATAAAGAATATTGTTTATTTGGGTACATAATATATGCATGACTTCTATCAACCAGGAGCAAAAATTATCTATACTAATATTATATAGAGGAAAGATTTGTATGTATGTTTGTAACGAATTATCTCAATAAGTACTGGACCGATTTTAAAACTTCACCATTTGAATGCTACATTATCACTGATTAATAAAGGCTATTTTAATTGCAAGTTTTTTCTTAATAAGGATAGAAAGGTGTAATAGCCTAAGACGCCTACACGGATTGTATACCCTTTCTTCCAAAAACCACCTACACGCGGGAGAAGCCGCGAGCAACATCTAGTATTTTATAAAGTAAAAGATCCATTGAGCGTATAAAAGCAAGTACAGGAGAAAATGATAATAATTATATGACTGAAAAATGCCACTGAATTTAAGGTGTATTATATGTATAAAATTATACGTATACTAATATTTTACTATAAAGTACCGATTCTATTCGATCATATAATATTTTGGAACACGATACACAATGCCTTCTTAAATCCACATGCACCACCATAGGTAACATTGTAGTACTTAAGCGTTATATAAACCGACCGCTTCTTCACCTTCTTGCCCATGGCGTAGTGTGAAGGAGCAGGCCGGCATGATTGTGTTGAGTAGCGGGGGATAGATCGTCTCTCGCTACTCGATACTCTAATTGGACCGTACTGCGCTTACCATGAGGTGAAGTGCGGTCACTTTGCCATGCTAGGATAAAAAAAAATATAGACATACATATACACTCACGCCTGTAATATACAGCGAGACCTGTAGGTAGGCAATCAGTACACCCACTTTTCACCGAATTTCAGTCCCATAATGTGACAGAACATATCGCCATACCGGGCACAGGTTCCAGACTCCGGGCTAATAATAAGAATTTCTAGTTAGAAAAACCCAATATCACTTTACCCGACCCTGGGATCAAATCCGAGACCCCAGCACACCAGTCGTAACGCATGCGTAATTACAACTGCGCCACTGAGGCATATAGCCAGTAAGAACTGATAACAGTAAGATGGTCAGGTAAGAATTTTCTATCTAATAATAGTTAGGAAATTTTGACGTAACCATACTCGCTCGTTTTCTAGATTCTCCTACAAAAATAGGGGGTTAAAATGATTAATTGGCATTAGACCTTGAAAGTTCAGAACCCGAAGTTCTCAGAAATGTTACGTACGATAATTAACTGAATAAATACGCGAATTTTAAAAATAAAATAAATGTAGAAAAGAGACATATTAACTGAAAGGTAATAAATAACATGGTAATTGTATTAATTATTCCTAACTTATGAAAGGATCCCAAATATTGTTTTATAAGCTTTCGAACCTATGACCACCATCCAAACTGTTTAACAACTTTTGGTTTTGAAATTTGCTGAAACTTTGAAGGTTGGAATGATATTACCGCGCCGACGTAGGGAAAATCGATACGACCATGGCTTTATAGCAAACGATTAGCGATTTAGATTTATAGTTAAAATAATAAATAACACCCAACAGTCACACACACAGTCCCGACCCCACACTAAGATAGACACACTAAGTCTTGTGTCGCGGGTATCGCGGACTACGAGAGACTTTCGGTCTCACAACACCCAGACCAATGTCTGTATTATGTTGTCCGTTTGACGTCCAAAGTCCTTTTATGAGAGAGTACATCCGTTTTCTTTCCTTACACAGCCGCTAGATTTGACTCGTTTCCGCCCGCTATACGCCTTGATCGCCCTCTAGGTACCTTAACTCAAACTATAATAATCACAGAAGCCGCCATCTTTTGCTTATTGTTGCAAAGTTTTTCAAACTGTGCACACCGTTGGATAAAATTATTATAGTGCGATAATTTTTCTTAAAATTTTCGAGTTTAAAGTAGAAAATTTACTTAGTAATATTTAAAAGTGATTAGTTTCCGTCCGTTTTGTTATTGGAGTTATGCAAGAAATATCAGCAAGAAAACGGTCGAAATATGTTTTCGCCAAATGCGGGCCGTAGCAACAGCGTGCCAGACCGCGGCACCGTACAACTTGCAGTAAGATAACAAGGAATAAAGGTTTGAATTGTCTCAGCACCTGGTAAGTCAGCTTAACAACATTATAATAATAATTTTTCTGTTACCGTCACTACCAAATCTAATTTGATCACGCGACTATTTTTCTTACGTACGATATAAGATTTTCATCAAGCATCCACCTTCAGGAGGAATTGATATATTTGCCAATATGAGCGTTTTAAAGAAAGTCCTGTTCTTGACTTGTCACAATATGCAAAGATTCAATTCTTCTGATTGGAAAAGGTGCTCTTTATGCAGATATATGATGGAGATGACGCATTTTTGCGGCGCTGTCTAACGCCCCTGTGGCGCAATATTAAAATATTAAACCATAAATTTAGATGTGGAAATTTCGAGCGTGTGACTCTCCTCGCGAGGTTTACCTGCATCGTTGAAGCAAGTGTATATATGGTGAATACACGTGTAATTTGGAGGAGTCAGAGGTGTATACTAAATTTGGGCTGAACGAGCCCGCGACTTTCGTCTGGACGATCGGTACCGCTTTTAGCTGGGCTATGGCTGCTTTTAATTGTTTAGTTATTATAATTTTATTATTTTTAAAGTGGGTATACATCTACATGTATGTCTACACATACTACCATCTTTGAAATAATTTCATCCACAAAACTTGCAAATATTTGCAACAACAGTTTTGAGGACAAAAAAGGAAGAGGGGAGCATAAAAAAGGCGCTCTTAAACAGGCAAAATGCGAAAAAGACCATAAGTTACGTTTCTATCCAAACAAAGCTGTTTTGAAAATTATATCTGGGTCTCGAATTGCATTCAACTGTACACTTCTTTTAATTTTACCAACATTAGATGTCATGACTGTCTTTTAAAATTAATTCATTGGAAATTCAAAGAAGGTAAATTATTATAATCTAATAATTTTATAGCCTGGTTGTCTGACTCCTTCTTTTTATATGCGCGCTGTTTTAATAACCAAAACACACTCCGTGATCGTGCTCAAATAATATTGTAACTATTCATCGGGGGCGATCTGTGTTCACCTCGACAACAAAAACACGAAACACACGTACACACACACAGTTTGTGGCAAGACATCTGGAAGCAACGCCCTCCGGGATTATGCTCAAATAATATTGTAACTAATCACCAGGGACGATTTGTTTTCACATCGACCACAGCCAACGTCCATACCACTTTGAATACACCGGTTCTCGTCCGATCACCAAAGTCAAGCAACGTTAGGCGCGGTCAGTACTTGGATGGGTGACCGCCTGAGAACATCGCGTGATGTTACACAAGGCGCACACACAATTCGTGGCACTCTGTGGCGCAGTTGTAATGTAAACGTGCGTGTTGCTACTGCTGTGCTTGGGTTTTGGGTTCATTCCCCGGGTCGGGTAGAGTGATATTAATAATAATAAGTAACACCCAGCAGTCACACACACACGGCCCCGACCACGTTACACTAAGATGCGATTCTTGTGTTGTGGGTGTCGGGGACTGCGAAAGACATTCGATCTCACACCACCCAGACCCCGTACACAGATGTCTGTCGGTCGCACAGACATTTGTCCCGGTGTGGGAATCGAACCCACGGCCTCCCGTTTCACAGCCGGCTGCTCGCCAACTGCACCGCGGAGGCTGTTGAATATTGGGTTTTTCTATTACGAAATATCAGTATCAGTTCAGTATGGCCAGAGGCTCGCGTCTGTCACAACGTACGACGGTTATGGGTTCGGTGAAGTGTGGGTGTGCTATTGCACCTCTCGTATAACTTAATCGATCGCGTAATGTTCAGCTTAAAGGCCTTAAATCTATTGATGGCGCCGCGGAATTACGTCATTTCCATCAAAATCGCGTAACAAAATCTGAGTCATATCAGAGCCAGATATGCTACCTACTACGACCTGCCATTTGGCCAGGCAGCGGCACCGAAGTGGTTCACTTCATTGACAATGTAGGGTACCAGAATATACTCCAGTCACAGGCAAATTCTGCAATAAACTTTTTAGCCAGCCTGGGCTAGTTTATAAATTTGGGTAAATCGATCACTGCCCCGACGAGATCGATAGAATATCTGAGTATCAATTGGGGCACAGGAGACAACAGAATCCTTGCCGCAAGATACAAGATACACCAGAGCCTTCAACAGCAGGTTCAACGCCTCTTAGGGTACCTAAATGATGCAATCTTCATCACCCTCTGGGGAAGGTTGCTTTTCCATTCTTTGCAGCGTCAGAACCTCTACCACAAGAAGAAAAACCAGAGCCTGCCTACACGCCCCGCTGCCGGCAATTAGGCCCTCTAGCAGGCCAATGCCTCTAAGGGTACCTAAATTATGCGACCTTCATCACCCTCCGGGGAAGGTTGCTTTGCCATTCTCTGCAGCGTCAGAGCCTCTACCACAAGTCACAAGATACACCAGAGCCTGCCAACACGTCCCGCTGCCGGCAATTAGGCCCTCAAGCAGACTCAACGCCTCTTAGGGTACCTAAATTATGCGACCTTCATCACCCTCCGGGGAAGGTTGCATTGCCATTTTCTGCAGCGTCAGCAATTTGAAAAATACCACGCGAGCCTTCTGTATATTTCGGAATAGTCCTTGATAGATCTCAAATGGTGGCTAGAAAACATTGCTCTAGAGTCTGATACATACATAGATGCTTCCTATGACTTCTATTATGACAGATGCTTCGCATAGACAATGGGGCCATTTAGTAAATTACAAAACCAGTCAGATTTATTTATATAAGAAGTGTAGTAAAAGAGCAACTTCAAATTTAGCACGGTGATTGCTACAACATCAAGAAGCAGCAGCTCTCGTACACACACCAGTGATTCTTAATGAGCGAAAACTGAAGTTGCTGTTGAAGGACTAACCGGCTCTGATGGACAAGCTCAATATTGTACTCATCTCTCACTACTTTCCGGGATTGTACAATACGGAAGCCGGCAAACTCTCACGCACGGGCTCCGAGTGGCACCTTATAAACAAGGCTACGTCAAAGTTTTTGAAACGATGGGAACACCAAGTAGCGACCTGTTCTTCGTACCAACATCGCATAACACTTATCGAACGCCTATTATCACAGGTCAGCTCCCTGATTCCCATCAATAAAGTAAATTTCGGTTGAGATCATGCTGGAGACCATAAGTCTTATGTCTCAATTGTGATTAAACAGTCACATTCAGGCTGTCAAAATAATCTAACTTCTTATTACCGAAACTCTGACAGTGAGATAAGTGCTTAGCAAATTTGTTTTCATTAAATAAATTGCCGTAGAATTCTTATGCATTTTTCAACAAAAGCGTCAGTATGTAAAACTATTACAGATGTAAAAGTTTCAAGTAATTTTATTATAAAACGTATTACTAACAATTAGCTAATTCACGTTGCCTAAGTCATAACCAATATGAGGCTAAAGTTGGTTAAAAATTATTTTTCATAAAAAATACTTACTGAAAATTATATTTCAATATATACGGCAGTGATTTTATTAGAATCAGACCGCAGGATACTTGGTTTAGCCTTGTTGCATTGTTATCCTGATAATCATCATTATCAATATTCATCAGATTATCAATATCATTACATTACATTTTATTAATCCTGTTTTTGGATCAAAGGCAATCATTTGAATATCAACATTCTGGGTTGAAATTTATGAGTTAAGGATGTAGATTTATAGATATCCAGATGAGAACACTAGGCCAAAGTAGCTACTTTGGCTTAGGACGATAGTAAATACAACTAAAGATATATGAGGTTCTATCAAAGTTTGTCTAAAGTTCCAGTTCGGACAGCCATGCCAAATATTAATGTCGATTACGTACTTATTACGATTATTAGTTGTGGCTGGAATATATGCATTACCTGGTAACAGTAGTGCAGCCGTTTCAACCTTTAACTGGGCACAAATTATCCTAATACTGAAATCCTTACCAACGCCAATTGGAAGTAGGCATGTATCTTTAGAAAATTCTATCTGAAACTAATAGCATTTCAGAAAATTCTTTCTAAATAACTTTTATCTATCTGAATAAATATCTATCGTTGTAATATGTAATTACTTATGAAAATAATTATGTGAATTCAATTGTGGCACATATATTATTACGCTTTCTATTCTCACATTGTTGCATTTAAATGTCATAAGCCGCCAGGAGATAACAAACACGTCTCTCATAAAAGGACTTTGGACGTCAAACGGACAACATAATATAAAAATTTTACCTTCCAATAAAATTTGTATTATGTTTCCTCAGACGTCCAAAGTCCAGGTAAGCTCTTCCTGGGCTTAATTAATATCATTATGAACCAAACAATGAGCAAAAGATGGCGGCTTCTGTGATTATTATAGTTTGAGTTAAGGTACCTAGAGGGCGATCAAGGCGTATAGCGGGCGGAAACGAGTCAAATCTAGCGGCTGTGTAAGGAAAGAAAACGGATGTACTCTCTCATAAAAGGACTTTGGACGTCTGAGGAAACATAATACAAATTTTATTGGAAGGTAAAATTTTTATATTATAATTTCACTAACAGTAAATTGCACTTGGGATAAATGTATTTTTCAGTATACTTTATACAGATTTAACTAGAATATATACCTAATTTATACAAATATATATTTATACGTACAAATCAAATCCAACGGAGCTTACTTTCCCGGTTGTGTTTAATAATATTGTATAATTATAACAAAAGGTCGACAGACTCACCCCCTTGCACATTATGGGACTGTAAAAAATTCGGCGAAAAGTGGGTGTACTGGTTACACCTCTGCCTACCCTTTCGGGGATTACAGGCGTGAGTTTATATAAAGAATTAAAATTATCTTTAATTATATTTAGACAAAACATTTTCGGGACAAGCGAGAGTATATTTCTCTACTACCGCCGGCTTACAAAGCAGTAATCACAGCGTCCGAAAATATGTTGTTTGTTTACTCAGCGGAAGTGTGGAATCGTTTGGAAGATAAAAGAATCGTCGAAACACACTGGTAAAACTTGGTGACTATAATCGCAGTGGTAAATATGAACAACAATATAATTAAAGAAACATCTATTTTTGCCAAACAATTAACTTAAGGAAAAAAATTAGTTTAAAAGCGGTAGACGCAGTAGAGATATGTTTTTATATACCCTTAGTCAAACCTGTATCTTCGGTTTCAAGAACTATGGTCCCACAACACCTAGATCCCAGACCAGATGTTTACAGTATGAATGGGCCGCTCGACTGGGTTATTATTACTATCTTACAGAAAATAGACATATCAGCTTGATGTTCCAATTGATGTTGATCTTCTAAGAGATGGTGGTAGACCGGCTGGGTCCTGATATTGTTCATGGGCGCTGGAAATGACTTACCACTAGGTGACCCGCTTGCTCGTTTACCAGTCAATACTTTACAAAAAACGGTCGATCAATCTGTGAAATAACATCAATTTAACTTTCGTTTTGATTCATCTCCTTTCGCATATATAGTTATAGCTGTTGCTCGCGGCTCCGCCCGCGTGGAGGTCATGTTTGGGAGAAAAAGTATACAATACAAAATACTCATGGGTTTAACTTAAAATGTTACCCCCTTAGAGGCGGAATTTCCAAAAATCCTGAAACATATATTTTTTATTTTTAACTAAAAGGCCAAATACTAATTTTCATGAATTTTACTTCAAACATGACGGATTTTCATACAAACTTTCATCCCCTATTTTCCCTCCTTAGGGGTGGTATATCCAAAAACCCTTCCCTAGTGGATGCCTACGTCATAAAAAGTACCTACTGTCAAAATTTCAAGTTTCTAACCCCAGCCGTTTGGGCTGTGCGTTGATCGATCAGTTAGTCAGTTTCTTCTTTTATATATACAGATTTGATGTTGCGTCGGGCAATAAAATCTATGCAGGCTATTACATTGGTTCTGTTTAAATTAAAACATTTATGATATCTCATTTAGACTACAGTTTATGAATTAAAATCCATCTTCTTTTGTAAACAGAGTTTCTGTGCACGCCAATCATATTCATTAAACTAATTTAAATGCTATTTTAAGTGAAGTGATAATTTTTACTACAACGGATTTATTCTCGAACCGAGTGAAATATTTTTATTGAAAAAATGCAAATTACTAAATAAATCCTAACAAGGATTCCACAAATTGAGAGTTTATTTGTAGACGCAGTTGCTTCCATAAGTCTGATTTTCAACTTTTAATGTTCCACGGTTGCAGCAAGCTTCTGACGCAAGTATTAATGTCAATATCGTCCATTAACGTTGGTGAAGGCGCCTGTGACGCCGTGATTTCATAAAGCTCATAGAAGGCGTAGTGAATAGTACAAACGTGTATGTACACGCAGCGACAAACACTGGATCACCAACGCTCGAGACTTTTTTTATCCTGGCACGGCAAAGTGACCACACTGCACCTGATAGTAAGCGCAGTGCCGTCCAAATAGAGTATAGAGTAGTGAGAGACAATCTATCCACCGCTACTCAACAGAATCATGCCGGCCTGCTTCTTCACACTACGCCATGGGCAAGAAGCGGTCGAGGGCCTAGACCCTCTGACACTAAGAGTACTCAAAAGGCCGCAAAACGGCCAAACATTGTACCCTAACTCTAGACCCTCGACAAAGAGTCTTGATGATATCATGGATATTTTGCATGTAGATGGAATTTGGGCTGAAACTTGAATTCCTAAGACTCAGAAGATTAATGTAGGTAATAATCAGCAATCTATATGTACTACGGACTAGATGCGGTGACCAGAACAAACATTATGTTCCACCGAGTCATAGTCGCGGTGTATACACTGCACTGACGTTAGTATGCTTCATGCCACCTAAGAATGCACACCACATAATTTTAGTTATTTGTAGCGACATTTCCGAACAAATCTGCCTTAAATTGATTTACAGTGAAACTGTTAATAGTTTTATAAGGTAAATAACATAATTTCATAACGTTTAGAACCTGTTAATAAGAACGTTTAGAACGTAATATCAATAAATCTTAATTAATTTCAATTCTGAATACGGGAAGTCTATATTTTACAACAAATTCATTATATAGTTTGTCCAGTTATTGCGCGCGGAAAGTCTCGTTCGAGAGAAAGTGACGGGAGTTATAACTTCCAGATAGTTCTTAGTAAAATGAATAGATGGCATTAGTGAGCGGACAAGGTTTTTAGAACATCTTTTTTCTTCGACAGTTCGTGTCTATCGAACATAAGTCAATGGTGATAATGGTGTAAATTTAATGCTATTCAAATTAAACTGATTCGTGGATATACAGTGTAAATAATTATTACATACTATTGGAACAATGTTATATTTTAAATTATTCTCTACATCGTGTAGACAATAAAACAACTTGAACACAAAACAACTTCCAATTTTACATGAAATTATATTTTCTTTCAATCTAGAAGCTTCTTTGCTTAGAATTAGTAGCTGAGAACAAATTTATTTTATATGATTACTATTAGTATACCTACTTACGTTCACATTATACAAAGCAAGTTTTATGAAAACGCAACATTTTATATTTAAATATATTTTTAGTTAATATCATTCTTAATTAGAGATTTTTCTCAGATTTCTCAGATTCTTCTTGCCTTAAAACTTTTTAAAGTGAATAACTAATTCGTGTTCTACATTATTTCAAGAATAATTAAATTATTCAATGTCAATTATTTTTATAATTCCCTACATAAATTTGAAAATCGAAGTCCCTCTTTTCAGTTCCATCGAAGTAAGACGGAACTCATATCTTACCGTAACTTGTCACATGGCTTTAAATTATTTGATCTAAGGATGAAAGGGAGGAAACAGTGGTTTGTAACCGTGAGTAATAACGTATCTTCACCTTTCATGTACCTTTACTGTTGACATAAAATAAACATATTTCTGAGCTGTTGCTTAATTTTATTAAAAAAATATGATAAATAGATGAAAATGTAGCATCAGTGACGTTTGATTCACTTCATTTCTAGCAAATAAGACTCTGAAGCGATAGATACAACATCTCTTTATACCTATATTGTTTATACTGGCACGGTAAAGTGACCACTCTGCACTTGATGGTAAGCACAGTGCCGTCCAGTTAAATAATCAAGTAGCGAGAAACAATACCCCGCTACTGAACACAATCATGCCAGCCTGCTGAAATTACTAATTATATGTAAAGTACAGCCGTGTATTAAATCCACTTTATTGTTTATTTTCTTCTCATTGAAAAGGAACAAACAATATTTGGATTAAATTAGCTCGAGTTATATTTAAACAAATGTGTCTGATATAAAATACTGACGACTTACTTGACGGCGACTTATTTTTAGCATTTCCTATCTATAACTAACTTCAAAAACTACGAGGGACTACGGCCCCACAACACCCAGACCCTTAACAAATATCTGTCTGTCACGCAGACATTTGTCTCGGTGCGGGAATCGAACTCACGGCCTTTCGTTCACAGCCGGTTTCTCGCCTGCTGCGCTACGGAGGCTATCAGTATAAGGAGATATTAATATAGTAAATAGCTTGCAGATAATTGCTTATGTAAGTATAAAAACCCCATTCACTGATTTTGGCTTGACATATAGGTATTACCTTTTTATATAAAAAATGTTTTTTATTTTATCTCCAGACAACATTTATAACCATTAGTCATTATTATTTGCTATCTGCTGCGTCGTACAATGCGTCACAATATTATTTGTAAAAACAGAAAATCTTTAAGTTGCTGTGTATGCATCGTACGAACCGTCGCTACAGAGAAATCCAAATAAATATTCAATGTACGATGTTCTACCATAATAAGATTTGTAATAAGTTGTTTGAATTATGCATTAGCGTTTCCCGACGCCTCTCAATATATCAAAGCGTTTCTACTGGCAGGGATCAAATTCGCTGTCGTGGAATTAGAATATAACTTTGTTTCAACGGACAGGCTTAAAATACGAAAAAACACATTTTTTAAAAACATATTTTAAGTAAAATAAACTGAAAAGCGAAAAATAAAAAATATTCGGTGCTATTGGAGCTTTATTCGAACATGATTGATAGAACCAATTTTAAATTTATTAGATTAAGAACGATTTATTTTCAGTCGAGGTTGTATTTTTGTTAAAGATTTTGAAATGATTATTGAAAACCGTGGACAAATTTCGAAATTTTAGTTTTTAATTTATTCCCTCTAGGAGTGGCATTTTCTCTGATTATAATATAAAAAAAAAAAAAATAATAATAATAGTAGAACCGAATGACACCGTGGAAAGATATTAATGGTCGTACATTTAAACAAAGGAACTATAAAATATACACGTATGTTGTACCAGTAAAATAAACGTGTTTTTTTAGTTCCTAGATAGGCAGACGAACAAACGGGCCATCTGATGGTAAGTAATCACCGCCGCCCATAGACCTCTGCAATGCTTGGGCACAGCAAAGCCGCTGCCTACCGTTAATTGTTACGTTGTGTCACTTATTACTTGATGAAGATTTGAAAGAAGAAACAATTTTTTTTATTTATTATTAGTTGTTTTCTTGTAACTCATTCACTGCGTACATAATATTAAAATAATTACAAACCAATAATAGAATCCCATATTCAGCCACAAGCCAACATCGTACTGCAGCACTAATTGCAAATGCCTATGCCATATTACATTAGAGGCATGATTCCTCGGAAGTTCTCGGGCTTGATTTATTAGAGGAAGACATCAAAACAAGAGGCCTTACTACGGAGGACGCTCAAACCCGAGTGTAGTGGACAGGACTAAATACGAATGAAGACCAATGACCAAGGCTTTAAAAAAATACGTCTTTATATCAGTGGACACTGGTGATAAATATATATCACGCATACAAAATGAGGCCCGTGAGTATTAGGCGATGTAACGAACTTCTAACTATTTGTTTGATGGCATATCCAGGCAGTTCAAGTACGTATGCCTGAGCAAAGCTTGGTACATGGTTGGTCAAAATGTCTAGATGAGCTCCTATAAATCTTCACGATATTAATATCACACAATAATAGAAGTTAACATCTTAATATAATTATTTTGCACGTCTGTTTGTCACCTAACTCCTTCTAAACGGCTGGACCGATTTGAATGAAATGTTGTGTGTATATTTCAATGGTAAGGATGGTTCGGGATGGATTGAAAACACAATTGGACGCGGTAGGTGGTGCTGCCTGCTTGTATATGTAGGTATTGTCACGGAAATGATTATATTACTGTATAATATAACTATTTCGGTGACAATACCTACATCCTACATTTTCTTCTAGAAATTCTATTTATGTCTAATTCGCATGATGTCTCCATACAAATCACAGATAAATAAGTTTCGTCTACTAACGTAACACAAAAAGTTGAATTGATTACTGAAGCAGGAAAGGACCGTAAAAACCAGACTTATTTACGTATTTTTCTGTACATAAGGTAGGTCTCACTTTATGTTGGTAATAAATTTGCAATGTTTACTACTGTTTTGTGCGGATGGTTTTGTTGTACCAGCAATGTTTTTTAAACATAAATTACCTTCGTATCATTAATTATTTCAAAAATTGTAGGGAATCGTTCAAACATAAAATATAATAAAGTATAATATGATTACAATAAATGTCACAGAATCTTCGCCCACGATTCTATTACGGGCTGGTTACCGCACTAGGCGAATTTTTATCGTGGGCGACCAGATTGCTTAGTAAAAAGTGTTATTAAAAAAAATTAGGGTGACTTTTGCGATCATAGTATTTTTAGTATTTCAGAAATATTTTCACTTGGCTACTGAGCCATTGAGCCACGAAGCCATTCTATTTACTGTTTTAAAAAAATCTAACAACAAAACAGAGATATATTTACTAAACTTTAAAACATAGAACTTCTATTCCAATATATTTATGAGCATCCCTAAAATATAATCTGAATATATTTTATTGAAATGGCTTCGCGTTTAGTCTCCTTGGTTTCCAAACATTCGTTGGGTATGCTAACAACGTTCGGTTCGTTTCTAAAATCTAGTAATAATAATAAAACCCCAGACGTAAAAAATTACAGCGTTCAAGGGCACCATCTAGATTTCTAGAGTTACTCAACTTAATGACTACATCAGTAGGATTCTAGGCTAACTGATAGCGTCACGCCAATGGATTGGTCAAAAACAGCTATAAGACCCCGTTGAATTACAAAGTGTTTTAGCACTGCAGTGCAATCGTCTAAATAAGATGTTAACGACTAATAATGGCTAGACATTTCACTGGCTACAATATCCTTCGAACCAGAACACGTCATTCTGTGTTTTTTATCTTGGCACCGCAAAGTGAAACACTGCACCTGATGGTGAGCACAGTGCCGTCCAATTATAGTACCGAGTCGCGAGAGGCAATTTATCCCCCGCTACTACTAACACTATCATGCCAGCCTGTTTTTTCACACTACGCCATGGGCAAGAAAGTGAAGAATCAATCGAGGGTCTAGTGTCAGAGTATTCAGAAGGCCGCAAAACGGCCAAACATCGTACCCCAACTCTATACCCCCCACAAAAACCGGATGTATACTGGCTGATCCCGGAACGCGACACACTTGCGTGTGCCACTATCGCGGGTTTTACACCCTGTGTACGGTGGGTGCTATTCGTGCGTATATGAATATCCTGCCACCAGCAAACATGTGTTACATACTGCTTGACAACAGAAATAGACAAAGTATTGATAATTGTCATTATCTCGGTCTCCTGTTTTGGTTGCAGCAAAACTTACATAAATAAACATACATTTAATATAATAATAAATGCTATAATAATAATAGTTGGCATATTCCGATTCTCTATGCCAAGATGTCAAATAGACAAACAAATAAACCCAGCTAGATTTAATAGAATATCCATGAAGTTAGCAAGAACAAATTTATAATTCAGACATTGAAAGGAACGAAAAATAACATTTATATTTGTTTTCATTATTCTAAGTAAAGCCTTTTTATAAAACATCTACGAACACATTCGCTTAGAATACCAAGAAAGAGTCTCTAAAATATGACTTCCGAGAAATAAATTTTTGTTTTGACATACCTTTCAGTCTTAGAGTAGGCAACCAAATACTCTAAGCTTTCAGTAGATAGAAAAGGTTGGCAGACAGAAAAGGTGTGCAGAAGGCATTCAAGCGAATGTTTTTGGTAATAAACAAAATTTAGTTTGGCCTATTTCATTGCAGCTATAAAGTTAAAATAAGGGTCGTTTTGCCATAAAAATGTTTACTTAGCGACAAAGTGCTTAGATGTTTACTAATTAAAATGATTTATGTTCAATATCAATGGGCTTTACCGACACCCATAGATAGACCCATCCCTATATTTTTATTTGAACCTTTCTTTACCACAGTACGCCCAAGATCTATGTGAGAATGTGGATTGTCGGTTTTCATGAATGACAGTAATAAATTGACCGCCTATGGGTTGTGTTTGTTTACTTTTATTTACAAACGAAAATAATACAAACAAGAAAAAATACTGATTAAAAATTAATTAAAAATGTGATTATAATTCTTATTTTCATTACTGTTATGAGCTAAGGTGGATGCATAGTGAGAACATCTCATTATCTCCCTCCGACACATTCAGCGTAATGGCCATTCTAAATGATGACGTCATGAAGCGTGTCGTGCATCCTTTTCTGTCATTTGATAACTACCTCTTCCACCAGATTTGAATGACTTCTAAATTACTTAATAGTTATCTGATTTGTGAAATTCTTTCGATGATGGATTTAATTTATCGTAACATATTGGTTAAAATAATAAAAATGTCACGCTATTGACCCAATAATTCATTTTTGTTGTTTCTACCATCGTAAGGATTTTGTCTAGCAAAGATAACATACTGGGAGTATGAAGGCACTATATTGAGTGGCATCAAAAATTCTAGAACCGGATTTGTCAAATTCAGTGGCTTAAGTTTCAAATCCCAGCAATCACTATAATAGTGTTCGCTAATCGTTAACCCTAAAGTTGTATTGAAACTATCTAGTCAAACTTATCTACAAAAATGCTTTTTTTTTTTTTTATTCTGGCGCGGCAAAGTGACCACACTGCACCTGATGGTAAGCGCAGTGCCGTCCAGATAGAGTATCAAGTAGCGAGAGACAGTCTATCCCCCGCTACTCAACACAATCATGCCAGCCTGCTGTTTAGCTTCTTCACATTACGCCTAAAGGACCCAGGATCATAGGAAGGAGGGAACACGGTAGCTGGCAAACTGTTCCACAGCTTGATGGTGCGGCAAAAATACGAGTTTGCGAACCTCTTGGTTCGGGCCGGGGTAGTAGACACCAAGAAGCTGTGGCTCCGCAAGCCAGTACGCGTGGTTCTGGTATGGAAGGGAGAGGATGGGATAAGATCAAACAATTCTTCAGAGCATTCGCCATGATACAGACGGTAGAACACGCTAAGTGAGGAAATATCCCTACGCAGCTGTAGCGGCTCCAGGCTGTTACTCACGTCTGCATCATTCACAATGCGGATGGCCCGCCGCTGCAACCCATCCAAGGCATCGAGAAGGTACCTTGCGGAACCGTCCCAGAGGTGCGAGCAGTATTCCATTCCCGGCCGCACCTGCGCTTTATATAAGCGGTAGAGCTGACCAGGCGTGAAAAACCGCCGCACCCTGTTCAGGATTCCGACCCTGCGTGAAGTGGCGGATATTACGCCCTCGATGTGACTCCTTGGATTAAGATCGCAGCGGATATCCATACCTAGGACACTAAGGTCATTCCGCATTGCGAGTGGAACACCCTGAAGAACGGGGATTGGAGAAAACGGAGACTTCTTGCACGAGAACGCGCACACCTGGGTTTTCTTGGCATTAAACTCAACCCGATTCCTGGTACCCCATGATGAGATGAGATCCAAGGTCTGATTGAGCTCAACTACAAGATCCCCCGTCTCCTCTCAGTATCCGCCCGACAACCCGGAGGCTTGCTGCTATAACGCCCATGAACCGTGCTGTCGTCTGCATAGCAATGAATGTTGCCAAGCGACAACATATCATTGATATGCAGAAGAAACAAGGTGGGCGAAATCACAGAACCTTGTGGTACTCCGGCATTTACTGACATGAGCTGCGAAGCGTGTCCATCAACGAGGACACGCATTCTACGCTCATGCAGAAAGCCGGAAATCCACTTGCACAGGTTGTCGGGCAGACCGTATGCCGGGAGCTTGGAGAGAAGGCCACGATGCCAGACCCTATCAAATGCCTTGGCTATGTCGAGACTCACAGCCAGAGCCTCGCCATGCTTGTCAATCGCTTCCCCCCAGTGATGTAATACGAACGCTAGAAGATCACCCGTTGATCGGTTATGACGGAAACCGTATTGGCGGTCATTGATCAACGAGTGATCCTCTGGGTAGCAAACTAATTGGCTGTTTATCAGTCGCTCCATGACTTTACACATCACTGAGGTTATGGCGATTGGGCGATAATTGTTAGGGTCTGACCTATCACCCTTTTTGGGGATCGGCTGCACATTAGCCTCCCTCCAAGATTCAGGCACAATACCTGAGAGGTAGGACGATCGGTATAGGCGCGTCAGTACAGGAGACAACTCCGCTGCACACTTTTTAAGTACAAGCGCTGGGATACCATCAGGACCACTAGCCTTCCGGACATCGAGAGACTGCAGCTCACGCCGCACATCACAATGCCTGATACGGATATCAGGCATTGTGTGACCGCAACCGGGCAGCGTAGTTGGTAAATGAGCATTGCAGTCCTCGAGTCTCGAATTAGCCGCGAAGAGGTTTGCCAGTAAATCGGCCTTCTCCTGCGAGCTATGGGCTAGTGTTCCATTTCGATATCTCAGCGGTGGCAGCGAAGGGCGACAGAAATTAGATTGGACGGCCTTAGCCAAGCTCCAATAAGCACGACTGCTTGTTGGGTTATCGGCCAAAGCACATCCAATCTTGGAGACGCGCTGGGCATCCGCTTTAACATACGCCCTCTTGCAGACCTTGGCAGCACGGTTATAGGCTGCTTTGAGTGACTTGAGGTTGGGATCCTTCGTAGCGCGACCCCCGATCCAAGCACGATACGCCGCCTGTTTCTTGCCAACAGCATCGGCGCATGCACGATTGAACCAGGAGCGTCCTCGGCCCTTGCCTGCGATCTCAGAGGAAGGAATGTAATATTCCATTCCTATTCTGATCTCGCAAGCAATGGCGTCAGCACTCGCTGAAGGATCCTTTCCATCAAAGCAGCGCTGCCGCCAAGGGATGGATGCGAAGTAATCCCGCATACCATCCCAATCTGCCGACGAGTAGTGCCAGACCCTGCGCTTGACCTTCACGGGACGTGGAGGCAAAGCGCAAGGAACCGACGTCCCAACCAGGCAGTGATCGGAGGTACCCAGGGGAGCACCAACCGTCACTTTATACCCGGTTGGATGACTCGTCAGCAGTAGGTCCAGCAGAGAGGGCGCATGACTTGCCACATCTGGGATCCTGGTAGGCTGGTCCACCAGCTGTGTCAAGCCATTCGTCAAAGTGAATGCATGAGCAGTCCTGCCGGCATGGTCAGTTCTGGAGGAGCCCAACCACAACTCGTGGTGTGCGTTAAAGTCCCCCAGAACTACCAATTCCGCTGTTGGAAACTGCTCCTGCGCGTCGTCTGTCGCCTGGCTAATATAATTAAATAGCCGAGTTGTCTCTACGTCCCCGTCGTGTGACCTGTAAAGGCACACGTAAACCCGACTCTGGGAGCCGAGGTCGACGTGTACCCACAGGGTGGAGAAGGAGGGGTCCTCCATGCAGCGCAGACGGCGACAGCAGACGTCCGACCGAACATACAGGCATACCCCGGCCCTCGGCCTGAAGCATTCTTCAAGCGAGTATCCGGGGTAAAGCAAGTATGAAGTATCGGTCGGACTAAAAATCTGCGTCTCCGTCAAGAAGAGCAGAGCAGGCTGGGCCGTCTCAAGATGGTGGTGGACGGCATTAAGATTAGAATGGAGTCCGCGGATGTTAGCGAACTCCATTGTGAAGGCGGTGGTGGGGTTACGCACCGCTGTAAAACCTGCTCTCTTTGTATGCACTGACATGGAGTTATGGGAGGAGGAGGTGAAGAAGCGGTCAAGGGTCTAGTGTCAGAGTAGTCAGAAGGCCGTAACAAGCGCCGGTCCACTAAAAGAGCCGAGAGGAGGTGAGCTGATCCGCCGGACGGAAGGGCCCCCGTACCCTCCCGGGATAGGCCGCCGGGACCCCACATCCGTTCACCAATGTTCGTTGCTAAACCAGACGAGAGTTGTCTAAAAATACTTCGGAATGCCCTTCGGGGCTTTAGCTGGTAATGTCGGGTAGTACATAGGAGGTAAGGACTCGGCCCAGCGGCTGCCCGGATTGCCATCATTCGGGGTTGCTGGTGTATCATCGTAAAATGAAAATAAGCGCAAACTGGTGTATTCAAATGTGCACCTAGTCTGTGCACCTTTGAATACACCTTAGATATACGGGCGTGATCCTATGTTATGTTCGTGTCTTGTCTTTTAATTCTACTGCCACTAAAATGTTAACGTAATTACGCGAAATCTGTAGCACCCTTCACTTGCCAGAACTAAACCGCTAGTATAATTTAATCACAATAACAATTCTGTAAACAGTTTTCACGTGTTTAAGACATCTTATTTAGTAAACAGAATAATCAAATAAATTCTAACAGATGTAAGAAGATTTTGGCTTTGTTTAGTGTATGATAGAGGACATACTCTTTTATTTCGTGTACTTGTTCGTGATATCTATGACACAAGATAATTATATATTATGTGAAGTCGAGGCTATGTGTATGTCTGTGTGTTATTTGTTTATTTTTACTTCATTCAGCTCATTATGATCATTCTTCTAATCCTACTAATATTATAAATGTGAATGTTTTGATGGGTGAATGGATGTTTGTTGTTACTCAATCACGCTACAACGGCTGGACGGAACTGGTTGAAATTTGGCACAGAGATAGATTATAGTCTGGAATAGCACATAGGCTACTTTGTGTCCCGGAAAAATTTACAGTTCCCGTAGGATAGTTTAGTTTTTCACAGAGCAAGGGATCGACATTATTTTTTGCATAGTAGTAGTTTAGGGATCAAAAAATTACATAGGCTACTTTTTATCCCGGAAAAATATAGAAAGGTGCAATAGCTTAAGGTGCCTCAGAGGAGGAAGGTATACCTGCCTGTGCCTGGAGGCACAGGCAGGTATACCTTTTCTTCCAAAAATAACCTCCACGCGGACAGAGCCGCGGGCAACATCTTGTCTAAAGTAAAAGCAAAATAACATTGTAAAATAATATATTTTTTAGTAAAGATGTCTACAAATATTCGATATGAATTAGTTTTATAAAATCTGATACAATTTTATAATAGTACTGGCGGACCGTGCAGACGTCAGAAAAGTAGCGCCGCGCCGCACCGACAGCAGCGCCACCTACCGGGTGCAATTGTGAATCGAAACCATCCATGGCGCCACCCAAACGCATACAATAAAATTCATTCAAATTGGTCCAGCCGGTTAGGACGAATTCAGTGTCATACACACGTACAGTAGAATTATATATATAAAGATAGTATCCTACAAGACAACATTATCATGTTCCATAGTCTCATGAAATTTTGTTGTCAGTTGACATCCCAAGGCTTGATATAATTCAAATGTATGAATAAAGTTGGTTAAATATACAAATATCTTAAATTCTTTACAGAGTTTCAAGTTCAATTATACAACGATTGTACTAAGCAACTATACCAATAAGTAATAAATGCTTAAGTAACACTGTAAGTCTGTAACGTTTAAGTGCTTAATGGTCTTTCAGCTAGGGCCAGATTGACTAGATATTAATAATAATAATAATCTTTATTTGTCAATTATATAAGTAAAAGTTTTTTTATTCATAAAAAGTACACCGACTTCAATAAAAAACAAATTAAGCGTCACTATAAAATAAATAAAATAAAGTCTTAGAGTAATCGGCTAACATACATAAAAAAAAAGATTCCGACGAATTGTTAACCTTCTCCTTTTTTGAAGTCGGTTAAAAAAGGTACATATGCCAATTAAAATTAAACAACGGACAATTACCACTAGAACTAGAAAACTTGACATCATTGTTAAAGGCACAGCCTGTATCGTGAGAACCCTACGGCACGTTTGACAATAATAAAATACCACATTGCGTCGTCGGTTGGAAAAAACAGTTTTAGAAATGATTTTAATACATTGATAATTATAAGCGAGGATAACTAAAAACAATACCTTATAATCATCGCGCGTACAAAGAGAGAAAGGTAACTTTACTTTGCCTGGCACACTGATTATACTGCACC
Organism: Laothoe populi; assembly: GCA_905220505.1. NCBI lineage: Eukaryota > Metazoa > Arthropoda > Insecta > Lepidoptera > Sphingidae > Laothoe > Laothoe populi. The sequence goes on from HG992165.1 coordinate 10,796,656, forward strand.
TGATCGTAAGCGCAGTGTATTTGGAATATCAAATAGCGAGAGACAACCGTCCCAACAAGCAGCGATAGCCTAGTTGGTTGCGGTACGGACTGTCAAGACGAAAGTCGTAGGTTCGAAACCCAAGTGGCATACACCTCTGACTTTTCTAAAGTTATGTGTGTATTAAAATGTTAATTATCGCTTGCTTTAACGGTGAAGGAAAACATCGTGAGGAAACCTGCATATCTGAGAGTTTTTCGAAGGTATGAGAAGTCTGCTAACCCGCATTAGGCCAGCGTGGTGGCCTAACCCCTCTCATTAGTAGAGGAGGCCCGTGCCCAGCAGTGGGACAATGTTTAATACAGGGCTAGTATTATTATTATTATAACCATCCCTTGCTACTCGACACAAGCATGCCAGCCTGGTGAGTAGCTTTGTTACATTATGCTTTAAATACCCAGGAACGAACGTGCGCCAAACATACGAAATCGCACTTTTGGTTCGGGACGGAGTAGTAGACAACATAAAGCTCCATAAGGCATGTCGTACGAGGCGACTAATTGGGGGTCGCGGGGTACTGTCAGCCCGTATCGATGCACTCCCAATTTTGGAGCATCGTGCGACCCCGAGATGGACGGCAGCACGGGTGGTAAGGCCTCGTTCGCTGCCGTTGTTCGGTGCGCGGGGGCTCTTAAGCCCCCGTGGAGATGTGGCTTGCTATGCGGCACCGAAATAAGAAAATATATATGGAATCGAAAGCAATCGTATCACTAGATCTCAACTCTCGCTTATATGTTAAGCTATAATTTTATATAAACAATGTTCTAATAGATTTAATTGAAATTTGTTGAATGTTACTGTTAAATAAAGCCTTAATTCTGTTTGTAAGTAGTGTTAATTAATTTCGTTGACAGTAATACCATATTTGATTTTAAATCCTATGATAAACAGCCCAAAAATCGGAATATGTTATATGAAAAAACACTACTTGCCTGTAATATAACGAGTGTCCATGTATTTGCTGAAACCTGCGTTGACAAACCCTAAAAGTATATTGAATAATCATTATAACAATACCAGCCTTGTATTAAGCACTGTACCACGGCTGGGCATGGGCTTTCTCAATTTTTTTTATCCTGGCACTGCAAAGTGACCACACTGCACGTGATGGTAAGCGCAGTGCGGCCAATTAGAGTATCGAGTAGCGAGAGACGACCTATCCCTCGCTATTCAACACTAATGAGAGAGTTTAGGCTTTAGTCCACCACGCCGCGCTGGCTTAATGCGGGTTGGTTTCACCAAAGGTGTTTCACCATTCAAATTCTTATTCAGAATTTTTTCACGTATGCAGGTTTCTTCACGATGTTTTCCTTCACAGTTTAAACAAGGGATAATTAACAATGAATACACATGTAAATTCTAAAAGTCAGCTGTATGTCATTTGGGTTTTGTTCGAACTCATGACTTTCTTCTCTACAGTCCGTACTACTTCCAACGAAGCAATCGCTGCTTATTAGAAAATATTACATACAAATTTATTCTATAACGTATTTACGCTCATTATTGCTGGTGGCAGAATATTCATATCCGCCCGGATAGCGACCGACGTACACAGGGTGTAAACCCGCCATAGTGGCACACGCAAGTGTGTCGCGTTCCGGGGTCAGCCAGTGTACGTCCGGTTTTTGTCGGGGTTCAACGTTGGCCGTTTTGCGGCCTTCTGAGTACTCTGAATCTAGACCCTCTACCGCTTCTTCACTTTCTTGCCCATGGCGTAGTGTGAAGAAGCAGGCTGGCGTGATTGTGTTGAGTAGCGGGATAGAAGGATAGATTGCCTTGCTACTCCATACTCTAATTGGACGGCACTGTACTTACCATCAGGTGCAGTGTGGTCACTTTGTCGTGCCAGTATTCAAAACGAAGAAATTTCCGGGTAGTCTTAAAATGTCACTTAGGGTAGACCTTGAGGTGGGTGACGTAGACAGCTGACTGCGACATCCAACGACAGTGACAAGACTGCTTTTGTTTTTTTTTAAATTGTGAGTTTTGATAAGCGACCGAGAAATCCTGACGCACGACAGATTTAGCTATAAAGCGAATCGCAGTCGCCTAACGCGTGTCGCGCATCTCGAAACGTACCTTAAAAGTATTATAATCCAATTATTCCCATTATTCTTAGTTCAATGGTTACTAACTTTTAATTGTGTAAATAAACAGAAGTTTTAAAACTAGCGTTTGCTCGTGGGTGTACTGCGTGGAATTTATTGACTATTTATTCGTCCCCTATCATATTATTTTAATTATTATAGTTTTGTTTGTTATAGTCTACTTGAGTTTAACTTATTTTAATAATTAAACTTACATCTTAATTTGTAATCGGTTTATTGTGACATGAACAAATTAGCAGACAAGCTACTGTTTTGACTACATACTAACTTTAGCCCGCAGCTTCACATGTGTGATTACGTTTATTGGTACCGTAGGCCGCGGCGTAGGGATTTGAAATCCCTTGAAAATATCACGCTTGGTTTTCTCAAATTTTCCGGTAAACTAAATTTTTATCACTCTAAAAACTTTATTTGGAATATTAATTTAAATATGCTGCCTCGGTGGCGCAGTTGTAATTGCGTATGCGTTACGGCTGCTGTGCTGAGGTTTCGGGATCCATCCTCGGGTCAGGGGAAGTGATATTGGGTTTTTCTATTTAGGGACATTCAGTATCAGCCCGGAGTCTGGAATTGTGCCCAATAATTTTACGATAGGTTCGACTCCTACCACATTATGGGAACGTAATAAATTCGCGAAAAGTGGGTGTACCAGTTACACCTCTGCCTACCCCTTCGGGGATTACAGGCGTGAGTGTATATGTATGTAATTTATCTATAGAGCCGTTCTTAAATAATTCGCTTACTAACAAACCGTTTTATTTTTATTTATATAGATAAAACAGTATAATTAATATATAGACAAACAGCTGTTGTTGATGTTCAATACAAAACAGAATGTTATAAAAAAAAGCGAAGGCAAAACTTACCAGGGAAAACAACTCCAACCATGTATTTTAGTTTAGATCCCAAAAGAAAAAGTTCATCAAGTCCTCGGGGTTGAAATTGCGAAAATAAATTGCTTTGAAAATTTTAAACATCGGATATTATATGTTTAGTTCAATGTTGGGCCACGATAAATGCCTGTTTAACAGCTTTATCAAGAACCCCTCAGGTAAATATTTGAAGTTATTTTACGTACATAATATGTAAGTATTAATCCAAAGCGTTATAAATTATAAAGAATTTCTTGTGATATAAAACTACTGTAATATGAAAAAAATAACAGAAAAATATTTGTCAACTGAATTACTTTTTACAGGCTCAAATATAGGTGGCTCTTAGCTCTATTAAATAGAGCAAGCCTATAAGGACGTTACACCATCATCCATAACACACATGTGTTATATACCATCAAAAAATTATAACTGAAAGCTACAGGGTTTTGAGCGTTTCCTAACAAGAATGTATGAGTGATCATCGGCCTTTTTATAGGCTTAGTACTGCATATTAAAATAAATTGCGGGGTTCGTGCCGGAAATAGGCTGACGAGAAGATTGATGTGATACACATTTTAAATGAGATTGCTCATAAATTTTAAACATTTTCTAGGTTTTCTTCACCCAGCAGTAGCCTTATCCATAAATGTATAATATTATATACATGAATTATGAAGGTTTGATACATCCTTGATAAGACACGAAAGAGAGGTAGATCTCAGAAGATGATGTGGATGCAGGAGGACTTAGGTCTAACCCCTGTCACTAGAAGAGGAGACCCATGGCAAGCAGTGGGGCAATGTTTAATGCAGGACTTGTATTTTTTAGTTCCAAGAAAATCTAGTCTAATACTATTTGAAATATACGTAATTGGAGGAACTACTGACAGTTACTGGTGGTCTATATAAATATAGCTTTAGTAACAAAAAAAATAATAAGTATTGTTATATTCTTCGATAATAACATTAGCAGGTACTTAACTAATATTAGATATTAGTTTCGTATTTTGTTATAATTTGAGTAATACCAAAAAGTATATATATATGTTTACTAAAGCTTTTTATTTTCAATTATTTTTAATAAGTGTTAGCGACTGACACCCGGCGCTAGTGATGGTGCAAATACATAACACGTCACATCCTCTTGTCTCCTTCTTCTGATTGATTTTATTGATTGATTCATTTATAAATTACTTAATTATTAATAGCAAGTATCTCCATATAAATAACAAAAAAATATTTAGTATTACAGTACATACTAAATATTTTATGTTTTAAGGAAATAGTCTCATAATATTTATTGAAATTATATACATCGGAACTATTTTAGAAATCCTACATACTGGTTGTTATATAATTAAAAATTGTGACAAAACCATATAAAAGTCGTAGCATGACAGTAACAAATATTCATTTTGGATTGTAATTGGAATAAGCGAAACCTCTGCCACTAAATATAGAGATTGTGAATTGAGACTCCTGAGTATCATTCGACTCAAACCCCACGGTCTGTTACATAAGTTCAGAAATCACATCGTTATTCAGGACTTTGAAAATCACAGTTGCTAAGTGAGTCCAAGTTGAAGCTTAGAACCGTAATTTTTTTAAATCATGTCTGCAACAGATGTGTATAATCTGCGGACATTTTCTTTCCGCAATGTCACAATATAAATCAAATTTATTACACTTCGTTTGGTCTGTTACGTCCTAATGGGATAGAGGGCTGCGCCCTTTATAAGGTTATGATGTCATTAGCGCATTTACCGAGGCGCCATAACTTAGGCTTAAAATTCGTTTTGGTCTGTGTGATAAACAATATCTTTATATTTCAATATTTACATATTACTATGCTTAATACATAGCATTACTTTCATTAGCAGCGATAGCCTAGTTGGTTGCGGTACGGACTGTGATGACGAAACCCAAATGGCACCTATGACTTTTCTAAAGTTACGTGTGTATTAAATGTTAATTATCGCTTGCTTTAACGGTGAAGGAAAATATCGTGAGGAAACCTGCATACCTGAGAATTCTCATAAGAATTTCGAAGGTATGTGAAGTCTACCAACCCGCATTAGGCCAGCGTGGTGGACTAAGGCCTAACCCCTTTCATTCGTAGAGGAGGCCCGTGCCCAGCAGTGGGACAATGTTTAATACAGGGCTAGTATTATTATTACTATGCTTACTAATCTACATAGTTATGCATGGTGGTCTTACAGTAGGTGGTAGGTTGAAACCCCGGCAACGACCCCAAAACTTTTTTTACTTGGACGGCACTGCACCTAATGGTAAGCGCAGTGCCGTCCAAATAGGTATCGAGTAGCGAGAGACATTTTATCCCCAGCTACTCAACACTATCATGCCGACCTGCTTCTTCACACTATGCTATGGCTGAAGGTGAAGAAGGGGTCGAGGGTCTAGTGTCAGAGTATTCCGAAGGCCGCAAAACGGCATTATCGTACCCTAACTCAATATCCCCGACGAAAAACTACATACAAAACAAAACCTCTCCTTTGCTAATAATTCATTTTAAACAACAATCTATATACATCTTGAGGACTTTGTCAAACAGCAGAGCATTAGATTGAAGGTTAGGAAAGTAATTTACGGTAATGTGTTTTCAGTGAGACAATTTCGCACTCTAAATATAAATAAAGCGATGTAGCACCATAAGATTTTATTATGCCAGTAGATAGATAGATATAGATATGATTAGAATTAGCTGTTTTATAAAAACGTTGTTGACCAACAATGTATATGTATTTATAATGATGCCCTTCGTTGCAGAAATGTTGAGCAACTGATGCGAAAAACGCAATGTACCGATTCAAATCAATACCGATTATTCACTGACAATGACTGCCTTGCCGTTGCTAAAGGCAACAGTTTTGGATTTCAATTTACACTTTTTTGTACTATAATAATTAGTACAAGTAAAAAACAAAAATGAATTTTGCGTAACTATTATTTGCATCATCACTAATACGAACGATGCTATCGAACTTCAACATAGCAACATTTATGAAAACGCCAACGATAACGACGTTAGATGCTGAACATCGTTGCCATAAATAACGATGTTGACAACAGATGACGTCAACGAGACAACGATGCATATCGTTGATGAAATATGACAAAAACGGTCATCTGTATATATAAAAGAAGAAGCTGACTGACTGACTGACTGACTGACTGACTGACTGACTGACTGACTGATCGATCAACGCACAGCCTAAACGGCTGGGGTTAGAGACTTGAAATTTTGACAGTAGGTACCTTTTATCACGTAGGCATCCACTAAGGAAGGGTTTTTGGAAATACCACCCCTAAGGGGGTAAAATAGGGGATGAAAGTTTGTATGAAAATCCGTCATTTTTGAAGTTAAATTCATGAAAATTAGTATTTGGCATATTAGTTAAAAATAAAAAATATATGTTTCAGGATTTTTGGAAATTCCGCCCCTAAGGGGGTAAAATAGGGAATGAAAGTTTGTATGAAAATCCGTCATTTTTAAGTTAAACGCATGAATATTGGTATTTTGTATTGTATACTTTTTCTCCCAAACATGACCTCCACGCGGGCGGAGCCGCGAGCAACAGCTAGTGTCTAAATATGATAGCTATTATTGAATACATTTACTGCAAATGTGTGTTCCATATTGCCTTACTTACCTGCTTAACTTAATTGTTAATACGAATAACACTTTGCACCTTCGATGACGAAGATGAAGTAGCATGACAGTTGACATGACATAAAAATTTCCAGTTCATAATCATTTGATATCAATAAAATTGCGAGAGACAACCATCCCTTGCTACTCCACACAAGCATGCCGGCCTGGTGAGTAGCTTTGTTAAGTTATGCTTGATAGTGGTAGAGCCACGCTGTAGACATATTTGTCTGCAGCATGAATGGGCCGGCTCGACCGGCGTAGTACCACTGTCTCACAGAAAACCAACGTAAAGTGACAGTTTACTGTCGCGTTTCGTATGGTAAGTGAGATATCCGGAGGCCCAGATTCCCCCTTCCCTTCCCTAATCCCTATTCCTGTCCTTTAAGGCCGACAGCGCATACATGATACTTTCGGTATTGTGGATGTTCATGGGCGGTGGAGATCACTTAACATCAGGTGAGCCACATGCTCGTTTGTCGGACTATGCAATAAAAAAAAAAAAAAAAGTTTCAGAAAATTCAGATAATATTTATTCAGATTTATTTTTCGCATACCTTGTAAAAAACAATGATTTCTCTATTTCCCAAAAACACATATGAACGAACTGAAATTTGTTTATGTTTAAATATTCTAAATTAATAATGTTTTAGGTTTTGTTAAACGTTGTCTGAAACCACCTAACTAATTTTGAACTTTGTGGATCATTCATTTACTTATTTATTCTAAGAACAAATTCCTTTGACAAAACTTATTGAATATTCACTTTGTTTAGGCCTTAACGGTTTACTTATACTTGGCCGACTTGACTCTCATAATTATTTATTAATTGAAATATTAAATATTCTTAGCTCAAGCGATAGTTAGGCTAATTACAAAATATTTGTTTACGTTAAATGATATTATAATAACGGAATTGTGTTTACATTGATTTAATTTAATTTGTTAATATTTCATACCTACTTGTTTATATTGCTACGCTATGTTTATAAAAAAGTTATTTTTAAGTTTTATAATTACATTCTGGTCCCCAAGATACAGGCATAGCCTAGTTTGGGGGCCCCTGTCAAACACTGAAATAATATTATTGTAAGCACAAAGTGTGTAATTAGATTTCATGTTTATTATAAAATTATGTATTCATGTTTTGTGCAAAATAAATAAATTTTATTATTATTAGTAAACAATTTAGTGCCTTTTACTTTAAGTATTTAGTCACATAATTCCAGACGCACCTAAACAATTTATAGAACAACTTAAGTTATTTAGTTGAGACGCTTGGTGTTTTCTCGAAATGAGCATTTGAGCATTAATAATAACACCCAACAGTCACACACATAGCCCCGACCCCACACTAAGATATAAGTCTTGTGTTGTAAGTATCAGGAACTACGAGAGACTTTGCGGTCTCACAACATCTAGACCCGGAAACAAATATCTAGACGGATATTTACGTCTGTCACACAAACATTTGTCCCGGTGTAGGAATCAAACCCACGGCCTTTCGTTTACAGCCGGTTTCTCTCCAACTGCGCCAGAATAGTTTAAACCAACCTGCTTACCGCGAAATTGGGCATACCACCCGTTTAGTCGCCGGTTTCGATATAATGCTCTATTCATTGAAAACGGTCAATCAAACTCTTAAACTCTTCACCTTATTATAATAATATTCACCTTATGCACCCGACCCTCATGGTCGTTAGTTCGACAGCCTCCGTGGTGCAGTTGGCGAGTAGCCGGCGGTGACACAAGAGGCCGTGGGTTCGATTCTTACAGCGGAACAAATGTTTGTGTGACAGACAGATATTTGTGTCCAGGGTCTGGGTGTTGTGAGACCGTGCGTCTCTCGCAGTCCCTGGTACCCACAACACCAGACTCGTATCTAAGGGTGGGGTGGCTATGTGTGTGACTGTTGGGTGTTATTTATTCGTACTCGCTGCGCAATTTTCTGCCCTTCGTTGTTTTATTTATCTTCCTCGCCGACCTATACTTTTCATCGCCCGTTGAAAAGTTCAATATCTTCGACTGCGAGCTGCTGTCTTCGGGAGTTTCGTGAGCGTAAGATCGCTTCTGCGAGACTTTCGTCTTTCGGACGTTCTTTGTCTTTGTTGTGCTCATTTCGAAGGGATACGTACCTACGTATCCCTACATCGACGACCTTGGCTCTCCGGATCGGCGCTGCGCATCGGATTCTCCTCCTCCGGGTGTTGACCTCCTGCTTCATCTTGGCGAGTTTCCCGGACCACCACGGTAAGTTCATACTATTTTTTATTTTTATTAATGGAATCGTATCATTAGCTGTTTTTATAATTGTATCTATGTATTCTTCTATTAGTTGATCTAGTGTAGCAATATAAAAAATAATACTTAGTAGTAGTCAATTATCAATAATCTATGATGGATACAAACTCGATTATTGCTAAGATATTTCGTCAGATAGTTCCTATACAAACGAACCCCTAATGTAGTTGTTTCGGGCTATTTACACACCCATCCATTATTCATACCGTATTTGTTACACATGCCGCAAGATCAATTGAAATATAATTTGCATAGGTAATTAACCATGTGCTTGGAGCTTGCAATAATATAAACTTGTGTCTACAGCAGTTATCCAGAAACTAATACATTATTAACATCATACTAATGTAATAAATGTGAAAATTTGTATGTTTGTTACTCAATCAATTCGTTTTATTTCAATTAATAATATTCCTACTATGATCTGCTATTTGATTATACCATAATCTTGTACACGTGTGTGTATCCGAAGGCAACGACGCAGAGTACCGTTAAACAACATAAGTATAAGGTTTTATTTAAGGGTTGGGCCATTCATTTTAAAGGTATGGCAGGTAAAATAAAAAGAAATACTTTCGTTTTATAGTGTGTATTTTATATTGTGAGAGGTCTTCTGAGCCACAAAGAAACGGAACGCAATGTGATATTTCGTAGGGATAGTTAGCAATCCAGACTTTACACAGGATTCAACTTTTTCCCATACACCACTGACACGGCTATGAAAACTGATTGGAAGGCCTACGAGTCCAAATAACCATCCTTTTTCAAGGCCAGGAAGGTACAGGCATGTAGGATTTTCGGCTCAAAAAATCAGACTGTGATAGGAAGTCGCGAATTAAATTACACGCTATAAACTGAACTATATATTTGGTATTCTATCGGATAAGAAATTTAAAAAATAAAATTCAAAAGACACCAAACAAACCCAGTTACATAATATCTCTACTTTGCATGAATACACCTCGTCTCAAGTTCAGAAACAATGGGTAACTATATATTAACTGAAAGCGCTATTAGCATAATGTGTTGTGAAATATACATTCAAATTATTCCATGTTTGGACGAATATGTATAGGAATGAGGAAAAAAAATGTAGCTCACCAGATGTCACTTTATTGGACTAGGCTGGTGTTATCTGTCACTTTACTGTCCTCTTAATTAGTTAAGAGTTAGTGCCAGTAACGTTCATTTACCATATAATTTTCTTATGTATGTACTTAGCCTTTGCTGTCGTTTATGGGCTTTTGATTAAATATTTTTTGTTTTTATTTGGTTTACCTGTAACGTGATTTGATATGTTTTGATATATACAACATATATATAAACTCACGCCGGTAATCCCCGAAGGGGTAGGCAAAGGTACACCGGGCATACCGGGCATACCGGGCACATTTCCAGACTCCGGGTTGAGACTAAGTATTTCTAGATAGAAAATACCAATATTACTTTAAACTGAACCGGGGATCAAACCCGAGACCACAGCACAGCAGTCGTAACGCATGCGCAATTACAACTGCACCACCGAGGCAGTTTTCAGTCAGTCAATTACTAAACCTCCCTTCATAAATAGGCTATGAATATATAAATAAATACACCCAACAGTCACACACATAGTTCTGATCCCACACTAACGGTATTTAACGGTAGGCAGCGGCTTTGCTGTGCCCTGGTATTGCAGAAGTCTATGGGCGGCGGTGACTACTTACCATCAGGTGGCCCGTCTGCTCGTCTGCCTATCGAGGCACTATAAAAAAAAACACTAGGTAAAACCTGTATCGTGGGTATCAAGAACTACGGTCCCACAACACCTAGACCCGAAGCAAATATCTGTCTGTCACACAAACATTTATCTTGGTGCGGGAATCGAACCTACGGCCTCCCGTTTCAAAACCGACTACTCGCCCGCTGCGCCACGGAGGCTGTCAATAAATATTTCTAACATAACATATATATATATATATATATATATATATATATATTATGTTATGTTAGAAACAATCTCTTCATTTATTGAATGAAATTTATTGATTTGACTAAATTTGTGACTAATTATTTCAATCTTGTTATTAAGTTCTTCGTGACTTTTTGCAATGATTCTTTGTTACTCTATAGGCAGGGACTTTTTGCTTAGTTACGTTTAATTTTTATCTTTTCCATATATGCCATCACTTTAGTCTATTATCATTACAAAATTAATCATCACTATACTTCATACTTTAGTCTTACTATTAAGCTTGTCGACATAAGTTATATATCTCAAGCCAGCACACCATATTTCTATAGAAAATTATAATTTATGCATCCGCTCCTAGCATTCTGGTAGTTCGTGTGTGTAGTAAACATATTCGACATGAATTACTTGAATGTATAACATCCTTACGTTAATGTTCATAGAATTGAATATCAAAGGTTCAACGCGAATTTTTATTTCCAAATAAGAGAGTCAGTGCATACAAATTTTGATTTTATTAACATTTTCATAAATATAATGTTCGTTACTATATGTCTAAAACATCTCTTGATCGAAACAACTGATTATCTTTTTATTACTTAAACATCTACTGTAAGAGTTCTCTAGAGGTACTGGAATATTTACCCAACTATAATACATAACAACCCATACATCCAGAGACATCTACAAATCATTTGTCATCGAAATGTTTTATTGTGATCAAAAACAAATGGGAGTTAACAGTATTGAAATATATGATACTAGCTGTTGCTCGCGGCTCCGCCTGCGTGAAGGTTATATTCGGGAGCAGAAGTATACAATCCAAAATACCAATATTCATGCGTTAAACTTAAAAATGACGGATTTTCATACAAACTTTCATCCCCTATTTTACCCCCTTAGGGGTAGTATTTCCAAAAACCCTTCCTTAGTGGATGCCTACGTGATAAAAGGTACCTACTGTCAAAATTTCAAGTCTCTAACCCCAGCCGTTTAGGCTGTGCGTTGATCGATCAGTCAGTCAGTCAGTCAGTCAGTTTCTTCTTTTATATATACAGATTTACTACTCCCACTTTGGTTGTCATTATTAAGTACCCCCAACTTGTCTCCTAAATAACTCCGTTATACCTTGGGTATTTCTAATAATAGTAAATACTAATAATACATAATACAGCTTGAATATAAACTTTATTAACTATACTAGGCAGATTTTTTGTAACGATTTACAAAATGAATAAGGTTGTTCGATCTAGCCGGAGACAGCTATGAAAGATTTCAGGAAGAACCCATCCCGCTCATGAGTCATGACTGCTATTAGGCATATAATAAAACTGATCCAGTCACGTGTCAGATATATCTCACTAGTGATTCATACCTGTCTTTTCACAATATATTAAATTGGAGATTACAGCACAAGAGCAGATATTATTTAACAAGAAAAAGTGATTCAGACCAAAATCTCTTTGTTCCTAATACTATTAGATACTATAATAAATAAATAAATAACACCCAACAGTCACACACATAGCCCCGACCCCACCCTAAGATACGAGTCTTGTGTTGTGGGTATCAGGGACTACGAGAGACGCACGGTCCTCGCAACACCTAGACCCCGGACACAAATATCTGTCTGTCACACAAACATTTGTCCCGGTGTGGGAATCGAACCCACGGCCTCTCGTTTCATAGCCGACTACTCGCTAACTGCGCCACGGAGGCTGTAAATATATTATCCTACTAATACTATTATTTGGCTTGATGAGTAAAAAATATATAAAACTATGCTCGAATATTGCTTAAACTAAGACCAAAATAGCAACATAAACAGTATCAATCCAAACAGACTAATGTGTACCATGACCTCAATACATTTGAATGCAAACTATATGAAACAGGCATTTGAATCGTAATAATACTATAAAGCTCTCGTATGCACAAGTCAAATGGTGCAAACTTCAGTATAATGGGTAATTTATATGCATCCTTCATTTGAACGCTCAATGAATTTAGTGTTGTGTGATCAGTAGCGGCCAGCAGCTGGAAATAAACTCTGCAATATTTTATTTCATACAAAACAGACAGTGTAAAAAACAAATTATGCGTCACTATAAAATTTGAGATTGTCCTTGTTTTTTCTGAGATCCCATCATCAGATCCTGACTTCGTCCCATTTAAACAAAAAAAGAATTTCTCGAATCGGTCCAGGCGTCTTCGAGTAATCGGGGAACATACATAAAAAAAAACCGACGAATTGTTAACCTCCTCCTTTTTTTGAAGTCAAGTAAGCGCAGTGCGGTCCAATTAGAGTATCGAGTAGCGAGAAACAATCTATCCCCCGCTACTCAACACAATCATGCCGGTCTACTTCTTCACACTACGCCATGGGCAAGAAGGTGAAGAAGCGGTCGAGGGTCTATTGTCAGAGTACTCAAAAGGACGCAAAACGGCCAAACAGCGTACCCCAACTCTAGACCCCCTCCAAAAACCGGACGTGCACTGACTGACCCCCGACGCAACACACTGGCGTGTGCCACTATGGCGGGTTTTACACCCTGTACGGTGGTCGCTATCCGGGCGGATATGATCCTACCACCAGCATTCTTCTCTAGGTCATGATAGTTTAAAATTATACATTCGTTAGCGAAATTGGGCTGGTGGTAGTATATTCATATCCGCCCGGATAGCGACCACCGTACACAGGGCGAAAAACCCGCCATAGTGGCACACGCAAGTGTGTCGCGTTCCGGGATCAGCCAGTGTACATCCGGTTTTTGTCGGGGGTCTGGAGTTGGGGTACAATGGCCGTTTTGCGGCCTTCTTAGTACTCTGACACTAGACCCTCGACCGCTTCTTCACCTTCTTGCCCATGGCGTAGTGTGAAGAAGCAGGTCGGCATAATTGTGTTGAGTAGCGGGGATAGATCGTCTCTCGCTACTCAGTACTCTATTTGGACCGCACTGCGCTTACCATCAGGTACAGTGCGGTCACTTTGCCGTGCCAGGATAAAAAAAAACTGAGTATAAGATTAAATATTTTATTTTGTTGAAACTTAAATATTGAATGTTATTATCTTTTAATTTATTTTTATTAGCATCTACGTTTGTCAGATGGCCAAAAACATTAGTATTTAACATAATCATTTGTCAAAGCATCCAAATTTTGTATATTTACTTCAAACATCCCAGTTGTACTACCTATAAAACGGAGTACCAAATTATCTACAAATTACGAGAATAACACATTTCCTACAAAGAGACATCTTGAGCAAAACAATTTAGAATTATATGAAGTTACAAAGTTTTGTTGTTACTCCGTTGTTGTCTTTATAATTTTCTTGTACAAAACATGATATTGTTATAAAATCTATTGAAACATTAATTGTTTGTCTGTTTCACAAGTCTCCACCGTTTAATTTAAGGAAGTTAATTCTTTAGTAATGGAGGCCGACAGTATAACTTAACAAGAGAATAGAACCTCAATATTCTGTTTAATATGGAAAGACAATAAATTATTTATGTTTTACGCTTAGACAAATGAGCAAATGGGCAACTCAACAATTTTCTGTAAGATAATGGTACTATCTTCGGTCGAACTAATTCCTTTTGTAAACTAAAACTTCCCAAAGCGTGGCTCTACCTGTTGGTATGCGATACGTCAATTATCCAAACAAAAACAATATTTTTATTTGTGATTTTTTGCACATTTGGTGACCTCTTTTGGTCTAACGTGTCTAAAAATAGTAAACCTGCATGCTATTTAAAAAAAAATAGGCATAGGTTAGTACACGACAAAATTAGAAGAAATTTACGTTCACCTAACAAGGCGGGTAATATAATTAAATATCAATAAACCATCTATGTCTACGTCGAATTTTAAAACGAATGCACAAAGTAAGATCAAAATGTTATTATTATACTTTTAGTTAAATGTGTTGAATAAAATAGAATACACTTATTACAGACCTATTTTACTCATTATCGGTTTGCATATTTGAAAATGGAACGAAAACCGTTCGTACTATGAATTCAGACGATTACAAACCCGGTACAGTAATTTGAGCACACGGCTCGTATTCCTGATGTTCAGTTTATGTAAACTAGATTGTGTTCGCCATTATAGCGGTCATGACGAATACCTTACCCACATTTCGTTGATCGTCATTGTTTTTATGGCTATTACATTCAGGGTTGTTTTCAAGCGGCTGTAAATAACGCAACTTTTCTTGTATGATAAAGATTTTTGTTTGTTAAGGCAAACTCACGATTGCGTCAAGTGTCAAACGCAAGCGACAATGACTCAGCTGCCATATAAGTGAGTTTGTACTGTGCACTATGTAACTATACATATATACACGCCTGCAATCCCCGAAGGAACAGGCAGAGGTGTAACCAGTACACCCACTATTCGCCAAATTTATTACGGTCCCACAATATGATAGCGGGCGAGCATATCGCCATACCGGGCACAATTCCAGACTCCAGGCTGATACTGAGTATTTCTAAATAGCAAAGCCCTATTTATCCCACCCGGGAACCTGAGACTTCAGCACAGCAGTCGCAACGCATGGGCAATTACTACTGCGCCACCGAGGCAGTCTACACCGCTATGTAAATGTATGAAAGAATATTCGACGCCGTACTAATGCAAGAAGACATTAGCTGAAAGCGCTAAGCGCTGTGGCATTGACGTACGCTATTCAAACTGCCGCGATCGTCGGAAGTCATTCACGCTTCACGCGCATAAAATAAAGGACGATCCACGAAATAAAGAGTTGGTCGTGACATTAAACGCCATTTCGTTAACAGATGGAGTGGCGGACCGGGCCGTTTGAATGTACGATTACTTTGGAAAGTTACCTTAATAGCAATAAAGGAATACTACCGCCTTTGTTATTTTCAGAATGAGATAGATTCTTGCGTTATCTGAACATTCATATTTAACACTTCCCATTTTATGTTTATTTTTTCAGGATCTTGATTATTTAACAACTTTTTGAGTAGCGTTTGGTTTGTTTAAAGGAAACTAATGAATGATGACTACATTATAATCGAGAACCTAAAATCCTGCTATCCAAGTAAATCGAGGAGCCCATCAAAAAAATTCTTCGATAAAATATAAAACATCAACGTCATCTATAACGAAAAAATTCATTTTCTAAATATTTTAATACTAGGTCGCGAAATGGTCTTTTCTTTCTATACATTTTAACTTTGCTTAAAATATAATAGGTTTATACAAAATCAGCTTTAGTTTAAAAATTATTTGTTGAGATGTTTCTTCAATTTGGTACGTTTCAATCTCAACAAATAGTATATATTTTACCTTTTCCATTATTTCAGTGGTATTTTTGTGAATTTTTCTATAGTATTATTATTACTTAGTAAAAGTCTTAAAAGCAAAATCGGTGTCCGAAGAAGTAAATGCTTTTGCGATGACGTGATGGTATTTCGTCAAAACAGTATCCTACTAATCATACTAAATAAATGCAAATGTTTGCATGAATGAATGGATGGATGTTTGTTACTCAAGACGCTACAACGGCTGGACGGATCTGGTTGAAATCTGGCACAGAGATAGATTATAGACTGGAATAGCACATAGGTTATTTTCTTTTTATCCCTATCTTTATTTTTCACACAGAACGGGATCAACATGATTTTTTGTATAGTGGCAGTTTAGGGATAAAAAAATGACATAAGCCTTTACTTTACTAGCCTAACTTTTTATTACGACAAAATGCATTCCTATGGGAAAGCGAAATACAGAAATATGTAATAGTTTAAGATTCCTCCGTGCATGTATACCTTTTCTTCCAAAAAGAAACTCCACACGGGCGGAGCCGCGGGTAACATCTAGTAAAGAAATAAATCCGTCATGATTTAATATCCTTATACATCACACTGTGTTATCCATTAACCATCCACAAATCAATGGTAACATAATTACGACGACCATATATTTAGACATTTCCGCTCCATCGCAAAGGATACTGTGAGAGAGACTGATCCGCGTATTATTATTTGTTTCTTGTTTTATACAAAAGGTTATAAATAACCCACCATATTCGTTTCTGGCTCATAAAGCCCCCAAAGTTACCACGTTTTAAGTCGAGACAATTTTAAGTAGCTAATTAATTAAAGAGAGTGAATGCAGTAATCAAATGAAAATGGTTTTACAGTACTTCTTATAAAATGTTGAAGAACAAGAAGTGACAATGGACACAATTACTTCAAAATAGATTTTTTATTGCGCTTTAACTAAGCGCAAACAATAGGAATCAAATAACCATACAAAGACAGTAAGCAACTTTAATATAATATTGGCTGGCACGCGGCCAAGTCTGAATATTAACTCCTATATGTAATTTAATTAATTTGATTTTAAACATTCTATTTAAAAAACTAAGACTAGCAGTGCATCCTCACTGTTTACAAATAAAATCGTCATTGGCATCATCTTGCTTGGGACAAATTAATAATATTTTCTGATAGTTTCTGATCGATGATAATAAATAAGTATATTAGAAAACTTATTGACATTCTTAAGGCTATTATTTCATTTAGTAAAAGCAGTAAATTCCTGAAGTTGCAATGGGTTCCAGCACATATTGGCCTAAAGGGGATCGAGGAAGCTGATCGTATAGCCAAGTTAGCAGCACTAGATGGCAAATTATTTAACTACTCACCGGACCATTGGGAATTCATACCTAAATTTAAAACACTATGTTTAGATGATTGGAAAAATCTATTTGAAATTAAATCTAGAGAGAAAGGCATATGGTATAAGACCATACAGGGTCAACTTCCTCGAGTACCTTGGTTTGATGACGCTAGCTTAAGTAGAAATTATGTTAAGCTAGCATTCCGACTTCGATCCGGACACTATCCATCAGCAAAATTTGCATACATAATGAGGAAAAACATTCACCTAACTGCATTACTTGCAACAAAATTGAAGATGTACTTTCTGATGGAATGTATCCGGAATAAAAATGAACGCGACTCACTGCTGAACGAATTAATACTAAATAGATTGGATGTAGGTCTTATACAAGGTATCTTATCGAAGCCAAAATCGGAGGACGCAAAAAAACTATGTCGTTTAGTAACGTTCATTCAGCAGTGACGCGTCATAGTAATAAGGTTACAATTAAGATTGTCTGTCTTTAAAAATTTTATTTATATATTATAACAAGGTACGATGGGGTTGACATGTCCATAATGGATAAAAAACCCAAAATAAAAATTAGAAAAAAAAACTTATTGAACTAATCTTTACTTAGTCATCGGCTGGGTCCTATATGTGCCGCCCTTAGTGTAGCTGTGCTGACGCCTTAGGGGTACAGGAGCATTAGGGGTCTGTGATTGGTTGGCACGTGGTTGATAAAGTTAAGCGAGGCGATGCCAGGGATGGCACACAGTAAGCCGACATGATTGTGTTGAATAGCGGAGGATAGATTGTCACTCGCCACTTCACTACTTGATACTAACTGGACGGCACTGCGCTCACCATCAGGTGCAGTGGTCACTTTGCCGTGTCAGAATAAAATATTAAAAAAGGGTGATGTATGAATAAGGTTTCATCAAACATCTAAAACAGAATAACTTAAAAGTAAAAGAAATTCAAGAGCAAGACAACCAATCAAACAAACTACAGCTCGCCGAACATATTTGTCGAATTCATTTGATCAAAGACCTTTCACGATTCTATAACATTTGCCTTTGACACAATATACACGAAGTACGTGTTATGGTAGAGGAGCCCACGATGCTAAATGGGGATTTACTCGAGCGTCGTAGAGACCTATTGGGATGCAAAGCTTAGATGATAAGAAGAAAAAAATGTTATATGATATATACCTTTACATCGGTGGGGGAAGCGGCTATAGATTTTTAAATATGTAAAAAAAAACTGTTGCATGGACATCCTCGAGCGCGTCAGTTATTGATAGCATCAATGCCCTGCGTATTTTTAATAATGTACGTATGTTAATCTGATCGTTTGCATGATGCGGGTGGTTGTATTTAAGGGTTGAAAATGAAAAAAAAAAAAATTAATCCAGCGCGTCAGATTTTCTAAGGGAGTGTTAAGTGCACCAAAAAAAAGCTCTCATTCACTAATCTGACGATTTCGATGGGACGCAAACTCGCGGCCATTTTCATAATGTGCAAAAAAAATTCGCCATTTTGAAATACTCAAGCGCGTCAGATTAAGATATATATGGTTCATCTTTATGTTCTAAACGTACTGTCTCATAATCTGACGATTATCTAGAGGGATTCGCCTGATCTGACAAAAAAAATTAGAAAAACGGTTCACCTTAAAGGCCATCCCTGCAACTTCCCGCTAATTCCATTCCTGGGCGCTTAAAATTGTACTTTGAACTATATTTTGAACTCAGCGAGCTCAAAATATCACATAAATTATATTTAGAACGAAACATATATTATATATATATCTAAATATAGCTCTCGAACGAATCAACCGATTTTGACCAGCTTGGTGGCGATCAATGTGGTTTTTCAAGCTCAAAGACGGATTAGTTTTTGAAGTTAATCGATACAGCCGGTTAAAAGTTATTTCAAAAAAACCACTTTAAAAAAATTTTTTTTTTGAGATTTTTCAAAATTTCTCAAAATCTATCGGTCCGAATGGGTTCAAATTCACAGGAAATCTAATTTTGAGGGAAATCTTTAGAACGCCGTTTAGTAGATTCCGATCGGTTTAGTCGTTCAAAAGTTATAAGCGAGTTACACACACACACACACACACACATACATACATACAGACATAGTGACAACATCACGGGGGTAGTCAGGGATTAAAATAGCAAAACGTTGCAAACACGTTGTAAACAGTATGCCACAAGTCTTTATGATCAGCTGTGATGGCGTCATGGCAGCAGAAACCAGAGTGGGGACGGCGTGAGAGAGTAATAGATAGAGAAAGAGTGAGAGGAATAGAAACGCGGAGAAGGAAATGTAGGCATCACGCAGCTGCACGCATTTAACTTTATCGACGAATTTTTGTTATTTCGGCTTGCGGAAATTGTCAGATTATATATTTTTCATTATTCTTGAATTATTTCCTTCAAAATAAAAAAAAAATTAGCTACGCTCGAGAATGTCGAGATGACGTTTTTTTTTTACAACTTTGTTGCCCTCCCCTTTTTTTACGTCACTCTCAAATTGTCAGATTAGTGGAATATACACTTTTTAGGATGTAATTAACTCACTCTACCTTAATCTGACGCGCTCGAGAATTTCTGATGGTCAATTTTTTTTTACTAATCTGATCCTGTATCCTTCACGGGCGGCCTTATATATGGGTCTCATGTTTTGTGGAGGTACTTAACCGGGTACAAGGTATCCCCCTGTATATTAATCTGTCGCGCTTTAGTAAATCCCGAAATCCCCGCTTGGGCTCCCCTACTATTATAAAATTGATTGAATTTTAATGTAGGACAGTTAGAAGAGACAGACAGAGAAGATACTCGACGATTGGCATAATAAACGAACCTACTGATCTAAATGTCTTACAAATGATTGACAACCC
Source organism: Laothoe populi (assembly GCA_905220505.1). Classification (NCBI taxonomy): domain Eukaryota; kingdom Metazoa; phylum Arthropoda; class Insecta; order Lepidoptera; family Sphingidae; genus Laothoe; species Laothoe populi. Next base: position 10,817,154 of record HG992165.1, read on the forward strand.
AATTTAAAATTCGGCAACTTTGACGTCCCAATAACAAGATGTTTACTATTTTACTAAAAGAGTTATTTTTTGGTGTGTTGATATTTCTATTAGACTTACAATTATCTCCGAAGGGCAGACAGAGACGAAACAAATCCAAGGTGTTTGGCGAGATTCAAAATAAATGAAACGTAAATATGTATTAATGTATAATATAATATCGGTATATAGGAGTATATTATATCTATTAGAAACTTTGCGTCATATATTCGTTGTATTTATTATCGAGTTAGTGATTTATTCAACACTACAATAATAACAGTCACACACATAGTTCTGACCCCACACTAAAACCTGTATCGTGGGTATCAAGAACTACGAGGGACTAAGGTCCCACAACACCCAGACCCGAGATAAATATTTATGTCTGTCACACAAACCTTTGTCTCGGTGCGGGAATCGAACCCAAGGCATCTCGATTCACAGCCGGTTACTCGCCCACTGCGCCACGGAGGCTGTGAACAATACTTTAAAAAGCCACACAGATTCACAATAAAATAAATTAATAGATGTATTTTGCATAACAGGCGAGTGGCTAAATGTAACATCAGAGACAGGTTTCTAATCCACAAGTACGGCTGTACCACAATGTTTCGGCTCTGGGTGTAGTCCCACGTAGTAAATAATAATAATAACACCCAACAGTCACACACAAAGCCCCGACCCCTCACTAAGATACAAATACGATAAGTTCTTGATACCCACGATACAGGTTTGACCTAGTGTGGGGTCATGCGTGTGAATATATTATCAATATTTAGCATCACACGTAACGAATTAAATCGCACCAATTTAAAAAGAGTTGAAAAAATAGATACAAAATATTTAATATTAAAAAGCAATATAACCTTTTTCTTTACAGGCCAGACAAGCTAAAAAAAACGCCTACTGTCAATGTCACTTTCCACGAACTTCTCGAGCAAGCTACGCAAGTTGATTTCAGTAGTATTATAATGCTCTTTGAATCGAACCTACGTAGAAATAAAGTATGGAATTGAATATTTTAGTCGAAAGGGGACATTATTACAGTAGACTGTGAATTCAATGTATACATTCCAGTGCTTCACGTATTAGTTAATACAACTGTCGCTAGATTATCGAAATCGAATTGTCGCATTGTCGCTAGATTATCGAAAACAAATGATTCTTGAATATGTAGACTTAGATAAAACGTGATTAAAATCTATTTTTAACCGACTTCAAAAAAGGAGCAGGTTAACAATTCGTCGGAATCTTTTTTTTTTATGTATGTTACCTGATTACACGAAGACGCCTGGACCGATTCGAGAAATTCTTTTTTTGTTTAAAAGGGTATACTTCCCAGTTGGTCCCATTGGCACCAAGTCAGGATCTGATGATGGGATCTCAGAAAAATCAAGGAAAATCAAATTTTATAGTGATGCATAATTTGTTTTCTATTGAAGTCGGTGTACTTTTTATGAATAAAAAAACTTTTCTACTACAGATATCTCTGTCGATAAAATCATGTCCATGCTCTGTGAAAAACTAAACTAACCCATGGGAACTGTACATTTTTCTGTGATATAAAGTCGCCTATGTACTATTCCAGACTATAATCTATCTCTGCGCCAAAGGAGATTGTCCAAATTCGCCTAAGAATCAACAGAGATTTGACTTATACCATAATTCTTACCTTATTTTATGTCCTTTATTCCAAATACTAGAATTTAACGGACACTTCATATTAATAAAATAAAAAATAAATTGGCATTTTATTGATTTCGCGATATTTTCACTTGTCATGTTCGTCAGAGTAATAAGTAAATAGTGTTCTGTGGTCATATTTTTTGTTATTAAGTAATTTGCTTGTTGTTCAGTGGATCGTTTTTGTTGTGTTTTTAACCGACTTTTTTTTGTTTAAAAGGCTATACTTCCCAGATGGTCCCATTGACACCACGTCAGGATCTGATTATGGGAACTCAGAAAAATCAAGGCCAACCCTCAGATTTTATAGTAACGCATAATTTGTTTTTTATTGTAAGTAAGTCGGTGTACTTTTTATGAACTATTCTTTTGCCACTATGTAAGTATTAAAAATAATATATTGTACTATTTTTAAATAACTATTATAATGTAGGTAGGTATCTCCCTATAACAACATACTTTGGTCAGGTAAGGCAGGTAAAACTTTAAAAATATATTAGCTTTTTACTTCGTGAAATTATTGTCAATGATAATTATTATATAAGGCATGGTGACATTAAAAATATAACCTCAAAATAGAAAAGATTTTTGGTAATAAATAAACTCTAAGAAGTGTCCGTTGTTTTAATCAACTTTTAAGTGTTTATAGGTATTCTTTAGAACCCGAAAATATTATTTCTAAGGCTGTTGGTTCTTAGGCGAACTTTGTATGGGCGCTGAGAAATGTCCTTTCAACCAGTTCCGTTCAGCCGTTCTGACGTGATTGAGTAACAAACATTCATCCAAACATTCTCATTTATAATATCAACAAGGTTAATTTATTTAAATCGTTCACAAATTTATAGAAATATAAAGATTGGACAACACAACAAACAGATGGAGTTATGAATTATGAGGACTTAGATAGTTAGCGCACGTAAGTTGATCTTGTTACGCGTTCTTTGCTTCTTCCACTCCAGGTATCAAGACTAATTGGATCCTTCCTTCATCACGCTACATATTAGATCACAGCTCGAACAGTTTATAATTGGATCATTATAAAATTATAAACTGTTGGATATTGTAACAAAAACAAACTTCTTCGAGACTCCGGTTGTTGGTTTTGTAATTTTGAGTAAAAACATAGTTCATGTAAGGAATTTGGCGAAAAAGTTTTTTTTTATCCTAGCACAGCAAAGTGACCGCACTGCACCTGATGGTAAGCACAGTGCGGTCTAATTTGAGTATCGAGTAGCGAGAGACGATCACACTACGCCATGGGCAAGGTGAAGAAGCGGTCGAGGGTCTATTGTCAGAGTACTCAGAAGGCCGCAAAATGGCCAAACATTAAAGGCCAAGTTAATACGTTAAAGTCGTCTATACTATTTATAAGTATAATGTTTGATAACAGTATGTTATGTTTTTGACATAAGTATACGTTAGCTGCGACCAGCAAGTCCTAGGTATCTTTTTAGGTTTTATGAATTTTCAGGTCATAATATGTTATGGCACATATAAAAAATGTTTTGCATGTAGACAAACCCATAAAATTGAGTGATAGCTAATAAACATGAACTATTCATTTACTAAAAGTTTTTTTACGTGACAACTTTATTTTCCTATAAAATTTATTACGACAAATATGCATATACATATAGTCAGCGTGCCTATACTTCGGGTTTTTCACCCCTTTAGCGCTAATAGAAAATACTAGCGGGTCTGTATTTCCTATATATCTTATGAAGTACAGGAAAAGGGCATAACATAGGTATTTTCCAAGTTGTATGTTTTGTCTAACTGAAGAAGAATTGATATTAATATACCATTTGTTTTTAAAGCAGTTAGCAAAAGCGATGTTTACAAAGTTGCTCCTTATTTCTTGTCTTTATAAGTTTACTTAATGTTAAACGTTATTTATATAATAATAACAATACTAGGCCTGTATTAAACACTGTCCCACTGCTGGGCACGGGCCTCCTCTACTAATGAGAGGGGTTAGGCCTTAGTCCACCACGCTGGTCTAATTCCGGTTGATAGCCTTCACATACCTTCGAAATTCGTATAAGAATTCTCAGGTATACAGGTTTCCTCTTCTCGGGTATGCAGGTTTCCTCTTCTCAGGTTTGCAGGTTTCCTCTTCTCAGGTTTGCAGGTTTCCTCTTCTCAGGTATGCAGGTTTCCTCACGATATTTTCCTTCACCGTTAAAGGAAGCGATAACGAACATTTAATACACACATAACTTTAGAAAAGTCAGAGATGTATGCCACTTGGGTTTCGAACATACGACTTTCGTCTTGGCAGTCCGTACCGCAACCAACTAGGCTGTCGCTGCTTTTTATATACGTTATTAATATTTTTTTCATTTTAAACAGTATTCTAATACCACAACATTTATTAATATTTACAGCGATTTTATACTAGACTTAACAATTTATCAATAGACTTAATTGTTTCCATTTGAGTTCACTTTTCATATTAATTTAATATATTAATGAAATTAGTTTTATGAATTGGTATTATAGTGGACTAAAAGATAGTTTGAAAACGTTTTTTAATAAATATTTATTGCTTTTTTTACCAATATTATCGTGTCAGATTTACTTTAAAAATGGAGCATTTAAAATCATATTTTATTTCCTACAGTGTAATTTCTAAAAGTATTTCCCATGTCATGTATTACAAAAAACCTGCAAAAGATCTATTTAATGTATCTGCCATATAAAAAATGCAGTAGTAGCTTCCTCACGATGAAAATATAAAATACGGAATTGACGGTAGAAACTTCGAGAAACTTCCTCCCTACACAAGACGAAAGAATTGCACAAAATATCATGCAATATCGCAAAGTTAATATTTAGCTAACCGCAAAATGTCATCTATTCAAGGCGGTAGCTTTTGTGAACCACGCTAGCGAGTTCTTAACAAGTGTCTCGTTATACGCTTAAAGTTTATATTAAACCGTGTTATAAATTTTGGACGATCTAGGTTATGGTGGTTATTTTATGATGAATTTTATCTAAGAATTTATTGGGTAAATGCATAAAAAATTGTACGTATCTCCATACATACACACTCACGCCTGCACCCCATGAGGATGGACAGAAACTATTGATTGCCACAAACCACGATCCTGACACTCTACTTTCCCCTCTACCACATTCATACATCTTCTCATATACTAGTCCCATCTAGTCATCAGTACATACATACATATATACTCACGCCTGTAATCCCCGAAGGGGTAGGCAGAGATGTACCAGTAATAGGGGGCGAACCTATCTCCATACCGGGCACAGGTTCCAGACTCCGGGCTAATACTGAGAATTTCTGGATATAAAAACCCAATATCATTTTTCCCGACCCGGGGGTCGAACCCGAGACCCCAGTACAGCAGTCGTAATGCATGCGCAATTACAACTGCGCCACCGAGGCACTCATCACTGTCGTTTAATAATCTACATAATAATTATACTACACATAAATTTACTTTGCAAAAATATAAAATCTAGTATACTATCATCAAAATACATCGTCAAGTAATAAATAAATACAAATAACAGCAGCTCGTATATTCGACTGTATACACACATTGCAAACATTTATACTGTAAAGATTAAAAACCTGGTATACACAGGATATTGCCCCTGCGCTTTATTTTAATGAAATTCTATCAAACAAATGTATTTGTAAAAGTCCCCAAGCAAAATTCCTGCTGACTGGCAATATTTATACTATTCGTAGCATCAATAAAGCATTTAATCCTACTAATATTATAAATGTGAAAGTTTGTGTGTTTGGATAATTCTTACTCAATCATATAAAAACGGTTTCACGGATTTAAATGAAATTTGGTACGCAGATAGTTGCTTAACACATAGGATATGTTTACAGATAGCTGTATTAACACATAGGATATGTTTACAGATACTGTATTAAGACATAGGATATGTTTACAGATAGCTGTATTAGCACATAGGGTATGTTTTATCCCAGAAAAATATTGGGTCTTTATAAATTCACTACTAGGCATATATAGAAATATATAATAGCATAAGATTCCTCCATGTATACCTTTTCTTCCAAAAATAACTTCCACGCAGGCGAAGCAGCTGGCAGCAGCTAGTGATTTATAAATTGAAGCGTAAAAGTGCCCATAATCGCCCATATCCCTAATGAACGTTTGATTTATAGTTATATAGGGGTTATTTTACAAAAAAAAAAGAGAAATAAATACGATCCCGTTCTCATGATTTAATATTTACTGATTTATAACTGAGTGCTCAACAACTCTATCTCATTAAAATTAAAATGGCCTGTCTAAGAAAGACCACGACGAACCAAGACTGAGCTATGATTATGTTAAGACTGAACAGAACACCCTAAAGCTAGCATCCTCTCTTATTGCAACTGTCAATCCGCGTGTCAGCAAATGCTTTATCTTCCCAATGTTAAGAGTTCTCAGGCATCCTCAACATAGCCAATAAATCAATTCAAATAAATATATTTGTTAGGTCAATTGTCTGCACTGCCGCGGTGGCGCATTTGTAATTGTGCAAACAATTGAGCCCGGTATGGCGACAGGTTCACCCCCTATCACATTATGGGACTGTAATAAATTTGGCGAAAAGTGGGTGTACTGGTTGCACCCCCGCCACCCTTCGGACATTATAAGCGTGAGTGTATATATATGTATAACGGCGTGCGACATTATTGAATAATGAAAATCAGTCAATTTTGAGAATTATCCATTAACTTTATTATTCTAAGGAATTATGGTTTTGTATTCGATTAAATACTATTTGTAATTAAGAGCGGGTAATCCCGAATGGAGTTGCGTCTGTCGTTGCGTGCGAATGGCTGGTCAATTAGTTCTCTGGTTGACAGCGGTTGTGCGTTGTGGTGATTCGCAAACCCATTGGCTTGAAATCGCTAATTATTATTGTAATCCCTAATTGTCTAAGTTATTTAAAAGTCTGTATTATTAAAATATTGTAAAGTCAAGGCCATAGTCCACTTATTTAAACGATTCCTGAAGTTTAACGCCTACAATGGAATTTCGTGATACAAGTTCACGAATAAGCAAGATGGAGCAGATCGGCTATTCCGACATGTATATATGTCAATTGTCTTCCCAGGGCCTCCTCACCGGTAACCTCAGTGCGCTGCTACTAGAATAACGAGACAAATAACCTATATACTTTCATAGTATACAAGTTTACGTAAAACAAAAATTCAACCTCTTAGTGCTAGAAGAGATATGTTAGACATGGTAAATTTACACAAAATATTAAATAATAAATACGACTGTTCCAATTTTGTGTTTAAATTTGCTTTGAGTGTTCCTTCACGCCCTCCTCGGAAATCGCGTCCTATACTTCATGTCCGTCGTTGTCGAACCAACGTAGGTAAACATTCTCTCATCCCTCGTCTGTCTGCTCTGTATAACCGACTTTCAAATAAAATTAGCGATCTGGTCATTTTTCATGATACTACATCTTCATTTAGAAGAATTATATCAAAAAATATTTATGAATTATAATAATCTGATAAATTTGAAAAAAACATTGAAGAAAATATGTATTTTTTGTTTAATTTAGTTTATTCACAATAATTATATGTTATTATTATTATTTCTAAGGAGCATGTTGTGATTACCTATAATTAAAATTACAATTAGTTTAGTATTGTTTGGCTATTGTGTTATGTACTGATGTGAAATTGTAAATTTTTTTGGTGATCCATAATAAATAAAAAAAAATAAAATAAAAGAGCAATGCTCCCTCAACCACAATACACGCATAAATTTTCTTGAAATAATTGTAATATCATGCCATAGTTACAATTAAATATATCCGCATTGAGTAATTTTTCTTTGAAACTGGGTACAAAGTGAGTTTACTGTTATTTGTTATAAAAATCTGCCAAGAATACTTGAAAAGCGAAGCATCTGACTAAATCTGCCACTTTGTCAACACAAGCAAGATTTACTACAGAAGTTGTTGATGTATTGGGGTCGGAAGCGGAGTGCGGACGTTATGATGAACACTTTACTACAGCAGTAGAAATATTATTACAGAATTTACAACATACATGTGTGTGTAATTCAAGAGTGTTGGGGAAAAGCAGCACTAAATCAAATCAAATCATTTATTTTCTAAATTAGGCCACTATTTTTTTTTTTTTTTTTTTTTAGTGCCTCGATAGGCAGACGAGCAGACGGGCCACCTGATGGTAAGTAGTCACCGCCGCCCATAGACTTCTGCAATACCAGGGCACAGCAAAGCCGCTGCCTACCGTTGGACTACACTAGGGACACTTTTTACATGTCATAGTAATGCTAAAATCTAAGTCTACCGGTGCTTCGGAAATGCTCACTGGTCTGAGAAGAAGCACCAAGAAACTCAGCCGTAGGTCTTTTGTAGTTTGTCATTACATTACAAAAAAAATACACACATAAAATACATTTTTAAAAAAGTCACATTCACATGAGGCAAAAAAAATTACGGTATACATGTCAATACAAGGCAGAGTCGTAAACGAGGCTATACAACCTGTTATTTAATTTTATCCAACTAACACTCAATGAGCAATCCAGGTAGACCAGTCCAAACAAGCAGCACCCGTTCACGAGTATGACGCATGTGCCAGTCATCGGCCTCCTCAACCATGACACAGGGAAGTGACCGACCCGGCACATAACGCCGCCGCAAGCACTGACCCTTAAGCTTACTATATACTCAGGTTAGTTAAGGCAAATTATGTTACATTGATGGACAAGTTCCAAAATTGAATGAAAAATATGGGGATTGTTCACTATTCGACATGAAAAATATATATTGTTTATTATGTAATAATAAATAATAATAATAAATATAATAATACTAGCCCTGTATTAAACATTGTCCCACTGCTAGGCACGGGCCTCCTGTACTTATGAGAGGGGTTAGGCCTTAGTCCACCACACTGGCCTAATGCGGGTTGGCAGACTTCTCATACCTTCGAAAAACTCTCAGATATCCAGGTTTCCTCACGATGTTTTCCTTCACCGTTAAAGCAAGCGATAATTAACATTTTAATACACACATAACTTTAGAAAAGTCAGAGGTATATGCCACTTGGGTTTCGAACCTACGACTTTCGTCTTGTTTATTATGTACAATGGTTTTATTATTTTGTACGAGTAGTTTTTTCGCAGTTTTCCCAATTAAGATTCTTCGTTAAACTCCAACGACCGAACCAAAGCTATTATCCAGGGACTTTTGATCTATTGATAGCTATCATTACACGGTCATCTTCTAATTACTGAAATGTATTTAATGGGAATACAAGGCACGCTTTCAATTAAGGTAATTAATGTTATAAAGAGCCTCTAATTAATAATGAAAATTAAAACTGAAATATTAAGCATCTATTATCTTATTTCATTAAATTTAATCTAGGGAGTTAAATAAACTATTTCTTAAGATCAGAAACATTTTTTTCTAAGTATAGTATAAGTACTAATGTTTTAAAATAAATGTGAATTGAAAAATAAGGCACATATCGTAGAACTCATAAAAATAACTAACATTTCGTATGCATAAATGTCACTACGGCTCTTTTTTGTCTATTTGCTTAGGCTGGGATTTGAAATGTTAAGTCGGTTTTCAACAAACTTAAATCGATAAGTGGTTTTCGATGTCATTTAAAGCTTAAAAACAAATTGCAAATTTTATATAGGAGCTTGACAGGGTACCACCACCAAAGCTTTCTTATGGCAAAAGGAATGTAAATGTAAGTAACTGTACTTGATGATAGTACCTTATGTGTACTCTCACAAAGCCAGAACAATTGAGACTTTGTTCTCATCGTTAAAGTGGGGGGATGAGATGTATTGGGTATCTGATAGTATATATTTGTATTGTATTGACTGCCTCGGTGCCGATGGCGATAGGCTCGCTCCCTATCACATTATGGGACCGTAATTCGGCGGAAAGTGGGTGTACCGGTTACACCTCTGCCTAACCCTTCGGGGATTACAGGCGTGAGTGTATATGTATGTATGTAAGAGAGAGTTGCAGACAACATGGGTTTTAAAACAATATATATCGAAAGTATATTCGAATTAATAACTTATCACGGATGGATATTGCTGTAACATTCGATGTCAGGTTTCAGCCAATATTACGTAGTTCACAATACATACAAAAGTAAGTATTAGTAATAAGTAGTGTAGTAGTAGTGTAAGCATATTGACGCTACATCACTGACACTCGCGTCTGTTGCTTGTTGCGACCATCGGAAGTCTACTTTCGTAAATGTGTAGTTGGGGAACTACAACAAAATTAAAGATGTCCTACTTGTTACAAATTTAAAACAAAAAATTTTCATTCTCTTTTTTTTATAAAATGTCAAGGATAAGGTCAACCTTTTTAAACTAACCTTTTGTGAAAGACCTTTTTCAATCTAGCTGAAGGTTTTTAATAAATCTCATTCATTACGTTAATTACATAATAACCGTTTTTAACTAAAACTGAATGTTCTTTTTATTACATCGTTTAGTGTAATTTAAATAAGACTGGAGTAATTACTAACATAAAATAAGGAAAATGGCTAATATCCAATGACAGAATAGCTTTATTTTCTAATGCTAGCAAATCAGAAAAACTTTAGACTTCGTTTTTTTTCACTAAAGCACTTAATTCTTTCCTATATATTAGCCAACATCGATTAAACACAAACTAAACTGAAAACGAATGTACACACACTGATTAAAACCGAGCAGCACTTCCGCTAGTTTCATATAGACTGCCCGCGAGCGTTCAGGCTTTACCTTTTATAACAAATCTTCCCCACCGAGTATCCAATCTACCCACAAATATTCCGTAAGTGACCCCCAATATTTCCATAAAAATCTAAAGTACCCTTACATATATATATATATATATATATATATAAAAAATGTTAAATTATATTTGAAAGTAAAAATATGTTTTTTTCTCATAAAAGTTATTTGTCGAAGCACCTGGCCCTTCGTTACCACCCTCAAATCTACTTGTTTTGTTGTTTCGAAAGTAATGGATTTTACGAGCTTGTTGGTTTTATTGGAATTAAGCGCTGCATTTTGTTTCAGGCAATTGACCTTCGAAATATACAGAAGCATTTTGTTTATGTATAAAATGTTCGTTTTTTTTTTTTTAATTAAGTCTCTTGATTTATTACATCTATATATATTGTTTTATTAGAAAACAGGAGCATACCTTCGTTATTTTAGTAATAGTTTAAAACGAAACGAATAAGTGTCCATGAATATAAATGATAAATTAATTAAGAAATAAACCCAATAGTCCCACACATAACTTTGACCCCACACTGTAATAATAATAATTTATTCATTCCATAAAACGCCACATACTCAAAACTTACACGAAAATATATAAGTAATATAAGTAATAAACAATGTTTGTTATTGAGCACTGGTGTCCAAAATTATATTTGACTGGGTAAAACCTGTATCCTGTATGTGGATATTAAGAACTATGAGAGATAACGGTCCTAAAACACCCAGACACGAAACAAATATCTGTGTGTTACACAAACTTTTGCCTCGGTACGGGAATCGAACGCACGGACTCTCGTTTCACAGCCAGCTACTCTCCCGCTGTGGCATGGTGGCTGTTGTGAATTCAATATAAACCAACACTCTAAAGCTCAAGGTAAAAACAACAAGTCCTGACTCAATTACCTTATCAAACCGATAAATAATTTCAGTATGAAATCTACATTAAATTAATTTCTATAAAACTTTTAAAGATTTTCGAAAAGATCTTAACAGCATTAAAAAGTAATAGCTAATAAATAAATAAAAACCAAAAAACGGTGCATTACAGGTAAGCTCCGTTACAGCAGATTATTATAAAAAAAACAGCGCCGAAATGGTTTAAGCCCTTAGTATACAATCTTAACTAGCATAGAAAGGCAAAAGAGTTGAAATATACAATATATTATATTACACACCACCGAATCTTCTAGAAAAAAGCTTCTGAATATATTAATATCATTATCTATACTTAAATATAAATCTGTAACGTCTGTCTGTACATAAGAGTAATTTACACGATTTGCGTGAAATATTCTTTTTTAACCAACTTCAAAAAGGAGGAGGTTAACAATTCGTCGGAATCTTTTTTTATGTATGTTACCCGATTACTCGAAGACGCCTGGACTGATTCGAGAAATTATTTTTTTGTTTTAAAGGGTATACTTCCCAAGTGGTCCCATTGGCACCAAGTCAGGATCTGATCATGGGATCTCAGAAAAATTAAGGGTTGCCCTCAAATTTTATAGTGACGCATAATTTATTTTTTATTGAAGTCTGTGTACTTTTTATAAATTAAAAAACTTTTACTTATATGATTCATTGATCCCGATCCAACAATTTCTAAAATTTTTGTCTGACTGTCTCTATGTCCGGTTTTAACTCAAAAACGGCTTGACCAATCATCCTGAAATGTAGAATACAGTTAGATCATTTGATCGCAGAAATGATAGGTTACTTATTATCCCGGAACAATGTACGGTTCCCGCTGGTATTTTTTTTGTTTTTACAGATCACGGGTTGAAATTATTTTTTGCATAGTTTAGAGATCAGACAATGACATAGACTACTTTTGAAAAATCGACACTAACAATTTATACTACGCTAACTCGAATTTTAGGTAAATTCGTTTCTTTATACCAAGTTGTTTAAAATGTAGTTATTTATATGTAATAAACAAATCTAGAATAAATAAAAATAATATAATAATGCTAGCCCTGTATTAAACATTGCCCCGCTACTGGGCACGGGCCTGCTCTACTAATGAGAGGGGTTAGGCCTTAGTCCACCACGCTGGCCCAATGCGGGTTGGTAGACTTCACATACCTTCGAAATTCTTATAAGAATTCTCAGGTATGCAGGTTTCCTCACGATAAATAACGAAGTTAAATCTATATTTAGCCTGGTATAAATTGTTAGTGTCGAAATATACGGCCCCTATGGGATAGCAAAAATAGAAAGATGTAATAGCTTAAGATGGCCACATGAATGTTATACCTTATCTTTAAAAAATAACTACAACGCGGGCGGATCCGCGGGCAACAGCTAGTCAGTATATAAAACAGGAAACAGACACATTGTCATTGATTGATGCAATTATTATTATACTTGGCTTAGCATGATTGATATCTAGCAAGTTGATAGTGAAATACGTCCATCCCTTAATTACATAAGTTTGATAATATGAGGAATAGCAAACATGTGGATTAATTAATTTAATACATAGTATCACATAGCCAGATACTCCTATACGCCTTTGTTTAATTAATTAGCTTTGTATCTTCGGTCTTTGCATCCAGACATTTCATAGCATCCAAAGTGTAAAACAATGTTAAATTATGGATTACGCTAGATATTCGTGAGGAGCTGCATGTATTTCCAGATTTGTATAGGCCAACTAGGCAGCATTTAGTGTTTAATCTATACTATTACATAAAGCTGAAGAGTTTGTTTATTTGACCGGGCTAATCTCAGGAACTACTGGTTCGAATTGAAAAAATCTTTTAGTGTTGGATAGCCCATTTATCGATGAGCGCTATAGGCTATATAACATCACGCTATCATCAATAGGAGCGGAGCAGCAATGAAAAATGTTGCAAAAATGGGGAAAATTGATTCCTTTTGAGAGCTTCCGTTGCGTACGCTGCGTTAACGGTTAAAGTTACATAACAATCGTGTACGACGAAATTGTTCCTCTTAAAAAGTTCTAAAAAAAGTCCGCGATAGCATATGTCTATCTATTTCGGTTGCCTCACTATAACCTTTTTAATGGTTATCGAATTTGTTCTGAAACAATGCATTATTTGGAAAGGGGTTTTTATAAACATGGTATTAATCCTTATCCAAAAAAATACTTTATTCATCACAAGTAATTAATTTTGAACAAAGTTGCCCTTTACGTCATTTGATTTCAATGAATATCTTAGGAGATATAACAGTTTTAAAATATCTCCGCAGCGAATTTGATATTGTTGTTTGTATGTCTGTTTCTTGCCTTTTCATGACTAAACGGGTGAACAAATCCTAATGAAATTCAGTAGAGGGATAGATTATATCCTAGGGAAGGACATAGGGTATCTTATGTCTCAACAAAATATCTTGAAAGGGGTGAAATAGAGGTTAAAAGTTTGTATGGGCAATCCGTAATACTTCAACTTAGGGATCTGAAAATTCATATTTAGGCTTTTGGTAAAAAATAAGTAATACGTGTTTCAACGTTTTTACCAAATCATCCCTTAAAGGGCGAAGTGAGGAGTTAACTTATGAGGTATTCTTTAAATGTAATCTCAAGCTTCAGGCACAACACTTTTTTTCTGTCGCGGGGAAAGCATTTTATTACTGCCGTCCGCTTCGGGGGGAAGCGGAATGAGAATAAAACGGTTATGCTGGACTAGCCGGTCTTACGACCCAGCACCTCGCCCGGATGATGGCTATCCGGGCTGCGGCTGGGCCGAGTCCCTACTACTTATGTACACCCAACCGGACACTACCAGCTAAAACCCCGCGGTGGCCTTCGACACTTACGGAGTGATCCCGGGGTATTATAAGGAGTGCTAGAAGTTGAAAGTTAGGAGTTGTGCCTGTCGAGCCATCTAGACAGGCACAACACCTGAGAGTCAGGACGATCGCTATAGGTGCCTCAGTGCAGAAGACAACTCCTTGCATTGATACTTCTGCTCCCGAAAATAACCTCCACGGGGGCGGAGCCGCGAGCAACAGCTAGTTATTCGATATGCAACCGAATATACTACGCAAAAGAAAACATTTTGCGAAAGAAAAAAACAAAATTGCTTGAAAAATAGGTCACTATATTTATTTTAAATATTGGTATGAGCAAAAATGGGTGCGTAGTGGGAACATCTCACTGTCTCCGTCGCACAACTGCACAGTAATGGTCAATCTGAGAGCTGACGTCACGGCTCATATCATGCATCTTTTTACTGTCATTTGACAATTACCCCTTCCAGCAGCTTTTAATGGTGTCTATATATATATTCTCAGATATGCAGGTTTCCTCACGATGTTTTCCTTCACCGTTAAAGCAAGCGATAATTAACATTTAATACACACATAACTTTAGAAAAGTCAGAGGTGTATGCCACTTGGGTTTCGAACATACGACTTTCATCTTGTACCGCAACCAACTAGGCTATCGCTGCTTTTTAATGGTGTCTAATTTACTTATTTTTGTTCGGATTCATAAAATCATTTTGATAATAGATTTAATGAAATTTGTTGATTAAATAATTAAGAAATCGTATTAACTACCCTATTAAAATATCAAGGTCACTCTAGGTCTATAAAATCACTGGCCTGTACAATATTTATGTATAAAACTTTCTGAATTCGAGGCAGACTATAAATTCATTGGTGCGATGTCAGCCTTTGAGAGAAGTTGGAAAGCCACGCCGGCAATGTATTTTTGAATTAACTTATTCTGATGATTTTAATATGGCTGTGTTTATGTACTAAAGCAGCGATACCCTAGTTGGTTGTGTTACTGACTGTCAAGACGCAAGTCGTATGTTCGAAACCAGTCAAAATGGCATACACCTCTGGCTTTTCTAAAGATATGTGTGTATTCATTGTTAATTATTGCTTGCTTAAACGGTGAAGGAAAACATCGTGAGGAAACCTACATATCTGAGAATTCTTATAAGAAATTTCAAAGATATGTGAAGTCTAACGACCCGCATTTGGCCAGCGTGGTGGACTAAGGCCTAACCCCTCTCATTAGTAGAGGAGGCCCGTGCCCAGCAGTGGGACAATGTTAAATACAGGGCTAGTATGATAGTCTTATTATGTGTGCATGTGTATATTTTTAGTCAACATTTATGTTTCGAATATGCTACAGCCATGTTAGAACTAAAGAGAAAATTATGTTATTTGTTTGATTATTGAGCGTTTGTAGCAGAGTTCGAAAAAATAGTGATTGGGTCACCTGTTGGTGATCGCTATTTCTGGTGAACACCAGTGAATTATGGATGCGTTGTTGCGGGGATATGGCAGAGGGTGAAGGGTGGTGTGATTCGGTCCGCAAATCTTATCTATACTATTATATCAAGAGGTAAAGTTAGTGAATTTGGATGTTCGGGGTAATCTCAGGCACTACTGATCCGATTTTTAATACGTATCAAGTATTAAACATCGGAAATTTTTATGCTATATGAAAATATACATATATTTATTTTTATACTTTTTATCGCAAAAATAAGCAACAGCTAGTTCTTCATATGACAAGAACAAGCTGCCACTTTACGTTTGTTTTATGTAAGCAATATTATTATATAAGCCAGTGGTAATAGCCCAGTCGAGCCGGCGAGTTCATGCTGTAAACTAAACTATATATACGGCATCTACCAGTTATTAAATTTCCTTATTATAATGTTATTTATGTTTCTGCTTGTCTTCAATACTTCATCTGCAAATGAGGCAGACACAAAACAGAATAAATAACAAAAGTACGTTTCAATTATTTTAATGGTGGAACAAGTAAAACCAGTCCCTTCCGGCACCTCTTCGTGTTCACACGAAATTTAATAATTAAACTAAGTATCCAATTGCTTGGAGTAATTAAACACTTGAAAATTTATTTTACTTTCAGTTAAAAACCTTTTCGCTTTATTAAATATAATCAAACATCAAAATAAATATATTTTATTAATTATATATCATACTTATTTCATGAAATGTGATCCTTGTAAACTAAATATTTAATTGATTCGTAATGTGACATATTTCCTTCGTGAGGAGAAACAATTTTATAATGATATACACTAATTATTTTAAGAATTAGAATTAAAGCTATTTATATAATTAAAGGTTATTTTTAATACTTACCACCTAGCTGTAAATTAAATCACCTTATCACAAACATGTACATTTACCCCAAAATCCTAGAAATAGAGTTATTCATCTACTCCGTGGTTATTTTGGTCCACATAAATGCTTTGTTATGAGTTTGATAATAGAAAACAGAAAATTAAAGTATAAAAATGTGAGTAATGATGATACACAGTTCGAGTACAAAATATCTTAACTAAATAAAAATAAATAAGCCTTTTATTTCTTGCTTTAAAAAAGTTACAAAAAAATATAGTAATATGTAATTTCAATTTATTATTTATTTGCATGCATATTTAAAACTAAGATTAAATTAGTAATAGTAATTATTAATTAGACAATTAAAAAAGAAAAATAATTTTAAATTAGTATTATCTTAGAGAAACTCTTTGATTTGCAGGATAAATTATATTATTAATTCATGTCATTGTACAATTACTCATTTTTAATTCATTTAAAGAATTGGCAAATTGACAATAAAATTAAAATAATTCTGCTTAACTAAATAGACGATATCAAAAATTATCATCAACAGTTATCTTATAAACACAACTCATATGAGTGTCTATTAAAACCAAAATTGTAGAGCCATGATGTAGACAGTTTGAAAACTAAGTAAATAATTCATTCAGTTCATTGAATTTCACCAATTATCTCCAACTTTCAAAACGTTAAATAGGTCAAGTTATTTTGGAAATGTTATATTTAGTTAGGCAATAACTGATGTGTCGAACGTCCGAACTACAAAAGGTTCATTTTATGGCCGGACAATTGAATGTCACGAATAGCTTTTCCATTAATCACTCGCGTCTATAAGGATATAAAAAAAGTAGGGAGTAAAATACAAGCCAAAATCATTTTTATTTTCATAACATTATAGTTCAAAATAGCATGTAATAACGGCGAAACTGGCCAGTATTTGAACGCACCTTCCCGCACCGCCGGCAAGCTTATAAGTCATGACTGGTGAAGTAGAATGGTAGTTTCAAAGTGTCAGACGCACGTTGTGGATAATGTGGGTAGTAGTACCAACCTTCCACAGAAAACCGACATTAAGTGGCAGTTTGCATTACGATTCGGATAGTGAGTTATTCCCAAAGGATTAAATCCTAAAATTTACATTTAACATTGGCAATGTCGGATACATGGAAATGAAATGGGAATTTTAGGATTCTTCTACGAGTACATTATTTTTTTTTTCTTTGCATGGCAAAGTTACGACACTGCACCTTATGGTAAGTGCAGAGCCATCCAGTTTTAGTATCGAGTAGCGAAAGACAATCTATCCCTTCCTAAACACAATTATGCCCGCCTGGTGTGTAGTTTCTTCACACTACGCCTAAAGGACCCAGGATCATAGGAACATATTTGTTTAGACAATTTTTAATATTCAATTTGCACAACTTCATCCGGGTTTCGTTTATCAGCTGATGAATAACGGAATGATGTCAATTATATAATACTATTACATTTCTATACAATATTTGAAAACAGACTTAAGCGATCTTATTAAAAATCTTTGAAAAAAAATTGAATGGCCCTGATAATATTGAACTACACAGATTTTATTCCTAACAACACTATTCCTGATATATATATCGAACTGTCCATATTTCCACAAGAAATAATCATTTCATTCTTGACATACTCTCAGATTTATGCAAGAAAGTGCAAACTCGTTTTTCTTTACCCTTGACCGATATTTGAAGTGGGTTCCGGTTGCTTAAGAATTGCAAATTTCATTGATTTTCCACCCGAATCGTAACTTATATAATGCACCGACCAATAAATCGCAGACTTTCGTCCCATCGAGAGCATGAAGTGAATTGTTAAATAATGTGAGAATAAATAACACACACCCAACAGTCACACACATAGCCCCGACCCCACACTAAGATACGAGTCTTGTGTTGTGGGTATCAGGGACTACGAGAGACTTTCAGTCTCACAACACCCAGATCCCGGATACAAATATCTGTCTGTCACACAAACATTTGTCCCGGTGTGGGGATCGAACTCACGGCCTCTCGTTTCACGGCCGGCTACTCGCCAACTGCGCCACGGAGGCTGTCCGACAAATGTGACAAACGTTCATCGATTCATAATATAACAACTTTTTTTTTCTATCCTCAGATAAAATGTGTAATAACTATTGAATTAATCTACTTATTTAGCTGTTTATATTTTAGTAGACAACTTAGTTTTATTTCTCAAAGGTGTTTTTTGTCGGTACACCATAACTTTCATCGTTCTTCATCAAATTTTATTGATTCAAAACCATTTTAAAGCTTATGTTTGCAATTCATGAAAAATCTACAAATGGTTTAAACTTATAGGTTTTGCCAAAAAATATGAAACACTAATAGTGCCATCTTTTGACAGTAGAATTACCTAATTTGTTGTTAAATATATGGGTCCTCGTCAATCAGTTGAAGATTATATAAATATAATTTTCTTCTTATAAGTATAAAGGCTACAGTGTACTTATCTTCATATGCAACTACACTGCGCTCTGTGAGAAGTTTTTTTTATCCTGTCACGGGAAAGTGACCACACTGCACCTGCACTGCACCTGCGCAGTGCCGTCCAATTATTGTATCGAGTAGCGAGAGATAATCATTCCCCCGCTACTCAACACAATTATGCCGGCCTGCTTCTTCACACTACGTCATGGGCAAGAAGGTGAAGAAGCGGTCGAGGGTCTAGTGTCCGAATACTCAGAAGGCCACAAAACGGCCAAACATTGTACCTCAACTCTAGACCCAGATAAAAAATACACTGTAATTCAGGTCCAAAATGCTGAACTTAAACGTAACACGATAATAATAAAAACTTAATAATATACAATAAGTCAAATAACAAAGGGTCTGCTATCTGCATAACAATTCCTCAGAAAGGAACACTGAAAAGCACGATATTGTCTGCGCAACCCTATGCAAATTGCGGTCTATGTTCACCCTAATTCTGAAAAAAGAATTTATGGACTCTAAAAACGACGTTTTGGTATTTTTACATATAAATAGACTCTTGTCCAGTTACACAGGGTCAACTAGTTAGTTGAATACATTTTAGCGTATACTTTTAGATGCTAAGACTCAATTATTATGACAGTTATTTAGTAAGCGTAACAGCTTTTCAAAAACCAAAGAACGTTCAGAATTAGTAAGATTTTCGAAAGTCAACTGTATGAATAAAAATTATACCAAATTATTATCTAATATAAATGTTTTAAACCTCATTTAGAATTCCTAGATTGAAGTAAAGTAATAAATACATGAGATACATTTCAACCAGCATGAGTAAAGTGGTTATGACAGGCTCGCTGGTAAATCAAAGTTGTTTTCTTGTGCTTATTTTTTATCGAATGAATATAACAGATGACACTGACAATTATTGTTTTAATAAATCTTGCAAGTAAGAATAAGTTCATTCAATAATTCAACGTGAACTTTCATAGTAGGTACATCAACAGTAGCGAATGTTAATTTGCATTCCGCGAACTGCAATTTTTTCTTAAGATGTATTCAAAACCTTGCTTTTTTGCATTATTGAAGCTATACTTATTTAAACGCGTTATGAAAAAATTATGAGAGTGAAATTTTAAGATGCGCGTGACACAAAAGTCAGACCTTTGAAGTTTTCCTAAGTACCAGGCTAGCATAAATGAAAGGAGATTTGATACCGTTTTTATACAACTGATATAATATTGACCTTAAGAGCTAGAAGCTTCAGTCTGAATAATAAAATTTTAATTAATAATTTAAATGTGGCCAGCACGTTATGGTATTGTGAAATACCGAATTAGTACTATACAGTAATAATATTATTTAGGTCTTTCATGATACTTACCATAAAGTACCGGCCATTAAAATATTTTGTTGTTATTCTTTTTTCACTTTAAGTACCAGGCTCCCATGAAATGTAAGGAGATTTGCCACTCGTGTCCAGAAGGAAATTAAAATTAAATAAAGGAGGGAGTAAAATACAAGCCAAAATCATTTTTATTTACATAACATTAAAGTAAAAAATAGCATGGCGAAAGTGGCCAGTGTTTTTTCGGTTGTGCAACAAATAACGTATGTAATTAAACACAGAAATTACCCTATTACAATACTTTTGCATCGACCACAATCATAAGCACCACAAGAGTCCATTGATACCGTCTCCTTCCTTTACCTGCCGCAAGAAGATGGTATGTAATACCACTCCGCCGAGCTACGTCTAAACATACACCAGCATGCCGCATTTACTGTTTTATTACGGAGTTAAAATTAGTTCAAGTCATTTCAGAGCGCATTGACTCACTTTTGTTTTTCCTACGACCTCATAGCCGTGACTTTGGCACGTACATTTGATCATTAAAAATTAATATACCTAGTAAAACTTGATAGCCATATAATCTAATTATAGATTTATGTGACCAGGAACATAAACAATAAACAAAATGAAATTTAAAACACACACACACATACACTCACGCATGTAATCCCCGAAGGGGTAGGCAGAGGTGTAACGAGTACACCCACTTTTCGCCGAATTTCGGTCCCATAATGTGATAGGGGGCGAGCCCATCGCCATACCGGGCACAAATTCCAGACTCCGGGCTAATACTGAGGAATTTCTAGATAGAAAAACCCATGATATTTAAAAGACTGTTAATATTCATTAAAGTTTTAATATAAGGAATTTAACTGTCTTTAATAATATATTTGACACAATAATTTGGCTTTAGGTAAATTTAATTAAAATTTTCAATACCAAGGACCACTATCTAGAAAGATTTTATAATTAAGAATAAATCTACTAGAGTTATAAAGTTAGATGGCTGTAGTAGTAAAATAGGTGCGAGTGACTTTCAGAGATAAAGGTGGTTAACGCCAAGAGTTTAAGACCTATCCATATAAAAATGTAAGTGTATAAGGCCGTTTTTGCCTGGCATTTGAATAATTTTTTTGTATGCGTTTAGGTGGCACTCTGGATGGTTTAGATTCATAATTGGACCCGGTAGGTGGCGCTGCTGTCGGTGTGGCGCTAATTTTCCGGACAGGACGAGGTCTGCACGGTCCGCTAGTTAAAAATAAATATTCTAAAGTTATGAAGTTAGATAGCTGTAGTAGTAATCTAGGTGCGAGTGACTTTCTGAGATAAAGGTGGTTAACGCCAAGATTCTAAGACTTATCCATATAAAAATGTAATGAGGCCTTTTTTGCCGGGCCTTATAACTGGGACAAAAGTTAATCTTAATATAATAACACATAATATACAAATGTTTATCACGATATCATGTATAATGTCGTTTTTTTTTTATCCTGGCACGGCATAGTGACAGCACTGTACCTGATGGTAAGCGCAGTGCGGTCCAAATAGAGTACTGAGTAGCGAGAGACGATCTCATTACAGAATATGTATATTGAGAAATATTTTGGTGGTATACCTATCTATATTAATATAAAAAAAGTAAAGTTTGTGAGTTTGGATGTTCGGGGTAACCTCCGGTACTACACATCCGATTTTAAAAATTTTTTCACTGTTACAAGGTAAGTCCCGGAGTACCTACTATAGACTACTTTTTATTTTGATAAATATATATTTGGTAAATAATTACATCCACGAGGGTGGGGCCGCGGGTAATAGCTAGTTAGAAGTAAAATAAAGAAAAAAAAGAAGAAGTAATAAGGCAGTCATGAGGACCGACAGAATTGAAAACTTAAAACTTTTGAATTACTTTTTTCTTTTTGAAACAGCGTTCATGAGGTAGTATTTTTTGTTTATGATTGCTTGTCAATAATTATAGAACTTTACAAATATTTATTTCTGATATTATCTATATAAATTATGTGTAATTATTTATTTATCATACATGTATATATGTGTATGTATGTGTATATGTATATATATATTTATGTGAGTATGTATATATTTAAAAATATTCTTTTGTTTATTTATATTTGTTGGAGCTTGAAACTTTAGACTGCCCTCTCTTTCTCCTCTTCATATATCCATCCCATGGTTGTCTGTAAGATATTGCCTAGAGCGATAAGACCGCCATTTGTACTTTAATATATAAGTGTGATCATTCTTTATTAATAATTTTTAAGTGTACAATAAAGAGTAAATAAATAAATAAATAAAAACTTCATAGGCGTGCTTATGTCAAAAGTAAAATAATCTGAGCGAAGGCCACGCGAGTTCAGTGCTTTTTTTCCATCTCTGCCCAACGTGCCTAAAGAAGTTTTCACTTAAAAAATGATCTATCCGTTCGTATTTATGCGGAATATACCTTGACCTCCTCAATTTGCTTGCCCAATATGAATATTATAAAATTGTAATGCTTGTGAGTTTATCTTATTCATAAGAGAATAAAAAAAGCAGCAAGAGCCTAGTTGGTAATGGTACGGGCCGTCGAAATAAAAGTCGTATGTTCGAAAACAGCCCAAAAGGCATATACCTCTGACTTTTCTAAAGTTTCGTGTATATTAATTGTTAATTATCGCTTGCTTTATCGGCGAGGAAAAACATCGCGACGAATCCTACATACCTGAGAATTCTCATACGAATATCAAAGTTATGTGAAGTCTACCAACCCGCCCAAGGCCAACGTAGTGGAATAAGGCCTAAGACCCGTTAGTAGAGGAGGTCCGTGCCCAGCAGTGAGACAATATTTAAGACAGGGCTAGTATCATTATTATAACTACAACTAAAATAAGCATTTCAACAGCTTAAATGTTTTTATTCGAAGTAATTACTTGTACAACTGAGATTTAATTAGCTTATTTTCATTAAAAATTATTTGACTTATCTACCAATCAAGACTATGCTAGTGATGGTCACGGACATTTTATTCTATTATTTAGTGCAGATAGAGTAATACATATTTATTGGAAATTTTATTTTGGTAATTATGAGTAGTAAATTGAAATAAAATGGTTTATTTTGCTTTTTAACCCGAAAATTCGGGGCAGACCCGCTCCGTGATCTTTAAAGAAGCTTTCGTAACGTCCGCGTCCCTGACCTTGAAAGTCGTAAAGATTTCGAAACGTCCACGTCGGGTTGAAATAGCAAAATAAACCGCAATAAAATCCATAAAGATTTATTTCAATGTATAATGCTCGCATAAACTTACAAAAACAATTGTATTAATACATTGAATAATGCAGATCACCCAAATCCGTTTACAGGAACAAATATTACATTTCTAAAAGCTTATATTGAGCGGTACAATTTTGTATCTACATCTCTGTACGTACTTTGTATCTACTTGACACAGACAATTTTAAACTCTATGGCCTTATATAGACGATGCATTTTTTTTATATATTTATATACTTTTGCTTACGTTCTTTTCAGCGTTCAAGTGGATTGTTCATTGTTTGGTAGTAAAACCATACTTAGCAAAAGTAAGCAACAATACGTGCTTAAACATAGCATCGTCAAATGAGGTGCATATTAAGCATGCTCACATCAGTTTACAATCACTCGAACACAGTAATAGCGCCTAACACTCACATAACTTCCCAAAAGGTACTAATTTACGGTAGGCAGCGGCTTTGCTGTGTCCTGGCATTGCAGAAGTCTAAGGGCGGCGGTGACTACTTACCATCAGGTGGCCCGTCTGCTCGTCTGCCTATTGAGGCACTAAAACAAAATGTCTCTTTACAACAAGGTCAGGACCCTCTCGCATCGTTACACGTAAGTAGTTTGCAGCTCTGTTTGCGAGTTGGCTCTGGGAGTGGACGCACATCGGTTCCGCATCATTTGTCCGAAGGTGGTGCGGAATTGCCGCGACATCGAGCAGTAGAGGACGAAGTTGATGGCTCCATTGAGAAGGGCCAAAGCGTCCATTAACTCGCCAAATAGGTTGTAGCATCGCTTGAAGAAACATCTTCCAAGTACGCCGCTGAGAAGACCTGTGAAGTAAATTTAAGGTCATATAATTTTTCTATATTTATTTGTGTTGTATTCATAAAAAAATTATTGATCATATAGGCGTATGTAACTGCACTTATGACAAAACATAGATGGAAATTCAACATATGGAATATTACTCGTATAATTGATATAAACGTAATTCAACGAACAATGCTTATTACTACACTTGATAATTTTTCAACTGAAGTTCTAACAAATTTATATATAAATAATAAATAAGACAGCCTCCGTGGCCCAGTAGGCGAGTAGCCGGCTGTGAAACAAGAGGCCGTGGGTTCGATTCCCACACCGGAACAGTTGTTTGTGTGACAGACAGACATTTGTGTCCGGTGTCTGGGTGTTGTGAGACCGAAATAGTCTCTAGTAGTCCCCGATACCCACAACACAAGACTCGTATCTTATTGTGGGATCGGGGCTATGTGTGTGTCTGTTGGGTGATATTTATTTGTTTAATTTATGAGCACAATGAAGATTATCTCACCTAATATGCCTTGAGGAAACTCCGTCAGCAAGAACAGCAAAAGAACCGCTACCAACATTTTGGTCGTGCGGTCTGTCCTCCGTTCAGCTTTCGATCGCTTCGTGGAACGTTTGGTGAATATGTTGCCGTTTCCATTGACAACAGTATTCGCAGGACAAGCACTATATCCTTTTAAAGCCTTTTTCCTGCTATTAGCACGATATAAGGCGCGGATGAGCCAAGCACTGATCACCGTGAGTATGACGCAAGGCAACAGTTTGATCAAGACGGCATGGACCCAGAAGTTGATCTGGTATAGATTTCCATCAAAATTCGAGTCGACGAAATATACTTTGGATGGTAGTTGCCGCGATTTGTCGAAAGTGAAGTCTTTATGTATTGTGAATACCTGAAAAGAATAAGAGAGTCCCATTGGATTGCAGTATAATAAGATTGACCTGATTCCAGTAATAAAATTAACATAAAAAAATAATTATACCATATTATTATTGCATAAGAAATGTATTATTGAACTGAATTAAATGGAATGTTAGCAATAGAACTTATAACTAAAATCCTCGTCAATATCACTGTCTGTATAAGTATTAAAATATTTTATTTTCATAAGATGGTATATTCAAATCTTGAATTGAAGCCTATATTTATTAATAACGTTCGGTCGTTGTATAAATATATTCTAGAATTGAACATGCGTGCTAATTTTTTGTTAAGCGCGATCTACACAATAGCTGAAATATGTCGAGAGCTGACGAAATTGAAAACGTGAATGACATCTTCTCTCACAAATTCTCATGTGTATATCCATTAATATTATGTTCATGGATCTCACTGCTATCGTCGGTAAAAAAATCTCGCCCGGTGCGTGGAGCTAGCTTTAACTCCAATAGTAAACACTCAAAAAAACTTCGCAACTAGCCTTTGATAAAATGTTGTACTAGCAGAAACATCACGTTCTGATTCACAAATACTAAACTTAAGATTTGTTATAACCAATTTTGTAAATAAGTTCGTTTATCCGAACTGTTGTTTAGCCTATGCAAAACCTTAGTCAATCACTTGATGGGAACAAATGGTTTTACCAATAAGATGCCCTTCAACCTTAGTTCATTTATTAGGTGCAGAAGCAATACATTAACTTACGTATAGGTAAACAAGATACTTTGTATCTATTCTTGATAGACATTGATTAATGATAATATCATCGTCTAATTTAGTTGTAGTTAAATTAAATTTTATTGAACTACTATTATTCTATATATTGAATACGAAATGTTGTCGAGTTTAATTATATTTTGAAAGTTATTCACTGGTTGTAATTAAGACTCTGAAACTTTTGCCTTGGATTTGATAACAAAACAAAAGTTTCAAGTTACTAAGTACAATTCAAAATTCTAACAATTATTTCGGAAATTTATGAAGGATTATGGGAATAATTAAATTTGTAACATTCAAAAATATCCTTAAAATGGTACTAAAAATGATAAATAACAGCATATAACTCTTAGGAAACATAGTATAAAATATGTGCATTTTTAGGAATGAATAACACAATCCACCAGTCACCAATTAGCATGTATATATAAAGTAAATAAAAGTATTGCCAAAACTGAATACTCAGAAAGTTCATATCGCTTATACAGGCACCAAATACATGAAGGTTGAACAAATATTGATATTATGTGTGTTACACTCGCCTTCTCCAAACCACGCCTAAACTTAGTTTTATGTCCTATAATATTTTATATTAATGATTCCTACATCGTTAATGTTTATTTACAGTACATATTCTTTTATACGATTGTATATATGGAATAGAGTAGGTGTTCTAAAAATAAGTCGAGTACCTGTATAGATTTATTTTTAATCATTGACGTTTTAAAATCAAGTGAATCTATAGTGTCAAATGCTTAAATATCAATATTACTTATTATCGGACGTTAGTATGATACCAACTTAAACTTATTAAAAAACTTTGTGAGATTTATTACTTTATGAATTAACTAGCTTTTACTTGCAGCGTCGCCCTCGCCATTATTGTAGAATTAGATTTATAAACACCCTATTTTTCGAACTAAAACCATTAAACGGTTTCGGAGATTAGCGTGTATGGACACAGTGACACGTAGTTTATATACATATAATAGGATGAAATTTTAAGTGGTGCCAATCACGGCGATTAGGAGAGTTTTAACAAATACTTACAAAATACGAAGGTATGCATAATATAACTGGGAGTATAAAGCTGAGAAAAATCGCCAAAGAGCATCTTCGATCCGTACACAAGGCTGGACTATGTGATGGATATCTGTTGACAATTTTTTTTATAAAATTATTATGCATTCCGATTAAAGAGTACCTGATCCTTATAGGTACCCAACAGTATGGTGACAGAGTGATCGTCATAGCGAGTTCTTCGTTTTAATTCTGGGAATAGCTACATTCTGGCGACAGTCGAGAGATGTCATTTATTCCAATTTTAATTAAGTACTCTATTTTTATCGTCAGGTGTTATATGGTGACTATGCCGTGTTAGGATAAAAAAATTAGAAATCCTTATCCTCAAAAACAACATCAAGGATCAGATTGTTATCTCATAAAAAAGTGACGGCCATATTCTAAATTATAGTTTTATTTTATTAATATTACACTTAAATTATGATCGTCGGGATTATTTTCAATCTTTTGCTAGACATAAAATTCGACAGGAATAATGTTGATCTACATTAATGTAGACTTCAAGGGACTTCGAGATCACATAGCATCCAGCACATGAAAACGTAAACTGATAAATTATTAAAAACATGACTATAAATAATCCTTCTACATATATCTTTATATTTACAAAACCATAGAACATTTTATATATCGTTAGCTTCATAGCCCTATAAGACTATAGAGTATAGACTATAGATTATTCTCTATTTTTATAAAAGTCACAATACTTAGCTAGGTCTATGCAATCTATACTTTAACAATAAAATAATATATTTATAACTTGACGATGGCTAAAACAATAGGGTCTATTAGAAGAGCGCGCTCAAGTCTCTTGAGCATAATTTTAAATAAATTTAAATATATACTACCTGCCAATCCCAGTTATAATCTGACTTAAGTTTGTCTAGGCCAAATAACCGATATAAACATTGAACAGAAAAGTAAGCAATAAAACTTGGAATGGGTTTATCAGCTCACCGCGGTCAAGTTTAGAGTTAAGTTTGAATTTAGTGGTTTAATGGCTTCATAAGTTTGGACGAATATTACACATTGAAATTAATTTAATTAAGCTTTGCAGCTTTGTTGGTCATAGACAGCCAGTCGCCTTAAATGCCATAAAACTTTTGAACCATCGGGACTAAAAAGTAAAAATAAACTGCGAGAATCCATAAATATAGTTTTATTTTCTTAAATCGATATTTAATTTGAAACTATTTCGGCACGCAGTTTATATTAAGCTTCTAATAAGCATAGAATAGAATAAATATTCTGCGGTGAGACGGTTGTAAACATTCATTAATAAAAAAAAGTTATCCGATAAAGAGTTTTTGACAAGTGATTATCATAAATGAGGGCGAACTCTTTTATATTCAAAGGAGTGTATTGAATTGGAAAATCGTGAAAAAACAATAAGAGACAAGGACACCGAGGCTGCTTTAGTCTTTTGATTTTTTCAAATATGCTTGCTTTTATTTTTTAATAAAACACATGTTATACAAAATGCCGCAAAAACATGCAACATTTTTTTTTAATTTAGTTCATAGTGCACCTTTATACCTCCACAGCTTCGCAACGCACCACACAATTAGCCGATCATGATGGGTACACTACATAAATAGGAAAAACTATATTCCGAAAGTCACAATACGAATTTCAAAATACCGACTTTCATAATTCAGAATGGATCAAAATTACTAATAACTCCGGTTTATCATTCATCCTATTTTTATAATTCCGAAATTTCAATATTCCTGATGTTTACAATTACTATTCTATTGATATTCGGACTTTTGAAAATCAGAATATCGAAATTCGGAATACAATATTTCGGAGTTTTTTGGGATTATGATATGTAATTTCTAAATGGTATTGACTTCTAAGGCTATAGTGGTTGGAAGCTGGGAAATTGCGGCCTGATATGTTACGGTCTCATTCGTACTATGCGCATCATCTACACGGTCTCAGCGAATAAACCGTGGAGTAAACTATCAATACATGATATTGTATAATTTGTGTTGCTTTCTCTACCAATTGCTAGAAACAACTTTTTATCCTGTCTCTGCAAAGTGACTGCACCTGGTGGTAAGCGCAGTGCCGTCCAATTAGAGTATCAAGTAGCGAGAGATAAATTATCCGACGCTACTTGACACAAACATGCCGACCTGCTGTTCAGCTTCTTCATACTACGCCATGGGGGAAAGGAGATGAAGAAGCGGTTGAGGGTCTTGTGTCAGAATACTCAGAAGGCCGCAACACGGCCAAACATCGTACCCAACCCCTAGACCCAAGGCAAAAAAAATGGATTATAACCCTCATTCAATTACATATTAATTTTTAATATTTGTAAAACTACAACGATTTGGAGCATACATTTTCAATCTATGTAAATGGATGCTTTATTATTCTGTTTATTTTAAAATTAATTGATTTAGATTCTAAATTAAAAATACAGGAAATTGTAATTACACATTTAACAAGAAATTAGAACGCCACGATTTTCAACGCATACTCAATTTTTATGGGCGAATAGATGTACGTACGGCCCATTTTTTTTATGTAAGTCTTAGCTGACTCGCCGAAGCTGATAATTTGGAATTTAGAAACGATTTTTTATTATATAATAGACATCGTTGAAGAAATTATTTTGTTGCAATTCAATCCCTAAAAGGACCAATGAAGTAGAAAGTATGTGTAAACTATAATATTGTAATATGTATCAGATATGATATATGATCGGAAACATACATATAAATACCGATATTTATACAATTTACAACAATGAATAAAACACGAACTTATTTAGGCATCGTTCCAAATTCAACCCATAACGGGAGAAAGGCGGTGGCAACATTTATAAAGTAAACGCGCTGAAAGTCTTGGCCGGAAAACTAAAACTTAAAATACTAAACATTGGCTACTTTTTATACTATCTTGTAGACTAACGAGGACGGAGCCACGAGCAAAAGCTAGTAATTAATAAAATAATTAAAGTAAAGAAAGTGAAGGTTCACTTTCATTAATCAGTAGGGGAGACCCGAGCCAATACATGGAAATAAAAATAATTTACTTTTCATCATGTATAAATCGCTAATAAATATTGTTTTATAAAACGCACTAGTATACTAGTTAATTTAAATATTTACTGCTTAACAATAAATCACGAGAAACATACATATACACTCACGACTGTATTGTCCTAAGGGGTAGGCAGAGGTGTGACCAGTACACCCACTTTTCGCTGAATTTATTACGGTCTCATAATGTGATAGGGGACGAGCATGGGCACAACTCCACACTTCTGATACTGACTATTTCTAAAATAGAAATCACTTTACCCGACCCGGGGGTCGAACCCGAGACCTCAGCACGGTAGTCGTAACGCGTGCGAAATTACAACTGCGTCACCGAGGCAGTCAAACGAGTACAAAAGTAAATAACGAGATGTAAATATCAAATAATTTTTCAAATAATTAACATCAACTCAGACGTCACGTTACCAAACATTGTACAGCAAAGTAATATTTCGCTCACAATCTCGTTATAAAGTAAACATTCTTTCAAATTAGAACAAGAGAAACATACACAACGGTACATTTAGTAACACATAATTCATAGCATCAAACAACTAACTATGTATATTTTACTTTCATATAAATCATTGTATTTCTAGAAATATTGCGTAGCTTATTTTTAAGGCCCTACAAACATTAAATAGATTTAACTAGTTTATGCAATCAGGTAAATATAGTATGGTATATATCAAGGCCTAGAATTTGGAGGGCAACTAGCCCTAGAAGAGACGGGCCGTAAAGGCACCGCGCAGTGGTCGTTCCGGCAGCAATCCAGAGTACACTCAGGATCCCCTGGGACCGTGCCACATGCGCTGCAGAAGGCTACCGCGGGGTTTTTAGTCGGTACACCGACGTAGGAAAATTGTTAGAGCCCCGATCCAGCAGTCACTAGGGTGAAATGGGTCGGAAAGCATAACCATCTCCACCCCCAAGGTCCAAAGGTATTCGTGAGATGGATTTTTCCCGTGGGGCAAAAATTGTATATATCAAAGCAACAAAACATAAAGCTAGAATAATATAAGAGTCAAAACAATAAAATCGCGCAATAAACCAAGAAATCAAATGAACATTGCGAACTTTATAACACTCAAAGGAACTCCTACAGACTGAAATGGCGCGTAATCTTAGCTCTATTTTTAAACACGAGTCATTGCTTTAACTTTCACTTTGACGAAAAGTTTAAAAATGTGTAGACAATGTGCAGTCAGAGTCCAAAATTGCACATGAAGTGACATTTTAATATAAAACATTTATAAAGTTAAGAAAAAAAGAACTGAAAAGTGAGAAAGTGAGAAAGTGAACTATTTCTGTCTGAAACAAATAGTATTTTTTATGATGTACCATATACGAGAGCTATTGTCGCGTGCCGCTGTACTCTATGGGTGCCTAATATTTACTTATTATTGGTCTAAGTGCGTAATTACCAACTACACCGCAACCGAAGAGCAAATCAACAGTCGTACTAAGACGTATTTGGCATGGTGAATTATACTCTCTGTTTCACAGTATCGTTTGGCCCTTTTTTTAGTCCCTTGATAGGCAGACGAGCAGACGAGCCACTGATGGTAAGTAGTTACCGCCGCCCATAGACGTCTGCAATGCCAGGGACCGTTGACCTACCCTTTCGACATTCTATTAAATACAATCGGGCTTTATTCATTATTAAGCATCTTATACGAAGATTAATAGTCCTACGTAAGATCATGACTCTGCCGGGAGGCATTTCAGTTAATATTGAATCTCCGGCGGAATTCACGCTCTACCGTAGACACTGACTCGCTACGCCCAACAAAACAATCATATGTGAATATATGTTGCTCTAACGTTCAGGACTCCAGTAGCTCAACCATGAGTTTTTTTCAAGTATAATCGCTAGCGACAACGTAAAATATTTATATGACGAAACGAACAGCGCCTCTAGGGGTTACGTGAGAAACTAAATTCAGTAGTATAAGGTCACAGAGCAACCGACCCGCACCGCCTCGCCTCGTACGGTTAGTATTCTTTATGGATATGCGCTCACTACATCTACTCCGTAGCGTCACCGGATCGCCTCGTTCGTAAGCCGACCACGCGCGCAGGGCGAGTTGACCACTCGGTGAAAACTCGCTGCTCGAATAAGCATGCGCAGCAACGCAAGTCAAGCCCCTTGCGTTGCTGCGCGTTGCCAACGCACAAGCCCCATGAGTCGCGACGCGACGTTTAACGGTGATACCGCGGCGTCCACCCGTGGACCACCTGCCGACAACGAGTGGACGCCGAGCGACGAGGCGGTACGGGTCGGGTGTCGGGTGGCTCTAATGAGCGAACGAAACAATCGATACATAAAAACAGCACTGCAACGCTAGCGACTTCGTTTACCTATCGTAACTTTTTGACATAAACTCATAGTTGAGCTACTGAAAGGCATGTTTTGAGTTATGTTATGTATTGTAATATGCCGCAAACCCCTCCCCTTTGTAATGACCGATTACTACTCGATCAAAACACACTCAGTTCCTACGCCCGACCCTGTATAATTAATTAGTTTATAAGACGATGGCAAACTATTCTGAGCCACACAAATGCCCAATTCGTTAAGTCGTAATTCACAATAGTTTATGTATTCAGTAGTGATATTGGTTCGATAACTTTGCCAATTGAGTTTATAACCTCCTTTGTGTACCGAAAGGTATCTTCTATTTTGTTTATCAAGAGCTAATGTAATATGGCTATTGATTGATACCCAGCACCAGTTACATATTACACGGAGATAATTCACAATCTCTGGTTGATTAATCTCCAAACCAGTAACCATATTAGTGATCCTGTGTTAGTTGCGCTGGGCGTATGTAGCTGTCATAGACATAGGGAATGGACTGAGTGCTCTCTATCCAGCTATTAACTGAATACGAGCAGAAAAACGTGAGAGAGGGAAAGCGAACGACGGCCAGAGAATTGCAGCACGCACAGTCGCTTTGTCTCTTTCTACAAAGTAGTAAATTTTGTGAGGATATTGCTCAGTGCATTCTATATGTCTATGCTTGCTGTAAAATCGATAAAATACTACGCAGATACGACAATAGCCGCATATGCTGCGAGGCATGAGCTTGCGACAGATTGTAGTACAGAAGGATTATAGACATCAGCGTTTTCAAGTTCTCTGAGTCGCCTCGGAAGCATACGTTCAGGTTACAGGTTACACTCACTTGATTGCTATGTATCGCCAGACGGCGAGCGATAACGTCAGGAAGATCGACGCTGTGTGCAGGATCTGTGTGAAATGCATGTGGAACAACATGTACACCGCCCAAGAGTATGGCCGCTCCTCTTGTCCTGGAAACAACTAAGGACAAATATTATTGTTACTCTAGTGGTAATAGGCTATTATTACAAATTATATTGTAGAAGGCATTGCAGAAGTCTATGGGCGGCGGTGATTACTTACCATCAGGTGGCTCGTCTACTCGTCTGCCTATAGAGGCAAAAAAAAATTTATTGTCATAGTAAAATCTATATCAAATACCATTATATAGTTTTCCTATTTAACTTTATGTAGGTATAATGAAATAATTAATATTACACAAGAGTCACACACTAAGGCCCGATCCCACACTAAGATCGGAGCTAGGAGTCTTTTGTCGTGGGTATCAGGAATTACCAGAGACTTTCGGTCTGATGACTCCCAGACCCGACACAAATATCTGTCTGTCACACAATCATTTTTCTCGGTGTGGGAATTAAACTCTTGTTTCACAGCCGACTCGCGCCACAGAGGCTGTCAAGTTTATCTATAGATTGATATGTGTTCTTAGTAATAAAGGCCAAAGTTAATTGCTATTTTGGTAGTCGAGATTCAATATGTCTATCATAAACGTTGGTTGTTATAAACATAAAGCGTTAGAAAGACAATAAAATACATAATATGGAAATTATGCTTATAAAATATATAAAGATAATAATATTCTTATATGGAAAGCACACTGGCAGCTCCCATAAAACTGATTTAATAGACGTGATAAAATTGTTCACCTCCATCTTGTATCATATCATATCTTGTGTATGACTCGATTTCTGTTTATCATATACTAGATGTTGCTCGTGGCTCCGCTCGCGTGGAGGTCATGTTTGGGAGAAAAAGTATACAATACAAAATACCAATTTTCATGCGTTTAACTTCAAGAATGACGGAGTTTCATACAAACTTTCATCCCGTATTTTACCCCCTTGTGGTGGTATTTCCAAAAACCCTTCCTTACCCTTAATCCATTGCTCATTTGATGCAATAAAATTAACCTTAAGTCGAACTCAGTAAAACTTCCCTGGAACGTTCGAGTTCCTACAAATATGTCTCCAATGTTTTCCAGACGTATTTCCGTGGAATTCAATTACTTCGGGCTACAGCATTGCTAAGATCCTATTAGACATCGCCTTAATTACATTTATACAAGCTTTTATGTCTTAAGGCTACACTGCAGTCATACACGAACTTTACACCCACCTCATCAAAGACTTGTAACGACTCATGTTTACCTTCTGTACATAAATATGGTTTTTAATCATTTTTTGCAAGCAAAAAGTTATAAAAAGTCCTGGCATATGTGCGTCAGTGTTTCCGCCTGTGAGTTTAAAAAGCGCTAAATTTGAACATAGCTAAAAAACGCGAGATTACTCTAAGGGATATAGACGTGACGTAAGACTAAGGCCCTCCCCCGCCTCTGTGACCAAGGTATTTTGAGGACTCCCCAGAACGGGTCACGTAGTATGGGTACGTTCCCTTAGGGTGTCAGCAACATAGACTATATAAAACACTTACGTGTTTATTATATTTAATTTTTTTAATCTTGAATATGGTACACTAAATAAAACCTCAATTACTGAAAATCAAAGAACGGAAATGTCGGGGCTTGTCTATGCCCTTTAAACGCGGTCATTAATTAAATATAGAGACTTCAAATAGTTACGGATATTTGCCAAGGATCAGAACTTATTTGACTCTCTCTGTATTCAAATAGTGTCAACACTATCTGCTGCTGGGCATGGGTTCCTCTGCTAATGAGCTGGGTTAGACTTAAGTGTTTTCTAAATAATGAAACAAATCTGAAAGAAAATATAAAAACATCTCCCTTTATTTACTTAGCAGCTTAGAGTATTTAACACCTTAACAGTGACAGCTTGCACTTGCACCACAGAATCTGATACCTCTCATACTGCCATATCGTATTATACGTTTATTGGTATTGAATTAAGACTTACCAGGTATTGATAAACAGCGAATGGCACGTATTCAATCATGACAAATACGTCAGCGACCGCCAGCCACTTGAGAAGCCTGTTGATTGGGGCCACTGCCAGATCTCTGCGCGTCAACACAGCTACGTTTAGTGCATTCGCCAAGCTTCCAAAAAGACACACCTGTGGGAAATATAGCAATACTTTAAAGTAGGTCATTAGGCATAAACTGTTGGCATTAAATGGCCTTAGAGGGTAATTTTGGCTTTTACCAAACTAGAAAACCGTTTAAGCTTAAAGCTTATATGAAATTACTAAGCACTAGCTTTTGCCCGCGTTGAATGAGTTTGCAGTTTTCGGAGCCGTGAATTTTTGAGACTTTTTTAAAAGTACTCATGACTAATATGTTTGTAGTACTTTATATTCACGTATTAGGAATATTTGGACAGCGCACGCCGATAAAGCAAAGGAACATTTTTTCGACATTCCAACTGGATTTCAAATTGAGAATTGAAACTATCACAAACAACTCTTTTACATAAAGCTAAGAACAACTAGAATTGAGTACAATATTTACCAATAAACTGACATATCCATGAATGTTATTGTAAGCAAGAATCAAATCTCTAAATTCTCCTGAGCAATATTCAGAGCGCTCACATTCCTTCACTACGGATATGTTATATTTATTGCGCATATCCTCCAGCGCTCTTAGGACTTCACCAATATTGTTGCTGTAGTTGGCATTCTGCTTCAACAATGATATGAAACGTGGATCTTCGAAGAAAAGGTTGTAGCTACCGTTCGCGGCAAGCGTGTCGTTGTGGTGAGTACCATTTGTAGCCAACATTGTGATAGAACTGCTACTGCTGCTGCTACTGCTGCTACTGCTGCTGCTACTGCTGCGGCTGCTGCTGCTGCTACTGCATAGGCTCATTACATAACACTGTATTCTATTAAAACACGATTCTGTTGAACAGAGGTTAGCTTTTTCGAGGAATTAACTTGATACTCGTTACATAATCCCGTCTCCATTATTTGTGGAAGATTCTAGAACAATA
Organism: Laothoe populi; assembly: GCA_905220505.1. Taxonomy (NCBI): domain Eukaryota; kingdom Metazoa; phylum Arthropoda; class Insecta; order Lepidoptera; family Sphingidae; genus Laothoe; species Laothoe populi. The sequence continues at coordinate 10,853,725 of HG992165.1, forward strand.
AGAAAACTAAGTTACCCATAATCAATAACATCGGTAACTAAATACCACCGCCACCGATAATATTCAAATATCCTTCAAACAAAACTAAAGAAAATTAATATGCTGTTAGGGTCACAACACAAGTAGATAAATAGAATTCAAATTACTTTATATTAATTAAAGTTCCTTTTTGGTTGGAAAGAAATTCTGCGCATACTATGGAATGCAGAAAGGACTAACAAATCTATTATGGTAAAACTCTCTAAAAGTGTTAGACTATCCACAATATGTTACCTAAGGATCCTAGCGTACTTCGGTCACATTGCCCGTCGACGATCCAACAATTTTGTTATATAGCTTTAGGTGGGCAAAGTACCATGTGATATGCTGGTGGTAGGATATTCATACCCCGCACGGATAGCGACCACCGTACACGAGATGTAAAACCCCATCAGCCAGTTTACATCTGATTTTTGTTGGGTTCTAGAGTTGGGGTACGATGTTTGGCCGTTTTGCGGCCTCCTGATTACTCTGACACTAGACCCTCGACCGCTTCTTCACCTTCTTGGCCATGGCGTATTGTGAAGAAGCAGGATGGCATGATTGTGTTGAGTAGTGGGGGATAGATTGTCTCTCGCTACTCGATACTCTAATTGGACAGTAGTGGGCTTTCCATTAGGTGCAGTGTGGTCACTTTGCCATGCCAGAATAATAAAAACAAAAGTAGAAAAGAGATCCCGTGGCCGTTGACCAAGCTGCTGGTGATTCACATTGGCAGTATGTATAATGAATCTTTTCTTTTATGTAGCCGTTTGTGAAACGAGAGACCGTGGGTTCGGTTCCCGGCAGCACAAACATTTGTGTGACAGAAATTTCTATTCTGGTTGCTGTGGGACCTAAAGTCTCTCATAGTTCCTGATACCCACGTATATGATTGATTCCAGCTTGAAAGATATGAATGATGATGATATGAAGATGGCGCTGTTGTCGAGATCTAAAACTTTTTTATATTTTGGGATGCGGCAAGACAACGCCCGGGGCCACTAGTTACATTATAAAATTTAGTTTTCTGTACTTTTTCATGTAAAATTTAGCTATGCCAAATTTAGCAATCCTCCGTGCGAGAAATATGTTTAAAAATGCGTATTAAGTTTTATCTTCACGTATTTAATATAAAAATAAATAATAACACAGTACGGTTCGTAGTACGTATGAGTCCATATTTTACATCAACAAGGCCCTGCTAATTGTGGATAAATCATTTTTAATTGAATTTATTGTACTACGACGCGTGATAAATGTCGGATTTATACCGAAACATAAATAAAACATGGGATCCGTCGTTTGTCCTTTGACCTAAGTTATTTTGCTTTCAAAATAACTTATTTTTTGCTGTAACAATTATTACTATACATTATGTAACAGATAACCAATAATTCAATAACACTTCTATTTCTTTCAAAAGCATCATCATGATATGTTTGTTGTGTTTTTTATTTTATTCCAAAGTACTTATGAAATGAAACTATTTAAAACTATTTAAAAGCTACCACCGGATCCAAACGTGACCCAGCCTGAGAAGACCCGGCGAAACAAACTCAGCGGGCTTACATTACCGCTGGATACTACGCGGCGCGACCCAGTCCTGAGAGAATCCAGCGAATCAAACTCAGCGGGCTTGTTTTTGGTCCGTTTCATAATTTTTAGTAGATGACCTGACATATATTAATTACCAATTTACTGTTTTATATTTTATACGCGATCGGTCGTCCTTCTTTATTTATAAATAAGTATAAAAATAATATGTAAATAATACTTATAATAAGTAATCAATACTACACTTAAGCATTGTATACAAAACATAATTATGTTGCAATTAAATATAAGTACTGTTATCACGCAATTAAATTATGCCAAACAATATTATGTTTTATTTACATAAGCCCAAGTCTGAGAAACGATGTTTTGACTGCTGATGAGTAGCTGGAGGCGCGTTGGGCAAAGGGGTGTCTAGGGTGGTAGGTAGTTCACATCTATAATAGGGTAGTTTTTAATCAACAATTTACATTATCTAAAACCTATTATCGAAAGAATTTTATATATCCGCACAAAATTAAGTAAATTAGACTCCATTCAAATCTGCTGGAAGGGGTAATTGTAAAATGACAGTAACAGGATGCACGATATGTACCGTGACGTCACGGTTCTCAGAATCCCCATTACTGTGCCGTTGTGCGAGGGAGATAGCAATATGTTCCCAATACGCAACCATTTTGACTCATGCTTGTGAGTATTTGCTCATACCAATATTTAAAATAAATATTGTGACCTCATTTTTCAAGCAATTTTGATTCTGTTTTCGCAGAAGAGTTTCTTTTTCGTATTATATTCGGTTGCATATAGAATAATGTACAAAATTAAACACTAACTAAAAACTACCCTAAACCACTAGATTTTATATATGCTGTTATAAGTCCTTGGATACTTAAATAATTTAGTGATAAATTGGTATTATCGTTCTCATTTAATATATAAGGCTACCTGAAAATTTTATAATATACATTTTTCACACGAATTCAATAGGGCTTAAAGAATGAAATTGATATTTTATTGTACATACGCAGTCAACTTCTTTATAGCAGCAGGTTAAAAACATACATACATACGCACTCATCCTGTAATCCCAGAAGGGGTAGGCAGAGGTGTAACCACTACTCACATTTCGCCGAGCATATTACCGTCCCTGATGTGATAGAGGGCAACCCTACCGCCATACCAGGCACAATTCCAGACTCCTGATACTAAGTATTTCATGATAGAAAAGCACTTTTAACCGACCCGGGAATCGAACCTGAGACCCCAGTACAGCAGTCGTACCGCACACGCAATTAAAACTGCGCCACCGAAGCAGTAGTTAAAAAGTTTACCATAGTTCTCGGTGGCGATAGCACATCGCTTGGGATCTGTCGAAATCTTCAAATACCACTTAGTTTAACCGTCTCAAAGGTGCATATAGCATAGCTTTCATAATACAATAGCCGACTAGTAGTGACCGCTTCTCAAACATGTTCTACAATGTGTTCTATAAGTGTGTGTACAAAGCAAGTCAAACACATCCCGCACTAGTATCAGGTATCCTAAAATAGATTGAATAATTACGGGCCGGCTTCGTAAACGATTTTTCACTCCGCACAGACCATTATAATAAATCTTCTATTTAATACGGTTTCCACTTTTTCTTAATATATAAAAACCACGTGTCGCAATATCCGTACCCGCTACTTTTTGAAACCACTCAACGGATTTCAATAAAATTTTGTGAATTTATAGATTGGACCAACCAGGAATGTTACTCTTGACACTCGATTCCAATTTCAAATTGGGATTGGGTTCGAAAACTGTACAATTGGCTATCTTGAACGCAACACCAGCGCACGACTTAACTGAATGCGGCGGAATTTTTAGTAACTAAATGAAATAGAGTATTTACGATCGCTAGTTTGTAAATATTCTATTTCATTTAGTTGAGTGAGTTCAAATATCTTCTAGATTGGAATTGAAACTGTATCAAGTTCGAGATTGGAATTGATTTCAAGAGTAGGCCTACAGGTTCCTAGGTGCTGGTTTTTTTTAAAGATAGGATAGTTTTGAATCTGATAGGTGGCGCGTTTATCGAGAGCATTTTTTTTAAAGATGGCATGTCCAATTACCAGATTGCGCCTGATGGTGATTGCAGTATCCTCCATTTCGAGAGAGTATTGAGTAGCGAGAGACAACTATACCTCGCTACTTGACATAATAATACCGGCCTGCTGAGTAGCTTCTTCACACTACGCCTAAAGGACCCAGAATCATAGAAGGAGGGTACACAGTAGCTGGCAAACCGTTCCACAGCCTGAATTTGCGAGCTTCTTGGTTCGGGCCGGGGTTGTAGACTCGAAGCGGTGGCTCCGCAAGCCAGTACGTGTGGTTCTGGTGTCTACCCGGTGGCACTAATTTCTTATCAGTTATATAAGACCTCTTATATATACAGCTTTATAATACAACGTTAAAAAACCTTATTTACTATTTCTACAACCTCTGGGTGAAATTGTGCGACTTCAACAAGTCATTGCATAATCATGCAAGTTATGCGTACTAATTGATAATTGAACTTGTATTGTTATTAGATTAACGATTTTTTTCTTATTAATAATACATTTTTCTTAAAACAAAATAAATAAAATCAAAACAATCATCCTGCTTCTTCACACTACGACATGGGCAAGAAGGTGAAAAAGCGGTCGAGGTTTTAGTGTCAGAGTACTCAAGCCGTAAAACGGCCAAACATTGTACCCCAAATCTAGACCCCCGACAAAAACCGGATGTAGGTACACTTGCGTGTGCCACTATTGCGGGTTTTACACCTGTGTACGGTGGTCGGTATCCGGGCAGATATGAATATCCTACCTTCCATATCAGTCGAATTGAACATCTTATTGACACTTCTTAAATTATCCGAAGTTAAATTATAAGTAGAAATATTATACATTTACTACAAAGAATCTTAAATTATCAATACTAATATTTAAACTAAACTAGATAATATAAGTTTACTTTCGATAAACCTCAATGCAAGTGTTGGACAACATAATAATTGGCGTGTCGACAGTCTGCGGAGCGACTGGACGGCGTCATATTCCGTTTTGAATATTCATCAATTCACTTTAGTTACGAAACTTATATAACATTATTTGAATCAACTCGATAATAAAAATAACCATTTCATTATTTACAACATAAAAAATGCATATATATTATTGGAATTAAAACTGATAGGTTATGCCCTCCAAATATTTTATAGCTTAAACACTACCTATACATATAAATGTATGAACAATGTTAAGTTGTAAATTCATTATCCTACTAATATTATAAATGCGAATGTTTAGATGAATGGATGTTTGTTACTCAATAACGCGAGAACAGCTGGACGGATCTCGTTGAAATTTGGCACAGAGACAGATAAAAGTTTGAATAGCACATAGGCTACTTTTATCCCAAAAATGCACGATTCCTATGGGACAGTAAAATATAAAAAGATGTGATAGCATAAGATGGCTCCATGGATTTTATACATTTTCTTTCAAAATAACACCAACGCAGGCGGAGATGCGAGCAAATGCTAGTTGTTTTATAAAGTTATATTTCACATATCGTTCATCAATTACGTCCAATACAAAATCTGTAATAGCTATCTAGAAGAATCTAAATTAGAATTTCAGGGTTCCTCCTACAATTTCAAACTATAAATTACTACTTTGACTCACAAAGAATATGAAAGTGTGTCAAAGTAAAGAAGATATATGGAATACATATTAAACATACCCGTAGTCGATCATCATGTCTTTGATGAAGCCAATTTCCAATTGTATTACATACGAGATGTTAGGAATATATTATTTGCACGTTCAAAAGCATAAGCAATATGATAATTTATAAGTAAACAAATTATTTGGTTATAACACATGTGAAACGTAATAAAAATTCCATACAGGAAATTATTTACTAGACATGACTTTACTTTGCAAAAGTTCAAGATTTTAATTATCTCAGGGTTCAAGGATTTATATTTGCAAAGTTAAGAATTCTACAAAAGACCGTTAAAACTCGTCGCTTGAGTTATTCGGAAACGTTTTTAAACTATCAAACAACTTAGATATCACGCTCTTTTAGTAAAGGAAAATCCTCTTGAGGGAATTTGCATTTAAATAGGGTTCCTAATATGCGTTTCTCAAGGCTATAAATTCTGAAATAACCTATTCAAGCTAAAGGAACACTTGGTGTATTATATATTAAGTCTTACAAATATAAAGGTAGACTCAAAGATTATGACGCTGCCTTACCGAATTTGTGGCATATTTCATTCCTGCTGTTGTAATGTGTGATTCAGAGAATATGTAACTACTTAATAATTACATATGCACACATCTAACAGTTAACATAATACTAACAACACGCTAGATCGAATCTGTATTGCAAGTACCAAGAACTACGGTTCCATAAGACCCAGACCTGGATGTATGGATCTTACAAACATTTATCTCCATGCTGGGAACGAACCCGCAGCCTCTCGTACAGCTGCCTACTCGCTCGCTGCACTTCGGAGACTGTCATCCATACTAATACTATAAATGCGAAAGTAACTCTGTTTGTTTGTTTGTTACCTCTTCACGACTAAACGGCTGAACGGATTGTAATGAAATTTGGTAAGGGAATAGATTATATCCTGGAGAAGGACATAGGCTATCTTTTTTCTCAAAAAACAACCTTGAAAGGGGTCAAATAGGAATTCAACATTTGTATGGGAAATCCATAATTCCTCGACTTAGGGATCTGTTAATTCATATTTAGGCTTTTGGTAGAAAATAAAGAAATACGTGTTTCAACGTTTTTGAAAAATCATCCCTAAAAGGGGCAAAGTGCGGTTAAACTTATGGGGTATTCTTTAGATGCAATCTCAAGATTCAGGCACAACACCTGAGAGGCTGGACAATCGCTACAGGTGCCTCAATGCAGAAGACAACTCCTTGGATTGTATACTTCTGCTCCCGAATATAACCTCCACGCAGGCGGAGCCGCGAGCAACAGCTAGTATTATATAATTATTTCTTCCTATTTTTCTTTGTTATAATACTTCCTAGCCACCTAGTAGGCATCATCTACAGTTTATAACGATGCCGTTATTTACGCATTTAATATCATTGATGTCATAAATATAACTGCAAATAATATCATACCTTTTTTTTTTTTTTTTTTTTTGTTGTCGCGGGGAAAGCGTTTTATTACTACCGCCCGCTCCGGGGGGAAACGGAATAAGAATAAAACGGTTATGCTGGACTAGCCGGTCTTACGACCCAGCATCCCCCTCGCCCGGATGATGGCTATCCGGGCAGCCGCTGGGCCGAGTCCCTACCCCCTATGTACACCCCACCCGACACTACCAGCTAAAACCCCGCGGTGGCCTTCTTCGGCGCTTACGGAGCGATCCCGGGGTATTCTAAGGAGTGCTAGAATTGCTGCCGGAACCGCCCCTGCGCGGTGCTGTGTTGCAGCCCATCTCCATGGGAGGGCTTAGGAGCCCCCGCGCACCGAACAACGACAGCGAACGAGGCCTTACCACATGCGCTGCCGTCCATCTCGGGGTCGCACGATGCTCCGAAACTGGGAGTGCATCGATTCGGGCTGACAGCCCCCCGCTGCGAGCCCGCGACCCCCGATGGCCCCAATTAGTCGCCTCGTACGACAGGCAGGGGTTACCGTGGTGGAATTCAAACGCCCCCGTTCCACAGGGCGGAAATAATATCATACCTGCCCCCACATGCAACAATACAAACAAATGAACTCTGTCCAAACATCTGCTAAAAACTGCAACACGGCTGACTGAATTCCGATAAAACTACGAGAGCGATCATATCGACGTGCGGTTTATTTTTATTCCTGTCAAATAGAACTCAGATAGCGTTGTTTTTCAGTGTTAAAACAAAATTATGTTATTATTCGATAGTGTGTATGTTATAGACTTTGAAACCACTCAACCGATTTCAATGAAATTTTATTAGAAATTTAAAAGAGTGTCAATTTTATATATTTTATTATATTGTGTTAGCTGTGGTTGCCTGTAACTGAGTAGCATGGACCAAAATTTTTTTTAATTATAATACAATATGTACCACCTACTGGCGATCCATTTAAATAAATAAATAAATATTATAATCAAGCTAAAACACGCCTTGAAACTCTACCCCTATGAGAAGTAACGGGGTAACGTAGTTTATATGGTGAATAATGTTCTTTTGGTTAAATATACTTGAAACTTTAATATCATTTATGAAACTCATATTTCGGTATTTTTCAGAATTCATTGACTAAGTTGAAAATAAGTGTGTAAATGATTGTATGGGAAAAAAATGTTTCAGAATATTTACGATTTTGTTTTATGTGATTTTACTCATTTATTTCTTTAACAATTGGAAATTATTATAAATAAATACGAGTAGCTAGTAATAATATATCCCCCGCTACTCAACACAATCATAACGGCCTGCTTCTTTTCAATGCGCCATGGGCAAGAAGGTGAAGAAGCGGTCGAGGATCTAGTGTCCGAGTACTCAGCGGGCCGCAAAACGGCAAAACATAGTACCCCAACTCTAGACCCTCAGCAAAAACCGGTTGTACACTGTCTGATCCTGGAACGCGACACACTTGCGTGTGCCACAATGGCGGGTTTTACACCCTGTGTACGGTGGTCGCTTTTCGGACAGATATCAATATCCTACCACCAGCAAATTGTTAGCAGCATTTTTCGATAACATAACAAATTCTGAGCTCACCCGGCATAGATAGGTCAGTAAAAATACGGAAAATTCACAGAGACAAGCAATAAAAATGAAATGCAATCACGTCATGTCGTACATTCCATCACAGCAAACAAGAAACCTATCCGAAAAGTGAGTCCAACTTTGAGTTATAAAATAAAAACAAAAACTTGTATCGGATTATACCAGCACCGAAGCAGATATTGGGTTTTTATATTTAGAAATTCTCAGTATCGGCCCGGAGTCTAGAACCTGCCTACCCTTTCGGGGATTACAGGCGTGAGTGTATATGTATGTATGTAGAAGCAGGTTGCAATCACTTTCATACTCTCGTAATAGTCTGCCACGATCTGTGTCGTAGGTTCGAAGTCAGTCTCCGGGCACACACATCTTTATTTTTTTGTCGCGGGGAAAGCGTTCTATTACTGCCGCCCGCTCCGGGGAGAAGTGGAATAAAAATAAAATGGGTATGCTGGACTAGCCGGTCTTACGACCCAGCATCCCCCTCGCCCGGATGATGGCTATCCGTGCTGCCGCTGGGCCGTCCCTACCCCCTTATGTACACCCCACCCGACACTACCAGCTAAAACCCCGCGGTGGCCTTCTTCGGCACTTACGGAGTGATCCCGGGGTATTCTAAGGAGTGCTAGAATTGCAGCCGGAATCGCCCCTGCGCGGTGCCGCGTAGCAGCCCATCTCCATGGGGGCACGCACATCTGACTTTTCAAGTCGGGTAGGTATCCATGGTTAAAACCGCTCACTTTTACGATGAACACAAATATGAAGACACCTGCATACCTAAGACATCTCTAAAAAGAAAGCCTTACACATAGTAGACTAAGGCCTCAGTCCTAACCCTTCTCATTAGTAGAGGGAGCCCGTGCCAACAATGGGACAGTATAATACCAGCCAGATATTGCTTTATAATTTACATAAGCCTCTGTTATTATCTCATTAAAACAGGCTTAACAATAATTCCGCGATACATCTAACACTAAGTGCTTGTTATCTTGCTTGCAAGGTCTTATATAACATCTGATTGTCCAAAATCATTTTCATAATTTCATCGACTCATTAATCTGCCTTAGGTAGGCCTAGAAGGTGCTGTAAGGTGCTGAGTACAACTCTCAACTCGAGTAATCACAATTTATATTCGAGTCTTGCATTCGAAATATCACCTTTGAGCTACCCGGGATTACAATTTGTCTAGCCATCATCACATCATGGGATAGAAATAAGTGTACTGTGGGTGAACTAGTGGTACCTCTGCCTCCTCTTCGAGGACACAGGCGTGAGCTTAATGTTTTCTTTTCTATTTGTATACAAAAGAAAAAACTGACTGACATATCAACGCACAGCCTAAAAGGCTGGGGTTAGAAACTTGAAATGTTGACAGTAAGTAGGTACTTTTTATGACGTAGGCATCCACTAAGGAAGGGTTTTTGGAAATACCACCCCTAAGGGGGTAAAATAGGAGATGAAAGTTTGTATGAAAATCCGTCATTTTTAAAGTTAATCACATGAAAATTGGTATTTTGTATTGTATACGTTTTCTCACAAACATGACCTCCACGCGGGCGAAGCCGCAGCTAGTTACTTAATATTGGTCGGCACCCCAGTTCATTATTCTTCGCTTTCGTGTATTCATTGCTATGTTATGTCCTGCTACACACTAGTATAAGTATTCAGGTATTTATCGCACTCTACTCTTGACGTCGTCGTATCCGGCATCTTTGCTCGGAACCTATAGGTTATTGGCGCCAAATTTGCTACCTTTTTAAGTGCATTGCGAATATCTTTCAATTAATGGTTCTGAGTGTCACAATACGCATTACTGGTGGTATTATATAAATCTTATATAAACAAAAAATGTTAAATTAATATTAATACGATATTGCTTTATGACATACAATCGGTGAGGCGTCGGCGCCAACAATCTGCGAAAGCCGACACGATTTCAAACCGAACGGCGCGGCGCCAGACAATAAACAAAAATAATAAAATAAAGATAGTATATAAAATAAAAATTCGATACTCCAACACAGGTGGCCATCGTCTAATAAAATAAACATATATTAACATTTTAAACCAATTATAATATAATAATGACTCTATTATTACACTATTTATGTTAATAACTTTGACGGTTTTATATGAACATTTTGGCTGGGCGATGGCCGATGACAGAGTATTTATTCTGGTTTAATATACATAAGAACAGGAATAGTTGATTCTCGCTACTTGAAATTCCACCTGGACCGCACTGTGCTACTATTAGGTGAAGTTTGGTCACTTTGCCGTGCCACGACAAAAATAAATACATAGTCCGTCTTAACGAAATGATTACAACTAATCCTTCCTGCGATTATGGTAAATTTTAGTATAAAGAATTGAAGAATAGGTATACATAATATAAAATTAGAGAACGGATCTTAATCATGCAAGTCAGCCAGTGACCACGGCCGATGCAACTCGGTTGAAACGTCAGGAATTATAATAGAATGCGTCAAATATTGGACGATTCTCCCCGTTCTCCAATTTTATAATATGTATAGAAATCGCGAATGTATAAAATCATTTAATAGGAATACACTTCCTGGCCCCAAACTACAACACAGTGGCAATAAACATTGGAACGGATTTCGCAAAGTTTACGTTGATCTCTATAAAGGCAAGTACGCTAACACAAACACTCAAGCAAATTGTCAGTAGATTCAACTCTGTACTGACAGCCGACAGGTACACAGTAACGACACAAAGCAACGGAAGCCGCCTAGTATCCGGACTTTACAATAGATTGTAATTCATACGCTTACACAGAGAACATTTCTTACGCACACTCTCCTCGGAGTTATTTATTCATCTTTCAACAACTTTCCTCCAAGTTTATAACAGTTGCTGTCAACCACACTCGCACGCGAAATTATGCGCGTATTTGGGACTCGCACTGGGCTTTTAATATGTATTTAATACCGGGACGCAGTGGCCATAGAATACTGAGTCTCCGAGGTGTTGTACCTTTAATTATCCCGAAGGGTCGTAAAAGTGAGATTCTTGGCCAATTCTTTGTCTGAATTGTAACGCCGGTTGAAATATGATTTTCATATTATATGTGGAAAAAATATGCCAGTCTGGTCTTCGTTTTCAACTGCAATAGCCAAGTTAATTTTTAACCGACTTCAAAAGGAGGAGGTTTTCAATTCGACGTGTTTTTTTTTTAGGTTTGTTACCTCGGAACTCCGTCATTTATTGAACGATTTGGAAAATTCTTCTTTTATTACAGAGAATATGGTTCCAGATTGGTCCCATAGAATTTTTATCAATATCGGTTGAGTAGTTTGGTTTTAAAACCAAAATAACTTGAAAAAATATGTTGTCCGAGTATACGAAATTGCGAATTTTGCTTTCCTGTGATTCTTTCAGTGGTGTTTTCTTTTGGTACTCTATCCAACGTACCTATTTTATATTTGTACCACTAAAAAGCAAAAAATAAATGATTACTTTTTAAATAAAACTAAAACCGCATTCAAAAAACCCAGACACAACTAAAAAACAAAAAATAATTGGTTACATTTACATCAATTAATTACATACAATTTAAATCAATTATTTGGAGTCGGTGCCAGCCAAAACATGGAAAAAAAAGAATAATCAGGCATACAGAAAAATATAAAATAGATCCATACTTGGTTTTTATGAATCTAAAAGTAAAGAAAACAACACCGGCACCGACTCATTATTTTTTCCATAGTGGCAATTTAGGGATAACAGAATGCCATAGGCTACTTTTTATCCCGAAAAAATGCACGCTTCCTAGTAGATAGCAAAACATAGAAATGTGTAATAGCTTAAGATGCCTCCATTGATTGTATACCTTTTCTTCCAAAAATAAACTCCATGCGGGCAGAGCCGCGGGCAACATCTAGTATCAAATAAACTACCAACCTACATCTACAAGATAAGACGACAGAACATACGAGTATTTACTTCGAAGAACCCTTTGTCCATCTCTCGTCCCATCTTGCCCTTATTACGAACTTCAATAGAATATTTGCCTCATATAACAAAAAAATAAACCCCTTTTTATAATCTCAATAGGTATACACGAATCTGTGACATAAGACTTTTCATACTATTCACACTGAGTAATAAAATCACGTGGTGCGTGCTGCAAAATAACACTAATAGCATGAAATAGCCAGTCGGTGTATGTCCCATTGTAGTGCTTTGTGTTTATATTACGGAACCCATGGCGTAGTGTGAAGAAGCAGGCTGGCATGATTATGTTGAGTAGCGGGGGATAGATACTGTCTCTGCTTCTTAATTCTCTAATTGGACGGCACTGTGCTTACCATCAAGTGCAGTGTGTGTGCCAGGATAAAAAAAATCCATGACGTATCTTCAAGTAATGGTGTTACAATTTTTTTATTATTTTCACTCTATCTAAGAGTCATACAAAACAATTGAGAAGAACCAAGATACATTTATTGCTCCTATTTTACTAGTGTGGCCGCGCCGCCAGAAAACAATATCATGAGTGCCCGTTTCAGTGACCAATTAACATTTCCAACAATAAAACTTGGTATTTTGAAATCTTAAAACAATAAAAAATAACACCCAACAGTCACACACATCGCCCCGATGCCACACTAAGATACGGGTCTTATTTTTTTTTTATTTGGCCACCAACAATTGTTTACACCAGTACTTACTATTATTAATATTTTACATGATTATAATATGCCTAAGTGTAACAATGAGTTAAAGGTTGGCACCACATGCGCCATTCATATAAACACAATATTGTAATATTTGTTTGTATTTAAAAGCATTCCGTTATTCTTAAACCAATGCACAAGCCTGTTGATATCGTCTTGTAATAAAATAGAGTCGTCAACTGACTCCACCAATCTTGCAAACTTCAGATCATCCGCATACAAGAAGATTTCTGAATTTTGAAAACATTCGGTAATATCATTGATGTAATAATTAAATAGGACCGGACCAAGGTGGGAACCTTGTGTGTCTTGTGTTGTATGTATCAGGGACTACAAGACTTCGGTCTCACAACACCCAGACCCCGGACTCAAATATCTGTCTGTCACACAAGCATTTGTCCCGGTATGGGAATCGAACCCACGGCCTCTCGTTTCACAGCCGGCTACTCACCTACTGCACCACAGAGGCTGTCAAAATAACAATACGTCTAGATTTTATTGAAAAAAGCTTTCTTGTCAATAAAACCCAAGGCAACTTCTGTTGCGATTTAAATAATTTTCTAAGCCCGTATGATTGATGTGAAAGGATCTTTACCACACCCACGTGACTCGCAGTCAATATCTTAACAGCAGGGGTCTTCCATTAACACAAACGTCCATCTGTTCAAGTAACCTAATATAATATTCTAAGACGCAAATGTATTTATGTTTCATGATGATGGAAGCGACTGAGTTCATTCCTAACACCTACTGTGCGACAACGTGGTGTTAATTACGGACTGGAGAAGAAACATGCCTGTTGGTATCATCTACATGTCTTTTAAAGTTAAAATTATAAAATAATAAATAACACCCCACAGTCACACACATAGCCCCGACCCCACACTCAAATACGAGTTTTGGGTTGTCAGGGACTACGAGAGACTTTCGGCCTCACAACACCCAGACCCCGGATACAAATATCTGTCTGTTACAGAAAGATTTGTCCCGGTGTGGGAATCGAACCCACGGCCTCTCGTTTCACAGCCGCCTACTCGCCAATTGCGCCACGGAGCTGTCATAATCATGTCATTAACAAAAACATAGGTAGTCATGGAGACTACCGACTGAAGTAAAAACTTAAAACTTTAGAATTACTGTGTTCTTATTTGAAACAGAGTCCATGGAGTAGGGTTTTTTCTGTATGATTGCTTGTCGATAATTATAGAACTGGCACAGCAAAGCCGCTGCCTACCGTTGGCGTTCATATGCGTTTTTATGTTGAAAATAAAATAATCTGACGGTCACCCGACTTTAGTGCTTTTTCCCCAGCCCAAAAGGACCCAACGTGCCTAAAGAAGTTTTCACTTAAAAAACTATATTCTATCTGTAATCAAACTTACGAGAATGAGTCCTGAATTTTTCACTGTACCCGTACCTAAGCATGTTTGCTTAAAATACTTTATGTAGCAACAATGCAAATAACACATGATAGTGTCGTAGCGGCTGAGCAGCCGATGTAAACAAGAGGTCGTATGTTCAATAGGCTAGTTGACTGTTTATGGGAAACCGTTTTATTTTATTCGTCATGGTCTATATTATTAAAATATTATTATTACTTTATTACTATTATTATTATTATTATTAATTACTGGAGCCTGGAGCCACAGCTTCGTGGTGTCTACTACCACGGCCCGAACCAAGAGGTTTGCAAATTCGTGTGCCGCACCATCAAGCTGTGGAACAGTTTGCCAGCTACCGTGTTCCCTCCTTCCTATGATCCTGGGTCCTTTAGGCGTAGTGTGATGAAGCTAAACAGCAGGCCGGCATGATTGTGTTGAGTAACTGGGGATAGACTGTCTCTCGCTACTTGATACTCTATGTGGACGGCACTGCGCAGTATGGTCACTTTGCCGCGACAAAATAATAAAAACATAAAATGAGGTATATGTGTGACCGTTGAATGAGTAGTATAAAAAAGCAACAGAAAAACATCCGTACAGACAATGGTTTACAAATCATTAGTCGGTACTTATAAATCTCGCAAACGTTCAGTATTCTGAAACCGACGCGCACCCCGTGCCCAATTACTAGGGAAATATGTGTTATTTGCTGTGACTATGCGATGTTTTACGCCAATATTGCCACATAAAAAGTAAATAAATAAAGGGTTATATTGAAAATACTTCAGCAGTCTTAAAGATTTCACATATTCGAAGAAGCCAAGTTGAAAATTGAATGTGTCTTCATGCTGATTCCTACACGTGAAGGATAAAGTTTATTGAACAAAAGATAGAGCTTTGAAAGGGAATTCAATATAATAAATACACTCATATCTGCGTTTGATATTTAAATATGTCTCCCTGTGTAGGTTATAGGTGTACATGCGAAAACGTTAGATGATTATTCATAAAAAGTACACCGACTTCAATAAAAAACAAATTATGCGTCACTATAAAATTTGAGGGTTGCCCTTGATTTGTCTGAGATCCCATCATCAGATCCTGACCACTGGTACCAATGGGACCACCTGGGAACTATACCCTTTTAAACAAAAAAAGAATTTCTCGAATCATACATAAACAATATCAGGTAACATACATAAAAAAGATTCCGACGAATTGTTAACCTCCTCCTTTTTTGAAGTCTGTTAAAAATACAAGAAATAAACGAATGTGTTACCATGACGTAGTTTATAGGGTTTATTACCTCGACTATAGGTATTATGGACAACTAAAAAGTGTACTTAAATAACAGTATAAAGAGTATCAATTTAAATATAGGTTATTATTTAATTAAACAGATAAATAATATATTTACATCCACATTCTCACATGGATACAGAAAATTATTTCTAGAGAATTTTATGAACAGTATTCCAGTGGTGTCTCCATAAAATTGAAAATTGACGTACTGCGCATATATACGCAAATAATATATTGAGTTATGACACACCTGAATGTTTTCCCAATTTCACGCTTATCTTTATCCATTGTATAATATATCGCTGCTACTAACGTTTTATTTCATTTTATATAAAAGAATAAGAATAGCAGCGATAGCCTAGTTGGTTGCGGTACGGACTGCCAAGACGAAAGTCGTAGGTTCGAACCCAAGTGGCAAACACCTCTGACTTTTCTAAAGTTATGTGTATTATAATGTTAATTATCGCTTGCTTTAACGGTGAAGGAAAACATCGTGAGGAAACCTGCATATCTGAGATTTTTTTCGAAGGTATGAGAAGTCTGCCAACCAGGTCTATCAAGCTAGCAGTGAAAAGTTAGCAGAAACATTTGAAACTTATTTAGGAATTAGTTGCTAATTAGTTGCTAATTAGTTGCTGCTATTTCGATTTTGTTGCTCAAGCCAGTTCCTCAGAAATCGAGTCACTGCTATCTTTCACATAAGCTAGCAGTAAAATAATGAAGTGAGCACATATTGAGTCGGTTATTGGGCCTGAATTTGTTGCTAATTTGTTGCTGTAAGATAGTATAAAAATATTGAAAAAATATTATATTTAAAAAAAAAAAATTTTTTTTTTTTATTTTGATTTTTTCCTCTTATGACAGCGGTGGATTTTGTTGCTGGGCGGTACAATATCTATGAAGGTGCACCGGACCAGCAACTAATTAGCAACAAAAAATCTGCTGAACATTTAACCCGTTATCAAGGTCATTAAGGAAAAATGACATTTTTTCCGATTAAGACAGCGGTGGATTTTGTTGCTGGGCGGCACAATATCAACGAAGGTGCACCGGACCAGCAACTAATTAGCAACAAAAATTCTGCTGAACATTTAACCCGTTATCAAGGTCATTATCGAAAAATGATATTTTTTCCGGATATGACAGCGGTGGATTTTGTTGCTGGAAGGCACAATATCAACGAAGGTGCACCGGACCAGCAACTAATTAGCAATAAAAATTCTGCTGAACATTTAACCCGTTGTCAAGGTCATTAAGGAAAAATGACATTTTTTCCGATTAAGACAGCGGTGGATTTTGTTGCTGCGCGGTACAATATCTATGAAGGTGCACCGGACCAGCAACTAATTAGCAACAAAAATTCTGCTGAATACCTAACCCGTAATCAAGGTCATTAAGGAAAAATGTCATTTTTTCCGGATATGACAGCGGTGGATTTTGTTGCTGGGCGGCACAATATCTATGAAGGTGCACCGGACGAGCAACTAATTAGCAACAAAAATTCTGCTGAATACCTAACCCGTAATCAAGGTCATTAAGGAAAAATTTCATTTTTTCCGGATATGACAGCGGTGGATTTTGTTGCTGGGCGGTACAATATCTATGAAGGTGCACCGGACCAGCAACTAATTAGCAACAAAAATTCTGCTGAATACCTAACCCGTTATCAAGGTCATTAAGGAAAAATGTCATTTTTTCCGGATATGACAGCGGTGGATTTTGTTGCTGGGCGGCACAATATCAACGAAGGTGCACCGGACCAGCAACTAATTAGCAACAAAAATTCTGCTGAACATTTAACCCGTTATCAAGGTCATTATCGAAAAATGTTATTTTTTCCGGATATGACAGCGGTGGATTTTGTTGCTGGAAGGCACAATATCAACGAAGGTGCACCGGACCAGCAACTAATTAGCAACAAAAATTCTGCTGAACATTTAACCCGTTATCAAGGTCATTAAGGAAAAATTTCATTTTTTCCGATTAAGACAGCGGGGGATTTTGTTGCTGGGCGGCACAATATCTATGAAGGTCCACCGGACCAGCAACTAATTAGCAACAAAAATTCTGCTGAATACCTAACCCGTAATCAAGGTCATTAAGGAAAAATGTCATTTTTTCTGATTAAGACAGCGGTGGATTTTGTTGCTGCGCGGTACAATATCTATGAAGGTGCTAATTATTAAGGTATTGAAGGTATTAATTAATTAGTTGCTGGTCCGGTGCACCTTCGTTGATATTGTGCCGCCCAGCAACAAAATCCACCGCTGTCATATCCGGAAAAAATTTCATTTTTCCTTAATGACCTTGATAACGGGTTAGGTATTCAGCAGAATTTTTGTAGCTAATTAGTTGCTGGTCCGGTGCACCTTCATAGATATTGTGCCGCCCAGCAACAAAATCCACCGCTGTCATATCCGGAAAAAATGAAATTTTTCCTTAATGACCTTGATTACGGGTTAGGTATTCAGCAGATTTTTTGTTGCTAATTAGTTGCTGGTCCGGTGCACCTTCATAGATATTGTGCCGCCCAGCAACAAAATCCACCGCTGTCATATCCGGAAAAAATGAAATTTTTCCTTAATGACCTTGATTACGGGTTAGGTATTCAGCAGAATTTTTGTTGCTAATTAGTTGCTGGTCCGGTGGACCTTCATAGATATTGTGCCGCCCAGCAACAAAATCCACCGCTGTCATATCCGGAAAAAATGTCATTTTTCCTTAATGACCTTGATAACGGGTTAGGTATTCAGCAGAATTTTTGTTGCTAATTAGTTGCTGGTCCGGTGCACCTTCGTTGATATTGTGCCGCCCAGCAACAAAATCCACCGCTGTCATATCCGGAAAAAATGTCATTTTTCCTTAATGACCTTGATAACAGGTTAGGTATTCAGCAGAATTTTTGTTGCTAATTAGTTGCTGGTCCGGTGCACCTTCATAGATATTGTACCGCCCAGCAACAAAATCCACCGCTGTCATATCCGGAAAAAATGACATTTTTCCTTAATGACCTTGATAACAGGTTAGGTATTCAGCAGAATTTTTGTTGCTAATTAGTTGCTGGTCCGGTGCACCTTCATAGATATTGTGCCGCCCAGCAACAAAATCCACCGCTGTCATATCCGGAAAAAATGAAATTTTTCCTTAATGACCTTGATAACGGGTTAGGTATTCAGCAGAATTTTTCTTGCTAATTAGTTGCTGGTCCGGTGCACTTTCGTTGATATTGTGCCGCCCAGCAACAAAATCCACCGCTGTCATATCCGGAAAAAATGTCATTTTTCCTTAATGACCTTGATAACAGGTTAGGTATTCAGCAGAATTTTTGTTGCTAATTAGTTGCTGGTCCGGTGCACCTTCATAGATATTGTGCCGCCCAGCAACAAAATCCACCGCTGTCATATCCGGAAAAAATGAAATTTTTCCTTAATGACCTTGATTACGGGTTAGGTATTCAGCAGAATTTTTGTTGCTAATTAGTTGCTGGTCCGGTACACCTTCATAGATATTGTACCGCGCAGCAACAAAATCCACCGCTGTCTTAAACGGAAAAAATTACATTTTTCGATAATGACCTTGATTACGGGTTAGGTATTCAGCAGAATTTTTGTTGCTAATTAGTTGCTGGTCCGGTGCACCTTTGTTGATATTGTGCCGCCCAGCAACAAAATCCACCGCTGTCATATCCGGAAAAAATTACATTTTTCTATAATGACCCTGATTACGGGTTAGGTATTCAGCAGAATTTTTGTTGCTAATTAGTTGCTGGTCCGGTGCACCTTCATAGATATTGTGCCGCCCAGCAACAAAATCCACCGCTGTCATATCCGGAAAAAATGTCATTTTTCCTTAATGACCTTGATAACGGGTTAAATGTTCAGCAGATTTTTTGTTGCTAATTAGTTGCTGGTCCGGTGCACCTTCATAGATATTGTGCCGCCCAGCAACAAAATCCACCGCTGTCATATCCGGAAAAAATGAAATTTTTCCTTAATGACCTTGATTACGGGTTAGGTATTCAGCAGAATTTTTGTTGCTAATTAGTTGCTGGTCCGGTGCACCTTCATAGATATTGTACCGCGCAGCAACAAAATCCACCGCTGTCTTAATCAGAAAAAATGACATTTTTCCTTAATGACCTTGATTACGGGTTAGGTATTCAGCAGAATTTTTGTTGCTAATTAGTTGCTGGTCCGGTGGACCTTCATAGATATTGTGCCGCCCAGCAACAAAATCCCCCGCTGTCTTAATCGGAAAAAATTACATTTTTCGATAATGACCTTGATTGTGGGTTAGGTATTCAGCAGAATTTTTGTTGCTAATTAGTTGCTGGTCCGGTGCACCTTCATAGATATTGTGCCGCCCAGCAACAAAATCCACCGCTGTCATATCCGGAAAAAATGACATTTTTCCTTAATGACCTTGATAACGGGTTAGGTATTCAGCAGAATTTTTGTTGCTAATTAGTTGCTGGTCCGGTGCACCTTCATAGATATTGTGCCGCCCAGCAACAAAATCCACCGCTGTCATATCCGGAAAAAATGTCATTTTTCCTTAATGACCTTGATAACGGGTTAGGTATTCAGCAGAATTTTTGTTGCTAATTAGTTGCTGGTCCGGTGCACCTTCATAGATATTGTGCCGCCCAGCAACAAAATCCACCGCTGTCATATCCGGAAAAAATGAAATTTTTCCTTAATGACCTTGATTACGGGTTAGGTATTCAGCAGAATTTTTGTTGCTAATTAGTTGCTGGTCCGGTGCACCTTCATAGATATTGTACCGCGCAGCAACAAAATCCACCGCTGTCTTAATCGGAAAAAATGTCATTTTTCCTTAATGACCTTGACAACGGGTTAAATGTTCAGCAGAATTTTTGTTGCTAATTAGTTGCTGGTCCGGTGCACCTTCGTTGATATTGTGCCTTCCAGCAACAAAATCCACCGCTGTCATATCCGGAAAAAATATCATTTTTCGATAATGACCTTGATAACGGGTTAAATGTTCAGCAGAATTTTTGTTGCTAATTAGTTGCTGGTCCGGTGCACCTTCGTTGATATTGTGCCGCCCAGCAACAAAATCCACCGCTGTCTTAATCGGAAAAAATGACATTTTTCCTTAATGACCTTGATAACGGGTTAAATGTTCAGCAGATTTTTTGTTGCTAATTAGTTGCTGGTCCGGTGCACCTTCATAGATATTGTACCGCTCAGCAACAAAATCCACCGCTGTCATAAGAGGAAAAAATCAAAATAAAAAATAAAAAAAAAAATTATTTTTTTTAAATATAATATTTTTTCAATATTTTTATACTATCTTACAGCAACAAATTAGCAACAAATTCAGGCCCAATAACCGACTCAATATGTGCTCACTTCATTATTTTACTGCTAGCTTATGTGAAAGATAGCAGTGACTCGATTTCTGAGGAACTGGCTTGAGCAACAAAATCGAAATAGCAGCAACTAATTAGCAACTAATTAGCAACTAATTCCTAAATAAGTTTCAAATGTTTCTGCTAACTTTTCACTGCTAGCTTGATAGACCTCTGCCAACCCGCATTAGGCCAGCGTGGTGGACTAGGCCCAACCCCCTCTCGTTAGTAGAGGAGGCCCGTGCCCAGCAGTGGGACAATGTTTAATACAGGGCTAGTATTATTATATATTTTTTTTATATAAAAGAAGAAACTGACTGACTGACATATCAACGCACAGCCTAAACAGCTGGGGTTAGAGACTTGAAATTTTGACAGTAGGTACCTTTTAAAACGTAGGCATCCACTAAGGAAGGGTTTTTGGAAATACGGGTGGTATTAAGGGCGTAAAATAGGGGATGAACGTTTGTATGAAAATCTGTCATTTTTTTAAGTTAAACGCATGAAAATTGGTATTTTGTATGTATACTTTTTCTCCCAAAACAAGACCTCCACGCGGGCGGGTCCGCGAGCAACAGCTAGTTATTAATAATACTAGCCCTGTATTAAATATCGCCCCACTGCGGGGCACGGGCCTCCTCTACTAATGACAGTTTTTTGGCCTTAGTCCGTAGTAGTAATTTCTATTCGCTAAAATATATTTTAATCCGCGGTTTATGTGTGCAATGTAGAGAAAGTAATAAAGTAGTAATTTTAACAATTTTGATAACTGTATATAAATACAACTGTTTATTGCTCCTAGCGCGTACAAATGGCTATACAAAACAAAGAGCCATTTGACGCAGGCGGTACAAACATACGTGCGGACTATTTTATTAATAGTACATTTAACAAATTCCTATGTAGAGTTATGTAATAGTGAATAGTAGATTATCCTAGTACCTAGAAAGAGTGCAATTAAAAGAAAACAAAGTTATTAATTTTAAACTATCGTAAATCACCGAGGTAAATTATACATATGTTATACAAATACAGAGCCGCCGTGGTGCAACGAGTGAGTAGCCGGTTGTGACGGGAGGCCGTTGATTCGATTCCCGCACCGAGACAAATGTTTGCGTGACAAAGAGATGTTAGTTATTGATACCCACGATACAGATATAACCTAGTGTGGGGTCAGAACTGTGTGTGTGATTGTTTGGTATACTTATTATTTAAATATTACAAACGTATTTTTATCGGTGTACTTCATTTAGTAAAAAAAACTAGAGATAATTTAATCAAAATAATGTTTAAATTTTACCACTAAACAAGCAATATCCGTAATCCTCGTATAGAGAAAATACAGAGATTCATCGTTTTCGAATTAATATCTAATTGGAAAATATTAGTTCTAGTTTGAGTATTTTCACATCATATATTAGTTTGGTTTACTGGTATTAAAGTAAACATCATCAGTATTGAAATAATAAACGGCATATACCATCACTATATAAACAACTAAAACAGAAATTTTAAGGTATTTTTTTTCATTGAACCAATGAGGTGACGAAACAAATACAGGTAATGAAAGGTTGCACAACACTAAAAGTGAAATAATGTGCACGATTTATGGTGTTTTTTCATACAGAAATACAATATGCAATTTTATTCCTACGCTTGTAATCTATAACACGTAACACGAAACAATATATTATTATGATGTGAAGTTTTGGAAAATAAGTTTTTTTTATCCTGGCACGGCAAAGTTACTACACTGCACCTGATGGTAAGCGCAGTGCCGTCCAATTCGAGTATCGAGAGACAATCTATTCCCCGCTACTCAACACAATCATGCCAGCCTGTTTCTTCACACTACGCCATGGGTAAGAAGGTGAAGAAGCGGTCGAGAGTCTAGTGTTAGAACACTCAGAAGGTCGTAAAACGTCCAAACATCGTACCCCAACTCTAGACCCTCGACAAAAACCAGATGTACACTGGCTGATCCCGGAACGCGACACACTTGCGTGTGCCACTATGGCGGGTTTTACACCCTTTGTACGGTGTTGCTATGGATATGAATATCCTACCACCAGCGAAATTCCACAATTCCAGACTCCGGGCTGATACTGAGTATTTCTAGATAGAAAAACCCAATATCACTTTGCTCGACCCGGGGATCGAACCCGAGACCTCAGCACAGCAGTCGTAACGCATGCGCAATTACAACTGCGCCACCAAGGCAGTCTATAAGAATTTATCTAAGAAAATTTTAAAAAGATATTGAATATCAGTTGCAAATTCAGTAAAGGTTACTATCAGATATGAGAATTTTAAAACTAATATTTACATATGACGGAGTCTGGCACAACACATGAGGCGAAGTATACACACAAATCTTAGTAAATAAACACTATTTGCTTTGCATTAACGTACTGATAGAAAAAATTAAAACCCACTTAATTACGTGAAATATCTTTGTTGTCTTATAGCATAAATATTCATAACCAACCTTGTATAAAATATAAGTACTAATACTAATAATACCTGAAGGGGTAGGCAGAGTTGTAACCAGTACACCCACTTTTCGCCGAATTTATTACGGTCCCATAATGCGATGAGAGGCGAGCATATCGCCTTATATAGTCTCTATTTTTCCAAAGCAGGACTTGTTACGTTTAACGACACATAGAGGAGTCCCATGCCTTGGCTAGGGTATGCCATATTCACACGATTTTTTTTATTAATTTAATAAGTAACTTTACCTAAAACCTATTATCGAAAAAAAATTAAGAATCCGAACAAAAATAAGTAAATTAGACGCCATTCAAATCTGCTAAAAGGGGTAATTGCTAAATGACAGTAAAAGGATGCATGACATGTCCCGTGACGTCACGGTGTTCAGAATGGCCATTAAGGTGGCGTTGTGCGAGGGAGATAGTGATATGTTCCCACTACGCACCCATTTTTGCTCATACCAATACTTAAAATAAATATTGTAACCTCGATTTTCAAACAATTTTGATTCTGGTTTCGCAATAAACTACCTTAAAGTAAACTACCTTATTATACAGAGTTAAGAATCAACCGGGCTCTGCAATTGGTTATCTCTAAATTAATAGTTTTAATTTTCGTTCGTCGTATAATTAGTATTAGTAATGTAACGATATTTCTATTATTATTGTTTAAAATTGGCCTATCTTAGTTGTACATGTGGTATTAGCCTATAAGTAATAGCTGTTGCTCGCGGCTCCGCCCGCGTGGAGGTCATGTTTGGGAGAAAAAGTATACAATACAAAATACCAATATTCATGCGTTTAACTTAAAAATGACGGATTTTCATACAAACTTTCATTCCTTATTTTACCCCCTTAGGGGCGGAATTTCCAAAAACCCTTCCTTAGTGGATGCCTACGTGATAAAATGTACCTACTGTCAAAATTTCAAGTCTCTAACCCCAGCCGTTTAGGCTGTGCGTTGATCGATCAGTCAGTCAGTCAGTCAGTCAGTTTCTTCTTTTATATATACAGATTGTTGCACTGTAAGTTTGTTTTTTGTCTAATATACATAAAATATTGTATTTGGTGTACTCAATTGTTGGCTAATCAAATAAATAAATAATTGTTAGATCATTTTGAGCAAGCGATCATTCGATATCTATTCAAATAAATATTAGTCTTACCTTCGTGTTCGTTTATTTGCATGTTAATTACTTTGGCATTCTTATTATACGTAAATAACTAAAACTGAAGTTGGACTCTGTCTCATGAAACTGCTGTTTGAACTTTATAAACGACTCGCTGCCCTCACTAACTCTGTTTCACTAAAAAATATCTTTGTCCCAGCCCGTCCATCCCGCGGGATAAAATTTTCCTATAATAAAAAGTAGCTCATGTTACTCCGGAATAATGTATGTTTCCATAGGCGAAAGATTTTTTTTATTGGTTTACTAGTTTATGAATGTATCCATTACAAACAATTTTATAAATTAACAATCAAATCTTCCCTCTTTATCATATTAGTATAGATAAAACTTTTCTATTTCGTATAAACATATGTTGTGTTGGTACCAATCATTCACTAATTGCAATGAATTAGAGTTTGTTTAAATCATTCTTTCGTCATTGGTTTGAATACATAGAAGTTTCTATGTCTCTCACCGGACTGCCTTCGAATAAAATTAGAGTAGGAATTGAACTACATTCATAACTCAGTTACCTGATTATTTCTCAGAAATGTTTACTTTTAACGTCGCAAAACATTATTGTACAAAAGTTTTGAAATAAATAATACTCTTTGGTTATTTTTATTCGTTTTAAAATATACTTATCTACTGTACTGCCTTGGTGGTGCAGTTGTAATTGCACATGCGTTACAACCGCTGTGCTGAGGTCTCGGGTTCGATCCCCGGGTCGGGTAAAGTGATATTGGGTTTTTCTATCTAGAAATTCTCAGTATTAGCCCGGAGTCTGGAACCTGTGCCCGGTATGGCGATAGGCTCGCACCCTATCACATTATGGGACCGAAATTCGGCGAAAAGTGGGTGTACTGGTTACACCTCTGCCTACCCCTTCGGGGATTATAGGCGTGAGTGTATATGAATGTATGTATGTATGTATATACTTATCTACATAATATTATATGTGCACAACCTATGCATGATAGGGCTCATCAATTATCGTATAATAGATGTATAAGGCAATATATTATTCACAGTGTACTAGAATTTTCATACAGCGGTCGGATATTCCATCGGGCGTACGGATTATGATTGATGCGCGATCCACATTGTCATTCTATCGCCAGTGGCCAGACGCCAGTTTATATCATATCATAACTTTTATTTAAAATGACATTGAACCTTTTAAAGCCAGATATAATGATGTGCGAATGTTAGGACGGACGGATGGTTGGATGGATGGATGTATGTTACTCAATCACGCTACAACGGCTGGACGGATCTGGTTGAAATTTGGCACAAAGATAGATTATAGTCTGGAATAGCACATAGGCTATTTATCCCGAAAAAATGCATGGATCATAAGGGACAGCATAATATAGAAATATGTAATAGCTTAAGATGTCTCCATAGATTTTGTACTTTTTCTTTCAAAAATAACCTCCACGCGGACGAAGCCGCGGGCTCTTGTAATAAAATGTATCCCACAGTCAGTCCATAAGAACTCTGCGGCATGGTAGGTAGATATTTAAGATGTATTAAACGGTAAAAAAACGCTAATATCCATTGACATCTATAAATAATAAGTCAATGAACATATTAATTTGATCGTATGTTAAAAGTACGCCTCTATTATTAGTTTGCCATCTTATAACGAAATCTAGCACGTGTAAGAATATTTTTACATTATAAGTAAACTTAAGTATTAGTTTGGGTAAAAACACATTTCAATAAATAAATTTACTTCATAATAATTCCCACACAATAGTTTATCCTCACTGAGGATGTTTATTGTAGAGTTTCTAGAAAAAATAAGCATAATATGAATATTATAATCAACCATAAAACTTGCATAAATCGTTCTTTACCGATATTATTACATGAAAGTCTGAGTGGTTATTTTTTAATTTTTTATTCTGGCGTGGCAAAGTGACCACACTGCACCTGATGGTAAACCCAGTGCCGTCCAGATAGAGTATCAAGTAGCGAGAGACAGTCTATCCCTCGCTACTCAACACAATCATGCCAGCCTGCTGTTCAGCTTCTTCACACTACGCCTGAGCTTCTTCACATTACGCCTAGAGTTAGAGCGTCTATCATAACAACAGACCAACAAGTGTAAATAGGCAAAGAAAATAGTCTAAATAAAACACTGGTCCATTGAGGCCGGTTCCACGTAATATTCCATGTGTTTCTTAAAACTACGTTTATTCTGAGTGTTGAAAGTGTTTTTTGGTTTTAGTACCAAATGTTTTAAGCATTTAAGAATTACTAACGTTCCTTACTACAAATGAATTAAAACAAGCCATGACGGTTATCGGCATTTCGCAGTGTGTTTGTGTTCTACCTTTAATGAGTTTTTATATATCAGCGCACTATATATTACGAAATCACCTGAATGGTATATTTTTATTGAACGTAAGTTAAAATCATATTTGCGTTTAATTGTAATTAATAATGTATTTTTTTTACTTAGGTACCTATCTATTAGACACATGTATATTAACATGCAAATGAACCATATTATGTTTTCCACTTGCCTAAAGAGTGCTATCAAAAGGAGCGTTTTTTTTAATTTTTTTTATACCTCATGGTGGAAAACAACCTTACGTTTTTTGCGTTTGCTTAACTGAGGTCACGATTATATATTTATAATATTCTATATAAACAACAGAAAAACTAATGTATTATTGAGTAAGTCGTAGATCCAAACAAATACTTGACATTTATTAGAAAAAAAACGTTACAATAATTGCACTGGAATTAAATTCTTAACTTACAAAATTCCGACGAATTGTTAACCTCCTCCTTTTTTTGAAGTCGGTCCAAAATATAATACATCACAACACAAATATTACAGCTTGATTGAAAACGCGGAAAGGTTTGCGCGCGGGTACGCACAGCCGCTAGTCCGGCCGGCGTTCTTGGCTGCACTGACACCTAAACACTCATTCAATCACAGGAACTATCTTTATCGTTCCTTATCTATTGCTATTGTCATTAACTTCACCACCTTACTGACTACTGGTGTTAGTGAACCCTGTGGGATTAAGAGATGTTATTAACGAAATGTCTTATGTAAAAGGTCATTATAGATTTTTTTTCATAGAATATATGTACCTAACAGTATATTTACAGATTACAGGTTTAGTGTTTTTTGTATGTAGTTTGGAGAATTCGAAGACACTATTGCGTAACAGAAGGCCTCGGAATATTCAAGGTATTTCGGAGCTTTGGTGCTCCGGAATTTGGGAAGTCGGAAACTGTTTCGTAATGACACTAAGTAGAAAATCAAATGAAACTACGTTCCATGTATCATATGAGTAATTTCAGTACATTAAAGTTAAAAAATACGTTACCATTTTCAGGCCGGCATGATTGTGTTGAGAAGCGAGGGATAGTCTATCTCTCGCTACTTGATACTCTATCTGGACGGCACTGCGCTTATCATCAGGTGCATTGTAGTCACTATGCCGTGCCAGAATAAAAAAAATAACAGATTTAAAAAAATCACTAAAACGTGATTTTGTTTATTTTATAATGACGAATGTAGATTTAATAGGTACATTGTTTCAGTAGGTACAAAATTGTTTTATAAGGATTTTAAGTCTTCACGGAGTTTCGGTTAGTGATGTCTTATACGTGTCTTCAGAACATGAAAAAGTCGGATGAACAAAAGCCAAAGGCAATGCATGGTAAATTTTTAATAGGGATGTCCCTGGCATATGCTAGTTGCGATATTTTGACTCTTGAGTAGTATTTTGTATTCGCTGTAGTGACAAAATCCAGAAACGAAATAGAAGTATATGTCTATATGGACAAAATACCACTAGTTTTTCCTCCTAATAAATTCAAGGTCTTGTAAACAGATGTGAAACGAATTAAAAAACATTCTCGTTTGTTTTCATTTGAGCCCTGTTTTAAACTGTGTTAGCCAATGAGTATTATGTAAGACTGACAGCTGAAAATCGTTCTTACAAGATTTTGTTACAAGAAAATCGTTCTTGCTGGTGGTAGGATATTCATATCCGCCCGGATAGCGACCACCGTACACAGGGTGAAAAACCCGCCATAGTGGCCTTCGAAGTACTCTGACAATAGACCCTCGACCGCTTCTTCACCTTCTTGCCCATGGCGTAGTGTGAAGGAGCAGGCCGGCATGATTGTGTTGAGTAGCGGGGGATAGATCGTCTCTCGCTACTCGATACTCTAATTGGACCGTACTGCGCTTACCATCAGCTGAAGCGCGGTCACTTTGCCGTGCTAGGATAAAAAAAAAAGACAATCAAATATTGCGTAATTATGTGCAACACATTTTTTTTAGTTCAAAGTATTTAAAAAAAACTTACACAGACAAACTCTGAAATAAAAATTTAAATAGAATACAAATTAAATTCATGCAGCAGTTTGAATCTAAGAAAAGATAGCACAGGATTTTAACATAGAAAGGGATTCCTTAAATTTATTCATGTAAGTAAACGATGGAAACAACATTACACATAATACCCAGTAAATTTTTTTTGCCTGAGTATCCTTAGGTAAAATAACGTTAGTTAATAATATAAATAGCTATGTGGCAGTTTAAACATACTTAAATCTATATATAATAATACTAGCCCTGTATTAAACATTGTCCCACTGCTGGGCACGGCCCTCCTCTGCTAATGAGAGGGGTTAGGCCTTAGTCTACCACGCTGGCCTAATGCGAGTTGGCAGACTTCTCATACCTTCGAAAAATTCTCAGATATGCAGGTTTCCTCACGATGTTTTCCTTCACCGTTAAAGCAAGCGATAATTAACATTTTAATACACACATAACTTTAGAAAAGTCAGAGGTGTATGCCACTTGGGTTTTGAACCTACGACTTTCGTCTTGGCAGTCCGTACCGCAACCAACTAGGCTATCGCTGCCTTTTACTTTTGTACTTAAATCTAATATTTTTTTAATTTTAAAGACAGTGAATTAGAAAATTCAAACGCGAGACGCTAAGAACATTAATTACGCCCACAGATACCTAGTGACAGCGTGTGGCAGCAATAAATAATAAAATTAGCATCATTATCATCGTTATATCCCACTGCATATTTTAATGTTGGGTGTGAAACAAAGATAACGCGTATTTGGCAAATCCCCGTCCCAGTACATACGCACGGACGGACACCGTACCCGTACTGCATCGAATCAATCAAACGTTTGAACAATTTGAGCAGCATCCACAAGAAAGTACTTGGATCCTTCGAGAAGGTTTCGTGTCGCAGTGGACTGGTTCACTACACGACAGAATACATGCTCAGTACGTACAGCAGGTCATAGCTATGTGTTCACACTTTGCGGGCGGAATTCCTATTATTTTAATGAATATTTTAGTTATTTAAGTAAAAACTTTTTAAGTGAAGCTTCTTTAGGCACGTTGGGCACTTTGGGATGGGGAAAAGCTCTGAACTCGCGTGTCCGTCAGTTGTCACGTTCAGATTATTTTACTTTTGACAAAGGCACGCCCATGAAGTTCTATAAATTATTGACAAGCAATCATAAACAAAATAAATTACTGATTCATGAACGCTGTTTGAAAAAGAACACAGTAATTCCAAAGGTTTAAGTTATCACTTATGTCGGTATGGTTTTTATGTTCATTTGTTCCAAGAAAAGTGTGTATTCATTGTTAATTATCACTCAGTAAAAGAAACGTCATGAACTAATTTGCAAACCTGAGAATTCCCCATAGGAATTTTGATGGTATAGGAGGTCTCCCATTCTGCATTCTAATATATGTATAATATTTCCGTGTATTAATAGACGCGCCTTCTCTCGAATTTTGTTATTCTTAACTAAATCTAATTGTAACACCAGCAAAAACCTGAAATATATACAGTCCACGATTCCACGTATTTTAATTACATCAACATGGACCCTGTGTCTGCAATAAAGAATTATTATTATTTATTATTATAACATAGCGTGAAATAAGGCCACACAGTAAGTATCACTATGTCCAGTAATAGAACCGTTTTTATTAGTGCCTTGATAGGCGAGCAGACGGGCCACCTGATGGTAAGTAGTCACGGCCGCCCATAGACTTCTGAAATGCCAGGGCACAGCAAAGCCGCTGCCTACCGTTGAAGGACTACTCTTTTTAAGCCTCGCTTAATACAATATTCATAATATTTTTCTTATTACAAGTGGTCTCAAATTGTCACGTGCTTAAATACGTCGCTTGTTCAACCTTGTTTAAGTAGACATAATTAGCATTAATTTGAATTTGTTATGTACTGATATTTATAAAATGACATTCGATATAAAGAATTTAATAATTTAATAGCAGCGATAGCCTAGTTGGTTGCGGTACGGACTGCCAAGACGAAAGTCGTAGGTTCGAAACCCAAGTGGCATACACCTCTGACTTTTCTAAAGTTATGTGTGTATTAAAATATTAATTATCGCTTGCTTTAACGGTGAAGGAAAACATCGTGAGGAAACCTGCATATCTGAGAATTTTTCGAAGGTATGAGAAGTCTGCCAACCCGCATTAGGCCAGCGTGGTGGACTACGGCCTGACCCCTCTCATTAGTAGAGGAGGCCCGTGCCCAGCAGTGGGACAATGTTTAATACAGGGCTAGTATTATTTATTTATATATTTTATAAAGAATTTGTAATAATACCTGAGAAACCATTGAAATTCTTCTCTCGAACTTTGAGTAATTTGATATCCTATTGATTTGGCAAATAACACACACTTTCTTATACGACTTAAAATGTATGTATATGTAGGATATTGGAATACCAAAACCCATAATTTATGGTATTTATTTAATGGAAGTATAATACCTTAACAACAACACAAAATATAATAATTTTTTTATTATTATCTATAGATAATAATAAACAAATTATTGTTATTAGTAGTTAACCAATTATTAGTAGGATTTGTATTTGAATAATTCTGTAATATTAAAGAAAATTTAATAATATCTATGACTTTAAACTTGTTCGTTCTTGACGCCAGCCCCGAGGCAGCAATATATCAGAGATTGATTAATGAGAAAGACTCAACATCATTTGTTACAATTTCCTCGGCACAAATTTTAATTGTTGCCTCGGTAGCGTAGTTGTAATTGCGCATGCGTTACGACTGCTTCGCCGAGGTCTCTGGTTCGATCATAATAAATCAATTATATTACTTAGTTTTTAAGGTATAAGTTTAAACTTTAAAGTATTTTATGTTATAAAATCTACGATCTTATATTGGATTGCAATTGGATATCTTTCAATGTATGTAAAGAGGACGATCGCCAACATTTCCAGAGACTCTTAATTGGTCGTTGGGTCAAAAGCCAGACACATAAGGCAATATTGGAGACAGCACGTAATGTAAGGAGGTTCCTTGCTGGGCTCCTAACCGCCTAAATTAATTAACATATGAACAACTTAAGGCGTTTTTGCGTTAGTTGCTGTTTTAATAACAAACCTTGTATCACCTTCAACCATATTTTTCTGAATTTATGAAAACATATTTTATTCCAGTCTCATAAGGCTATAAGGATAAAAAAATTTATTCCAACATAATATATTGTCTACTCTACGAGAAATATTATGAAATGCCGTTTTGTGTGACAAAGATAAATATATATGAATGAAATTAGACAGAGTCCGTGGCGCAGCGGGCGAGTAGCCAGCTGTGAAACAAGAGGCCATGGGTTGGATTCCCGCACCGAGAAAAATGATTGTGTGAGAGATAGATATGTTTCGGGTCTGGGTGTTGTGGGACCTTTGTCCGTCATAGTTCTTGATACCCTTGGTACAGGTTTTACCTAATGTGGGGTCAGAACTATGTGTCCGACTGTTGTGTTTATTTATTAATATTTTAAGAAAAAAAAAATACTGTAGTCTATACAAAAAGGTTAACAGGTGCTGTGATAGTAAATAATAAAATATTACCCCGCTCTACATTCCCAGGCAGTTCAACGCAGCGTCGTAAGACCAGTGAGCCCAACATAACCCTCCTGCCTCCCCGCCGGCGGAGTGGTAGTGATAAATAAATAAATAACACCCAACAGTCACACACATAGTCCCGACCCCACACTAAGATACGAGTCTTGTGTTGTGGGTATCAGGGACTACGAGAGACGCACGGTCTCACAACACCCAGACCCCGGACACAAATATCTGTATGTCACACAAACACTTGTCCTGGTGTGGGAATCGAACCCACGGCCTCTTGTTTCACAGACGGCTACTCGCCAACTGCGCCACGGAGGCTGTCAAATATATGTATAGCTTTTGCAAGCGACAACCTCCAGTCTACACATTGAGTTACATCTCTCGCCGAATTTCGATGAGACCTGTCTTTGATACGAGGCAATACACCTCTAGACACGTCTCGTGTAATATGTAGAGTGAGCTTTACACTAGAACCAAAATCGATTCAAAGGAACCTGATACGCGGCTGCCACCAATCAGGTATAGTACGATAATGTATTCCATTGTCTGGTCTAGGGTCTAACAGCCCTTGACTGGGACGTTTAGTTAAACATAACGGTAAACAGACTTAGGAACGGGAGAAGTCTGACACCCTTTATCATATTTGGCTCCGCCGCTGTTGTTGTTTGTTCTGAAACTTTGTAGTATCAAGACTGCCCATATGGATAATGTTACGACCAAGTGTCCTTAGACGACTTTATTCTAAGAATTTCTAGTTACTACGAAATGAACACCTTTTTAACCGACTTCAAAAAAAGGAGGTTCTCAATTCGTCGGAATCTTTTTTTTATGTATGGTCCCGATGAAATTATTTTTTTATAAAAGGGTATACTTCCCAGGTGGTCTCAAATTTTATAGATCCCATCCCATCATCAGATCCTGACTTGGTGCCAATGGGTCCAGCTGGGAAGTATACCCTTTTAAAAAAATCTCGGATCGGTCCAGGCGTCTTTGAGTAATCGGGGAACATACATAAAAAAAGATTCCGACGAATTGAGAACCTCCTCCTTTTTTTTGAAATCAGTTAAAAATTCAAAACAAAAATTTTGAGATTAAATCGCATGATACAATGTTTAAGAGATAATCAACATTTCTTACGCAATATAAATAATGAGATTGCTATACTGCCTTGTAACGACACTGAAAGTGAAAAAGATTATTTTTGAAAAAGACCTTCGCTATCGGGACTTAGGATGGAACTCTCTTGGTATTGGTTGTGGTCTCCTTTCTCTGCATTAGCCCGTTGTACATCGGGCCATTTTCCGGGCTATTGTCGTTGGATGGAACTCTTTAGTTCCATAGTTTTTTGGCGTCTTTCGGTAATATCAAACTCGCAGTCGCACAGGGCGAGACATAACAAAAAAATACCATATTATTTCGATAAGGATTACTTACGCTCTACTTGTATCACCATCGTGTAAGTCCAGTAATCAAATATGACTATATGGTTATTTTATTAAATTTTAAAGAGGACACGGGAAAATCAGATTTTATAAGTAAAAGTTTTTTAATTCATAAAAAGTACACTGTCTTCAATAAAAAAACAAATTAAGCGTCCCTATAAAATTTAAGGGTTGCCCTCGATTTTTCTGAGATGCAATCCATGGTAGTGGTCACCTTCTAAACAAAAAAAGGATTTCTCGAATTGGTCCCGGCGTCTTCGAGGGAACATACATAAAAAAAGATTCCGACGAATTAAGAACTTCCTCCTTTTTTGAAGTCAGTTAAAAAGGTTGCAAAATCAAATTAACTTCAATGTTATACTATCATTTAATTGATTGTATAACATGTACAAGTCACTACCAATAATATGTTTTAATATGGTTTAAAAGATTCATTGAAATCGATTCAAATGCTACAGAAAACGTTTAAGATGCAGTAGATGCCGCTTGCATTAATGAGAATTAAGATTAGATTTGCTCAGTCGAAATTTACTTTCACTCCCGAGGTTCTTAAATAAAGATTTATTTTACTTTAACACTGACGAACAAGATAGAGGATAATTATTGCTCTCTGGAAGGTCTTCACTTCACAGTAATACGTGCCTAATCAAAAAAAATCTTAAATATATAATTAAATTATTAATATCTATACCGAAATAAATAAAAGGTTTTATATATTTAGTTATTAATTACAGATTCTTGAAACCAATATCTGAAAAGTCACCAATAGCAATTTTTTTACCTAATTGGTAACGCATAGAGAAACGTGTTTATTTTAGAAGAAATCTCTGTGTGTCATAAAATTATTATGTTTTTAATAAGTATTTTCTTATGAAATTGCCGTTCTGCAGTACTGGCCATATCAAAATCTCCGTAATCCCCGGAGGGGTAGGCAGAGGTGTAACCAGTACACCCACTTTTCACCGAATTTATTACGGTCTCACAATGTGTGTGTGGGGAGCCTATCGCCCTACCGGGCATAATTCCAGACTCCGGGCTGATACTGAGTATTTCTAAACAGAAAAACCTAATATCACTATATACCCAACCCGGGGATCGAACCCGAGACTTCAGCACAGCAGTCGCAACGCATGCGCAATTACAACTGCGCCACCGAGACAATTAATTTTATTTTAAATACATGGAATTCTTTTTCCAAACGTAGTCATTTGTTTAGTGATTAGTTATTGCATTTGAATCTTTTTCGTCATCATGGATACGTTAAAAATTCATTCAGCAACGCGGCACAAGCGGCACGCAACATCAACGACGTTTACGGAGCTAACAAACCAACGCACCGCCTGTTATTGGTTTGCCCGCTTCCGTTCTGGCAATTCGACCTTAAAAAGTGACCTTTACTGTGAAGAGCTGAACACAATGATGGAGAAGCTCGCACATCTCTAACCAGCTTTGGTCAATCGTTCGTCTTCGCTGCTCCTGCGCGACAACGCGCGATCTCATACTGCACAGCAGACGGTTTCCAAGTTGTAAGAGCTGGTGTTGGAAGCTCTCCGTCATCCACCGTACTCACGAGATCTTGCGCCTAAAGACTTAACTACTATTTTATTTTAAATTTGGGTAACTTCTTGGCGTGAAAAAATTCATTCATTTCCGAGAAGCAGTACAAAATGCCTTTGAAGAATTGGTTGCCTCCCGTCCAGCTGATTTCTTCAAAAAGGGCATATTTAAACTTCCATTGCGTAGGCAAATATGCAGTGATTATTTTGATTGATATGTTGCTTGTTGTTATGCAAGCGAAAGTACTAGAGAAAAATATTTTTTGAAGTATCTATAATCAAAATTGATTAATAAGGCCTTAATGACTGTTTTAAATGTTATTATGAGCTGAAGTGTGGTGTAGTTGTGTAGTGAGAACATCTTACTATGTCCCTCGTATAACTACTTAGTAATGGCTATTCCTAGTGGTAAGTCATAAATCATTCAATCATTTGGCAGTTGCCCCTTCCACTAGATTTGAATGGCTTCTTACTTATTATTATTTATTAAAAAATCATACTTTAAACGGATTGTTTCGATTATATGTTTATCGTAACGTAATTTATTGATTAAAATTATAAATCATATAGCATCAACTACACTATTTTCAGACGTGAGGCCGAGCCATATTCATGTTATGAATATGGATATTAGACATTTTTACAAATGAAAGTTTCTATACTTTAAAGTTAACTGTACAAAGTTGAGCACATGAGACTAATAATTATAACAATTTCTGGGCGTTTCTTTACAAATAACGCGACGGTGGCCTAATTGCGCGGAATCTTGTCTTACGATCTCGGGGACGCGCCGGGCTCTCTGTGTGTGCCGGCGACACGCGCTGTATGGCGTGGTCGACAACAGTTGCTTCCCATTGGTCGGTTGCAGTGGCGTCGCATTGGGGCGCGAATTTCAATTGAGCGCGCGTTACAACATGAAGGACATCATTATTTTTATTATTTATTAAGACTGTCTACAGCCTGGCTCTAGCACTTAGCCTGGATGAAAACACAAAAACTTAACTTAAAACTTAAACTTAATGTATTCTAGAACATTCCCGATTCTAATTTGTAATTAACTTAGGTACAAACAGCTAGACTCTGTTGAAGTTTAGTTCAAATATAATTTTCAAAGTGAAGATCTAAGGGCTTGTTGTTTAAATATATGATCAGCCTTGAAAATTATTAAAGTTCGGTGTTTGTAGTTATATATGAACAGAGAACTGATGTCATCGCATTATTTCAGCTATCTAAGTCTGAGTTTTGCTGAAACAGCGGAACAAAATTATCCGAATATTCTGTTTTATTTCGGATCTTTTAGCAAACAATAGTATATCAGTATCTACCCTGAACATTATACAGCCTTACCAACAAAGCAAAAATTAAAATAATTAAAAGCTACCTCTCTGATGCATAAACATTTGGAACAATGACCTAGCCGCTTCAGAAAAAAGGTCCGATAAGACACCGTTGTGAACCCTAACTAATATCAATATTTTCACAAACGATATACAACATGTTTTAAACATTTAAGCTAGTTCTGGTTTATTGTTTTACTTCAAAAAAAATAAATGATTTTACCGTGAAACGGAGTCGATTGTCATTTAAAAATTATTTATGTTAGTTATATTCATTTGCATAGATAACACACGCTTGTCCAGAAAAAATATCATATTGATTATCATAAACAAGAGTTAGAAGTTCCTCAGACTGATTTAATTAAAAAACACTAGGTTGCTCATTAAACTACGCCAGCATTCAAAAGAATCTATAGATAGAATCGACATATCCAGCGGAATAAGAATAGAAAGTTGGGTTTGAATTAATCGTGTGATCGTAAGCAGCGATGTGATCGTCACACGCTTGCCCAGAATAAATTAAGTATTTGCAAAAACCAAGCGTCCGGTCGAGGACACGACGACGAACGGAAGTTTCTCCCTTGTTATACTCAAAGCGATAAGTTATTCCTCAGCCCTGACTAAGGCTTGTACACGCGATAGCTATCAGATATCAATTTAACTTTCATCCGGAGACATTGATTTTATGTTATCTAATTAGAACGCGTGTTCTAGTTTAAGTTACAGTGCTGGTGATCTTTTTTCCTTCGCTATAGCTACACAGTAAATAACTTGGCAGATGTCAAAGGCATTATTTAGCATATGTTCAATGATTAAGAGAATATCATTGCCAATGAATAATTTAGCAAGACTATAATCTAGTATCACTTAAGCTGTCATCTCGAAACCATGCTTAAGTCTTTTAGAAAGTGACTTTTCGTAACAAACTTTGATTCACATAATCCAATAAAAAAAAATAAAAAACAGCTGGTGCTCGTTTCAAAATGTAGGTCGAATATCATAGATTTATTTAAAAATAAATAAATTTCTGTATAAATACAATTTTTTTAAATTAATGTTTTAAAAAAAATGTAAATGAAACTCAAGATACAAGCAATTTTAATTCAGAATCGTCAATGTAATTTTTGTTTAAAATGACTTGCCTGAGCTGATGTCTGCTTTATATAAGCCTTAATTTTTTGAATTATATATAAATAGACTTCTATATAACCAATTTAGAAGCTAAAGCACAATAACAAAAAAAATCACGTTTATCTATTTTCTATAAATTTTCATCATCTAAAATCCAACCAACTAAAAGGGCTGAAAGTTTACTTCTGGTCACAAATGAAAGCAAATTAAAACAATAGTGTAATTTACATAAGGATCCCGACATCTGTTCAAATTATTTAATTCAGTAATGTTTCTCTCAATTTTGTTCCTAAATAACTTGTTTGCAATCGGAGCACAAATTGCGAAGAGACTACGAGCAACTGCAATTATTATATAACACACGTGTGCACAGGCTTTTAAATGAGTCAAGAAATCTATTTATTGCAATAATGACGAAAGTATTGTACGCTCATTTTGTATTCAATTCTTAAGTTGAATACGGAACATTTGGCTCAAGTTGTGCATTCTATGTTAATAGAGGAACTGAGCTCTGCTGGCCAGTATTGTTGCTGTGGTTGATGTCACTTATAAATATAAAAACATCTCTTATCCAAAAAAGATACTACAATATCTTTTAATCTGATATGAAATCAAAAAAAGTGTTCATATTCATCCATAAACACTTTTTCTTACACAATTCTAAAATTTTCATCGGCAAACAAACACAAACATACACACACACACACAGTACACACTCTGAGTCGTATTTGTATCCTAATGTTAATCATATATCTACAGTTTGTTTATAAATAATTGTTCTCATTATATTCTTTTGGCCTGTTATTAGCACTAATTATATCCACGGGTGGGGCCCTGGTGACCTGTAACACAGGTTTTCTTGGAAAACCTACATCGGGACCAGTCTCTCACAAAGGTGAAATATAGTTAGGATAATATTTGTTACTTTAAGGCAACCTTTTATGAAGAGAGAATAAATGAAATTATTATTAAATCTTTGCAGCGTATTTTTTTTTAAAAACATTAATCCATCTGTTCAAGAAACATTTTGGCCGGTAAAATGCATTAACATTGGATTGTAATACTCAGATTTGGCCGAACAATTATTGTTTATGGTTCATCGACGAAAGTACAATTCTCGGCGTAATATAGCTTTAACCGGATTTGATTAATGTCGTGGGTCGAAAATACCGTTGGAAAAATGTACCAAGTATGTACGAACAAGCTCCAAGTCTCTCGTGAATACAGAGTGTTTAATTGGTTTTATTTATAATACTCATACATTTTAGGCTTTTAATAAAATAACTGGTTCCCTTCTAGCCAGTAACAAAGACAATAAAATTATGCTAAGCATTTCGGAGTATGCCAGTCGCATCGCTGTGGTTGAATGCACTGCAAACGCAACTTTCGTTCGCGTTTACTTCCAACCTTGACCTGCTGGAAAGTATTGCCTTGCCAAATGTCACAATTGCGAAATATATTGTTATATTGCGTAAAAAACCGCACGAAATTCATCCCATCTGTGAAGGACGCTTCAATAAAAATACGAACGAATGTCACGTCTATAGGTCTATTCTAATTTTACTCTAATGATGGGTGACAGAAGTTACATAAAGTTTATTCTTGATAGTCGCTTTTCGACTTAAGTAGTTGTTAGTTTATATTTCAATATTGACTAAAAAAGTAAATAATGTTCTTCGATATTGAACGCGATTGCCTACCGAGGCATATTATATCGGCAAGCAAGTTATATTAGCAAGTATTTTTTTATATCATTTTTTTAAAAACGTAAGTATGTTTAATTATAAGCAGCGATAGCCTAGCAGGTCTAAACCAGCCCTAATGATATACACCTCCAACTTTTCTAAAGTTATGTGTGTATTTGTTGTTAACTATCGCTTGCTTTAAAGGTGAAGGACAATATTATAGGGAAACTAGCCTACCAGATAATTCTCCATATGAATTTCAGAGGAGTGTGTAGTCTACGAACCCGCATTAGGCCAGCGTGGTGGATTAAGGCTGAACCTTTCACATCAGTACGGGAGCCCAGTGCCCACCAGTGGTACCCCACTGGTGGGCACTAGTGTTTAACACAAGACTAGCATTATTACATTTAACCCATGAAAGTGTGAGCGACATAACTATGTGTATAATTACTGTAATAATTATATTGGCACCACTCCAATGCTTGTACACTCAAGCATTTCTGTGTCAGTAACCGTTGCGAACTAATTTCATGCATAATTGTAGACCCGGAATTTATAAAATTACTATTGCCTTATCTTAACTTTTAATGTGACGATGTGCTCTTCTGCCTTTTTCCGTACTGTCAGGATTACAAAAAGGTAATTAACATATACATGATCAAGTTAATTTAGAGTACCTATACTTAAGAGCAAATTTTTGTCAAGAACTAAAAAGGTTCGAGCTGTTACATATTAATACGGATAAAAATGGGTTTTCTTATCGGACCTTTGGTGTTAATCCTTGAAGGTTTCCACGGTTTTTCTAAACGTATTAAATTAGTAAACTCTTTAGCGCTAGCTTGAGTAATTATGCATTAAAATGTTCTGTATGGCTAAGTATAAGTCCTACAGGTAGATCGACAATATGTTGTGTGTTAGGAACATCAATAAACCTATGCAAGATGGATATTTAAAAGGCACAATTACAATGTTTATAATTTATTGGTTGATTTACACGGCACTGTTACACATCTCAGTGCTTACTTAATATTTATCACACACGCATGTCAGGATTCACTTAAGGCTTCTCTTTATAATTAATCTACCAGCATTACCCTTTTAAACTGAACAATGCCATTGAACCGTTTACAATTACTTACTGCCCCGCGAACGAACCACGAATGTTCTCACTACCAACTCACTGCTACACCACTAGTCTTCTGAACTGAACTGAACACCGGAGCGCGGAAGGCACTCTGTTTTATATTAAACATTTACTACTCCCACTTTGGTTGTCATTATTAACTACCCCCAACTAGTCTCCTAAATACCTCAGTTATACATTCGGTATTTCTAATAATAGGAAATATCCTAATATACGTATATATACGTAACACGATACACGTAGTCCTAACACCAAATTGAGATCATACGAACACAGGACTGTGTTCGTGTATCAGGAACTACGAAATATTTAAGGTCAAACAAACATGTGTCTGGGTGGAGGGATTGAAGCCGCGACCTCACAGCCAGTTACCAGCTCATCCACTGTAGTACCAATACTTAAATAAAAATATATGGACCCAGGTCCATATTTTTTTGTGCTTTTTGCCTATAAAACAAACGTCAATATGTCGTTTTGTTATAATTAGGCATACTTAAAGTGTTCAGATAGTGAATGTATCATTAATGTCTCTTCCCGGAATTATCTTTAAATTATTATGGATATTTCTAAATTACTTAAACGTGTAAATTGAAATGAAAACATTCGTAATTATACATTCGACTATATTTATTTTTAATTATATATTTTCTTGAATTGTTATAGCATACCACATTTCTTCATGCGTCATAATACGATATTATCAATACAAGGCAAGTATCAGTGCATGCTCCTCTTTGCAGATCAGACAATTCATTGTGTACATTTGACATCGAAATAAATTAAATTAGCTAAACCTAGGGACAAAATCGCCAACAACACAAGAACGCGAATAATAGAAATAAGAAGAATAATAATAAGTATACAGTGACTGTATCCCGTATTTTATAATTTCACTAGCTGTTGCCCGCGGCTCCGGCCGCGTGAACATTATTTTTCGGAAAAAAGTATACAATCCAAGGAGTTGTCTCCTACACTGACGCACCTGTACCGATCGTCCTACCACTCAGGTGTTGTGCCTGAATCATAGAGAAAGGGTAACGTGCAGCCGACCCTCTAAAACTGTGACCGCTCAGACAATATACAATTATCGTCCAATCGCCTTTACGCGCGATCTTTTATTCTCGCGATCACATAACTTCGAAAAGTCAGAGTTGTTTAACTTGGAATTTGGAATACAACCCACGACATCCATCTCGGCAATCCTTCCTCTCTCCGCTAGGTTATCGTCGCAAATTTTTAGTGTACTTAAGTATAGATCTGTATTATTTTATATTTCAGCCATTTATAGTTTTTTTATTTTATGATAACTCTTATCACTCACTATAATAACATTATGTGCTAAATAATTTAATAATGCAAGTAATTATTGGTGTGTACACCGAATACGGTTCAATCGATAGATTTGAATATACCTATTAATAGAGAAATAAATGGTTTTATTTTTACCCACTGTGCTTTAATG
This sequence comes from Laothoe populi, assembly GCA_905220505.1. NCBI lineage: Eukaryota > Metazoa > Arthropoda > Insecta > Lepidoptera > Sphingidae > Laothoe > Laothoe populi. The sequence goes on from HG992165.1 coordinate 10,896,188, forward strand.
GATTAAGTTAACATATTATGTAAAATTATTATTTTAATAAGTAATAAATTCTGTTTGCGCTATTTATCATTACGTATAGCGCCATCTATGTAAAATGGTCAAGACTGTAATGCATTGTTAGTTCTACAGAAAATCAATAGATGCCAGTTACTGTATCTTATAATTCCTTTTATTAGCAATCCGTATAATTTTATAGAGAATGTACCTATTAATACTTAGAAAGAATTAAATTACAAATATTTTAGATTTACGCCCATAATAATATTTTTTGTAGATTTATTCTATTATTCTCTATTTTGTTATCATTTTTTTATCTGTAATCTGTATTCTGTAATGATATCAAGAATTGTCTATGGCGCATCAAAATGGCCGACTTCAGTGATGTCCGATCGGAGTTTTATATTCTTTGTTTACGTTAAAACACATTTTTCGTTGTTATTCAAAGACATTAATGTGACAAAATAAAATGTGTATAGATGGTATATCGCTGGCCAGTAGTTTGGAACCATACAAGAGTGTAATTTAACATAAAATTAGTGATAACAGTCTCACCTTGTAAAGAGAAAATGGGGAACTGCTTTAGCAGCACAGGAGAAAAGGATTCCAAAAGCAAAAATGAACGGACAAATCCACACGAGGAGGACCCTAGGCAGTTTCCGGCTTCAGTGCCAACGCCTCCTCCGGACCCAATTAGAGCTACGGTTAACCAAGGTACAGATACGAGCGAGGTCCCTCCCACCCGAATATTTGTAGCGCTCTACGATTACGACGCCCGTACCGACGAAGACCTTAGTTTTAGAAAGGGTGAACATTTGGAAATCCTGAATGACACACAAGGGGACTGGTGGCTGGCTAGAAGTAAGAAAACCAAACAAGAGGGATACATTCCATCAAACTATGTGGCGCGCCTGCAATCCATAGAGGCTGAACCGTGAGTAATCATGTGTTTTTATGCAATCGTTTATTTCGATAGTGAGCGGTAACTTCGCGCGGTTTCTTTCCTTTATATGAACTTGTTACACAGGTTATTACTGTATCTCATTGCAAACGACAATCTGTAAATAAATACTTACGTATCAATACAACTAGCGAGGTTTCGATCGGTCATTGAATAAGTTTGGTTGTTTGGTTATCTACAAACTTTCAAAATATAATTTGATTCATGATTTTATCACATTATGATCTTTATCATGCTATATCTCTTAATTTTGATTGTGGAATAGGGAATGTTCGCATTTAGATGTCGATTTTTATAACCACCTGACAGAGTTGTTTATAATATTTTGATACTAATAACAACATAAATATTATATATAAACATAAAGTCAAATCACCAAAGCTTTACTTATAATGTAAACAAATATCTACACAGTTCTCAATTATCTCTATTCTATTGAGTGTAATTGATAAGTTCTATCTAAGGTATTTGAAAAGTAAACCTATTTGTGTACATGTCCAAATGAGTGCTAAGATTAGACTTTATTCATATAATTATAATGACGCAAAGACGAAACCTGAGAATTCTCATAAGAATTTCGAAGGTATGTGAAGTCTACCAACCCGCATTAGGCCAGCGTGGTTGACTAAGGCCTAACCCTTCTCATTAGTAGAGGCGGCCCGTGCTCAGCAGTGGGACATTGTTTAATACAGGGCTAGTATTATTATTTATTATTAAAGAGGAAACCACAAATATATAATTTACTGGTTAGGCATTTAATCTAGATTGATTAATAGCAGTGATACCTACCATCTGCTTTGTCAATGCTTCTACTAATTAATAATAATAATAATACTAGCCCTGTATTAAACATTGTCCCACTGCTGGACACGGCCCTCCTCTACTAATGAGATCTAAAATTACTTGGAAAAAATATTTAATATATATGGGTATGACACCAATGTAAATGATAACATCCAGATGGATTTGGTGCAAATGGCAGATCGTACCTAACAATTACATTATTTGAAATGTGGACACTATTTGTTTATATGTAGTTTCATATTCATTTAATAAGGTATACATACCTCTATCAATACATAAAGGCCGCTACCTATAAAACAAACTTTGACATAGTTTAATACATATGATTATTTAGTGGTCCCCGAATTTTAATTTGTTTGAATTGAATTAGTTCATTTAAAATTCCATTAATTATTATATATTTTTATTTTTTGGTTTAAAGTCTGTTAGAAAAATATTTAAATTATATATTCTCATTAAAGGTATAGTAATAAGTAATTAAGTAATAAAAAAATATAGTAATTCAAAAAATAAACATAAGCATTCTTAAGTTTACTTTACAGAGTTTGTTTGGAGTTTACGATGCAAAGTCACTTGTATAAGAGTTAAATCTGGTTTATACACCTTCACCTATGGAAGTAAAGTGAAATTGCTAACAGTTTGCTAAATATTGTTAGGACCTTCTGGCATGAAGCTAATTGGAACTGAGTAAATATAAAGGTTTTTTGTTTGCTAGTGTGAATTTTCATAAAAGTTTATAAGACTGTGGGTCTAGACCTCAAAACAAAAATATTTGTAACAATAGTAAGTGACTTACAATTAGTACTCACTGTTTTAAGTACTAACTGTCGATAAATCAAATAAATTAATTGCTTTTTGGTACACTTGGTAATTTGAAGAGAATACAATCCATAATTATCAAAAACACACGGTAATTCCAAATTCTTTCACGCAAACACTCGACAAATCAATAGATGGACATTTTGAATCTTGTATACACACAAACGATCATATAGGCCTCTGCGATTTCCGACCTCTTTAAAACTTCTCACTGATTTACAAAAATATGTATGTGATTGGTATGTTTCAATAAATACGACTTTCCGTAATTCGAACCTTTGTTTTCCTCTTGGTATTACAAACCATATTTTAATATGGACACATTATGTTGATTATTCTTCAGAAGTAGAAATTGTCAAACATTTCACAGAATACGTATGTCTAATTATTATGTCAAGTGAAAGTAGTACTGAGAATTCTCAATTGCTCTCAGATTGAAAATAAAATGTATACACTTCTGACACTCTTATTGTTTGACAAATATCACCTGTGTATAATTTTTTTAATATGGTATTTGATTTCTATACACAAACTAAAATAAATATAAAATAACATCCATCAACCACAACTTATGGGCTTGCAATCCAAATTAATTAATCATGTTGATCTCAACATTGATTTTACACCAATTGGAATAAAATTTCATTATTAAAATCGATCCTGACATTTACCTGTCAGTATAATAAACTTATTTTAGAAAAAAATCATGTGTGTGATCACAAACAATAATTAGAAAAAGGAAGGAACGGTCTCCGTGCCGCAGCGGGCGGCTGTGATAATAGAGCCCGCGAATTCGATTCTCCCATCGAGATAAATCTGTATATATATTACTTTTTAAATAAAAATTAAACCGCCTTCAAAAAAACCCAGACACAACTAAAAAGCAAAAAATAATTGGTTACATTTAAATCAATTAGTTATATGCAATTTAAATCAATTATTTTTGGAGTCGGTGCCGGTGTTGTTTTCTTTACTTTTAGATTTATAAAAACCAAGTCTGGATCTATTTTATATTTTTTTGTATGGCTGATTATTCTGTTTTTTCCATGTTTTGGCTGGCACCGACTCCAAATAATTGATTTAAATTGCATATAACTAATTGATTTAAATGTAACCAATTATTTTTTGCTTTTTAGTTGTGTCTGGGTTTTTTTGAAGGCGGTTTAATTTTTATTTAAAAAGTAATAATTTATTTTTTGCTTTTTAGTGGTAAATTATATAAAATCGGTTAAAAGCTGCTGAAGATATTAGAATTTACGTGTATTTAAATTTTATCACCCCCCTCCCTCACCCCCACCCCTTTTACCCTCTCTCACTGAAACTTAACTTTTATAATGAACGTAATGCAAAAAGAACCACTGGAATACTACTTAATTTTAAGGAGTTACCCTCTCCAGCTCCGAAGATATTCATCAGATCTTCACCATATTTTTATGGGACCAAATGACAAGCACCAGCTTTCAATCAAAGAAAGAATGGTCGAAATCGGTTCACACAGTACAGAGAAACGAGGTAACAAACATAAAAAAAAAAAAAGCAACATACAGTCGAATTGAGAACCTCCTCCTTTTTTTGAAGTCGGTTAAAAAGAAGAAACTGACTGACTGACTGACTGACTGATCGATCAACGCACAGCCTAAACGGCTGGGGTTAGAGACTTGAAATTTTGACAGTAGGTACCTTTTATCACGTAGGCATCCACTAAGGAAGGGTTTTTGGAAATACCACCCCTAAGGGGGTAAAATAGGGGATGAAAGTTTGTATGAAAATTCGTCATTTTTGAAGATAAATTCATGAAAATTAGTATTTAGCATTTTAGTTGAAAATAAAAAATATATGTTTCAGGATTTTTGGAAATTCCGCCCCTAAGGGGGTAAAATAGGGAATGAAAGTTTGTATGAAAATCCGTCATTTTTAAGTTAACGCATGAATATTGGTATTTTGTATTGTATACTTATTCTCCCAAACATGACCTCCACGCGGGCGGAGCCGCGAGCAACAGCTAGTATAATATATACGTGATGCGCAAGCCTGGGTTTTGTGGGACCGTAGTCCCTCATAGCTCTTAATACCCAAAATACACATATCACATAGTGTAGGGTCAGCCGGCCTACCACTACTTCTTAGAGCAGCCTTGTTTTTTTTATCCTGGCACGGCAAAGTGACCACACTGCACCTGTTGGTAAGCGCAGTGCCGTCCAATTAAGAGTATTGAGTAGCGAGAGAAAATGTATCCCCTGTTACTTAACACTATCATGCCGGCCTGCTTCCTCACACTACTCCATGGGCAAGAAGGTGAAGAAGGAGTCGAGGGTCTAGTGACAGAGTATTCAGAAGGCCGCAGAACGGCCAATCGTTCGTACCCCAACTCAATACCGCCGACAAAAACCGGATGTACACTGGCTGATCCCGGAACGCGACACACTTGCGTGTGCCACTGGCGGAGTTAACACCCTGTGTACGGTGTTCGCTATCCGGGCGGATTTGAATATCCTACCACCAGCTGCTACTACTAATATTACTACTTGTTGTAATATAACAATGCTATTTTGTACCATGAATTCAATTCATTGTAATATTACAAAAATACTGCTCTAAGAGGTGGTGGTAGGCCGCCAGGTCTATGTATGTGACTTTGAAAGGTTGTATTTATTTGTTTAATATCTAAAATTGCATTGCAGTTTCATGCTGAGTTTTATAGTTATAATATTCTAGTAAATGTTGTAGGCCGTATATATTATGATCAGTACTTTCCCATTTCATCATATAATAATAATTATAATTGAAAGCTACTTTCTTATGACTTATGCTGTAAGAGCTTGGAATTATATAGTTTATGACTGTTAGTGTTGACTTTTCATGACTATTGCATTAGCCAAGCCTTGATTGACAAAGAACGTAAAATGTTTAATGTTTTATACTGTAAAATGGATCTCATAAAGTGAAGAACTCACAAGAAATGTCTCTATAATTCAATAATATTTTATTTACTTTGATCTGGAAACCAAACTTGCTACATATTTTTTTCAGTTTATCAGAATGTACCTTTAATTCTTGATTAAAATAACACATAAGGAAAAACAAAATGAATAAATAATATTATATTGTTTATTGTGCTAATAATTTAAAAACAGCGATCTACGTACATATATGTACTACGTACTAGATGCGGCGACCAGAACAAACATTATGTTCCACCGAGTCGCGGTGTATACACTGCACTGACGTTAATATGCTTCATGCCAAACTGTTAATAGTATATAAGGTAAATAACATGATTTCAATTCTGATACGGGAAGTCTATATTTCACAGCAAAATTCATTATATAGTTTGTCCCGTTTTGGCACGCGAAAGTCCCTTTTGAGAGAAAGTGACGGGAGTTATAACTTCCAAATAGTTCTTAGTAAAATAAGTAGATGGCATCAGTGGGCGGACAAGGTTTTTGGAACATCTTTTTTCTTCGACAGTTAGTGTCTATAGAATATAAGTCAATGTTTCAAATGTTATCTTGAATCAATTTCATCGTATTTATTTCTGCGCGAGTAACAAAGGAAATTGTTTATTTTCGGTAAATATCATTTATCAGATCCAATAATTATTGTCGTTCGTGGTCTAATAATAAAGCATAGAATAAGTTTTAATTTAATTGTAATTAATTCATTGAACAAATATTGACGCATGTTCAGCCTTTTTCTTTAACACAAATATCCCTTTCATTTTAAATAATATTTCCTGATTCGTCAATAAAACCTCATATGCTTAAGTATTTCTATAAAGCGTTCACATTAAATGTTGCAAACTGATTTCAAAGCCGTAATTAGGTGTTACTGTTAATTAACAAAAAATGTTATATAAGTATGCCCGATGATATATTAAGATAGCGATCTTGATGGAATATTTATCTTGATAATTTGAAACTGTACTGGCGTAAAATCAATTTGCGCATATACTGCTGCTGGGCATCACCGTTGTCTCGAAAAAGACCCTGATTACGGTACAGTAATACCCCGGACTAACGCGATAGGTGGGACCGAGCGATAACCGTGTAAGTCGAATTCGCGTAAGTCACGGTTCAACTTTGCATATAAATACATACAAAGTAGTATGTTTAATCGAGGCCAGAGTCTAAAGAAAACAGTAATTTCGAAGAAACATATTTAATGAAATTTTAAACAGATGCTTCAAAGTCTTTGACAACATTCAGTTTACGCTCCAAAGAGAGTGTTTTTCTTTTCTTGTAAGGTTCAAACATTTTTCTTTTTTATGATATAATTAGAGGTTATCAATAAAACGCACTGCGTACCTAAACAATTCCACGCAGCGGAACACACTCGAAGTTCGAACCTGTCGTAAACGGAACACTTACAAGGCGGACAGAGACTGTATTACCTTCCGAGACACTCGGGCCGGTCTTTTTAATACCGCGAAAAGACATGTCGTGGAAATATAATTCTTACTCTTTAACCCCAGCCAGAATTAATAGAAGGTAATAGGGAATTAATAGTATTACGTAAAAGATTTAAGTTGTTGATTTCAAGAAACACCTAATTACTTTAATGACTGTCCGACCCATGACCTTGAAGACTATAAAGCTTTCGAAACTTCGGAACCAAAAATAAACCAATAAACCATTTCAATGTGTAATATACGCTTTTAGGTAAGAAACAGTCTATGGGGAAGTTGGATTTTTAACAGGATATCTGGTGGGATTAAGGTACTAGTCTATGGGGGACGTTTATTTATTTATTTATTTAGGAAAAGCACACCAGTAGCACATGCATTAAAATGTTACAAAAATATGTTATAAATAAATACAAGTTCTGATGCACCTGCTTATTGAAGGTGTGTACAACATTCACAATTTTATTACATTATAATATGGATAACAATTTGTGATATACTACAGCAGCCAATAATGAATAATGAATAAGAGGAAATAATAACTAATGATTTTATACAAAATAAAAATAATAATTACATCACTATTTGGGTTTGTCGAGCAAGTGTGTCAATGCTTCTTTTCGGAACTTGCATAACGATGTACCAAATATGTCAAGACCAGGTGACATAGTATTAAGAGCATTGTATACGTTGCACATTCTAACTGTGGGAGAATTAAGACCAATGTTGGTACGGACAGATGGTATGTGAAAAGTCTTTTTGATGGGATATCTGGGCAATCTATGTGGAACTGTTAGGGAGATCAGTTTAAGGATGTCACTGTGGTTGATAATGCCATTTACCAATTTATAAAGAAATATCAAGTCACTAATTTTGCGTCTATCAGCTAATGTATTCATACAAAAAAAAAAATTTTTAACAGGATATCTGATGGGATTAAGGTACTAGTCTATGGGGGACGTTGGATTTGTAACAGGATATCTGATGGGATTAGGGTACACTCACCTGACTCACTCACTTGCTTCAACCATATTGGTCTAATATCCGAAAATTTTCACAATTTTTATCACTTTTTTCCGGTTCGTTCTCTTTTAGCTTCGAATACCAAAGAATTCAACTTGATTATTACCACCGGCCTGATACAATCATTTATTTTTGATTGTCTTTTTTACATATTATATTAAATCACGTTGCTGTTGCTATCGTTACGAATACCCAATATCCAATAAAATAGCATACATAATTGCCAATCATATTGTCCCCAAAATAATAACATACAAACACCAATGGTTGCAAAAAAGTGCAACCGAATAAGGAAAACGAGTACTTTTATTACTAGCGGAAACATTCCGTTGACCTGCCAAAATTGCATACCTATACATGCAAAAAATTAATGCTTCAAACAAATATGAAGACGTAACTCAATGTTAAATAATATTAACTGCAGGAGTGTAAGTCATTTTCAGTTATAAATCGACCGCTTGCATTTCCTGGATGAGTTTTGTTTTGTACTGGAACCAGTTTGTTTCGTTCCTTTAGATTGGTATCAAGCTCGCCCGTCTGCCTTCATTACTTCTCTTAAAAATCTTCCAAATTGCCGGTTGCGCGTTGAATTATGGAAGTTAATAAATTTCGCTGGCGTGTCAGTTTGTAATGAATTCTTATTGTAATACGGTGGTGGAAAAGTTTAGCATTACGGTGTATAAAAAGATAAGTACACCCAAGAGTCACACACATAGCCCCACGCTAGTTTAAACCTATATCGTAGGTATCAAGAACAATGAGGGACTACGATCCCGCAACACCCAGACCCGAAATAAAAATCTGTTTGTCACACAAATATTTGTCTCGGTGCGGGAATGGAATCCACGGCCTCTCGTTTCACAGCCGGCTTCACACCGGAGGCTGTCTATGAAAAACTATTTTAAATGCTGTAACATATTGCACTCCCTTTTACTATAAATAATTTCCTGTACTGAATTAGATAAAAATATTCAATAAGGCCTAGTTGTATTATGTCAAACAATATCGAAATATTATATTCTTCCACTATAATTCCAGCAAACTTTTGTGTTTTGGAGAAAGGTCCATTACACCAATTCCATATGAATCATTCACGTTCACTTAACGCGGTTGTTATCACAAATCTTAAGGAAAGACATATACATAAATAAGTGCTCGGTACATTTTTATAGCCTTCGAAGTGAGTGAGTGAAGTGGTAATTTGTCACAGTAGTCAATAGACACCTGCCATACTTATACAAAGAGCCAAGCTGTTGCGTGTAAAATCAGACAATATGATTTTATACATCTATTTGCGGCGCTAAAACGCTTTCAAACCACGCTCGATCTACTTGCACATACTTTATATTAGAACGCTATGACAATAATTACAAGCGTTTAACGCGTTTCTGACCATTGCGTAACAAGTCACCAAACTCGCTATTGTAACAGAAAATTTGCAAGCGAAAGTAGGCGTCCGCGGATTAAAACTTATTTGACAGATCGATTTAATTTGAAATGTTATGATTGATCGCTCGTGGGCCGTGGTGCTTTGAATCAGTATTTACTTATTAATAAAAATATTGAGCCGTCGCGGGACGTCTGGCGGATGTGAAATATCGATTTTTTTTGTAGAAATAATGAGCATAAAAGGATCATGAAAGAAAATAAATATAGCACATTTAAAAATATAAAATTCAGATTTGGTTAAAATAAAAAGATGTATTAAGCTAAGAATTAAAGGATATAAGCTAAGAATTATATTAATCACATATAACCTCTGGTAGGATATTCATATCCACCCGGATAGCGACCACCGTACACAGAGTGTAAAACCCGCCATAGTGGCACACGCATGTGTGTCGCGGTCCGGGGTCAGTCAGTGCACATCCGGTTTTTGTCGGGGGTCTAGAGTTTGGGTACGATGTATGGCCGTGTTGCCGTTCTGATTACTCTGACAGTAGAATCTCCTTGCCCCATGGAATAGTGTGAAGAAGCTACACAGCAGGCCGGCATGATTGTCTTGAGTAGCGGGGGATAGATTGTTTCTCGCCACTTGATACTCTACTATACATCAGGTGCAGCGAGGTCACGTTGCAGTTCTAGGATAAAAAAAATAAAAAAGGTTTAAGTAAACTAAAACTATTATAACACGCCTCAGTACGTGTTAAATAAAGACAAGTAATTTTAACTTACTGGCTCACTCTCAGTGTATATTGATGTTTAACTCCGCGGAGAGAGAAGGTGGTGTATGGTGCGTACCACACAATATTATAATGTTGTTGTAGTTGAGATGAAGATAAAGACAATCACTTGAAGATCACGTTATTTATTTGAGTTCACAAAGATAAATTGTTAAAAATAGTTAAATGTAAGTAATGTTGATTGCACGATGGCGTTAGGTGAACTGATGCGAATACATTGTTATAATGAAAATGACATAGTAACGTAAAATGCTGACTCGCCCGTGCAACTATACGTACACGGGCAGGTGCAATGTGCGGTTTGTATATCACAAACCGTACATATTGCCTAGGGCGAGATGAGATGAGGTAAATGAGGTGACAAAGCAATGTTTACAAAATTAAAAACTTAATGTCTCTAGAATCTCACACAATTAAACACTTAGTTATCACTTTCACTGAATTGTTTTCTTATGACTGGTGACGTTGCCTTGTTGACGCAGGCGTACATATGGGTTGATCGTGAAGCCATGACGTCTCCTGTAGTTGTCTCGCGGCGTAGTTGTGTGAGTGGTATATTGGGCTCAGCAGGTCCGGCTAATTCCACAGATCCCACAGGTCCACGGTTGTCGGAGGATGAGATGGGGAACGTTGCAGAGCAGTGTGCCCGCCAGCGGCACCATATATAAGTAGAGACTGCGATGAGTGCACTACCAGCTAACAGATACAGCACCACATACTGATGCACGTCATGAGAAGAGATATAGTAGCTGGATAGGTCTCTACTGACTTCTGCTCCTTTTTGCTGCTCGATCTGTTCGTCGATGGCATTTTGCAAGTTTTCGTACGACTGGAGTCCAGAGTCTTCAGCTGTCTTAATGCTCTGTTTTGGTATAGACAGATTAAATATTTTGTTGATAGGCGGTATGATGACCTTGTCAACATCTGCTTGTAAGGTCAGATAGTTGTTTTGCCTCATATGCGAATAAATGGTAAATTCGTCGTTTTTGATGATGCAGCCATCTGCGAGAGTGATAATACCGGCCTTGCTGACTTGTTCGGCTGTAACTTGAGACCCGCAGATGATTTTAATTGTTCGTTGCCCACAACAAAAGTATAGGTAAGTATTTATTTTATTAAGCTGCGTCCACATGTCCGCGCATATAGATATTTTTGTTTCACACCGATTTGTTTCCTTGTTCTTGACGCATAGGTTATCATCTGCCTTCAGGTAATAAATCGGTTGTTGTAATGGACACATAAGGGCATTCGTGTTGTAGGGTAAACACATGCGTAGCTCGTTTTCAGACAGAGGTATGTAGGAATCCTTCTGCAGATTTATAGCTACGTGGCTAGCGATCGGTAGTATGCTGACCATTAAGCGCTGAGTTTGTAGAGGAACGGTGATGAGGTTGTAAATCTCGTAGTTGTCTCGGGTCACTAATGGAATCTTGATTTCAAATATGAAATATTTAACCGTCATTCTTGCCCTCACTCTTAATAAACGGTAGAGTTTACGTAGATCCGTGTGTATGTTGTCTATAGGAAGGCTTGAATCCTTGGATAGTTGTCCAGATATAAGACTCAGTTCTTCTTTGAGCTGTTCAGGGCTTAAAAGATGAATATTGAACTTTCCATAGTGTACTTCCGTTACAGTGTCCAATAATGTTTCTTGCAGATTCTTCATGTTCACAAGAATGTTGTTAGCAATTATCGACATGAAAGTAATATGGTTGACTATCATAATGTTTTTGACTTCGGTTGCAATCACATTAGCAGTCTTATCGAGTTCGGCGATTTGATTAGTATACATTTTGTGTTGTTTCTCAATGATTTCCTTTACTCTTTTCAATAGGTTGTTTTCCGCTTCCACTATCGATGTCTGGTTTCGCAGTAACGCTGTCAGATGGTTTTCGTTCTCCTTTATTAAGTTTATATCTTTTTCATATTTTGCTGCAAACTGTTCATCAAGTATGCCAAACAAGCTATTAGCTAAGTAGCCAACTCCATTGACAAGTCCTCTGCGTTCTCTGTGGTGGGTTTGCTGACTTAGTAGCATATCACTATAATACACCAATTCAGTGTAACCGTGACGTAGTTGTAATAAGATGACGCCACATTGGCTGATTTTTTGTGAGTTTGAGCATGTTTTGTCGAGGCTGGTGACGTAGTTTTTAAGTATTTCCATGCCTCTCCAATAGGGATTCATATCATAATACACGATCAATTTCCACTGGTCGCGAACAATATGCATGTCATTAACCTTGTCGAAGTAAATGCTTTGGTTGCTATTTAGATAGTTTAGGCTGTAGTTACACCGGGCGGGACACACGATTGATAAAATCGATATGACGGCCCATATCAAATTACATGATCTCTTGGTTCTTTTTTCTTTAGGCTCTTTCGGTCGTACAGCTTGTTCTGCCTTGTTTTCAGCTTGTTCTCTTACAGGTAACTTCGACAATTTGGTAATTGGGCGCTTAAGAATTCCGCTTTTCGTCTTGACTGTGACTACGCGTATATATCCATCCTTGCCCGGGTGTAGTTCCATAACTCTTCCTAGACTCCACTTTCCAGCAGGATTTGCGTCATGGATGACAACAATATCGTCAATGTTCATATTTTCATGTGCTCGTTGCCACTTACTTCTGGGTAATAAGTGGGATAAATATTCAGACTGCCATCTTTTCCACGTGTCCTTGAAGATTTTTTGTACAAGTTGCCAGCGCGTTCGTTCATCTGTCTCAGTTTCGACGATAGTTAAGTTAGGACCACTTGAAAGGAAATGTGATGGCGTTAAGAAATTTATATCGTCAGAGTCTTCCGTAAGCGCTAAGAGAGGCCTCGAATTAAGGCAAGCCTCGAGCTGCGTTAGAAGCGTTGAAAGCTCTTCGTAGGTAAGTTTCTGCTCTCCAATGACTCTGCGTAGGTGATATTTCAGGCTCTTCACCGCGGCTTCCCATAGGCCTCCTGCGCTTGGCCATAATGGTGCGATAAAGTGCCATTCGATCTCCATTTCTGTGATAGCTGAGAAGAATTCAGGGTCAAGTGTGTTCTTCAGGTTGATTATTTCTTGTTGCAGCATTTTGTTGGCTCCGACGAAAGTAGTTCCATTGTCACTATACATGTGACGTGGAGCTCCTCGACGGGCAGCCAATCTTCTCAAGGATGAGAGAAAGGCTGATGACGTCAGGTCTGAGACTAGTTCCAGGTGGACTGCTTTCGTGGCCATACACACGAAGACAGCAACGTAACCCTTTGTTGTTTTTATGCCTCGACCTTTATTTGTTTTAATATCGATGTACCCGGTGTAGTCAACACCTGTATTGTAAAATGGTCGTGTCAAGTTGCATCGTGGCGCCGGTAAGTCTCCCATCAATTGAGTTTGTTGAATAGGGTTATGTCTACGGCATTTTATACAGTTGAAAATTCGCTTCTTGACAGCCCTGTTTCCACCAATTATCCAATATTGTTTTCGCAGATTGGCCGACGTTAGGCGTACTCCACCATGGAATGTCAATTTATGAGCATGATCAATCAATAAATTTGTAAAGTGTCCGTCATGGGGAATAATAATAGGATTTTTCTGATCTTCATCGATGTTTGCATTTTTCAACCTTCCCCCCACTCTAAGAAGTCCCATTTGGTCAATAAAGGGATTCAAGGGTAAAAGTTTGCTTTTTCGGTGCACTTCTTTCCTTTGTTCCAGGTTTGAGATGTCGTCTTCAAACGAGGTGAGTTGCACGTATTTTATTACAAGATTTCTCGCATGTTTAATTTCAGGTAATGTTAAGTAGTTCGGCAGCTGATGTTTGTTACGCGACACCGCGCGTAATATCCATGCAATAATGCGAGTAACTCGAGTAAGGCAGCTATGTCTGGTAAGTATGTCACCGATAACGTCATATGTGTGACGTTGTGTGGTGACGTTGGTTTGTAGTTTTCTTAACTCGTCGTTAGTTTCATATAACTGATTTTTTTCTTTTTCAGGTTGATAAGTGAGCAGCCATTCCGGACCGTGCCACCATAAGATGTGTTCCTTGAGCTGCTTCGGTGATATTCCGCGACTCGCACAATCCGCGGGATTTTCTGACGATTTTACATAGTGCCAGCACGTTAGTGGCATTATATCTACGATTTTCTTGACTCTGTTGGACACAAACGGCTTCCAACGATTGTAATCGCCTTGGATCCAACCTAGGACGGCAGTTGAGTCCGACCAACCGACTAGGGTAATTTTGTGGTTTGAATCAACACATTCTATGACTTTTTTCATCAATGTGGATAGTAATAAAGCGGCACATAGTTCGAGTCTGGGTAATGTAATTGTTTTCTTTGCGGGTATGAGTCTTGACTTCGCTGCGACCATAACAGTTTTCTCAGGATTTTTCTTGACCTTGCAATAGATGACACATGCATAGGCATTTTCAGATGAGTCACAAAAGCCGTGTAACTCGATATCATCCTTTTGTGTTATTTGTAGCCATCTTGGTATTTGCAGTTGATTGATTTCAGTTAGTTCCGACTTGATTTTTAACCACTCTTTGTTAATGAATTTAGGTACTTCGTCGTCCCATCGCAATTGTTCTTGCCACACCATTTGAAATATTAGTTTAAGTTTGGTTGTTATAGGGCTTAGCCACCCTAATGGATCGAAAATCTTCGAAATTTCGGAAAGAAGAATGCGTTTTGTAACAGGTTTTGTCGATTTGTAATCGATTGTCAATTGAAAGGTAAAGTTGTCTTCGTTAGGATTCCACCGTAAGCCCAATGTTTTTCTTGAGTCTTGATGACGAAAATAATATGTTTCTGGTGATGTGGTGTTTGAAGTATCGTTAAATTCTTGTAGGTCTGGAAAGTTGGATGACCACTTCCTCAAGTTGAATCCGCCTGACTTGAGCAAATTGATGAGGTCAGTTTTTAAGCGTTTTGATTTTTCAAGGTCATCACAGCTGCAGAGCAAGTCGTCCATGTAGAATGAAGACTCTAAAATAGCAGCAGCTTCAGGATAATTGTGTCTCTCGTCGTTGGCAAGTTGTTTAAGCGTCATCATAGCCAGGAAAGGAGCCGCCTTTGTTCCGTATGTCACAGTTGTTAAAGCGTACTCTTGGATTAATTGGTTGGGAGAGTCTCTCCATAAGATTTTTTGATATTGTTGGTCGTCTTTGTGACACAAAATTTGCCGAAACATTTTTTCTATGTCAGCTGTAAAGGCTATCTTGTATTGTCGCCATTTTAAAATTATTTGCATTAAATCTGTTTGCAAATTCGGCCCACTGTACATCAAATCGTTTAAACTTAGTCCCGAGGTCGATTTCGATGACGCATTAAATACGACGCGCAGCCCTGTAGTAGTGGAGTCCGCGCGTTGCACACAATGATGTGGTAAATAATAGCTTGGTTTCTTGTTACTTTTACATAATTGCATGTGATTTAATTGTAAGTATTCCGACATAAATTGTTTATAATCCTTGGCTATGTTTTGGGATGTGTTAAATTTCTTCTCTAATTGTAAAAATTGTGCAGCAGCTTTAGGTCTGGATTCTCCCAGCTTCTCTTTGATATCGGAATGTAGGGGTAATCGCACGACGTAACGCCCGTTCTCTTGACGTTTTGTTTCGGTTTTGTATTGATTAATGCATAAGAGGTCTTGCGACGACATTGACGAGCCTTCATCGACGTCCTCTACAGCCCAAAATCTACGAATGTCCTCTAAATTATTTAGAACGACATTGCATTGGTATGGCTTCATGTTGCCGCACAGTATCCAGCCCAGATGAGTTTGCTGAGCTATGGGCTGAGTTCCCTCTCCTTTGATAATACCGCTGAGTATGATGTTGGAGTAGACATCCGCTCCGAGAAGTAAATCGATTTGCCGGCTTATGTTAAAGTCAGGATCGGCTAATCGAATGCCTTTCAGATATTCCCAGGTTAATGGTTTCGGGAACGATCTATTAGGTAGATTGTTATTGAGATTAGTCATAATGTACACTTCTGTGACAAAAGTGTAATTGCTATGAACAGCGGAGCATGTTATAGTCAAAGCCCCCTTGCAGTTATTCTGTTGCGCTCCGACGCCGAAAATCACTCCTTTACATTTTTCTCGAGGTAGTCCGAGTGACTGAGCAGCGTTTTCGGTGATAAGGGATATTTGAGATCCCTGATCTATAAGAGCACGTAAAATGAGCTCCGAACCATCGCTGGCCTTGACCTTGACCAGGGCGGTGGCCAAAAGTGTCTCAGATAAATCTTCCATCGACACATGGCTGCTTGATGATGGAATGTTCTCGATGTTAATTTTTTCTTTGTTACTAGGCGTAACATTCTCGAATGAATTATGAAGCAATGTATGATGGTGTGCGTTACATTGGCGGCATCGTTTTTCAGACTTGCATTCCTTGCCGTTGTGGTTGAATAAACAATTTTTGCATAAATTGTATTTTTGAACTAGTTTATGCCGTTCGTCAGTATGTAACTTGATAAACTCGTTGCAATGGAATAATCCGTGATCATTTTTGCACATAGGGCATTTTACGCTGCTTGGCACATTCTTTGGCTTGTTTAATGTAGTGTTATTATTTTTGAATGATTTATTTTTTGAATACACACTTTGGTTCGTGTTGAATGCCTTATATGCGTATGGCTGATTAGATGAAGTACCACGACTTTTTTGATTATTGTGAGCGGGCTGCTCTAGTTTCCGACGTCCGCCTTCCAAGGATATAAATTTGCTCTCTAAGAAACGCATAAATTCCGATAAGTTGGGTAATTCTCGGGGTTCCTTCAAAGAATCAATGTAGCAATTGTAGGTGTCAGTATCCAATTTTTGCGAGATAACACGCACTAACATTGGATCCCATGTTGAAATGTCCACGCCAAGGGTTTTTATGGCATTAAGGCTCTCATTGACTGTATCGTGTATATTTTTTATCGCTCTGTAAGTCTGGTACTGTAATGTTGGTAAATTCAGAATCGTATCCAGGTGAGAATTGAATATCGTTTTTTTGTTATTGTACCGGTTGTTTAGAATGTCCCAACATATTTGATAGTTGTCAGAACTGATTAATAAGTGTTGTACGAGTCTTTCAGCTTCGCCCTTGATTTTAGATTTCAGGTGCTGCATTTTCTGTGCACTGGACAAGGACGGGTTTGAGTGGATTGTTTCAATAAACAAGTCTTTGAATGATGTCCAATGTTGAAAATTACCACTGAAGGTTGGTAATTCCATCTGTGGTGTTGATGTTTCTTTGTGGGCACTAGACGACATTTTTGTATTTATAGTTTTCTTCATTGCGTTGTACTGTCGTTCGTAGTTTTCAACCATTTCTTCATAATTATCTTCTTCTCCGATAATATTTTCAGCATCGATTTCCCAATAGAGGGTGTCAATTGCCTTCCATCTTGATTCTAGGTTTTTCAAAGTGTCTTGAAATTCCCACTTTTCATTAATGTTATCTACGTTGATACTTGCCAGAGTCTTAGCAAATGCCTTAAAGTTGCTTTTTTGTTTGCGCAACATATCTTCGGTCTTGCTAGCGTTACCTTGTGAAATAGTTTTGACAGGTCCCTGGTAAGCTGAAGATTCTCCTGACTGTTGGCGTATAGATGGATTTACGGGGGATTTTTGTCTTTTGTGTGGATTATCCCCGCAAATAATAATTGTTCGAGCTTCGTTATACAATAATTCCGTTTTTCTATAGTGATTTTCGGAGAAATATGAGAAATTACGTTCTTCAAAATCACACAATGCTGCATGATTGGTTTGGAATTCTGCCCAATAGGCATCTAAAGTCTCCACACGTTTCTTGA
Source organism: Laothoe populi (assembly GCA_905220505.1). Classification (NCBI taxonomy): domain Eukaryota; kingdom Metazoa; phylum Arthropoda; class Insecta; order Lepidoptera; family Sphingidae; genus Laothoe; species Laothoe populi. Next base: position 10,914,165 of record HG992165.1, read on the forward strand.
TGTAAGATGGAGTTTTCCGTTCAGCTGAGTCCTTTTTGTAGTTGCGGAGACAATGTTCTATCGCTTCCGCCAATTGTTCTTGATTTGTTAAGAGTTGCTGTATGCTACTCATGTTGAAAGTTTCTGCGCTTGATGCAGGATAGTTCTGGTAGTGAGATTTGTATCCCTCTCACGGAATAGACGCCTTCTCAATTCGACTGGGGAGGTCCGCTTGTGGAAGGCCAGTCGAACCGATTCGTTACCGCAATTGGAAGTACAATGCACACTACCGTAATTGTTGTTAAAATTGTGTAGAAGGTGATCCAAGGTCGCTGGTTTGCTTGAAGGACCAAAAATATGTATGGTGCGTACCACACAATATTATAATGTTGTTGTAGTTGAGATGAAGATAAAGACAATCACTTGAAGATCACGTTATTTATTTGAGTTCACAAAGATAAATTGTTAAAAATAGTTAAATGTAAGTAATGTTGATTGCACGATGGCGTTAGGTGAACTGATGCGAATACATTGTTATAATGAAAATGACATAGTAACGTAAAATGCTGACTCGCCCGTGCAACTATACGTACACGGGCAGGTGCAATGTGCGGTTTGTATATCACAAACCGTACAGGTGGCCATCAAATTAACTAACGTACAAGTTTATCCATTGTTTTAAAACATTTAATATCACGTTACTGATTTGTATGTCTACCATCCGGCATTAGGCCAGCGTGGTGGACTAAGGCCTAACCCCTCTCAATAGTAGAGGAGGCCCGTGCCCAGCAGTGGGATAATGTTTAATACAGGGCTAGTATTGTTATTATTTATTATAGTTACTGATTTATGTGAAAGGTGTAGTTTGTAATATATAATTCATTTATTCATACTCTTAATCAAGTCACCCTGAATGTAATTTAAACGGTATTTGAGCACAGCAGCATACTGAAGTCCAATAAAGTCCTGTCCAGTTAAGTTGTCAGTCAATACATGCACACACAATCCTTAGTGTAAACAATTTTACGCATATATACAACCGTGTGCACAAATGAATTGAACTACATCGTCACTTACCATCAAGCGAGATAGTGGTCAAACGCAAGCCTATTTATAGTAAAATAAGTAAAAGTTTTTATTCATAAAAATTACACCGACTTCAATAAAAAACAAATTATCCGACACTATAAAATGTTAGGGTTTCCCTTGATTTTTCTGAGATCCCATCATCAGATCCTGACATGGTGCCAATGGGACCACCTGGGAAGTATACCCTTTTAAACAAAAAAAGAATTTCTCGAATCGGTCCAGGCGTCTTCGAGTAATCGGGTAACATACATAAAAAAAAAGATTCCGACGAATTGTTAACCTCCTCCTTTTTTGAAGTCGGTTAAAAACTACGTGTAACACTTAAAAGGTGTTTCCTTGCTCTAGTAGCTTTATAGTAATTATCTGTCGTGTTATACCATTTGAAATAAGAGTGTGTGTTTGTTCTAAACTCAGTTTTATGAATGTATTAATATCTGAGCAATAAATTATATGACCGGCCACTGCACCGGTCGATTCATAAAAATGTATAACGGTACATTGAATTATGAATTCTGAGACTATTACCATAGCTTCCCATTACGCACAGGAATTATCTACTTTTAATATTCCTTCCTACTTACATTGCGTAGTAATTTATTTAAAAACTTATGTTAACGCGTTTAATTTTATAGCTGTTGTGTTTGTTATCATACCAGTAAGCTACATTGAAATTGAACGATACATTTTCATTGATTTTTGCACCAGAATTAGCGACAAGTTTTTTTTTTATAGCATAGTCCGACAAACGAGCCAGTGGGTCACCTGATGTTAAGTGATCTCCACCGCCCATGAACAGCCACAATACTGAAAGTGTCATGTATGCGCTGTCGGCCTTGAAGGACAGGAATAAGGATTAGGGAAGGGAAGGGGGAATCTAGGCCTCCGGATATCTCACTTACCATACGAAACGCGACAGTAAACTGTCACTTTACGTTGGTTTTCTGTGAGACAGTGGTACTACCCCGGTCGAGCCGGCCCATTCATGCTGTAGACAAATATATCTACAGCGTGGCTCTACCACTCAGTAAAAATAAAAACATTATTCAATCCATGAAATGATAAACATTATTTAGATTTATTGGATTGGATATTGAGTACGAATTCTACAACGTTTTCATAGCAATGTTTTAATAGCGTCTGACAAAGAAACAATAAGGAACAAGTAACAAAACACAATTGTAAACATATAGACAAACAACATAGACAATAAAGAAACATACTAGAAAAAGTTGTAATGCAGCAACACCTATAAATTTATTCTTTAACAAGATTCAGTCAATCTTTTATACTCTACCGCCAGTTCGGAATGCATATTCTGGATTTGTATAACTTGCATCATTGATGCCATCAACCCAAGGTTCCAATTTCCAAACAGAGGAGACTTCGTAAAAGTTTTAGCCCGTTCGCTAGGGCTCCCCCATATCCAAAGACGTGTAGTCGTGTAGTCTGCAATCATTTACCGAGGGAGTTAGAACAAGCATTCATAGAATACAATAAAATATTCTTTTTGAGTCAACTTTTAATATAAACATTAAACGGGTACTATTCAAACAAAATGTACTTTTCAATAATGCCTCCTATTCCGCGGTCACGTATTTCATAGCGCGTAATTAGTTTATATAACTTTTTTATTCAACACTACATAGGTATCTATCTGAGTGACTTCCTCTCGTATTGCTGATAAAACGCCACAGCGGTGTACCGTCACCGGCCTTTGTACTGCATTGTCGTCAGTCGTCTGTCCGTTCCACCACGTTCGATAGACCCAGCCAGATGTAATGAATCGTGAAGGACGAATGTTAACCATCAGCGTTACCAACAGTGGAAGTTACTAAACACGTGTGTAAGCAGTTTTTATTAGTCTGCATCCTTTGTGAACGGCAAATTGACTGCTGATTACTTGGTAATAATATGACTCACGACATGTCAGTGCTTTATGTAATTTATAAGTGAAGTTTACTAATAGAAAATAATTATACTACGGAAAAGGGTGGTTTTGCTGCATTTTTAAAATGGAATTTGCCGCGCCCCACATCCATACTACTACTATAAATGCGAAAGTCACTCTGTTTGTTTGTTACCGATTCACGACTAAACGGCTAACCAGATTGTGATGAAATTTGGAAAGGAGCTAGATTATATCCTGGAGAAGGACATAGGCTATCTTTTTTCTCAATAAACAATCTTGAAAGAGGTCAAATAGAAGTTCAAAATTTGTATGGGATATCCATAATTCGTTGACCGAGGGATCTGGAACTTCATATTTAGGCTTTTGGTAGGAAATAAAGAAATACGTGTTTCACATTTTTCAAAATCATCCCTAAGGGTGTAAAATAGGGAATGAAAGTTTGTTTGAAAATCCTTAATTTTTTTAAATTCGTATTTTGTTTAATATACCTTTTCACCCAACGACACCCACGCGAGCGGAGCCGCGAGCAACAGCTAGTTTATTATAGACGAATGAACTATGTTTTTATAATTTTTTACACGTTATTAATTAGGATAATTAATAATTATATTTCGTGTGAATATTAATTATATTTATTAAATATAAATAATACGACGCAGTAGTTGATAGTTACTTTTTGACAAGTTTGTAAATATTTGCCAGAAGGAATCGTAGTGTACAGTGCCCTCGTCACTGATACATACATCAACCGTGATCGAGTCACCGCAGGACAAAGACCCTTACGCTTCAACGTATCTCTGTTAGAGGATAATATGATGCATTAAAATTTATTGTTTTCAAAGTGGGTATGTAATTCAATTAAATATATTTTTAACCGACTTCAAAAAAGGAGGAGGTTAACAATTCGTCGGAATCTTTTTTTTTATGTATATATATATATATATATATATATATATATACACTCACGCCTATAATCCCCGAAGGGGTAGGCAGAGGTGTAACCAGTAAACCCACTTTTCGCCGAATTTCGGTCCCATAATGTGATAGGGGGCGAGCCTATCGCCATACCGGGCACAGGTTCCAGACTCCGGGCTAATACTGAGAATTTCTAGATAGAAAAACCCAATATCACTTTACCCGACCCGGGGATCGAACCCGAGACCTCAGCATAGCGGATGTAACGCATGCGCAATTACCACTGCGCCACCAAGGCAGTCAGCAGCACCAAGCAGTTTTTTTTATGTATGTTACCCGATTACTCGAAGACGCCTGGACCGATTCGATAAATTCTTTTTTTGTTCAAAAGGGTATACTTCCCAGGTGGTCCCATTGGCACCAAGTCAGGATCTGATGATGGGATCTCAGAAAAATAAAAAAACACAACAAATTTTATAGTGATGCATAATTTGTTTTTTATTGAAGTCTGTGTACTTTTTATGAATTAAAAAACTTTTAATGCAGACGTTTTTTTTCGGGTTGAATAATTTAACAAGCAATGAATAATAAATCAGTCAATAATTTCGAGTTTTTAACCATGGTAATGTCAATTTAATTGAATAAACATTACGGGAATAAACTTAAAGGTAGGCAGCGGCTTTACTGTGCCCTGGCATTGCAGAAGTCTATGGGCGGCGATGACTACTTACCATCAGGTGGCCCGTCTGCTCGTCTGCCTATCGAGGCACTAAAGAAACGCTAGTATAATCCAAATAGCTCCCAAACTACACTAAACACAGGATATTACTTGTGTGCATTGTGAACATTGCTAAATCGTTAATGCGCACGGGTAAAGCGCACAAATTCCGGAAAACAGTTCCTAGTCAAACATGCAAATTGTACAGCAAATATGAAAATTGCAATTCCTTACTCTTTGTATACATTCAACGCGTAGCTACTGGTCCGGCCGCGGCGGCCAGCTAATAGCTGTTCCCTGGCTGAGCTTACATAACGGTATGCTTGATGACTTGAATAAAACCATCGAAGTCAACAAAGCAAACATTTCATCGGTTTTAAGTACTTGAGAATACTGCGACTTCCGACGTTTAGCACAGAGTTTGTTTTAGATATTCGTTTTGTATCGAGAAGCTAAAGGGCGTACGGCATTGACCGGCGCGGTGGAAACTTCGTGTAGCTTTACTAAACCAGGCGTTTTATTGTATGTGGTAACGGGTGAAGTGGAAGATGTGTTTATTCATGGCGCATGCCTCAGCTGCAGGAAGTTAGTCGCTTCGGTGAATCGAGTGCCCGAGACATCAGCCGACATACGACACTGCGTTGGCGCATTCTGATCGACCATTGTCATAACAACATTGCTGCTGTAATGGACAGTGAGGCTTATCAAATACCACCAATCGTTTATATTATATTCGTGTTATTGCTCATTTGAATTTCTCGAACATAGAAGACTAGTTAAATAGGTGTCCTCGCGTTGCAGTGCAAATGTCATGTGGGTATATGTAAGGTTTATTACCCGTATATTATGTTAATTTAATGAATGTTTATCGTCTATACTTAACGTAAACACCGCTGCGAAATTTTGAAATAACTGAGTAATTTATAAACCGTCCTTACGGAACGACGGAGTTAGCAAGTTTGTTCTAAACAAAGCGCATGTTGGATGCCGTTTAGTGCACACAAAACCATTGTCGATACGGAAGAGTTGAAGCATTCAATTGACCCGGCTGTGATGATGTGTTAAACGGGGTGTGCCACTAACGGGTTTCTAAAACCTACATTTTCTACTAAAGATGTGTGGCCGACATCGCCGAGTTCGGACACAGGATGCATTTGAGTTCACCGCCCTGCTCCCGTCCCTCACACGGCGACGTAAACCTACACTCAGTGGACATAAATTGTGGTTTTAAATGGATACTGTTGCTGGGCCGTGTCCGTCTGGGACGGTTTTACAATGTAAAACTCACCATACATATTATTAAAACATTATTGGTTTTTTTTTATTAATTTAACTATGTTCGTCACATTACAGTTATTTAAGACACACAACTAGGCAGCCATCAACAACGTTAGAATTTTCAACAATCGGCAATCATCAAAATTAACATGTTCATTTTGGGATGATCTTGTCACTGAACTATACGAGCAGGTGTAAGAGGTCATTGACTAGTTGCATAAGCCACACAGGTGACGTTTACGTGTACGGTAGATCATCGTAACGTTTGCGCACAAGTGGGGTTCTAGGGCTCCCAAGTTTGATTTAAGAGAGAGTAGCGGCCTAGATCAGATCGCACGTGCAATTAAGGTCATTGCAAACGATGTGTCGCCTCATGTGTTCATTGCTCCCTTCATCTATAATATATATAAGAGAAAAAGATACATGCCCTATCTAACTTGCTACCCAACATGCTAATATACTAACTAAATAACTACCAAATGTTGGCAAATGGCATAATTTTATATTCTGAGTACTTTCATGATAAATGTACATAGACAAAACTAAATTATGAAATAAAATAAATCCAAAGAACTAAAAGATAAAGTTTTCCATCTTGGTTTTTATAAGGTATTAGGTAAAGGACAAACAAAAATCGCAATTCATATTGTAAAAAAAATATTTTTCAAGTAAACCACCATTACTTATGTTTTGGTTATTGTTGTATCCAGTAGCGTAAAATCCTAGGTAGATTCTTTGTTGCCGTCTGTAATACATTATAAGTTATTTTATAGAGCTTATGTTTTTTTTTGAAGTCATACTTTGCAGTTTTTTTTTAATATTTTACCCGACTGCTAAGGAAGGTTTATGTTTTTTTAACTAAACTTTGTTCCTGAACAAGTTGTTTAGATATTGAGATATCTAATGTTGGGACAAAAGAAAACGTGTTTTTTTGTTAAAGTACTTTTGTAATCAAAAAGTAGGATAATTGCTGGTGTTAGGATATTCGTATCCGCCCAGATAGCGACCGCCGTGCACAGGGTGTCAAACCTGCCATAGTGGCACACGCAAGTGTGTCGCGTTCTGGGATCAGCCAGTGTACATCCGGTTTTTGTCGGGGGGTCTAGAGTTGGAGTACGAATTACGATGTTTGGCCGTGTTGCGGCCTTCTGAGTACTCGGACACTAGACCCTCGACCACTTCCATCTTGTCCATGGCATAGTGTGAAGAAGCAGTCCGGCATGATTGTGTTGAGTAGTGGGGGATAGATTTTCTCTCGCTTCTCGAAACTCTATTGGGCCAAACTGTGCTTACCATCAGGTGCAGTGTGGTGACATTGCCGTGCCAGAAAAAAACATTTTATATAACATGATATGTTATATGTCTGAACTGGCTATTTACTAGCTTTCATTTGATACCTATAATTTAATAAACCTTTTTATGATTTTCCTTCTTTTTTAATCATACGCGCCATATTTAAATGTACTCTGTCACTCCCAAAATCAGGACAAATCTATCAATTCCTCGTGTATTTATATCCATTAATGCATATTTAAGCTGCGAAGCATGCTCAAGAAATAACACATTCATAAAAATACTCGAAAAAACATTACTTGCTTTCTGGGGCAGTCAGGTAAATACAACCCATAATCGCATATACTTTACTCGATTAATGTAAATGTGTGGCTTCAACTATTTGAACTGTTACGAAGTTCATCAAATTGAATTGTAGCAATATCATAAACATATGAAAGACAAGCATTTGCACGCAGCTTTGCCTGCGTAAAATAATAAAAAAAACAAAATCTTTTCAAAATTAGTTCATTGGTTTATTCGTGAAAATGTAACAGGGTTAAAGCAGAATGACCAGGAATATATGGACCACGGTACAAGTTTGCGTCAATTGCAAAGTTGTTTTAAATAGTCTATAAAGTATCCAAATACTATCTAAAGTTTACATTTTTGGAATTGAAGCGCGGGTTTCCATGTTTTTTGTGTAATAATAATATTTTTTGTGTAAACTGTAGGTATATAAAGATTTAAACGTAAGACTAGGCAGTATGGTCGATTAACTATAGCCTGTCCTTTGGACGAATAAAAACAAACTGTATGTATCATTACGTCAATGAAAACTGGTAGTCATTTTTAATCAATAATGTCTGATTAAGTTTTAAAAGAAATCCCCTATACAACACAGACATTCTGTTTGCCAGATGAGTTCAAAAATAAAGAAATTAATTTAAATATTATTTTTATCTTGAGGCGCGAGAAAAAGCAGCACCAAGAATAAGCATTCTCCTTTTGAAAATCGCCGATACACGTGTACATTATTTCATGCTTCTTACTTTGAAAATGACGGACTTCCATACAACCGTTTTTCCTTTATGTCACTCCCTTAGAGTGAAATTTTCTAAAATACCTTCATAGTGGATATTTACCACATAAAAGGCATCAACTGCCAAAAAGTTTGTAGCCCCAGCGGTTTAGGCTCTGCGTTGATGAATCAGCCAGTCAATCAGGGCAAGTAATTGTATATGTAATTATCTATCTTTATTAAGAGGTGCCTGCCATCTAAGCTTATATCGCCATATCGAGCAATAATTAATTTTATTCTCATTACGCCAAACATCATGAAATTTGTGTACTTAATTTTTTTGTGTTTAGATATTTCTTATTATATGTATTGATTTTACAAAATATTTATACTCTATTAGCATTCATTGCATGATAAATTATCAATCAATAGTGCAGCAATTGTCCTATTGGTGGAGAACTTTTAAAGATAAAAATGTATACAAATTGAAAAAGTAATTAAAGTTATGCTGGTAATGATTAAAATGTTGAGTTGTAGGCCGGCTGTAACGGGTGATCAGCACTGGGCACTGTCGCCATGTTAATGATAGCTTCCCTAATAGACTGAGTGCTGGGGAAAATCACATCGCATGCAGACTGACGCGGACGGCTAAACGCCACTGGCGCCACTGATGTATTAGTTTATGTCACGGATATACTAGAGTTGCCAACCGTCCTGTTTTCCCAGGATATGTCCTGGTTTTTAGAGTGTCCTGGATAGTTTTTAAGCAGCGTCCTGGGGTTTTAAAGCGCCTTGATAAGATCCTGTATTTTAAAATTCGCACACCAATTTTGCAATCCTTAATTTAGGGGCGGCGTCTCGGCTCGCAGGTGTTTACGCTATTTTAAACCAAAGATGCGTCCTGTTTTTAAACTGAATTGTCCCGGTTTCTCTAACTTCAAATCCTAGTATTGAATTCCGGGGTTGGTTACCCTAGGATATACACACTGACAGTAAAATATGAGTGGCCGCACACTACAAAATTTTCTTGTTTATCAGATTTATTGATAATGCAATTAATGTTTCACCTTAAGTACGATCTGTCTTGCCATTTCTGTAGTGGTTTGTGATCGATCGCAATGCTGTTTGGACCTTAAATCAGATATCACAAAATATAAGTATGCAGATTCTGTTATAACTTTCATTATATACATAATGGTAATATCTGTGATAAGTTTGTTATATGTATAGTAAATATACGCAAGTACTGATAAATATATATCAGACGATATAATAAAGTTATACAGCAACTTTTCTTACGTGACACACATTCCCGTGTGTTAGGGGTAAACAACCATTTGAAGTAAACATGTTTTTCTTTTTACAATAACAGTTATTTGTATACATATATCAATATGTGCTCCTACTACTTAATTATTACACATTCGTTAAGGCAATATTAACTAAATAATAGTTTAATCATTTATTGATTTATCATGAACAAAGTATAAAAAAATGTGATCTGTATTCCATATTGTTAAAATATAAAGGTTTTTACTTTCTCGTAAGACCCCAGTGGCGCCGAGGTTTGCAAAGCCTACGATTATTTTTAGATTAGAAATGGCTCAACCGCTTTACGTAATTGCACTAGTCGCATGCGCAGCTAGTTCCAGAGTGTTTGTGGCTAAATATAGGCACAGATGTGGTGTGCAATTATACCTTATTATCGCATGTTTCCAGTGGAAGCCGGGCTGCGTCTTGCCGGCCTCACTCATTACTTACAGTGGCTGTTTCTTTAGAAAGTGTCCAGATATGACGAAACTGAAATGAGCGCGCCAGCCAGATTACAGAATGGCTGGAAAACTGTTTTCCTTATATACGAAGACTGCATAATGTCGCGTGCGTGCCGAAGGTAACTCCTTGTACTACATAGAGTACTCTTACAATCTAAATCACCATCAATTACAACAAATTAATAGCTGTTCGCAAAGTTCGTAATCGACTGAGCAGAGCTGCCGCCTGCGATACGCTTCACGCGCGAACTTTTGCAAGTTAAATATTTACACCTTCTAAATAATGTAGGATAAAATCACACACTCAACACGTATCTGTGATACGGTATTTAATTTACGTAGTTAGAAAAAAAAGGTGATAAACAAAGTCGCCCACCGGCCATGTCATGGTCGATTCTGCACAGACCACCAAGACCGTGAAAACGACTTGACACACATTCTATTTGGTACAGCCTGACTGCAACCGATGGCACTTTCAATTATCACTGCACTGTGCCAGGCACCCACGCCGATTATTACTGATTATTTTTGAGTGCAGTGTTTTCGCTATGATATCTACGTAGACTTTCTCCCGTTCCCAGTTTTTTTGTAGCAGTCTAAAAGGTGCCTGTCATTCAAAATATTTTCACTGTCTCCTAATATGTCATTCAAAATGTCGTATATTGTTAATCTTAATTACAAATTATAATCAAATTCAACGTTGCATTACAAATTAGTATTTGAGAGATATGTGATCGGTTATATGATTATTGTCAGCGACGTCACAGAATGTTGACAAAAAACATCCTGCCAATTAGCCGTGGCCCGAGAGGTGGCGATCGGATCCTGGTAGTGCCAGGTATGCGCCGCGCCGCGAGATGTGATGTAAAAGGCTTTCAGTGAATCGTTCGCATCGTAAATTTCCGCTGACCCAGATATGACGTGATTAGAAACGTACGTACGTCGGTGTATGTAGCGAAAATGATATTTTTTGCGGATGCCAATTTATCGGTAATGGAGCGTCGTGCACACGAGATGCGATGCGACATCCGCAAGTGAGAGTTATGCCACTTGTCACCGAAACTGGTATGTGTATCGCGCTCCGATAGCGCAAATCATAATTTTTGCTTAGAGAGTAGGTACATATGAATTGATATGTCCGGTACCGCCTGTCGGCAAAAGTGTAAGTGGGATCGTTCATTAAACCCTACGACGTAAACATAAATCGCTTATGTCATAAACTTGTACATTGTACATATTGCGCGTATGTGTTGTTGATTGTATCACTTTTTTCTTTTACAATTACAGCCTAGCGATACTTTATTCTCACATCAACTGCTATATTTTCTGAAGTAATTAAAACTTTGTTATCTCAACTCCTGTGCGAAAATTAACTTTGTACTTCTTAGTTTTGTTTGTAGACCTTTTTTAAACACTTCGCACTCGTTAAGTTTTCAAACGCTTTTATGCCTTATATCATTAAGCCCGCGTCTTATAAATTGTTTCCGAATGAATTAAACAGAATAAAATTAAAATTAAATTCTAAGGAAAAACAAACTCGACGTTGATACTCACATGTTAAAATACGCGCAATATAGAATAACGTGTAAATTGTATTGTAGACTGCCCCGGTGGCGCAGTTGTAATTAACTGCTGCGCTGAGGTCTCGGGTTCGATCCCAGGATCGGGTAAAGTGATAATGGGTTTTTCTATCTAGAAATGCCTCAGTATTAGCCCGGAGGCTGGAACCTGTGCCCGGTATGGCGATAGGCTCGCCACCTATCACATTATGGGACCTAAATTCGGCGAAAAGTGGGTGTACTAGTTACACCTCTGCCTACCCCTTTGAGGATTATTACAGGCGTGAGTGTATGTGTGTGTGTGTAAATTGTATCGTACATACGAAGGACGTCAAGTACTGTTAGTCGGGTGCCACAATCGTTTTATATTTGCAGTTTTATTATTAGTTCTTTGCTATGGCAGACGAAACGGGGGCGGGACCACTGCCGAGGAAAACTGCTTCGCACCGAGCTAGGTCGTTCGTCGACCCGCCGCGCCGCGCCGGACCAGGCGGCCCGTGCCTTCTCGGCACCGCAGATACTATTGTTTTTACTCCACCATTATCTAAACAATGTTTAACTACTTCGTGACATTCCTCTGTAATCGTGCTAAAATGTAGGTTAAGGCTCGATTCTCAAGAAATCCTTAGATCTCACTTTTCATAACGATACTGCACTATAACTTATGAGAGGCATTGATGGGAGTCTGTAATTATGATACATCTCATTAGGAGTATCCGTCTAACGACCAATACATCTTGTATATTTTCTGTCTAGTGTTGGATAATTAGCATTTCTAATATTATGTGCTTGCTCAGTAGTTTCAATAATTACTTATTGTTGTAAATTTTAAGCAAATGATTTTAATTTTATAACAAGTAATAAATAAAATAACGTTCAGCGCTTCGTAATGATACTAATGAGATTTGAGTTGCTAAAGTTATAATGTTCAATGTAAGGACTGTGTGATGCTATAAAACAATGTTAATTACATATCATATCGTATCACGTTTATAATTTTTAACAAGTAATTTGGTAAAAAAAATTAAGGCATATATGAATCCGTAGCGTCTGTCTGTAAATTTGAGTAATTTTCCAATTTTGAGTGAAATATTGATTTAATGACCATGTCAGACATTTCATTCGATCGTGCAAATGATAAGCTTATATTATCATACTAGCTTTTGCCCGCGGCTACGCCCGCGTGGTGGTTATTTTTGGAAGAAAAGGTATAAAATCCATGGAGACCTCTTAAGCTATTACATCTTCCTGTATTATACTATCCCATAGGAACCGTGCATTTTCTGGTATAAAAAGTAGCCCCTCAACTAACACTATGCAAAAAATCACGTGGATCCCTTGCTCTGTTTAAAACAAAAACAAAACTATCCCATGGGAACCGTACATTTTTCCGCGATTAACGTAGCCTATGTGCTATTCCAGACTATAATCTATCTCTGTGCCAAATACCAACCAGATCCGTCGAGTTGTTGTAGCGTGATTGAGTAACAAACATCCATCAGTCCAAACATTCGCATTTATAATAAAACTTTTTTCCCCTATTCTACCCCCTTAGGGGTGCAATTTCCAAAAATCCTGAAATATATATTTTTAACTAAAAGGCCAAATACCAATTTTCATGCCTTTAACTTCAGAAATGATGGATTTTCATAGAAACTATCATCGCCTATTTTACCGCCTTAGGTATTTCCAAAAACCCTTCCTTAGTGGATGCCTACGTGATAAAAGGTACCTACTGTCAAAATTTCAAGTCTCTAACCCCAGCCGTTTTGGCTGTGCGTTGATCGATCAGTCAGTCAGTTTCTTCTTTTATATATACAGATACCCATAAAAAATAATTCGCTAGTGGTATCTTTTTGATACTTGACTGTTGTGGTGGTTAAAAATACGGATACTGTATTTTGAGTTACATACAACTTGCTGGTTAGAACTTTGCCATAAATATTCCTTTAATTTGTTATTTTTTTTATTATTTTTTTCTTTTGATAATCAACTTCTATCGGAGTTTCGATACTATTAATCAAAGACATACATATTCCATTTTCCATCATACAATTTTTGTTTTTTCTATTCATTTTTGTTTTGTTTTCGCGATAGCGATTTGTTTTATACGATTGTAAGTTTATGATGCAATTCCGAATCAACAAATTAAATTTCTAACTGATACTTGTTAATTATATATCTATCCAATTATTAATCTGAATCCATACATAATATTTGCAAAAGAACGCTTTTTGTTTGTTACCTTTTGACGGCTGAACGGATTGTGATGAAATTTGGCAATAAAGTTTACACATCACAGAGCTTATGGTGATTGGGCGATAATTGTATATTGTCTGACCGGTCACCCTTATTGAGGATCGGCAGCACGTTGGCCGCTCTCCAAGATTCAGACTCAACACCTGAGAGTAGGACGATCGGTACAGGTGCATCAGTGCAGGAGACAACTCCTTGGATTGTATACTTATTCTCCCAAAAATAACCACGCGGGCGGAGCCGCAGGCAAAAGCTAGTACTGTATAAAATACAATAAAATATTTTGTACAATCTGTATTTGTTTAATACTAGTCAATGATTTTATTTTACTTTTTCTTATTTAGTACCCATAAAGTTGAGTCAGTTCAAAATAAATAAAATTTAAATTCAAAGTCTACGTGAGGCTGCTGCAGAAGCTTACAAAAATCTGGTATGTTAAATTACTACCTAGTCCATAAAGTACGTAAGACCTGCCCCAATGTGTTGTAATAAAGTAAGCATATTACATAGCCGATAATATTGTTAGCAGAAACGATCATTTTTCTACAAATAAACTCGCACGAGGTCCCCTGTGGCACCAGGCAAGAATGCTTAGGCATTCATTAAATATTTATAGAGATGCATTATTTATCTCAGCATACGTCCTGCAACCAGGGCTACACATTGCACCCAGGGCGAAAAAATATACAATGCACTTTATTATCGAAAATAGTGCCTCGATGACGCAGTTGTAATTGCGCATGCGTTACGACTGCTGTGCTCAGGTTTCGGGTTTGATCCCCGGGTCGGGTAAAGTGAAATTGGGGTTTCTATTTAGAAATACTCAGTAACAGCCCGATGTCATGAATTGTGCCTGGTATGGCGATAGGCTCGCTCCCTATCACATTATGGTACCGTAATAAGTTCGGCGAAAAGTGGATGTACTGGTTATACCTCTGCCTACCGTTTCGGGGATTATGTTTTTCAAATTTTGATTGCCGAACTGAGATTCGAAACTGGGACCCCACCCGTTTCTCAGCCTAAGTATTTTTTTTATTGAATGTTTTGTTTACATAGGAACTATAATAAGGCTAAAACTGAGTTTGAGAATGTCGTCCTTAGAAAATATTTCGTCTTAGTAAATTATATTATTTGTGGGGTCTTTCTTGATCGTTATCATATAATAATTACATACTAACTTAGACCCACAATTTCGCGTTCTTGATTATGTTTATCGGTACTGTAGGAAACCGCTATATACCATAAAATATAAGTGCCCAACATTTGCCTCCATGAAAATAATTTTCCGACGCGAGAATTGAACCTACAACTGTGTGTTAATCCAAAATATAAAAGCTAACTTCCTTCCTAATTTTACATAATCCACTTCAGCCATTACTTCCTGAAATGAAACGATAACTAACATATACACAAATTTTGGCTAAAAGTAAATTTACCTCTTTGATGGATGAAACACGTAATTATTTCATATTTGTTTCTTGCCAAATGCCTAAATATAAATGTTCATCATATCTCTAACTTGAGAAATGATTAGTTCCCTACACAAACTTTCATTTCATATTTTACTCCCATAAGAGGTGATTTTACCAAAACGCTGAAACACATAATTGTATTTGTTACCAAAGACTAAATATGATTTTTTATCCCTTATTTGAAGTAATGGCTTAGCCATATAAACTTTCATCCCGTATTGCAACACTTCAGGTTTTTTGAGACACAAATAAATAGAGTTTGTTCTTCCCTCGGGTTTACTTTTCTTCGTATCAAATATCATAAAAATCTATTTTCGATTCGAATCTGTGAATCCGTAAGACATAATATACAAGATTAATTTTCGCATTTATAATATTAGTATGGATAAGTTACCTTTGGGTGAAGAAATTCGTGTACAATAAAATATGAAAAGAACTACTCGATTTCTCTGGAATTAATTACGGGTAAAATAAGGTACATTAATCTGAAAATACTATAAGTAACTAAATATTTTATTATGAATTGACAAGTTAAGACCCTGTTGGAACACTTCGAATATATTTTATTTCCAAATACTGTAAACATTAAGAAAATAGATACCAATTCTACATTGCCAATGCATTTAATAAGAGGCAGCAGAATCTCTATTCTCCGCGTTAGTCTTCTAAAGTCATTACTCGGCGATACACTGTATTTTACGATGTTGCATTTATTTTATTTTTTGTTTCATTTTAAAGCTTGGAAGGGGGAATGCGGATCGCAGGACACACGCGGGCGCCGTCCAGTCGCGCCGCAAGCAACTTTCTACGCTTGCGTCTAGAACGCTCTTAAAACCGTAATCTGTAGATTGACGTACCTTCGAGATGGTTACGACAGGCGAATTAAATTTAACATTTGAGCTAATAATTAATTCACTTTAAAATCTTTCTCCCTTATCTTTGCCCTTGGAATTTTATACGTTATTGAATTTGTTTTTAAAGCTCACTACACCGGTCATAAATGTCATGCTTGGTGTGTGTTACCACTGTAGAAAAAATAGTATCGCCAATTGTATGTTGCGTGCCATCATATCGGATAACCATTAGGAATGTCTTATTTTACATGTTAGACTTTTTTTATTTTTTATTTATTTAAAATACAAAATCAGTACAAACATATAAATTGATGCAATCATAAACTCAATTGAATTTTACCGTGCATCATCTTATAATTGGTTATTTAATTTACATGTGGGTAATGGTAGGGGATGTCACTGACTATAAACATCCACAATGATAGAAGCACTTTAGTGTGTTCTCGATCATTAATCTTTAGCAGAGAGGAAAATTGTATAGGTCTCTAGCAATTTCACCGACGAAACAACAGCAGATCTACCACTTCACATCGGATTTTGTGAGATAGTGGTAACCACCTAGGCTCGACGATCCATTATATTCCAATGCAAATGTAACTTACCTGTTACTAAGGAAAAATAACTAAGGTTTTCTTAGTAGTCATTTATATTACGTCAACCTGACTATATTCTAAGAGCAGTGACGTAGTTTTCTGATTTTATCACGTCATTGGTAGAGCAAAAAATGCTTGAGTGCATAAACGAGACCTGTGGTAAAATAATGCTTTAATTCATGAGCACGATTTTCCAGTTTTAGGAAGTGTTTGTTAGTTAATTTTAAACATCCGCCTCATAGTGTGAATAAAATCTTCGTGAGCTTTACATACAAAATAATGAAGATTTTGCTGCCCCATGTAACACACAGTTATATCACTAATACGTAATGCAGTGTCAGACCCATTGTATTGGCGGATCTATCTTAAAGATATGCATCACAGTTTCCCTATAGTGTGGCCCCTTATTCGCAGGTCGTGAAAGCTTGGGTTAATTTTTGGACACGGGCCGTGTAAACTTTACGGACAGCGTTTCTCTCACGCGTCTTGCGGCTGCACCAAACGTGGCGTAGC
The DNA here is from genome assembly GCA_905220505.1 of Laothoe populi. Taxonomy (NCBI): domain Eukaryota; kingdom Metazoa; phylum Arthropoda; class Insecta; order Lepidoptera; family Sphingidae; genus Laothoe; species Laothoe populi. The sequence goes on from HG992165.1 coordinate 10,931,365, forward strand.
GATCTACTATAGCATAGTGACGTATAAGAAATGAACTAGCTGGTTTGTACAGACCGGGGTGCGTGCTGCAGTTGCAACTCTTCCCCAATAGCAACGCACCATTGCGTCGGTGCGTCTTGTATCCTCTTGAAACCTAGCTACCTTAGAAGTTGAAATGTATAAAACTAAGCTCTTGTCTGTCAAATCTGTAGCGATTTATTGTATCCGAGGGTGGCAAACGAGCAAATAGACCACCTAATAAGTGATATTAACCAACCATGAATACCCGCAATACGAGAAGAATTATGGGTGTATTGGTGACAGTAAAGGAATGGGTGTATCACCATACCTAAGAAGCCTACGTAGGCTTCTTCAAATCTCAGTTACCGTACTAAATGCATCTGTGTTCTGTCTCTTTCCATCATGTTTACGGTGTCGTTGTAGTGATAAAAACCAACATTTTAAAAGTGTTAGAGCCACGCTGTAGACACATTTGTCTACAGCATGAATGGGCCGGCTCGACCAGGGTAGTACTACTGTCTCACAGAAAACCAACCTAAAGTGACAGTTCACTGTCGCGTTTCGTATGGTAAGTGAGATATCCGGAGGCTCAGATTCCCCCTTCCCTTCCCTAATCCCTATTCCTGTCCTTTAAGGCCGACAGCGCATACGTGATACTTTCGGTATTGTGGATGTTCATGGGCGGTGGAGATCACTTAACATCAGGCGACCCACTGGCTCGTTTGTCGGACTATGATATAAAAAAAAATAAAACCTGAAGGATTGTCTAGAATGACTCTACCAAAATACCTCTACATATTATTTCTTAAATGTGTTTTTTTGGCGGTATGAAATAACTTCCATAATTCTTCATCAAATTTTAATGATTCCAACATCATTATGTTAAAATGTGAATAGCGGCAATTATAAGCTTTGTCATTACAAAGCTTATGTTTGTTTTTCACATTGCCGCAAAATAGAGCAATAACCAAAAAAAAATAGTTAAAATTGCCATCTGTTGACAGTATAATTAACTAATTTGTTGTATTGTTAATTAAAGATTAAGTGCATAGACGATTTTAGGATGCGCCATCTATTATCGTATAACATTAATTAAGTTAACACATTTTTGATTAAACTATTTAAAATGAATTAATATTTACATTTACTTATTACTTAGAATTATCATATATGATTTGTCAGACAGGCATCATAAACATCAGACGTATTACTTTCACACAAATCTATATTTTTATCTTATCTATAATTTACATTTCTACATAAAAATTACTATTTAGTTCGTGACATCTGTATATGCCGGACATGTGGGATGGACGTTTTATCAGTTATTCATGACATCATTGTGTAGACTACATATTTTAGTTAAATGGTACCATTTAGCTATAGTAAATTCCTGAAGAGTCACACAAAAATCTCAGTGTGTCAAAAGAATAAATACCTAATTCTTGAAAATTTAATTTTAAATTTTCCTCAAACTTTAAAGGTGGATTGTGCTTTTCTAAGTAATACATTACAAGGTTAAAAAACAACCACAGTATTAAAGACACACAAGTAAAATTTCGTTCAAATTTTTCGCGTTTCGTGAAATTACAATTAGCTACGGTTTCTGACAGTTTCGTTAATTTGCATATACGGCTTTGTTCTTTATATTATTTTAAAGATAAAGTGATTTACACATCTTTAAAATTTGCTGTATTTTTATTCATAACAGCTTTTTTTATCCTGGCTCGGAAATGTGACCACACAGCACCTGATGGTAAGCGCAGTGCGGTCTAATTAGAGTATCGAGTAGCGAGAGACGATCCCCCGCTACTCATCATGCCGGCCTGCTTCTTCACACTACGCCATAGGCAAGAAGGTGAAGAAGCTGAGTACTCAGAAGGCCGCAAAATGGCCAAACATCGTACCCCAACTCTAGACCCCCGATAAAAACTGGATCTACACTGGCTGATCCCGGAACGCGACACACTTGCGTGTGCCACTATGGCGGGTTTGGCGGTCACATACATTATGGGCGGAAAGGGTGGTTGTCAGAAGATGTCAGAAAGACTATGAACATGCCATTACAGTGCAGTCGTGCAAAAAAGATAGTGGGATATTCCATCTACGCACACACTTTTGCTTATACTAATATTTTAAATATTAATTACGCCTTACTATTTTGTATCAATTATGATTGTATTTTTGCGTAAGGCTGACTTCTTCGTATTATTTTCGATTGCACATTAAATAATATACAAAATTAAACACAGGAAGCTACCCTAATCTTAATATATTAAATACCCGTGTCACGATGTTGGTCTGCGATGAACTCCGAAATCGCCCCATCGATTTCAATGAAAATTTATTCATATATGTGGATGGTTTCCAGCTTGAAAGATCGTTCAGTTTGAGAGAGATTGAAGTTTGGACCCGATAGTTGGCACTGTTGTCGAGACTTAAAACTTTTTTAATCTGTGGCAGGATAAGGTCTCTCCAGGTCTACTAGTATAACTGTATACCTACGTAATACTCCTATGACTACGTAGTTCCGTTGATTATTCCGCATAGGCCGACTAAACATCCCGTATATTTACTGAAAATCAGCGTTATGTTGTGGTTAATGCTACAATTATACATTATACTGAAGTGGCCACCTAATTACCACGCTTACACCTGCAACTAAGGCTAACTAATATTTATTTGTCATAGCACACATTTGTTTTATTATACATGTATGTTAACCGGGCAATGTATAATTTCCTTATTTCTTACATTTTCCAAAAAATATTCAGTCAAATTGATTGCGCTTTACAAACTTCGTAAGTAATGTTGGTGTTTCATTTGGCGTATTTTTCTTTTCTTTCCTTTGTGCAGGCTACATAAAGTAGGGTATAAAATAAGAATTAAACGGACGACAGTATACGAAGCCTTTTTATCAGATTATATCCGTTTAATTCCAGTACCATGAGTAAAATTGAAGCAGAGTGAAGTACAGATGTGTATTTCAATGTAATGCCCCATTCTTAAACTTATCACCACAGCCCAGTTTATGCTTAGATGAATCTATTGTTTTATTTTCATATCTTAGTTATTTATGAAGTAGACAAACTTTCGCATGGCACGACAATGCGCTCGTCACCTCGAAGTATACTAGGCAATATTATAAAACAGAGCCTAATATAAAACCGGGTTTATATAAAACCCTGGTTGCTATGACGACCTATATTAATTTGGTGACTTGACTTGTTTAAAGTTTGCCTATGTTTTATTATAAGACCCACTATGTGAAGTGTTATATGCCCACTAATTTAAGGGCTTCAAATTGAAACGTTCAAGCTCGTTTAAAACGGAACACAATGGAGCTTATACGCTGCCAGATTGGAAGAAAAAGACAAATTGTTAAGAGACTATCCCGACCACACACCCGCCACTAAGTCCTGAAAGCCATGATCGACACTGATCTAAACATGACAAATTGGTAATAGCTTCCCAGACTCGTATACAAGAGAGCTACCACCTAGTTCGTTCTCAGTGAGGGTTTGAACTGATGCCGATAGGTTTGGCAAAACTGAACCTTTTCGTTTACTTTATGTCAGGTCTTTATTCATGAAAATACGGAAAACCCAGACGTCATAGAAATAATAGCATAACACGGTAATTGGTTCTAGTAGTCGTCATGTTTTAAAATTGTAATGAGAGTCCATTGTATGGCAATGGCTACCTCGATGTACATAAATGAATCAAACAATACCATTGACGTGAACATAACTAATATATACCAGACAAATGTATATTCATATATACAATATTAGGATATATTTATATCTTACTAGGTGTTGCCCGCGGCTCCGCCCGCGTGGTAATTATTTTTGAAAGAAAATGTATAAAATCCATAGAGTCATGTTAAGCTATTACATATTTCTATATTTTGCGAACTGTCAAACAACTAACAGTTATGTCAAACGCGCTAAGGTAACATTTGAAAGTTTATATAGTCGTTAAGTTTTCTTAAATTTTCTAATTTTCTGCGTTTGTTTCTTATTTTTTTCTTTAATAAGAACCTTCTCCTAACAATAACAAATATAGATCTTTATCTATAATTTGACGATATCGTTTAAAACAAGGTTCCGTTTTGTTTACCATGTAACGAACCTATGACATTTGAAATCAAACAAACAATAATAATTATCCTTTATACGTCATTTCTCGCTAACTAACACATGACTGCATTTTCATTGATGTTGGTTTCAAGTTTATAATCATTGGTCATTTGCAAACTACAACTGCACTCACGAGTCTTAAATAAAATTTTGTTAATTGTTGTTTATTAGAAATATATATGTGGGGTTGTGAAAAATAAAATGTCTCGAACGTGAATAATTCTTTTAATTTTCAACAGCACAGTCGTATTACGTATTGACACATTCCACCAACTGACAACTCTCTTAGCGAGTTGCCATCACCAAATTAAATACAAAGTATTGCTAGGAAGTAAACAAATTATTTTAACTTTGTACCACATATATGTTTTGTAAAAAGTTATTTTATAATACAATGAAATTTAACATTTCTACATTGTGCGAAAACATCCGTTACAGCGACGTCTCATACTTAAGTATGTTTGTAAAAGCATTCCGTAGAGTCTTTTTATTCTTATTAATAATTAAAATCACCATACCAATTGACTAATGAATCAAGAATTTATTTTGACTCACATTTTAAAGGTTTTTAGGTCACGTAATTCGACATTTTCATATACAGGACGATGTATTTACATTTGATCACAATCAACAAGGTGAATACATCATACTGTATAGGTAGTAGACTAGTCGTTTCAAGCCTAGAGACCTAAGTTATGTTATAAAAAGTTTAATGTCACGGAACGCGGGACGGAGTTTAGATAACTCAGTTAACGGTGTGTGATGTCCGCCGATCATAAAACCAGAAGAAACATGCCCACGTTAAGGACTTTTGTGTACAGATATCGGAATTGGCATTTTCTTTAGAATACTCTCGCCGTATAAATCGTCACAGCGGACATCCTTCCGGTTTTTTGAAAGAGTGATAGGACCGGACTTTAGACGGTTAACATGATGTTCAAGCTTTAGACAAAAAGGTCTACTACAACTTGGCCTTGTCACATATTAAGTATTTATCGGACCAATTAAATAAATCACTCTGTATGTATATTAGAATTACTAAGTCAATAATTTTAACAGATCATTCAATTCGGTCGAATTTCCTGTTCGTTATAATTTTAAAGGCCCACGTAATGACATTGGGCGTCTCTGTTATTTAGCCTTTTCATACATATAAATATAATATTTACCTTTAAACTTACATTTACGTGTTTATTTGACAAATAATAACGTCTAAATATAATTACTGAGGTCTGAAAATATAAGCTACAGTTACTTCTGTTAGTCGCTGGAAAGTCGTGAAAATTGGTATTCATAAAAAATATTATCTATTTACTCCTTAGTCTTTTGCATCGTGTCATATCTATGAAAGAAAATTGCGTCATTAATTAAAATGACTTTTTATCCTGTGTGACGTGTTCTGACTCAGAAAGAAACATTCACTGCTCCTTGAACGCTGCGTTGTATAAAAAAAAATCATATTTTTCGTTAAACCAAAACTTGTATGTTACACGTAGCATAAAAAGTCGGTATAGTTTTCAATGTGCTTTAGGGTCACGCAGTCCCCATCGTCTAGACCAGTGGTTCCTAAAGTGGACCCCCAGAGGTCCACCGGGGGTGTACGTCGGCGTGGCAAAAAATAGCGGTTCACAATTCGCAAGTCCACGAAAATTTACCTGCTTTCGATGGTGAAGAACTAAAATATTGGCTTGACTAACCTATCAATGTAGGCAGATAATATTTTAAGAAGCTCAGCTACTTTTACTTGTAAATCTTGCATATTCCATATTCAGTACGTGTCGAGAGTTGCAAAAACTAAGAACTTCGAAAACTATTAATTCGTTTTTGGAACTCAGCCGCAACGGAAATTTGCATAGTTAGATCTAATCTTCACATTTTTTGGCGAGTTTTGGGAATATGGTAGAAATGTAGCTGCAGGGAGTCCACCGGAACCAGCAAAATTTTGAAAGTGGTCTGGTGGTGGTTGTGGTGGTTTTTATGAGAAAAAAGTCTGGGAACCTCGGGTCTAGCCGGCTACTAGCTATCAATGCGACAGCGCGTCGTGTCCTGTCCAAACCAAAGAAACACTCTTTAAACTCACTCGGTCCACCACTAGAGCAGAACCTGAAACTCAATGTGATTAATTAACAAGGTTCAATAAAACAATTCGCAGCCTAATACTAAAAATTATTCTGATATCTTTATCTAACACTTGAATGACTATTATATCCTCGGCCAATAGGATTAAATTATGTCATGATATGCGAAATAATTATTCACATTTGTGAGGTACAGTGTATTAGTTAATACGTTGTGCAGGGGAGCCTCTTGGTTGACGAATAACAATGCAGATGGTAAAATATCGTCCAACAATAACACGTCAACCAGTTGAAAGATTATATTGATATACACTGTTGTCACCGTATAACAGTGTAAAAAGCCACTTAGGCTGCAGTTATACGACATGAAAATTCTCGTGGGTGCCCGGCCGCAAGAACATAAAAATCTGTATATATAAAAGAAGAAGCTGACTGACTGACTGACTGACTGACTGACTGACTGACTGACTGACTGACTGATCGATCAACGCACAGCCTAAACGGCTGGGGTTAGAGACTTGAAATTTTTACAGTAGGTACCTTTTATCACGTAGGTATCCACTAAGGAAGGGTTTTTGGAAATACCACCCCTAAAGGGGTAAAATAGGGTATGAAAGTTTGTATGAAAATCCGTCATTTTTGAAGTTAAATTCGTGTAAATTAGAATTTGGCATTTTAGTTAAAAATAAAAAATATATGTTTAGGGATTTTTGGAAATTCCGCCCCTAAGGGGGTAAAATAGGGAATGAAAGTTTGTATGAAAATCCGTCATTTTTAAGTTAAACGCATGAATATTGGTATTTTGTATTGTATACTTTTTCTCCCAAACATGACCTCCACGCGGGCGGAGCCGCGAGCAACAGCTAGTTATTTGAATACGCTGTTAGTGATTGATAACCACCACCCAAGTAAATTCATAATCCGAGAGAAATTGAGGTTGCCTGAGGTTGCCTGCCTTTAGGAAAAGGAATAGATGGTGAATGGATCCCTAATAGCGCGTTCAGACGGTCCGCTCTCGGTTCCTTATAAGCTTTATATAATTTGAAAGTTATGACTCATGAATATTTATATCACTTCGTTTACCCCGCCGTGGACCCACGTATGACCGGCACTGCTAACCCTTCGTCCGCTTATCAGGTGTCTGCGTATTAGCCCTTTTATTTGCTTAGGTTAAACAGTAGGCAGTGGCTTTGCTGTCCCCTGGCATTGCAGAAGTCTTTGGGCGGCGGTGACTATTTACCATCAGGTGGCCCGTCTGCCTATCCACGCACTAAAAAATATATACTTAGACTACGCAAAGGTCAATTTATGTATGGCTGGCATAGGTACCTACTTATCGGTCATGTCGGGACTCGGGGATAAAGCAGGCGCGTATCGTCTAAATACGACCTAAAATCTAGTATTATCATCCACTCGTTGGTAACCGAAACCTAATACTAATATTACAATTTAATATTATTATTAATGTTACACCATATTGACAATTAAGAAATCATTGTTTTAATATTCACTTTTAAAAGTATTTCTGAAATTATCAATAATATTATATTATTATTATCACGCGAGCGCAGCCGCGAGTAATAACTAGTCATTCATAAAGTAGAGCATATTCCACATCCGCTTACAAAAATAATGATTGAAGGCAAATTTTCTCTTATCGAATTATCATTTAATATTTTGTATCAATATCTGCATTTTCAAACATTCCATGGGGTTTTTTTTACTTTTCCTGACAATAATTTGGAAAGAGAGAGGAAGACCTTTTCCCAGCAAATGGACGGTATAGGTAAGTTGAAAAACAATAATGCCGTCCAATTAGAGTAGCGAGAGACAATCTATCCCCCGCTACTCAACAGAATCATGCCGGCCTGCTTCTTTACACTACGCCATGGGCAAGAAGGGTATCTAGAACTACGAACGACTACGGACCCACAACACCCAGACCCAAATAGTATATCTGTCAGTCACAGAAACGTTTGTCTCTGTGCGGGAATCGAACCACGGCCTCTAGTTTCACAGCCGGATATTCGCCCACTGCGCCATGGGGGCTGTCAAAACGTGTTGGAACGGTTGATAGTCCATATTTGAGAAGTTTTTTTATACGAGTGTGTTAACGAAAACGTAAAAATTTAGAATTGAGATATAAGTATAACTTAAATGGAACATGGTCGTGTCTTCCGGTTTATGGTGTACATAACATAACATTTTTGTGACTTTTATGGTTCCGTGTTCAAACGGTGCCATTTACTGGAGCGCCGCAACATTTGTTCACCTGTCTTACCTTTAAAAGGTTCTGTCTTAGAACAATTATCTTCAAATCATTTGAATTGTTATCTGTTGCCTGTAACTGGGTAGCATTGACCAAAATTAAGTTTATCTATACTGTAATATGTACCATCCACTGGCGATCCAATTAAATAAACAATGTATGTAGCTGGCTGAATTTTTCTCAGAATATGTATTGACAGTTATCTTAAAAAACAATTAAAAGTAAATATTGAAATTAAAAGTTGAAGAATAAATAATACGCAGCTTACCGTGAATCGGCTCGCGCAATCCCGCGAAGGTACGGAACATTCACAGAGCGAGCCCGACTTGCCCTTGCCTTTACGAATATTTACTGTCGTTAAGTGGTTTGAACATCAATGATACATTAATTAATTTGGTTATAATTTTTACTTAAAAATGTTTATATTCATAAATAATAGAATTAAGTACGTATATTTTTACTATATATACATTAATTATTAAAATTTAAGCAGTTTCAATGACTAATGACTGTTTTAACCCTACTCTAGAACTACTTAATGACTAAAAATAAATCAATTGAACGTTTTGATAGATAATACCTACATATTTAACAATTTTTTTATTCATCTTTCCGTTTTGAAACCCGATTTGCTCGCTAATATACAACATAAACACAACATAACATGTAACATGATTAATGCACACTCTGAAAGTAGTTTGTTCAGAATAAGCGACTGAATCTATATCAACAATTTTTAATAGACTATTTTTATCCAAAAATAATTAACACTCAGGTAAATAATAGTCACCCTTTAATTTAACGTTCAAGACAAACGAAACGGAGACATAACTCGATGCGATAAAGTCTTTTCTAAATGCAATAATAAACGAACACTTTAAAAAATTAAATAATTAAAATTGCGAACTTTATGTCGAAAATTAGTACAACTAATTTCATAAAAAACAATATTTATATTCATCGCAGTCTAATTTCAATACATGATTTATGATTGTAATAATATTTTTAAATTGGGGTGTTTGAGGATGTGCGTTATTCCCGTTACACGTAGTAGTATTCTACATTCGATACACTCAAAAGAATCATATTTTTATCATACTCATAAATAATAAAAATAAACTAAATCATTTTGTCATGATTTTGAAAGTTCAAAACTAAACATATACCTCAATCTCATTCACATAAAATGAAAAGTCATTTCAAATACATCCATGTAGATGTAGGTATGGATGCATTTGAAATGACTTTATATTTATTATATTTCTTGGAGACTATAAATTACGTAACGTAATACAAACAAAAATGAAAGACAGTAAAATGTATAAATCTTAAATATTCTATTATGTAAACACCAACAGAGCAGCGATAGCCTAGTTGGTTGCGGTACGGACTATCAAGACGAAATTCGTATGTTCGAAACCCAAGTGGCATACATCTCTGACTTTTCTAAAGTTATTTGTGTATTCTTTGTTAATTATATCGCTTGCTTGTACAGCGAAGGAAAACATTGTGGGGAAACCTTTATACCTGAGAATTCTCAAAAGAATTTCGAAGGTATGGGAAGTCTACCAACCCGCATTAAGCCAGCGTGGTGGACAAAGGCCTAACCCCTCTCATTAGGCCCGTGCCGAGCTGTGGGACAATATTTAATACAGGGCGTATTATTATTCATTATTATTAAACACGAACAGTAATCAAAAATGATCCCAAGTTACTAATTCAAAAGGTGTGCTTGGCTAGTTCTCGCATTATATTTTAAACGATGACTTGTTCAAAGTTTCAAAGTTGCGAAGTTAATGTAATAATATATGTACAAGCAGCGCGAATCATTCGATTTTGAGAGATGTTGTTCTAAGATTTAATCGTTTTGATATAAATTTTAACGTGAGATTACGGTTATAAGTTTATGACGTGAAGAAAAAATTATGTCGCGAATTTATCAGGCAGGCGCCAACTCCTGGCGCCAGCCGCGATCCGACCGCCGACATCCACGCTAACCGCTTGCTTCCTCGAATCGTGCTATCACTGGCCGACATTATACAGTTCGCGAACCGTCTCTCGATTAGCGCTATTCATTACCTTAACACGTGACAAATATGATATACAGTGTCAACTTACCCATATCATCTGTACAACACCATCAGACCCAAAAACCTAACAACGTAATGTGTATTAGCGCTAATGGATGGTATCATATATCATTTAAAACGTTTAACGGATTTTTATGCATGTCAACATGACGTCTTTTTGCATATTATACATAAAATTTTGAGAAATTGCATTAAATTCAATCATTTTGCCATAAATGTTTTAATGATTCATGTGATTATTTGTCTTGTTGCGTTAGTTTAAATTTTTAAGAGTACGACTAAGCATGTCGATCTTAATCTATCTAATTTTAATTCTGCATCAGATACATACATATAAAACAACAAACGTGAGACCTACATTTTAGACGGTTATAAATATACAATCGTATCTTTTGGTATCCGTACAGTACAACCTAATGAACCAGTGCAATGTACTGTGGGTGCAATTTGTCACAATACTTTTTCCTCGTAATATTATTTATCTGCCAATCCTTTTTTATATTCTTTGATTAATACGAGTTTTACAACAAAGATATAGGTCAAGATGATTGCATTTTTATATGGCTATCAATAATATTATCAGATAATAAACTCTCGGACACCAAAATCCAACCAAGTATTTTATATTCTATGGTCCAATCTCAAAAATAATGTTAAAGGTCCAAGAAAAGTTGTTTTTTGTCCAAAATTCGTTTTAATGCTGACATAATATTAGCCGTTAATTTGATATATCAAATATTTTGAATACACTCATTTGAAAAAAGTGAAATCGACCCATTTTTTTACCACCAAGCACTTAGATTACATATATTATCCAAGATTTCTTTGTTAAACGATGATATCATCGATATCTAGAGACTGAAAGCTTTGTTTGCCCAATTACACCTAGACATGATATGTCTAATGACTGGCCTACGGAATAAACACTTAACCCTCTGTAGATACTATAGTTCCAAGAATAAGTTGGAGATTTTGAAGGAGTTACTTTTAGCCCTCGTACTGTATGAGAGGACTAGCAAAGCATGGTGTGAAACCCCATAAGCCAAATAATGCGACTATGGTTTCTCGCGAAGGTTGTATTCAATCACAGTCGAGCCAGGTTCTCTTAGTCACGAAACGAAATTTATCAATGTGTATGCTGTATGGCACTGATGGACGTAATAAGTTCTACCCAAGACAAGGAAAGCGCTTGAAACAATGTTGTGTACAAGAGAACGAGTAGGTTATTGTGGTGTTTCATAAAAAGTCTGAAGCGGTATTTACGTCGAGAGGAAAATGCCTTTAACTTAACATCTCAATGTACCCAATTCGCAAATGCCTTAAACCTGATGTAATGTCATATGCCGAGTTTATTGGTCAAGACATTTTTATAAATATCAATGTACGGGCGCACACCGCTAAAAATGCTCACGCATGACGTTGATGGAATAGATGGCAGTCAGCCTGAATATGAATCCAATTGAGCTTTTATGGAATAAGCTCTAAGGACATTTTCAAGCTCTTACTCAAATACATACATATTATATACTTGCGGAAAGAGAAAATGCCACTGAAGAAACGAGTTAGGGGAAGATTAAAAAAAATCTTTAAGCTTTTCTGAGTTATATTTGCATAAAGCATTTCATGTGTTCTGCTAGATTCGTTTACTTCTTTTCCTGTTAGGCCGGAATTTCCAAAGCGTTTGCCGAAACAAGATTTATTCTTCGAAAAGGAGGCGAGAGTTTGTTTATCAATAATGGAGGCCATTCACGTCATCGATGCATGACATTGCACGCCTTCAAAGATTAAGTCACTTGTGATATACAATTTAACTTCTTAGCTTCATCTCCCATTCATTTTTAAAAACTAAGAATATAAATCCATATAAGTGCTCTCTCACGTGTGATATATTTATTAATTAATTTACTTTCTAACAAATTTTATGAGTGTTTCGGCTTCGCCTACATTTAATTTCATAAATCAGAAATTTCTAAGAATACATATTTAGAATTACATTTGTTTTGAAATATACTTCACAGACTTTTCTTTGTTTTATTATTAAGTAGCTGATATTTTTTTGCTGTTTCAAGTGACTCATATTATGAATACATTATAACGTAAAAAAATACTTATTCTAGTCAGAATACAATACATACAACAAAGTATATAGAATTTTACTTATAATAGCGCACAATTTTTTTAAAATGTTGCATTCGTAGGTACATGAACAATCTATTTTGGTACGAACTAGTAAAATATGTGACTTCAACTTATTTTATGTAATGTACGTGCATTGTGTCGAGATATAAAAGTTTAGCAAAAATAACTTTTCGAATATGCATATGAAATTCATCAATATTGACATATCATATGAAGGGTTCATTAAGCCGCGTATGGGTAATTAATACTTGATTTACCCGTCCCAGATACGAGTGGCGCATCGCAAGCTGCGACGGCGCCGATCCTAACTGTCCACTGGCATTTGCGTTGCTCAGTGTTGCACGCACTTAAAGCATGTAACCACCACACGAGCACATTCTTTAATTAGATATTCAATCTTTATAAATCTTAGAGCTTTAAGAATATATTTTTTCTTTGACTACCTTACGAACGATACCCATTATCTATTCTCTAATATCCTGTTGATTTTTTCGTGTTTAATGGAATCGTCTATTTTCCTTTAATGGAGCTTAAATTGTAGAGATGACATAATTGCCTATTACTAAGCTACATACAGGCCACGTAACGCAATCCCAAAACTGAAATTATTGCTCTTCGGAAAATGAGCTTGCATAAAACTTGCAGTATAGCGCCGCCCGCGCGAAAGCCGCTTGAGTGATGGACCGTCCTGACACGAATAGGACCAACACAAAGCAGACTAACTGTATCCGACAGGATGACCTGACGTGAGATGAGGTAACTTACAGCGCTCTTTTCCAGCAGCCTGTTGCTTGACTTGCAACAAAGAATATAAAATTTATTTATATTAAGTGCAGTAATAAGTTATTAATCACTAAGAATCTAAATTGTTGATAATGACTATAAACGACGTCCGCGGTCGGCGAATGTTTTACTAATTTTGGTTCGTATCGGTTACGTCACCGTAGCAAACCTACTTGAATTCCAGCGCTTGCATATTTTATGCAAATAAAATGAAGATTGCAAGACAAGAAACAATTGGCATCGGTTTCGGTCTAGACTCGAAAAAGTTATTTAATGGACATTTTACGTGTTGTGTGAAATTGGAGTACTGTTAATTTATAACTTATGCACGTGAATACATATGCAATGTGACTGTCTATGCATGATGAAGGTACATATCTGAAACAACAGCCCCATGTAATTAAAGAAAAAAGACAAACAATTTTAATTATGGTTCGGAAACATCGTTACGAACGATTAAATGGGACATCCATACCGTTATATAATTCGTTCGAGGACTGATGCATCAGATGGCAATTGATGTATGATCGATCGAAGGTGATGGTGCTGTGGCCTGTGTTGCGGTGCGGTGGCGGGGAGCGGTGTGGCGCGCTCGCGGCGCGGCGCGGCGGCGCTGCGCCCGTGCGCGTGCGACTCTCACCGCCTTATCTCTCGCGACCTCCGACGGACGCGCACGCACGCCGCGCACCGCACCGCCCGCGCTCGCTCCCACGCCGCGATCGCGCTATGCCGTATTCCGTCTACAAATTTATGTGCTTCCTCACTTGTACTTTTTTTGTTATCGATGTGCAGGACGCGGTCCGGAAATGAGCCAGTGAATCCGGTCTTATAAAGTAGAATTTAAATTATTTTTGTAAAATATCGTATTATAAGTAAAATCGGTGACGGGGTTAGCTGTTTAACACGTTGGGACTAAACGACGATGGTGTCTGAGGGGGCTCTGCCCGTGGTGTGGTGTATTCGCGATAATCAACTTGTGCCGCACCAGGTATCCGGCGTGAAATTACAAGGAGCTGTGACAGGAGCGCACATAGCTGCCGTAACGGACTTCCTTCGCATGGTCGCAGGAACACCAATTGTTCTGCAGCACACCGCTGTTTCAGAAGATTTTGAAAATGACATTAACCAAGAAAAAGAAAATTCAACCAGAAGACGCAAACTGTCCATGCAAGTTGAGGTACCTTGCGTCTTTCTCTCTGAAAGTGCGTTACAGAAAGCGAAAAGCCGTAATAATTCACGAGACGAATCCATCACCCTTGATAATTGTAACATATCTAGTATGGCCAAAAGGTTTTTAGAAATAGATAATAAATCTTCTTTCGTCAGTTCTACAGATATATTAGAAAGGAAAGATCCTGAAGATCGCGGTGCGGATAAAGATAATATAAAACGGTACACAATGGACAATCCTCTGCCAAGCGGAGAGACTTGTCCCCAAAGAATAACAAGAATCATAGATCTTGATGATTTAGATGCAAAAACTACTTGTGTTGAGGCTGAACGTGAGCCAACACAAAGGATAACCAGAATTATAGAATTTGATAATGATATCGCACCTTTACCCTTTTGTACAGATACCGATAATGAAATACCACAAAGAATTACAAGAATTATAGAATTAAATAAGGATAATTCTGTATCGACTATTACAAATAATGTCGACAGTGAAAAAGAATGTCCCCAAAGATTAACTAGAATAATTGAGCTAGAAAAAGAAAATAATTTCCCAAGTATGGCAAGAATAATAGAAATGGAAAATGACATTTCAAACGAGCGAAGAATTTCTCTAACAAACGAACGGGAAACTGGTGGCGGAATCATAGAAAATTCTATTGAAGAAGTTACTGTTAGGTCTAAATTTATACATAGAAGTGCTCCTAGGTTTAGTCTTGACTCTTCGTGCTCCGAAAACTCTTATGTGAATATTGACTGTATAAAGAGTTTGCAGGATGTAAGGAAAGAGGACATTGTAGAAGGGGGCACGAGCCCTGAACCTTCTCCTGCATGTAGGTCAGTTCGCTCGCGATTTCCTCGGAAGAAAACCTCTGTATGTTCGATCGGCTCCTCGGACTGCGACGATGAGGTAGACGTTATATTTAAATCTAAACCTAAATCTAGTCAATGGGTAAGTTTGGATTGGATACCTCCGCCGCGTAAAGAAGAGCCAGTGATTACCCAAGTCTGTGATAAAAACGATTTTATAACAAAGTGGATAGCAGATCAAAATTGTCAAGATTCTGTTATAATTGCCGACGAGAGGCGAAAAAGTCTGCCACCGAAGTCTAACGAAGTTTATCTTCAAAAAATGAGAAGATTTAGTGACGGACTGCAAATGTGCAAAGAAGATGCTGCTAGTGATTCACCGGCAACAGTAAAATGGAAGTGGCATGATATCGTTAAACGCCATATCCAGTTGTTAAAAAACGACAAAGGTTTCCGTCGGCAAAGAGGCAGTTGGATGAGAACGGCGAGACGGCTTTCGGGCACAAGTATAGGCAACAAAAACGCAGACACCCTGCCGCTCGACACATACATGAAACTAAATACCATGCCGTGAGTATTCTTAGTATAATTGATTCATGCTTTCAAACGTGGCCGCTATATATGTTTAAATTTCCCACATAAATTTTTTTGGATTTGTCGACGCACATTCACGCAACAAGAACATCGGTCTACTTAAAATCGACTCGCTCAGCGTGTGGAACTGGTTACCACCTGACGAACAGCCCGCGGCGTACCACAACTTTGTGCTAATCATTTCCAGCGACGGATGCACGCGTACACTATACATTTTTCATGTAACCCTTCGTGTACACCATGACTACGTATTCTAAAATGACAATATTGCTGCGTATAATTAGACACATCTTGTTTGCGTGTGCAAGATTTTTTTTTGTATTAGATTAAGCCGAAATTATTTTGTTTTTGGTCAGACTCTCTTGTGGTTACTTGCAAGAAATGAAGACTGATGTTTATATATTGTGTTTGACAATATTGTATAGCTCAGTAAAAATATTAGCGTATGTAAATGGATCAGTGCGTATGAAAAGGGGCTGTGTTACGAGAGCGGGTCCGGGGCACGCGCTTCCGCAAGGCCGTCTGATTAGAATGCAGGGAGCTCGCGTCCAAGGCTACGGTTGCGCGGCCGGTCGCTGCACCGGTCACCGGCGGTCTTCCTCTCCGCAGTTCGGCGACTGCGAGTCCGCTCAGGAAGTGAACCGTGAAGGTGACGCTCACCAAACAACGGCCAAATCGATCGGAAACGACTGTGCTTTGAATTTTTGACGTTCCTTTGTTCAGCACATATGTTTCCGGAATCCTCTGCTTGAATAATTCGGACACGAGTGCCGCACATTTTATTACAAATACGTTTAAGTGTTTACCTTCATAAATACCTAATTAATGTGCTCAGACAAAATGTCAACAAGTCAAAAACTTTTAAGTTTCGTTGGGGAGCCTTGAATATATTATTAATGCCTTTTGTTTTATATTTACCCATTTCAACTGTAAATATATTCTCTTCATGACGACAATATACTGACACTGGTTTTACCAAAAAATAACATTTAAATATGATGATATATTTGTAAAGTTGTTTCTTTGAAATTTGAAGTATGAATAACAGCCGTTAATGAATATGATGGATTTTTACATTTTTCGTAATTTGTCAGCAAAGTTGCAATTTAAAATGCAATATCCGTTGTCCTCCATCGTTTGTGTAAGCCAGCGTTCTGAAAACACAAATGTTGTTCTCGGTGTCCATCAACATTCCTATTGTACCAAATGACCAAACAAGTTCTTTGAAAGAAACAAACGCATTCACATAGAAACGTTTACTTATATTGCAATTTCTCACACGTTTGTGTTGTTTTACAAAGTATTATTTATACGGAGCTATAATAACGAAATAATGTTCAAGATCAGAATGCATTAATTGATGATTGGCAAGCTCGTCATGTGAAATAATATTATTAGCAGCCACAATAAAATTAGTTTACAAAAATTCTATATTTATAGAATTTACCAACTTATTCAAAGAATCATCATTCATGAGATCTTAAAATCTCATGGATCACACTCTAAATATACTTACATAAAGCGAAATCAAGGGTTAAATCATAAAGGGTCCATCCGAGTTACATGGAAATTTAACTCGGCCTATTGCCGTCGACTGCTTTACATAGCAGCTTAAACTATCCCAGTCGTGGCACCTGACATCCATCCGCTAACCCCCACACTTTTCAAGTTATCGGTTCATAGATAGATAGATAGATCGGTAGATAAACTTAAACCTGACATGTAAAAAGTACCCCTAGTAGCCTAATTTACTAAATAAATGATTTGATTTGATTTGACGTCCTACACTACGTTTACCCAAGCACGATCACTATTCCAGTTCATGTCTCCCCTAACAATGCCCGACCATCCACCTGCAAACATGGCTAATCCACTTCCAATTCAACATAGTTATTCATTCGGTATGTTACAATTGTAAACTTTTTTTTTTTATATACCACGTTGGTGGCAAACAAGCTTACGGCCCGCCTGAAATACGTAGTACCTATTATGTCCATGTAATAGAGATAATTCTATTCAACATATATTTCATAACAGATTAATCTCGGTATGAACAGGCAGTGATAACTTAATCATATAGATATTAAATTTAATATGCGATTTCACTATCAAAATACGTATTTGTGTTACAAGATATATACGACACATGTCGCATGTTAGCTGTGTCCGCTATAAAAACAAACAGTGCCTCAAATGTGTGATTTTTCTGTGGCTATTCAGTATATTCTGCATTTAAACTCTTAGTTTATAAATGTCGATATGCAATCGATACCATAGGAGTGTTTAAAGTGATTGAAAGCAGACATTTAATAAATGTCATAACAGAACGGGATGCCTCCAAATCAGCTATGCCTGTTTACGTTACCGATGATGCATTCGGATTTGGCCTTCGAAACTGAAAGAGGACGCATCTGGAATGAAAAGTAATTAAACAGTTTTCCTCATTTTTAACTGTCACACAATTAATAATACGAAGGCTGCTCGTGAACTGAACTTGTTGCGACATATAGGTTTCTATCATTTGCCTTTTACTGCCCAGGATGTATGAAATCAAAATAAATAAAAATTGTTTAATAATATGTATTGCTTTACTTATCTACTTTCACTATGCCGAATGATTTAGGTTCCGTTTCGTGACGTCTTATAGTTTCGTAGACGTAAAAATTAAGTTCTCGTATATTTTTTTCTTATTATGTTTCATTTCGCTTTCTAGTCAAGTGATGTATTGTACCAATCATAATTTCAACTTACATACTAATTTATTTCGTTCAGCACCGATTACCAAATGCTGCTATACCATGGAACAGTAACTTTTACCAATTCAAAACGTTTCTTTGTTAAATATCGAGACACGTGTTAGAAAATCGATGAAAATGGCGCGTTCCTTATCACAGGCGCTGAGGTCGTCTCTTGCGAAAGAACAATACAACTGGTTTTTATGATTTGTTTTTACTTTTTATGCGAGTCGCGCGCGGCCCCCGCACGCAGGCCTCCACCGATAGTAATTATTGCAGTTCTGGCGGATGTTTTTATGCAAACCATTTTCGCAAGTGTCTAATGGCACAGTACAATATATAAAGCATAGGTGCCATCGTCTAATATACAAATTAAACGATTATTTACACATATGCAATATGAATTTTTTTTATAAATAACAAATGTAATTGATTGAAAAAGAGTTGATTGTAGTTTCAAAGACCGCTTAAGTCCATTTGTTACAATGTTGTACCTCGTAACTGCTTGTGAACAATGTTTCGCCGGGTCGAAGTGCCGACTCCGCCTAACGCATTTTGATTAACAATTCGCAGTACGAACCAGCGTTTGTTTTGCGCTTCGCATCATGCCCTTAACGGATTAACAAGCAGGTAGTAACGTTTAACGGCTCATTGTGGAAGTTGCTAATAGTCCTCCCTACCAAATGTTATACTCTGCAATGTTTGATTTTTATCGTCTTGTTAATATAGTTTTTTTATGTGTCTCTATTGTTATAAATGCTAACGATTCAATTACGCTCATAAGGATAGATAGTAATTATTATCGACGGGAATAAACTACTAGCGTGGAAATTATTTTATCGAAAATTCAAAATGTGCTATTAGAACATTCCCACAGCACTGATATCTTCAAAACAAACAAATAACGATAAGTTGGTAAACATGTACCAATCGATCTGCTTTGCAATTTGTATATGTGAATATATTTTTATCACAACCACACTTGCACCTTTTTTTTTTTTTTGTTGTTGTCGCGGGGAAAGCGTTTTATTACTGCCGCCCGCTCCGGAGGGAAGCGGATTAAGAATAAAACGGGTATGCTGGACTAGCCGGTCTTACGACCCAGCATCCCCCTCGCACGGATGATGGCTATCCGTGCTGCCGCTGGGCCGAGTCCCTAACCCCTATATACAACCCACCCGACACTACCAGCTAAAACCCCGCGGTGGCCTTCTTCGGCGCTTACGGAGCGATCCCGGGGTATTCTAAGGAGTGCTAGAATTGCAGCCGGAATCGCCCCTGCGCGGTGCTGCGTAGCAGCCCATCTCCATGGAGGGCTAAGGAGCCCCCGCGCACCGAAAAACGACAGCTAACGAGGCCTTACCACCCGCGCTGCCGTCCATCTCGGGGTCGCACGATGCTCCGAGTTTGGGAGTGCATCGATACGGGCTGACAGCCCTCCGCTGCGCGCCCGCGACCCCCGATGGCCCCTATTAGTCGCCTCGTACGACAGGCAGGGGTTACCGTGGTGGAATTCAAACGCCCCCATTCCACAGGGCGGGAGACGCCGGTCAGTCGTCCACCCGGCGCCTCCTACGTCTTCTCTGGCGGCGGGAGGGATCATTTCGTTCCCGATCCCTCTCGGCACTCTCCTTCTGCGAGATGACGCTCTCGGAGAAGTGGGCCACCGCACGCCAGGACCTCCGGCTGGCGACCATGGACGACACCACGGCCGGCAGCGAGAGGTCTCCTCCAACGACTGCTCTGAGAGCGCTGCGCTCTTCGTCCCAGGCTGGGCACTCCTCCAACGTATGTTGGGCCGTGTCCTCGCGGCAGTTGCCACAGTGGTGGCACACGGCGGACACCTCCTTTCCGATCCGACACAGGAAGGAACCGAAACACCCATGGTCCGTTAATACCTGTGTCAGTCGGAACGTAGGCGCCCCGTGGCGCCTGTCTAGCCATCTCTTTAGGACAGGACGCACTGCCGCGACAGTCCTCAAGCCCCCAGTCGGGCTCTCCAGCCTGGAATGCCACTCCTCCACGGCGGTTCTGCGAAACCGGGCCGCAATCTCCCTCGGGGCCAGTCTCTCCTGACGGCGGCTGGACGCCTCCTCCCGCCAGAGGAACGCTGACGAGAGGAGTTTGGCGTCCAACTCCCAAGGGAGTGTGCCGGCCAATACGCAGGCCGCCTCGTGGGAGACCGTGCGGTAGCCCCTTACTATTCGCTGCGCCACCAAACGCTGCGGTTTGCGCAGCAAGGCGACGCAGCGGGCTTTCAGGGACTCGGCCCAACCACACTTGCACCTGATGGTAAGCACAGTGTCGTCCAGTTACAGTATAAGTAGCGAAGAAACAATCTATCCCTCGCTACTCGGCCTACTGTGTGGCCTGCTTCACACTACGCCATGGGTCAAGGATGTGAAGAAGCTGTCGACATCATACCCCGCTAGACCCTCGACAAAAAATAATAACATTGACCCAAGCATTATTCATTATAGACTCGATCGATGAAACATTTTTCTTGGTTTTACTAGATTGAAGGGATTTTAACGATATATATTTTGTGAGAATATTATTTTGTCCCTGTGTTTATTGCTTTGCTTCAATGTATTCGTAAAATTGATTCATGCCTAACATGCGTCACTCAATATTCAACACCAAATACCATATTGATATTTTAAACACGCCTGAAGAAAATGCGAATGCAAATGTTCGTGAGAAATATACGCGTTAATTATACTTATATGACCATCAAAGCTTTGCTGAACAAAACATAAATATTACTTTGTATGTGTTTAAAATTAAACTGGCTGTACATGAGATTACTAATAACACGAATCACGCGTCTGAACGAAGTTCAGGTTTACAATATACATACATACATATACACTCACGCCCGTATCCCATGGGGGTAGGCAGAGACTATTGACTGCCACAAGCTACGATCCTGACACACTTCTTTCGCCTCTTCCACATTCATACATTTTCGACGGTTGGAGGTACTCCTGATTTCCCCTTTTAGGAGAAGATATGTTTACAATATATTCTATTTTTATACGGCCTTTGGTGTTACGTACATTAATAATTGCGAAGTAAACCCTCGGGCTCCACTCTATCAACCATCTTTAGCAATTTCACAAAACTTTCAGGACTGAAATTGAGAACCTAACAGCTTAACACCGAAACGTCATTGCCTGTCCAACGGAATTGTATTTGAATATAACACGTCGGTTATAATGAAAGGGTTACGAATTCATTGACATTGTAAAAAATACTTTAATGATTTCCAAACAGAACAAGTACTTTAAGAACTGGAAGTACTTGTAGAGTAGTTATCCATCGTAAGGAGAGGGCCCTATAATTAGATTACATACCTATCTAGGCAGCGACCAGGAGCCCGTCGAGACTTGCTTAGCAAAAAAATAGTATCTACATCGACACGTACAGTTCGATGACCGGCGCCTCTCCTTAACTCGTTATTATAAATCTCTTAGCGAAAGCTACGTAATTAATTTTCTTTGGTTACGCGAGCCATCTGATGTCAAAGGGTTACACTTTTTATTAGAATTATCTCTCCTTTGAATTACGGTTTTCTATCATCAATATCAAAGTGACATTCTAACGCAATAAGATTCTCTAGTAACATACATAATAACTATTCATTCTTGCTGTGAATCATCATAAAATTTTTATTTACTTAAGTTGTGATATTTTATGAGAGATAACTGAAGTCTCAATACTATAAATGACGTCCGTGCAACGGAAATTTATATAAGAGAACTAAGTATTATTGATTAGGAATTTCCAACTCATTGAGTCATGTCGCCTACGGATATGCCACTTCTAAGTATTTTAACAACCGTTACGCAACCGATATCATAATACTTTCCGTCTTCAATATGCACAAAGATACTTTTGGCTATAAGTACCATACTCGTAACATATTTCTTATATTTGCGTGTTATAATAATAAATCCAACACTTTTACTCGACTCTTTCTAAGTCTAGACCATGGAGTTAGTTATATTTGCACATTGCTATTTGTACTTTCGAAAATCTGCAATTGAAACATACTAGAACAAATATAGCGGCGAATAAGCTTGTTTAAATACATAAGCTTTATACAAACTCTAAAAATATTTGTGCACCTTCGCTCGAAATTATGTGGCGACGCGCGTGTTTATTTTTCTCTTAGACCTCATTAACAATTTGCAGCACATGACATGTGATTCGTAAAATCAAACAAATTTATGCCTACCAACATTCCTGTGTTGATATAGGATTTCTTTGTACTGACAAATCGTGACACGGTGCTATATTTGTCTTCTGATAGATGTATACACGTATCACCATGATTCATGATTGAGATGACGATTTCACTCGCGTTTAACAAGGTCAAGGTCGAAACGTCTACCACTACGGCAAATTGTAGTATCCCACGTACAGGTAAAAGTTTGCAGGTTACTGGTTCACGCTTTATTTTTGGGTTTCTCGTGTCGCTAAACCTGAGACAATTTATCCGTATTTCGTGGACTGTTTAACAAATTAATTGATTTTATACCGGTTCTTTTCAATTTCATTATTTCAAATAGTCGTTGGAGATTTCCTTTCGCGAAGATATAAACATCAAAAGTTGATAATTAATTTATACTTTTAACTTGACAAACTATCAATAAATAAAATAAATGATTTAAGTATTTACAATTGTGTACAGATAATTAGCATTTGTAACAGAAAGTAATTAATGTTATTTGCACGTTTATTTGTGACATCTATTCCGCGTGCGTTTTCCACTGTTGGACCTTCGGCTTTATCTGCTAGTAACCGATCTATGACCCTAAGGATGCCCTTAGTGCGTGACGAGGTCTCGCTGAAGGTATTAATAGTGTTACAGCTGTATGCGCCCTTACCATACATTATTTTTATAGCGGTTACGACATTGTGCATAATAACTTTCCTGTACATTATCTAAAATTGTTATTGAATAGGAATGTCGTTGGGTGTCTACAGTAGTAAAGCGACCGATAGTTTCCTTATTAAATAAGTAGTTATATCTGATTATGTCAACATTACTACTGTAATATTTATTACTAGCTGTTGCTCGCGGCTCCGCCCGCGTGGATGTCATGTTTGGGAAAAAAAGTATACCTTACAAAATACCAATTTTCATGCGTTTAACTTAAAAAAATGACGGATTTTCATACAAACTTTCATCCCCTATTTTACCCCCTTAGGGGTGCCATTTCCAAAATTCCTGAAAGATGTATTTTTTATTTTTAACTAAAAGACCAAATACCAATTTGCCTTTAACTTCAGAAATGACGGATTTTCATACAAACTATCATCCCTTATTTTACGTGGTATTTCCAAAAACCCTTCCTTAGTGGATGCCTACGTGATAAAAGGTACCTACAGTCAAAATTTCAAGTCTCTAACCCCAGCCGTTTAGGCTGTGCGTTGATCGATCAGTCAGTCAGTCAGTTTCTTCTTTTATATATACAGATAATGAAATATAATATTTAAAGTGATAAAACAACGCTGAAAACAGTTTTGTTAAAGCATGAAGGAGTAGGTTCTACTGTGACAGCCTGTTGTTGCTTTTCGTGAGATTTTCGATGGGCGGCAACGAGAAATGTTTAGTCTGATACTGTAGGTGTATGGTACTTACCAGCTGTTATACTTATCAGCACTTTATTAGATATAGGGAGGAAGCGTGCTTAGTTTAGGCCAACATCAAGATGGTTGTACTTAGTTTAAGTAATCAATGTTGTCAATGTAGACATTGTTTTGTATGAGGAATGTTGAAAATGCGTCTAGATAAAATTAGTTTTCAAGGCAAATTGTATCAAAAACACCGATATTTAATTTCTTCTACTTATAAATTTACTAGCTAGCAGGTCTTTGCAATGCAAAAATGTCTGTATACGTACCACTGCTTAGTTAACAGGAGTGTGCAGGGACTGTTCCAGGAAGGACAGTTACTGAAAGTACTAGGCATGAGACACAATTCTTATGTTTCGTGGTGAGACGCAGTGCTGTTCTATTCAGTAGTTTGTAATTCAGATTTCTGGGTGTAATGCTCTCTGTTTAGAGTCTATTCAGACATGCTGCATTAGGCCTGCGTACCAGATACAAAATTTAAATATAGATGCAATTTTGCCGTTATTGATACAACTACATCGCTAATGTCAACCGACTCCGGAATCAACTTGCAGCTCACATGCACTCCGCGTGTAGTTCATACGAATGCATGCTAAATGCATAAACATTTTTGACGCAGTCTTGACGCAGATGATTGTTATACGTGCAATAGTTCGCACTGCACGTTTACTGTAAATTAAATTAACTAGCTGTTGCTTGCTCGTGAAGGTTGTTTTTGGGACTAAAAGTAAACAATCCAAGTTGTCTCTTGCACCGACGCACCTGTACCGATCGTCCTACCTCTCAGCTATTGAGCCTGAATCTTGGAGAGGCCAACGTGCAGTCGATCCTCAAAAAGAGTGACCGGTCAGACAATTTACAACTATCGCTCAATCGCCATAAAATTAGAAAAGGCGATAGCGGTGGGCACGACGCGGCGCGGGGTGATCGCATCAAACGAGTCCCGTCATCGCGTCGGTGTGGGAAATGCGCTTGAACTTAGTTACGCGAGCGTTAACTCTTTGCGATAACTCATAGATATTAATTTAAATTATATGGTGTTACAGATTATAATAATGTGCATGAAATGCTTGAGGTAACTTACGTATTTAAGTTTATAAGGATTAATACTGTATACATCTAAATAGCTTTCCAGTAACCGCATTGTACGTGACCAATTTTTTTAAATATACCATGGGTATAGTTAGCTATCCTTAGTAGATAGATATATGCCATCGCGGACTTTTTTGTAGATCTATATCCCGCCATGCATTGTTTTATTATATTTTAAAGGGATTAATTAGGCAGCGTTTTCGATGAAAGCTCCCAGGCGGCTTGACTTTTCCGATACTTCAACAATTATCGTTATATTTCAACCAATTTACCTAAAACCTTGACAAATTATTATATTAAACCTTCCGTATTAATCACTCTATATATTGGTAAAACCCGCGTGAAAATCCGTTAAGTAGTTTATCGTGAACAGTCAGACGCGGTGGAGGACTTTGTTTTATAATATGTAAGGATACGCAATAATATAAAACAAACTCGCTATCCGTGTCTGTCTGTTTTTCCGCTTTGATTTTCTAAACTACGTGACAGAATTGATGATGTTTCCACTATTATTTAGGGAAAATCTTAGGAAGATTTGATCATAATAAAATTTCAATTATCGAGTTACAAAAACTTGTGCTCACATGACTTACGCAGACTACATCTAATGAGATATATTAAAGCGATTTACAAAACAAATAAAGGTCTTAAAAACGCCTGCAGGGAAATCTGCGATGGCATGTTTAACTCCAAAGGTTAAATACAGAAACCGTCCGAAACCGAGGTGCGTCACTAGTATAAAATAATTACTTATCAAATATAGGAATATTGTCTGAACGTATATATAACGTTTCCAACTAGTGTTTAATGTATTTTTGCGTAACAAACGTATAAGTAGACAGTGGTTAGTTTAATGAGAGAGCAAGAATCCATTCGTGATTCTGTCGTGGAATAATCTGATGAACAACAGTAATCAACATCCAATCAAAGCTTTATCGTCACGAACATAATCAAATTACACAAAGATCGCAATATTGAAGATGGAAGAAGCCTTGATTAAATGAAAATTACGCATTAATGTTCTTTTCAGGGTAATATAATGTCGAATAACTTTATTACTATATGAAAATAAGTAGTTTGTCAAACTAACGCCCTAATACTAAAACGATACTCAACTCGTCAACTTTAGGTATAACGGCGATTATGTTGTAATGCGTCATTTTGACATGTCTCAAATGTTATATGTATGAATTGCATTTGAGTGGGCATTCAGGCGTAAAGCTGAGAGTTAAAACTAAATCTTTTAGAAAGTGACTGCTTAATAAACTTCGACATAAACTCGCCATAATAAACTTTATTAATTCAACTTAAAAAGTAAAACTTAATTACAGACATACTACTACTTTGAAACTGAAGTCATTTTGAGTTGAATGTACAGAGCGGCCGTGTCTAACTGAGACTAAGTCAAAGATAATTTTAAAGATCTCGGTATAGGGACCAGCTAGTCATTATAATAAAAAAGTAGTCAAGCACACAAAGTAACAATATTAATAATAGGTACGAGTCTATAAAAGTAAAATATAAGATCATTCAACGTCTAGACCCGTTTCTCGCTACAATATCTTCAATCATAAAAAGTGTCACGTTATGAACAAAGTTACTGCAATTCTAAAAATATATGAGATTTCTGAAGTGATCGTGACTCTTTTTAGTGTTCGCTGTCATTTTACCGTTTTACATCTGTACTACTTAGATACTATTTTTATATCAACAGCCCGACGACCTCGGCTGTTTGTCGCGGGTATTTGATGCAATACGACTATTGTCAGACTCTTGTAGTTTAGTTTTGCAACTATACGAAGCAAGAAATTAATCTGAATTATGCGCCTATTTATGCACAATAATGTAATTTTGTCTTAAACACGACACTGTACAAACAAATATATATTAAATAACAAATTACAATTTAATGTTCGCACAGGTTCTCGTGTTAAGAGCGGTTACTATTATATTATTATTGTCTCGAATGGTGGACATACGTCAATTGAATGCAGAATGCTGTTCATTCGTTATCGTTGAGTCACCGACAAATCCTTTCTGAGCTGTCTATGATCGAGGGCTATACCGGTCTTCTTTTATATGTACACAGTAATATTGTGTCCAACGTCTTTAAAGGGTCAAAAACATAACTGAATATTTGCCTTCTTTTGTGCTCTCTACAAAAAGGCTCCTTAGGTTTATTCATTGTGACAATATTTTAATTTTGTTATGTCGTAATAAAGAAATACATTTATATCGTTAACGCGTTATCTATTAGTTTTCTTATGGAGGTTTTGTTTGTTTCAGATGGTATTTCCGGAAAATAAAACGAATTGAAGCAGAAAAGAAATTGCTGTTACCCGAAAATGAGCACGGGGCTTTTCTTATTCGCGACTCTGAGAGTCGCCATAATGATTTCTCATTATCAGGTAAATTCCTAAACTACTATTAATGAACACGACGATTAGATTTTCCAATTATAACAAGATAATTTATTGTGTTAATGAATAGCAATTTGAAAGTAATCATAAAAATCATATGACGAAAGAAATCAAGTACTTACTTGTGATGATTCACCACTGAACACAAACTGGTTGTGTCCAGTTTTAAGTTGTTAACTATCCCATTACAAACGCATCCATAGTCGTCCTGGAATATTCTATCTGGACGGTAAAACCGGTTAGAGTTTTTCTTAAACCTCTAGACAGGCGCCGCGTGGGAACAAAGAATGGACAAGTAAAAGGTTGCCTAAACACTCTTAATTAGTAACAACTTGCTGGTTATGAATACATTTACGGATTCTGGACAAACAATGAACCTACTCTATAGACCTACTCTCGCTAGACTGCGACTCCTTAACTTACGAAGTGCCTTGGTCTGTGATTAGCAATTCTCTGTAAGTACCTACATAGTTGACGGATTGTAAAATATATATAGATGAAATTTCAGGAACAATAAAATAATGAATAAGGACACAATACGCTGGGCTTAGACAATGTGTATGAAAGCAACGAATAAAATATTAAGTAGATAGAAGTAGCTAATGTGAAGTTTGATATGAATTTGCAACATTTTGTACTGTTATAACGTATTCAGCAAATAAAATTGTACACACATATATATTCAAAATAAAACTGAAAGATTAAATTTTTATGTTGAATGAACAGCGTCACAGCTGACGATATTATCACAGAACCTATAGGGTTAAGAAGGTCAGCTCATAAATGGACTCTAAACACGTTCACCGACATTGTTGCAGCAGTTCATTGAGTCGTGGAATTTGAAATAAGATACGCAAATTACTACAAGAACGGTCCCTACCCCCAACCCATATGTGATAAGAAAACAACACCAAATAAAATAAAAAAAATCATCGTGTAGATGTATGAACAGGAATTAAGTGATTTATATGTGCTTAAAGAAATGTACTTATTTCGTCAATTCAAAAACTTTATTTTCGTTAATAAATTAGTTTTCCTACCGAAATAGGATATCGTATTTTTTTTAGATTCTATAATATGATATTCCGACATTTATTTTAATTACAACAATTATATTTCGGATCGTCATAATATTATTTAAAATAAGAAATCTATTTGCTAGGTAGGTACAGTATTACTAGTAGTGGCAGAACGGTGTGTAAAAATATAAAATACATTTTAATATTTATTGTGTTTGAAAATTTTACTTTTTTATTTTAGATCTATGGTTAGAGTAACTTATTGTAAATTGTTTCCTTCAAAATGACTTTTTCGCAGTAAAATTTGTATATTAGGTTACAAAATGACACTATAAATAAACACAACAATTGGTGTATAAATGCCAAATTTTATTGTTTCATCCTCAATTTCCAGTTCTTAGGGTGGGGTATTTTTTAACCTAAATTTCAATAGAAATATCTTTAATGTATAAGCTACATCGAATTGAAAACCTCCTCCTCTTTTTATTATGATGGGACTCGCTTTCGTTTCTGTCCTGATTCAAACTCATTAAATTCGTTTTGTATCTAATATATGACGTAAAAGAGATTGGCAGATTTATGTTTCCATACGACATATTAGAGTATTATTCATTAAAAACCAAAAAAAATTACCATTTCTCATTTTATCTCCTTACACCGTTAGAATCAGATTTAGAAGAAAATCACAAAATGAAATGAAATTGAAATTCATTTTTGGTACCTAGCTATTGTTTTGGTGTTGCCATTGTTTTTCGATTCGCTATAGACTCTGCTACAAGTATCGATATACGATGTTGTTCTTACAGGTTTAGTTGTTAAACGTTACACAAATATATAAATTGGGAACAAAACAATAAATAAATCGGGTCTATAATAATAAACTTAAAAATTTATCAAGTTATTATAAAATAACCTAGGTAATCGTTTTTATAGCGCAATCTTCCATCAATTGACAGGAATGTTGTTACTCGAGAGTTTATAATTACGCATTCATGATTTAGGTACACTTTTGCCTCCTTTTAAATGTATATGGACTTTGGTGCGAGAATAGTATATCTATCAATTGAAGATGGCTGAAAATATTAGAAATAGGTACTATTTTACGTCTATTAAAATATATAACTTAGAAAGCTATTATCTTGCGCAAAAGTACTTAAATATTGTTTAAATTTTCTTTTTTATTTTAATGTTTAACATTAAGTTTCATTTGCGTCTAATTGTCAACATCTACATCAACATCATCAATCCAGACTCCTTAGAGCATCTATGGATCTACATTGCATATCGCCGCACATTTACAGAATTTTCTTTAAACCTATTTTAAAGACACGCAAATCAAAAATCTTAAATACTTGTATAATGCAGTGTATTCATTACTTGATGAACTGATGGTATAGCGACAATATATTTCTTTTATTTTACAATGTACCGTCTATCGTCTTATTACAGATATTTCTCAGTTATTTACTCGACGAGAAAATATTATGAAACGAGCACAAATTACAAACAATTACTGCATATTGGCATCTTAACTCTTATAACTTACATCACATTCTTGAAACACATCAAGGACAATTAATTAAGTACGTAGTTATTGACATAATACTTTTCAATGTCCTGGATTCTTCGTAAATAGTTTACATAATTGACTTTGCTAGAATTCTACGCTGTATGAGAAATATAAATTCTTAGTTTTTTTTTAGCATAGCATAGTCCGACAAACGAGCCACTGGGTCACCTGATGTTAATTGATCTCCACCGCCCATGAACATCCACAATACCAAAAGGTTCATGTATGCGCTGTCGGCTTTAAAAGGACAGAAATAGGGATTTGGGAAGGGAGGGGGGAATCTGGGCCTCCGGATATCTCACTTACCATACGAAACGCAACAGTAAACTATCACTTTACGTTGGTTTCTGTGAGACAGTGGTACTACCCCGGTCGAGCCGGCCCATTCATGCTGTAGACAAATATGTCTACAGCGTGGCTCTACCACTTCTATTTTCTTGTTTACGTGTGAAGCGCTATTAGTACAGTCATTTGGTAGTTTTACCTGGAATGTTTTCCGGGAGTTTTGAAAAATGATGTTTATATTAGATATCGATGTGCTCTTTCCGAATTTCAACTTTGCCACCTCGTGTCTCTGCCACTCGCGCCGCCGTATTGGAAAAATGGCGCCTAATAGCAGTTTTTTGACAATATCTCCCTTTCAACTAATTTTGCGATAAAATTTTCTTTTCGTCATATTCTTTTGGTCTTAGTACGTAATAAAGTTCTTAGTCTGTTTTAGCATAAAATCGGTTCTAAACTTAAAATTCAGCTGTAAAGTGTGGTCTGATTTGAAAGTCCGTCATTACGTTTTGTATTACTTCGGTGCAGTATTTATTCTGCTATCTAATATGTTAACATCTAAATGTTAAACTTTATGTTTGGTTGGAAATTGCACATGCATTAGGAATTATTATTCTATTGCCATGCTGGGTTCCACGTGATGCTGCACTTTACCGTTTGATCGTGTTAACTACTTTCCATAAGTTTCTTTATCTCATTAATAACAAGAATTTGTAACACATTTTTGCATATTATCAACACATTATCATATTTTTGTCGTGAAAAATTTAACACAGTCTATCGACACAATTGTAAATCAACAAAATGATGTAAACATAATTTATTGTGAAATTAATCAAATTATGTCTCTGAATAGAAAGGGAAAATATGGGGATTTAATTTTTTTCTGATAACTAGGTCGAATTACTGTGTGTTAAAATTTTTGGAGTGAGACCATTTGAAGGCTACATCATCATTAAGCTTAAGATGTCTCCATAGATTTTATATATTTTCTTTCAAAAATAACTACCACGCGGGCGAAGCCGCGAGCAAAAGCTAGTCTTTGATATGTTCGTTTCTTTTGTCCTGGTATGGGAAAGTGACCACACCTGCACCTGATGGTAAGCGCAATGCCGAGTAAAGAGCATCAAATAGAGAGAAACAATCTATCCCTCGCTACTCAACATAACAGCCTTCTTCATACTACGCCATGTGGCAAGAAGGTGAAGAAGCTGTCCAGGTTATAGTAACAGAGTGCTCAGAAGGCCGCCAAACGGCCATACATCGTACCCCAACTCTAGACCCCGACAAAACCGGATGTACACTTGCTGATCCCGGAACGCGACACACTTGCATGTGCCACTATGGCGGGTTTTACACCTTGTGTTCGGTGGTTGCTATCCAGGTGGATATGAATATCCTACCACCAGCCACTACTTTTTTTTTTTTTTTTTTTTTTTTTTTTTTTTTTTTTTTTTTTTTTTTTTCTTGTGTTTGACGTGTAAGTGTTGTTTTGTTTCGCTGTATAGAGTTGTGTATGTAATGTGGGGTGTGCCCGACAAAGGATTAGGACCCTCGCTATTTGATACGTAGGTCCATCCTTTGCCGGTTATGTGTGCGTGTAGGGGGATCTTCTGCAGAGGCAGGACTTTCACATAGCTGTGATAGCATGTTTCCGTCCGCCTCTCGTAAGCCCCCCTGAGTGGTGTTATTGGGATTGAATGTGTGAGTTGAGTGTGGTGTGATGAGGATCAAGGTCCAGCCGGTGTGGTCGCCTGATTGTAGGTCTTGATTTGGCTGAGGATGGTATTCACCAACTCCACGAAGGCCGCGAACGCCCCCTCCCTTCCCTCGGCGAGAAGTTGGGAAATGTCAAACGGTGACACCCCAAAGCGGCGACACACCATCTCATGTGTATGCCGATGTACACCCAAAATAGGGCAGTCCTCCAGGAGGTGAGCCAGGCTTTGGGTGGTGGCGCCATCGCAGGGGCAGTGGTCCACGTCTATAATATGGAACCTGTGGAGGTAGGTCCTGTGGTAACCGTGACCGGTAAGGACCTGAGTGAGGTAAAAGTTGGGTGCGGTCACCTTCCACAGTCTGCGGATGTCTCCGAGGCTGGGGAAGAGTGATCGCGTATGCTGGCCTTGTTCAGCTGCTTCGTAACGTGACTGCCAGGTGTTCAAGGTGGATCCCCGAAGATGAGCTTTAAGGTAAGAAATGGGGAATTTCATGTAATCAGGGGCCTTGTGCAAAGTGCAGGTGGAGTTGGCCGCTTTGTCGGCCATCTCATTGCCCACTATGCCAACGTGGCTCCTGACCCAAGAGACCCGCAGGTCACCCACCCCACGATAGTCCCGCAAAATGCGATGTATCGCTGTAACCAAGGGGTGGGTGTTGCTTCTGTTCTGGATAGCCATGATCGAGGACAGTGAGTCAGAGAATATAATTACCTGCTGGTATCTCCGGCCAAGAGCCCATCGGCACGCGTGCAGGATGGCCAGAAGTTCCGCCTGGAACACCGTGCAGCAGTCGTGTAGTTTAAGCTTTCTTACGGTGGGCGTGATGTTCTTCCCTCCAGGGTCGAAGCACACGAAGGCAGCTCCCACCTTATTGTTATCCTGCTTGCTCCCGTCCGTGTATATGTGTACTGTGTTTGTGTTACTGCGGATCGCTTTGTCGACTTCCTCCTGGTTGGAGGAGGTCACCAGTGGGATTGTGACGCGATCCGCAGGGTGTAGTAGTTCGTGGATGGGAGTGGGGAGCTCGAAGCGAATGTCGTCGGGGAAGAGATGTGTGGTCCCGGAAAGACGAGTGCTCTCTACACAGTGGACCTCCCGGACCCTTAGATCCAAGGGGATGAACTGCGCAAGAGCCAGGGCGGCCGAGGTGGAGACTGTGCGGAAGGCCTTAATAGCCTTGATGGCAAATCCGCGCTGTGCACTCGCAAGCAGTTTGCGAACATACTTCTTCTCGGCCACGTGCCCCCAAACGCCAGCGGCATAGGTGATGGTGGGCTCAATCACATGCTGGTAAATGATTTGCACGTTTTCGGCGTGCATTCCCCAAGTAGGCCTCGCATAAATGCACAGCTTGCGGAAGATGCTATTGGCCTTACCTATGGCATGGAGCACATGAGCGCGAAAAGTTAGTCTCTCATCCAGGACCACCCCCAGGAGCTTAATACTTCTAGCAAACTCGATTCTGCAACCGTCCATGGCGAGTCTCGCAGTCCTAGCCCCGGGCGTGAAGGCTATGCCCTGGGTTTTGGCGGCGCCAAAAGTAAGTTTGACGCTCCTCCCCCACCCAGCAATCACACCCAGAGCATTGTTGGCTGTGGTCTCGAGCGTGATCAGGTCTCCGGCAGAAACCATGAGCAGCACATCGTCCGCATAGGCCTGCAAGTGGCACCCAGGCGGCAACACCTGCTCTAGCAGTTCGTCGAGAATAATGTTCCAGAGCACAGGCCCACAGGTGGACCCTTGGATGCAGCCCTTGGTCATAATCTTGGTAACCCGCGCACCCGCATGGTCCAGGGCGACGCTACGATCGGAGATGTAGCTAAGAATAAGCCCGAATATGTTTTTTGGGCACTCTGTCACCCTGAGCCTGTGCAGTACCGCGGGCCACCAAGCATTGTCAAAGGCCGCCTTGATGTCGAGTGACACCGCGGCGACCAGGTGTTTCCGTGTCCTGGATTTCTCGACGAACTCCAGAGCGGCGCGGATGGCAGCAGTGGTGTTCGTCTGCTCTTTGAAGCCAAACTGACGGTCGTTGGCTTTGCCGCACTTGGATGCCCTGTAAGTGACCCTCTTAATAAGAAGTCGCTCCAGGAGTTTGCCGAAGACGGGCAGCAGGCCGATCGGCCGAAACGCTCCCGTAGTGTTGTAGTCCGTCTTCCCGGGCTTGGGGATTATCTTGACGAAGGCTTCCTTCCACCGCCGAGGAAAGTGCTGCAGGGTGAGACATCTGTTGAGGACATCTGTTATTAGTTTGGGGAACTCTTTACAAAAATGGAGGCAAATGTCCGAAGTGAGGCCATCGAGTCCCGGGGCCTTCTTCGGATTCATAATGCTGAGATGTTCCAGCACCTCCTCGACAGCGAACGGCGGATCATCAGGAGTGTTGGGATAGGTTCTGGACTGGGACCTGAGGAGATGGTGATGCGGATCGGTATCCGGGCCGTCGTCAGGGTAGAATTGCTGCAGCAGGGCTGCAGCAGTTTCCTCCCCCTCTTCGGTGAACCGGTCACCGACCTTCAGGGTAGCGGGTTGGTGCAGTGTCTTTGAGTAACCTGTTGGTGAGCGACCAAACGTTCTCCCTGGTCTGGAGTCGACAAAATTCCCGGAAGCTTTTTGTCGACTCTGCCCTGAGCTCCTGAGCGTAGATCGCCCTGATGGCCCGAAGTTCCTCGACCAAAGAAGACGGTGGTCGCCGTCCGTGTCTTGTGGTGTTGTGCATTTGACGGTGCAAGCGGATGACCTCGCGCTTACGAGACTCCAGTGCCTCCGTCCACCAGGGCGGCCGGTACTTGGCGCCACCCTGTTTTACCGGCATCGATTCTCGGCAAGCGGTGTGTATTGTGTGAGTGATCTCTTCAATGAAGGCTTCAAGCTCTTCACTGTCGAGGGTGTGTATTTCCCTTTCCAGTATTTCGGACCCGGCGAAGGTGGTGAGGAGCGAGTCCGTGAAGCGTCCCCAGTGCGCACTGTCGCTTTTGTACCGGAAAGTGGAGTTGTTGGTGAGGTGTGTAGTGTATCCGGAGACCCCGGTATCGACGCGGAACACTATGGCATTGTGTTGTGATGTAGGACAGAGTGTGAGGTCAACCCGCCATCCCTGAATGGCGTCCAAGATGTTATCGGACGCCATAGTAAGGTCCACCATGGACGAGCGGTCACGCCCGTGCGTGACGGTCTCAAAGGTGGGGGCTGTACCGGTGTTGCATATGTATAGGTCGTTGGCGTAGGTCAGCTCCACGACCTCGTTACCACGAGAATTAGCAACGGCGCTTCCCCATAAGGGGTGCCAGCCGTTGAAATCCCCGCCGAGAATTATGGGGCTTCCCCTTGCCGACCTGAGAAAGGTGTCTAAGTGATGAAGTGTGTCGTGTGTGTCGTGGTTGGGCTCCACATAGGCCGATGCCACGTAGTAGCGTCGGTTGCCTATGCTCAGCCCCACCACGCACATGTTCGATGTGGAGTGTTGTGTAAGTCCGAGTAGAGGGAGTTCTGGCTTTGCAATAATGCAAGCCTTAACTCTGTCTCCGGTGCAGAACTGAAAAATGTTCACACCGGGGGTGGATTTTACCTCCATGCCGGCCCCGACATACGGTTTCGACACGAGGGCGATTTTGTAGGGACTGGCCATGAAGGAGGAAACAAATTCATGAAGACAGTTTTTTGACCTATCTAAGTTACACTGTGCGATTAGGATAGTCTTATGATCCATAATCAATCCTGATATCTATTTTCTCCCTCATGGCTCTCAGTCTTGGACAGTGTGGTGAGGTGGCCTTGTGTCCCGCGTCAAGCCCAGAGTTGAACCGGGCGTGTGTGGCGCAGTTATAACATTTGGGAGCACCCTTCTTCTCCCTTATAGGACAACTGTCCGCTGTGTGTTTATTGTCTGCGCAATATGAGCAGGGTGTATTTTTGTGTGTGCACTTGACGCGCGTGTGCCCAAACTGAAGACATCGAAAGCATTGTAGGAAGGGCGAAAAGTCTTCCACGTGGACCCTCTGGTGGTCCACGCAGACCTTGCCTACCTCAATGATCCGACGCCATACGTTGGGGTGTGCAAGCATCACTGCGTTGTATAGTTTGGGGTTCTTATTATTTCTTTTGAACCTCAGTGACAGGTCCCCGTCGTCAGCAACCACTGAGTCCACACTCGGGTTCTGCCTGCGAATGACACTTACCAGGTCCTCCGCCGGTACCTCGCTGGAGACGCCCTTGATGATTAGCATCGGCCTAAGCCGACGCGCGGGTTCTGCGCTCACCTGAGTAGAAGCCTGCAGCCGCTTCAAGGTGTCGTCTCTTTGCTGGGTGTTTTCGAACTCCACCCTCAGCTTCCCGTTGGAAACTGGCTGGACCTTGGTCGGAGCATAGGTGGTTGTCCTAAACGAAACAGCCTTTTTAAAGGCCTCCATGACTTCTAGTTTGTTATTTGTAGGGGCGCTTGGGGTAACGATGAGTGCCGGGCGGTTAACCGGCGGCACTGGAGTCGGTCTAGGGGTGTTGGTGGTGGAGGTTAAGCTAGGCGCCCTCCAATTGGCAGGTGTCGATGCGGCGGCTGCGGCGTAGGACCCTCGCGCGGTAATTTGCTGTATCTGCTGCTGGTGTAGTTTTAGAGATTTTTGTGTCAGAGCGTTGACCTCAGCCAGATGTTTGGCCCTTACGGAGTACTTACTCTACAATACAAACTAAAACTTTGCGTCATAATTGAGTAATCTGCACCAAGTCCATCTGGCAAAGTCGAGTCGTTGTCAAAAAAACCTGAGAAAACTGTTGACAAATTATATTATACTAGCGGGCCCGGCAGACGTCGTCCTGTCCGGAAAAGTAGCGCCACCTACCGGATCCAACGGTGTTTTCAAACCATCCAGACACGCACAATGACCCGATATTCAACGGGCTAAGTGCGGATAAAGGAGCCCACAACTAATACCATCCAGGAACCCATTGAAATATATACACAAAATGTCATCCAAATCGGTCCAGTCGTTTCGGTGGAATTAGGTGACAAACACGTACAAAAATAAAATTTAAATAAGTAAAAGTTTTTTATTCATAAAAAGTACACCGACTTGAATAAAAAACAAATCATGTATCCCTTTAAAATTTGAGGGTTGCCCTCGATTTTTATGAGATCCCATCATCAGATCCTGACTTGGTGCCAATGGGACCACATGGGAAGTATACCCTTTGAAACAAAAAAAGAATTTCTCGAATCGGTCCAGGCGTCTTCGAGTAATCGGGTAACATACATAAAAAAAAAATAGATTCCGACGAATTGTCAACCTCCTCCTCTTTGAAGTCGGTTAAAAAGTAGCCGTTATGTTGTTTTGTCTTGAGGCAGATTGACTAAGTTACAATTAATCTAAGCTCTACTAAGTAATCTATAGCTCCGTAGCCGAAAAGCCATAGATCTCAGGTAATAATTGAAAAAATACGTACCTTGTTATTTTCACATATTATATCCGACCATTCGCTCGCTCGATAAAGCAGCATTTCTTACGACTTGATTTACACTATTAAGCTGTCCTACTAACAACTTATTTTTATTACAATAAAATATAGCCTATGTTGTTTAGGGAGAGTACAGTTTTCTATTAGTGAAAGAAGTTGTTGAATAGTTCCAGAGATCAACCTTCTATATACAAACATATTGTATGTAATTAAATATAATGTATAAGTGACATTTTATTATATAAAGACATTAAATTTGATAAAACTTGATTTAGATGAATATTAAATCTATGAATAATAAGCGCTTCTTACTTATATAATAAAATTTATCGACATTATTAATGCTGCTGACCTATAAAAAAATATTAGTATGACTATAAACGTTGTTAAATATTGCCTTCGTCAGTCGACTCGAGGAACTGTCAAAAGCTTCAAGCGACGATTCTCGGAACGGTGATTAATGTTAAGATTTGCATTCGCAAGGTCGGACCATGAGCTTTACTCCTACCTATGAATATTTAAAACTAAATTCAACGCCCAGATAAAGAATAATATATGTGGCATTTGATAAACCGCTTATTAGCCGTCTGTTGCTTCTGAGAATGAACTTTCTTTCGTGGCATTTCGACGAATGTTACTCTTACTATAACTACACATATGTACGTATGATAAAAGCGTTTCGAGCTCACTCATATCCGAACATTAAATATCTATTGCAACAAAGTACTTTGATGGTGTATTTATTTTAAGATCGATCTTTGCATACCTTTGTTAAATTGTTTGGAACAATCGAATTTAATTTGATATAGCATTTGACCTATTTATCCCTTTTATATCAATCGCACATTTCCCACGCTACTATAAATAAAAATAACTTATCCATATGCAATGTTGACGCGATACCTATTTAAAAGACAATTCGTGCGGAGTCGACAGCAGACGCTTACGTTCTATAATGGCCACAGCTTTTCGTGGCCTAAATAGAACTAGCTGTAAATCTACCAGAAGTGTTAATCAAACCGCTTCCACACAGACACGAGCCCGTGTCCGAACGAACCGGAATCGAACAAGTATGAATTACGTGCATTGGTCTTGCATGGATTATGACCGAGTATGTGTACATCACAAAAGTTCAACTATAGGTCGTCCGAGAAATAATAGTGTTTGTTTAGATTCGTGATTGTTTTGTTCGCAGTGCGGGACGGCGACACAGTGAAACACTATCGCATTAGACAACTGGACGAGGGTGGGTTCTTCATTGCTCGTCGCACCACCTTCCGGACGCTTCAAGAACTAGTCGAGCACTACAGCAAGGACGCCGATGGTCTCTGTGTTTCACTAAGCAAACCTTGTGTTCAGGTCAGTGACATAAAAATATAATAGACCTCTCATTGCGAAGACGTACACGGCCATTGCATGCGTTAACATTAAATTGCATATTATCCAATATCATAACATTGTAACAACAATAGAATAATTTATGTAAATTGTGTAATTTTGGCTCCGTCAAAATGGATAAACATATTCTTTGTTGTG
Organism: Laothoe populi; assembly: GCA_905220505.1. Classification (NCBI taxonomy): domain Eukaryota; kingdom Metazoa; phylum Arthropoda; class Insecta; order Lepidoptera; family Sphingidae; genus Laothoe; species Laothoe populi. The sequence continues at coordinate 10,970,909 of HG992165.1, forward strand.
TACACAAAGTTCGGACGGCCCGGCGCCCAAGCACACTCTTGAGCTTGACCCGACCTTCCTGCATGATAAACGATTCAACGTAACATTTAACAGTAAGTTAGCACAATCGTAGAATCACGGATAGTGTTAAGTCAAGTTCATATATATAATCAAAGTAAATACTACATTATTTATTATTGCCAACGCACATAAATTGCGAAATTCAATATCGCGACGAACATAAAATTTATGGTTTTCGACGGTCACCTTTGTGCGCCGCGTGAGAAATATTACAAGGTATTGGATGGGCCCGAGGATCACTAAATTCACCGAAGGATGGGTGTTCCAGGGACAAAGACCCCGTCACACTTTACATATTTAAAACGTGTTGAAAGTAATAAGCATTTTGAGAATTTTATTTATTGCCGTTCCCGACTGTACGGTATTACGGTACATTGTCTTGCTTGGTAGAAATTGGATGTTCATACAAAGCTCTTTCATATTTTATCTTAAACACACACTCAATTATACATTAATTATTATTCACAATGTGGACTATTGACGTATATGTAATAATTTACGATTGCATTGCTAGCAAATTAAAAAATTACCATTGGCGACACGTGCACGTAAATTCCAGATACCATAAAAACGCCAGAGAAACAAATGCGCACCAGTGTGCCATAATTATATGAAATATTTTCTTAATTATTTGATATAATTACATAGCCTTATATCATAGGTTAGGATAGGTTCAGACCTATCTTAGTTTAATTATAAATAAATCTGGGCCTTTTGAAGGTAAAATTGCTGGTGATTTTTTACATAACAAAGAAGCGCCACACAAAAATATTTGTTCTAGTTTCGCCAAGGCCGAGAAGGCCCCACTTTCGTTACAGACAACGTATACAAACTTACTCTACTGTACCGTCAATGTCATTTATCACAGATGTTTTTTCACATGAGGTTACCTATATAAAAACAAATTACACAGGTGGTAAATGGGTCGTCAGGGTCGACCTTATTGAAATATTTATTTCTAACCCCGTTACGAGCCCTTACAATTTTGTATAATTAAACAACATCAAAAAAAGAACCTCGAAGGTATATTTAAATAAATGTAAATACACACCCAACAGTCACACACATAGTTCTGACCCCACACTAGGTAAAACCTGTATCGTGGGTATCAGGCACTACGATGGACTCCCACAACACCCAGACCCGAAACAAATATCTGTCTGTCACATAAACATTTGTCTAAGTGTGGGAATCGAACCCACGGCCCCTCGTTTCACAGCCGGCTTCAAGCTCGCTGCGCCACGGAGGCTGCCGTGTATGTAGAGTTAAATTTGATAACTGAAAACGAAAGTAAAAAATACAATTTTTGAACGAACAGAATAAATTTTAGTCGCAATTTACCTTGTATACCTGAAACAAGTAATAGCTGTCCCGAAAATAAAATATGTTTTAAAAATATACTTTCAAAAAAATACTAAATAGACTTACACAAAAATTTCAAATAAAAATTTACAATCGCAATTTCATCCCACCGGCTAGGACAGGTCTCCACAGGTATCTTCCATATATCAATTGTTAGTTTTTGCGTAAACATCGTGCCTAACTTGACTTACTAATAACATATTTATTATAGTACAACTTGACTTAGTAAGTAACTTGTTAAAAAGTTCCTTCGCCATTAAATATAAGTAATGTAACCAAACATCGATTGACTCGAAAATGATGTATCCGACCGTGAGAACAATGACGGGAAACATTGATTTCATTTGCTAAGCAAGTTGTCAGTATATTCGGTACTTACTGTAAACAGTGTTTAACGGTAGGCAGCGGCTTTGCTGTGCCCTGGCATTGCAGAAGTCTATGGGCGACGGTGTCTACTTACCATCAGATTGCCCGTCTGCTCGTCTGCCTATCGAAAATCGCACTAAAAAAAACAACGTGACGCACGTTTTAAGATATCTTTAACAATCAACACAGTATACGACAATTTTTTTTTTTATAGTATAGTCCGACAAACGAGCCAGTGGGTCACCTGATGTTAAGTGATCTCCACCGCCCATGAACATCCACAATACCGAAAGTATCATGTATGCGCTGTCGGCCTTAAAGGACAGGAATAGGGATTAGGGAAAGGAAGGGGGAATCTGGGCCTCCGGATATCTCACTTACCATACGAAACGCGACAGTGAACTGACACTTTACGTTGGTTTTCTGTGAGACAGTGGTACTGCCTCGATCGAGCCGGCCCATTCATGCTGTAGACAAATATGTCTACAGCGTGGCTCTACCACTTCTAAACAAAATACTGAAAATGAAGAATACTACGTCGAGATAAATACTTTACACATTCGATAATATTTTAGTAACATTTGGGAACATGGAATGTTATTTAGAAACCACTAGTTTCCAAATGTGTATATTACAAATTGCCGTATTACTTCATTCTGTTGCCATATAAAATCTATTACCTAAGGCAGAAGCGTGTTTTTGTGATAACACATTATTTTGATATTCTATTCGGATAATATTTATCTTTTAACGACATATTGACGGGTTGTCTTAATATATCTTGACCGCAAAAACAATCACCATTATGACTAACCAATTACGTAAAAGTTTACAATGAGTTTTTATCATCATTAAAACGATCTAGTAATAATAGCTGAAACCACAATGATAATGTATTTAATTTCAACTGCAGTTCTCTCCACATTAATAATCACTTCAGAATTTATCCCATAAATTATTATAGATTAGGTATCAATATATTTTTTAATCTAAAACTTATTATATTTTCATGAAATATTAACATTATTGAATCGATCGAAATAATGCAATGAAGATATTTAGAAAATTATCAGAATGAACACTGCCTATTCATTCGAGATGCTGCATCTAGTCACGAACTATATGTATATACATCGGAACTCCAAACAGGCAGTGAACAGTAATATTAAATAAATACAATAAATAACTAGCCTATATTTTCCCTATTATTATTATTTAAATAATATGTATCATCTAAATATAAATAATTCACAGTAATGAACTCGTATTGTTTTAATACTTTTGCATATAATTAGACATAATTTTAGTGATCTATTAGTTCAGCCGAAAAAGCCCCGCGACGCGATGTGCCGCGATCCTTCGTTTACGCATACTCCATAAAGTATACCAACTAGTTTTTAGTCTCTGATTGTAATAAATTGATAATTGAAATAATAGAGTGGTACGGACTGCCAAGCCGAAAGTGTAGGTTCGAAATCGGCTGAAACTACATATACCTCGGACTTTTTAAAATGTACGTGTATATTCAAACTAAAATATTGCTTGATTTAATAACGAATTAAATATTAGTAAACCTACATACTTGAATTTTAAAGACATGTGAAAACTACCAATCCGTATTAGGCCAGTAGAGGAGGCCCGTGCCCAGCCGTAAGACAATTATTAAAACAGGACTGGTGTTAGTATTATTAAACAAATACATAATACATCACATGATTATTGTTATTTTTCGATGTTACAACAAGCGATGAAATAGAAAGTTACCTATGTAAAAACCAGACAGCATACAGTCGCGTAATTTTGGTTATTTAACTGGCTTTACAAAAGGTGCTAGTTTTTATTTAATACTTCAGTAAGTGTACCTAGCACTTGCATTGACGGTCGTATAGCTGATGAGACAAAATTACTTATACGAAAAGAAGTTTAAGGCACTCGGTGCAAATCTGTAAAGACATAAAGCCGTTATGGAGATTTTAAATCAAGCATTACGCAAAGTAACACGTCACACCCAATTGGTAACGATTTATTGTTAAATAAACATAGTTAATATAGGATCCGTTATGTATTACGCTTTATCGACAACTTAATGTTTGTTTTGTGTGTCAATACGTATTTAATTTGCGTCAAATGACTTATCTATTGTGACGTTTTCTTGCTACTGGTTGTCCTTTACTAATTTTGTACCTTGAATTGAAACCTTGTTTGGTACTATGCATTTATTTTAGAGACAATAAGATACTTTTATATGCACATTCAAATACATAAGCATTCATTCTAAAAACCTATTAACCTTCCCGCCAATCCTAAAATTCAATGAACATACTAGGTACATTTTCGATCACAATATTTATCATTGAAGTAGAAATAAAAAGTTATTGACTGGATCCAGAGCTTAATGGTTCTTTGATAGGTAACAAGTACACCTTTGTGGTTTGGGATTATAAATTTTTACAGTTTGTATAATTCATAAATTGAAACGTAGTCAATATCCAACAGCGATTACACGAATAGTTAATGCACAAATTTTATTTAAATGGAAAACTGATTCAGCTATGCACATCGTATTAATGCGAAATTAAATCAATTTTATTTAGGACTCTAAACGATATTAAAAAATGTAAAGCTTACCATAAGCTCAACTTAAACAAAATATTTCTCGTATACAGCTACTTCGTCACTCGACAATATCATAATTAACACTAAATTAGAGATAAACAAATTATTCGTTTCGGCTACGTGTTACGTACAGCTAACAATTTAAATAAATGTAACGCACATTGATAAGGTTTATTTATCGAGAATGTATTGTATAAGCGTGTATGGACTGGAGCAGAGCGTGACAGGCACACCAGACGTACGGTCGCGGTCGGTGCCCACCGCCCGTCGGTTTCGTGTTACAGCTTACAACGCGGCGTGAATTAAAAATTACGCGAGTATATGTCATGTCTTTCGCCAGGACCCCGCAGTTTGACACCTGTCACTCTGCATCACCGATCTCACAACGATCTAGTGACATGCGCCAATAAAATCATTAAATTAATCATTAGCATGCTCCGAGCTTATGTAACTGAATGATCCATATTACTAACAACGATAAATCGATGAGAGTTGACTGACAAATTAGCATAATTTGTTGAACAATAGAATGAAAGTAAACTTAATCGTTTCGAATAAATTTAATACATATTATTTTGATTGATGACTGGTATGCAAATATCTGTGCTACATTCTAGCATCTATGACGGATATCTTGAAGGATTCACGACGCCCGTTCATAACAACACTTTCGCAAAACTGAATGTCAGAACATTTATCAAACATTAAAATTGATATATCACCAGTCATTTTTACAATAATATAAATTATACTTATTGCTTGGTTTAATTTTATGAACTATTGTTTTGAGGGAAGTTTTATTATAAAATTCACATTACAAGAATATGTTACGAAAGAATTGATGCAGTATGTTCCATAACACATTTGAATGTGTTGATTATGTCATTTGCAGGTAGAAAAGCCGGTGACCGAAGGTCTGTCTCACAGAACGCGTGATCAGTGGGAGATCGATCGGGCTTCATTAAAATTCGTACGTAAACTTGGCCATGGACAGTTCGGTGAAGTGTGGGAAGGATTATGGAACAACACGACCCCAGTCGCAGTTAAAACGCTAAAGTCTGGCACTATGGATCCCAAGGATTTCCTTGCAGAAGCGCAAATTATGAAAAAACTCCGACACAATAAATTGATTCAGCTGTATGCCGTGTGTACTCTAGAAGAACCTATATACATTATAACTGAACTTATGAAACATGGGTCCTTGCTGGATTATTTACAAGGTAAATATTTTTTGCTCAATAAACTTGCATTTGTTGTTTTCACGCAAACTTGTATTGTTTTGTAAGGCCATGTTTAAACAACTTGCAATGGCATTAAGTTTTTTGTTCTTTAATTTGTTTTCGATAATAACCATTGACTAATTGCAAAGAGAATTCCAATTATGGCGTTCACATTGACTATGCTCATCTGAAAGTCATTAAAGTTGTTGCAGACGCCATTCATTTGTATGAGAAATTATCGTAATTAGCTTTAATAGCTCTATTTTATGCTAATTGTTTAGTACCGACGCTAAATCAAGTTATTTTTTTCTGTTACAATAACAGAGTATCTTGAATTTGTGTTGTTTATTTTTATGTTTAATTTTTGTAACAGTACAACAAATTTGAATTAAAGAAGTGTTAATGAATTGTATTGTCGTGTTACATCAATAGAGGAAGATAAATCTAACTTGTTTTCCTTCGACACAGGAAAAGGTCGCGGTTTGAAACTGCAACAGTTGATAGACATGGCTGCGCAGATAGCGGCCGGCATGGCCTACCTGGAGTCTCAGAATTACATTCACCGCGATCTAGCTGCCAGGAACGTGCTCGTCGGCGACTCTAATATTGTTAAAATCGCAGATTTCGGCCTCGCGAGACTTATCAAAGTGAGTTATCGTTTCGTTCTATTCTTACCTTACTGTACTATGAAAGATGGATTATGTTTTTCGGGTGTGTGTGTTTTGTTTTAATGTGGGTTTGTTCAAATCAAATGTAATCAAATATTTATTGAATCCATAAAATGTTATACATCATTTAGATTCAGTCAATTTTTTCACTCTACCGCCAGTCTGGAATGCAGTCTCGCTAGAGAAGAACGGGCAAGAAACTATAGCGTTGCTCTTTTCACACCGGTTGTCAATATTTGGTCATACAATTAATATACGATTTAAGTTTTATTACCTTAGATTAGAGTGCTTCCATTTGTGCTCAATTTTGATCACTTAGCTTGGAATAAAAAACCCACAAACACACTGGCGTGTGGCGTGGTGTGACACATCTATGTGATGTTGTTTTTCATCAAGGCTGATATCGCAACATTGCTGGGGTTTTTGATCAACTTACTGTTACAAGGTCTGCAGTATATTTTTGTGAATTTTCGCAATTGCCATAAGTTTCACTACCAATCCAGACTTAAGTTCTCGAAGGAGTTTGAAAAATATTATAAATTAACTGTTTGAATTTTTGGTAGTCGTTTATAAATTTTATTACAATATCAGTGTTTTATGAAAATTACGGTTTTAGAATATTTTAACACATCCATGTTTTTTATTTGGCAGGAGGATGAATACGAAGCACGTGTTGGCGCTCGATTCCCAATTAAATGGACGGCTCCAGAGGCGGCCAACTATAGTAAATTCTCTATAAAATCTGATGTATGGTCCTTCGGTATTCTTCTCACTGAGCTCGTGACATATGGCCGAACGCCTTATCCAGGTAAATGTTTAATTACAGAAGCATATCGAGGTACTGAACTTATTATTGAACATTATTGTTAATTTTAATTTCTTTCCTAGGAATGACGAACGCGGAAGTGTTGCATCAAGTGGAGCATGGATATCGCATGCCATGTCCGCAGAACTGCCCTGCTGCCCTTTATGAGATCATGCTCGAGTGCTGGCACAAGGATCCGCTCAAACGACCCACTTTCGAAACTCTGCAGTGGAAGCTCGAGGACTTCTTCACTATGGACAACTCCGAATATAAAGAGGCGTCCACCTACTGAGCCCGGCCCTCCCTGCCGCCCCACCGACACGCACACTCACACCATGTAAGTATTAAATGATTATCTCACATTACTAAATCATTTTATGGCATCTTCGATAACTGATCAATATTTCACGCCAGACCCCGGGCTTGTACCACATGCCGCCGGAACTGCAAATGCTGCACAACAGCGCATCACTCCAGTACCTGCAGATGCATTCGATGGCGTCGCCGCTGGCGGGCACGCATCCGGTGCACGCGGCGCATGGCGTACACCCGGCACACCCGCATGTGATGCACGCAGCGCATGCGGCACACGCGGCGCATGCGGCGCACCAGGTCCACCAGGCGGTGCAACAGGCGCAACAGGTGCACGCGGCGCTGGCGCTGCAGACGAGCGGTACGAGTGCGGCATGCGCACGACCCACGTGCCTGCACCACGCGGCGCCTCGCCCCGCGCCCGTGCCCGTGCCCGTGTCCGTGCCCGTGCCAGTGCCCGTGTACCGCGCGCCGTAGACACCGACACCTGCCCCCCGCGCATCCGATCCTCGCTCCGCCATCCGTCTCCATCACGATGTGTACGCTCGCTACAAGAGATTCCAGCCACCTTTGACATTTTGACGGATCGCCTCCACGACCCAGTCGGCAGCACGCCAACAGAAGAGCTGAAGAACTTAAGAGATGCCCCATACCTTCAGTTAGTCAGATCGCAAGTCTGACGACGCGTGCGAGTGTGACGTCCCTGAACGTCGACGCGGGCGGTTCCTTCGTGTGAATTATCACAGTGAACGTATGTGTAAAATTTCTTTGAACTCTGTCACGGAAGAGATCATAATTTTATTATTGCAAGATAAAACGAGAAAACTACGAACTGCAATCGCGACGTAGACGTGATTTGATTATTGTTCGATCGGTGTGAGACGGTTCATTGATTACGACTGTTACTGTTACTGTCGACATTTACTAAATGTATTTAACGTACATAGGTTAACTTACAGTTGTTGAAGTATTAATTAAGCCTCTTGTGTGATGTCCGCTGATGATGTGAGTTGTAGTTGTTCGGAATGTTGTTGTTTATATTCCATTTTGTCAATACGTGTGATATGTCACCGCTAGAACGTTATGGTTGCGCTCGTCGACTCGCTCAGTGCGTCAGTGCGTCTTCGCTTTGTGTTGTCATTTTTTCTTGCAAATGAATAAAATGTGTTCTGTATTTCGCTTCTGACGTCGAATCAGTTGAGCATACAGTGTAGTTGTCGCGCTCTAAACGAAATTCAATGATTCATTTCATTGAAGTCGAAGTTAGAGGCTATTCGGTGTTTCGAGTAAGTAGGAATCGGTTCGGTGTTCGCTTTACATTGGAATGCAAGTGACGCGTCGCTCGTCAGTGTGTCGGCGGACGGACGCGAGTGTGATACGGGTGTGATACAGGTGTGTCACGGGTGTGATACGGGTGCAAGTGTGTGCGTGACTAGGAGGAAATTTAGGCTCGGCAGGGATTTAAATTATCGTGCGCTATGCACTACTATGGATTTATGTTTTGAGGCGTATTAATCTACTAAGTATTCTCACTTTCATACCATGTTTAATGTAGAAAAACTATCTTGGTATAGATGCTAAATGAATGATAAAGAACTGAATTTTTGTATTAACTATTCGGAGCATGCTTATACTTTAGGGTTTAATTTAATTTAATGCAATAAATCACATTAAGTTACGGAGAATCTAAAAAATCATGTTATAATTTATATAAAATCGTTTTTATGTAAATCCCAAAGTTCTTTAACTGTATTCACGTGAGAACTATGATAGTTTCATTTCATACGCTATATTTATTTGTGCCAAGACTATAACGTTACTGTGTTGTAATCAAAATAGTAATGGCGACTCATTCGTTTTGAATGTATTTAGCCTCTTATTTTAAGAAATTACATAAGTCATGATTGGCCTAAGTAAATAAGTATATTTGAATGTGTACATTCTATATCGTAATAATGTATTTTCTGGTAAATTATGAACATTGACGCCGTCGGGATTATTTTTATTCTTGTAACAGCACATTTATATTGAATGTATCGTGGTAGATGTGCAATATTATTTCAAACCCGGTGCTTAGCGTTTAACTGTACAACCATAGAAAAAAACCGACAACTGAAGAATTTATTCACAATATTCACCAATTTTTAGAACACTACAAGCACTGTATATGGAGCAACTATTGTTTGTATATTACACTCCACGGTTTTTAATGTAAATAGTAACGAAAGTAGTATGTTTATAAATGGTATTAGGTGATATAGGATGTTGCTATTTCGGTACGAGGTCCTGCAGACTTGTGCTTTACCAATTCTACAATTCCAAACGGATCATCGAATAATACCACACATTTTGACAAATAAACATATTTTTAGACTTTTCGAAGATATACGTCAACGTAGCAAAATTAATATAATACAATTTCGCACAAATATTGAATTGAAGGTGCCTAATAAATTGCATTTTCCGTCAAAATCATTACTGTTTGTAAATGAATGATTCTTTGACTGAAGCAATAAAGATCAAATTAGGAGCAAGTTATCTTACAATTTCATCAATTATAATATAGTACAATATAGACAAATTAAAGCGGATTTTCACCGTGGTAGATAAAATAATTGTCACTACAATATGTTAAGTTCCCTAACGGTTTTAAACAAAAAAACCAATTCGTTAACACCTGTATATTTTGTGTGAATAGCACATTGTAAGTGTATGATTTATACATTTAGGACTCATTCAGTTTACAAAAACAAATCAGGTATGCGCAAGGCTCAAACAAGTATTACTAATAAAAGTTTATTATCTCAAGTAAGATATGATGATTCCAATATTATTATTTACCCCCCTGTATTATTTCTATAATTTATTTTGTACTTTAAAAAATACTTTTAAGTCGTAGCTGTATATGTGCTTAAGGCTTCACGCTTTATTGGAATGGCTAAGTTCGCCGCGTCTCCTGAACTATATTCTATTAATTTTAAGCTGTAATTCTATAATAGGTCCATCACAAAAGTAAAGGATGCGTGAATGTTTAGTGTTAGATATGTATTTAACTAGAGTTTATCCTTATTTAGTGTTACACTGACGTAGGTGTACACTGTACGGTGTTTTACGACTGTTTGCTGTACCAAGCTGTTTCGGTTTAGTACCAAGTCGACTGATGTTAGATGTTAGTTGATACTGTTTGACGCGTGAGCTAAGGTCTTATTACCTCCGAGTATCAATGTAAACTATTTTAGTTGCTAGGCCAGTGTTACGCTGCCGTGATCATACATTATTTGCTCATATTATATTGTTTCGCTTCCATTCGATATGTTTCGGCGATAATTATTCATAAGATCTACTGGACAGTGTAATACTGGTCTTATGTATGGTTATGATTATAATATTTTCACTTATTTGTATAAATTTTTTAACACAACAATAAATATAAATGTGAAATATAATTGGTTTTTTATTTTTCATTATACATAAAGTAGCGATAGCCTAGTTGGTTGCGGTACGGACTGTCAAGACGAAAGTCGTATGTTCGAAACCCAAGTGGCATACACCTCTGACTTTTCTAAAGTTATGTGTGTATTAAATGTTAATTATCGCTTGCTTTAACGGTGAAGGAAAACATCGTGAGGAAACCTGCATACCTGAGAATTCTTATAAGAATTTCGAAGGTATGTGAAATCTACCAACCCGCATTAGGCCAGCGTGGTGGACTAAGGCCTAACCCCTCTCATTAGTAGAGAAGGCCCGTGCCCAGCAGTGGGACAATGTATAATACAGGACTAGTATTATTATTTATTTATTATACATACTTTGAAAGACAAACTTTAGATCAATCACATATATTTCTCAGCTGTTCGTACATACATTTGATTTTGGTTTTTTGTTCACTAGTAAATGCATTTTGTTTGAGCTTGCACAGTGAACACACATCGTTCTCTAGCCTCGATATAATGGCATCCGCTTCATTATGATTCAATTTAACCTTTTTATGCACTGGTTCAGAGTCGCTTTCGTTTTCAAATAATGAGTTTATGTCGACTAGTTCGAAGTTGCCACTGCACGACTTTTTCAAAGTTCCAGTGCTAGATTCGATGTTACTTTCAATACATTTGTGACGATATTTATAATCTTTAAGCAGCAATTCTCTCCATTTGTAATTTTTATGTAAAATCCCGTTATTTATAAAACTGTCCCATTCATCCTTAAGTGAATAATCTTCCTTAGTTATGACTTCTATTATTCTATGTAAATGAGGACTGCCTTTATATTCTCTAAGCGTAGAATATAGCTTATATTTCACAACGTCTTGCGTGTCTTGTGATAAATATTTAATCAAGTGTATTAAAATAGATTCAATTGTGTATTTACTATCATCATGGATGCCCAGAGTCATGAATTTGCAAACAATATTAATAAATACTAACTTTAATTCAGTATTTCCTATTTTGACAATTTCAGTGATCACGTGGAGAATCTAAAAGAAAATTTATATATGTTAAAAGTTACAAGGCATATGCTAATTGTGTAATTTGCTTCTTCTTCTTCTTGCTTTAATGGCCTCTGCGGAGGAACAACTCCACAATTTTGCCAATGTCACGTAATAAAAATATTAACTAAGTAAATAAAATTTATGTGATGATGATGATTGATGACAGATGAATGTAATTTGCTTAATATCCAGTCATGTATTATTGACATAACGGCAAGCGGACATATACTGGCAACACTCGCGTTCTTACATGCGAATTTTAACTTTAATATTATGGACATAAGATTGATTTTGGTTTGTATTTACTCCCTACTTATTACCTTTTTCCGAACACCGGTATCATTTTGAGACACGAGAGGATATTTATAAATATGTATTATGTAAAATAAAAGTAACTTGACCAACAGCTCATGTTACTTTTGCATTTTTTTTATTCTGGCGCGGCAAAGTGACCACACTGCGCCTGATGGTAAGCGCAGTGCCGTCCAGATAGAGTATCAAGTAGCGAGAGACAGTCTATCCCCCGCTACTCAACACAATCATGCCGGCCTGCTGTTTAGCTTCTTCACATTACGCCTAAAGGACCCAGGATCATAGGAAGGAGGGAACACGGTAGCTGGCAAACTGTTCCACAGCTTGATGGTGCGGCAAAAATACGAGTTTGCGAACCTCTTGGTTCGGGCCGGGGTAGTAGATACCACGAAGCTGTGGCTTCGCAATCCAGTACGCGTGGTTCTGGTATGGAAGGGAGAGGATGGGATAAGATCAAACAATTCTTCAGAGCATTCGCCATGATACAGATGGTAGAACACGCTAAGCGAGGAAATATCCCTACGCAGCTGTAGCGGCTCCAGGCTGTTACTCACGTCTGCATCATTCACAATGCGGATGGCCCGCCGCTGCAACCCATCCAAGGCATCGAGAAGGTACCTTGCGGAACCGTCCCAGAGGTGCGAGCAGTATTCCATTCCCGGCCGCACCTGCGCTTTATATAAGCGGTAGAGCTGACCAGGCGTGAAAAACCGCCGCACCCTGTTCAGGATTCCGACCCTGCGAGAGGTGGCGGATATTACGCCCTCGATGTGACTCCTTGGATTAAGATGTCAGCGGATATCCATACCTAGGACACTAAGGTCATTCCGCATTGCGAGTGGAACACCCTGAAGAACGGGGATTGAAGAAAACGGAGACTTCTTGCACGAGAACGCGCACACCTGGGTTTTCTTGGCATTAAACTCAACCCGATTCCTGGTACCCCATGATGAGATGAGATCCAAGGTCTGGTTGAGCTCAACGACAAGATCCTCGCGTCTCCTCTCAGTATCCGCCCGGCAACCAGGCGGCTTGCTGCTATAACGCCCATGAACCGTGCTGTCGTCTGCATAGCAATGAATGTTGCCAAGCGACAACATATCATTGATATGCAGAAGAAACAAGGTGGGCGAAATCACAGAACCTTGTTGTACTCCGGCATTTACTGACATGAGCTGCGAAGCGTGTCCATCAACGAGGACACGCATTCTACGCTCATGCAGAAAGCCGGAAATCCACTTGCACAGGTTGTCGAGCAGACCGTATGCCGGGAGCTTGGAGAGAAGGCCACGATGCCAGACCCTATCAAACGCCTTGGCTATGTCGAGACTCACAGCCAGAGCCTCGCCATGCTTGTCAATCGCCTCCCCCCAGTGATGTAATACGAACGCTAGAAGATCACCCGTTGATCGGTTATGACGGAACCCGTATTGGCAGTCATTGATCAACGAGTGATCCTCTAGGTAGCGAACTAATTGGCTGTTTATCAGTCGGTTTATCAGTCGCACCATGACTTTACACATCACTGAGGTTATGGCGATTGGGCGATAATTGTTAGGGTCTGACCGATCACCCTTTTTGGGGATCGGCTGCACATTAGCCTCCTTCCAAGATTCAGGCACAACACCTGAGAGGTAGGACGATCGGTATAGGCGCGTCAGTGCAGGAGACAACTCCGCTGCACACTTTTTGAGAACAAGCGCTGGGATACCATCCGGACCACTGGCCTTCCGGACGTCGAGAGACTGCAGCTCACGCCGCACATCACAATGCCTGATACGGATATAGGCATTGTGTGACCGCAACCGGGCAGCGTAGATGGTAAATGAGCATTGCAGTCCTCGAGTCTCGAATTAGCCGCGAAGAGGTCTGCCAATAAATCGGCCTTCTCCTGCGAGCTATGGCTAGTGTTCCATTTCGATATCTCAGCGGTGGCAGCGAAGGGCGACAGAAATTAGATTGGACGGCCTTAGCCAAGCTCCAATAAGCACGACTGCTTGTTGGGTTATCGGCCAAAGCACATCCAATCTTGGAGACGCTCTGGGCATCCGCTCTAACATACTCCCTCTTGCAAGCCTTGGCAGCATGGTTGTAGGCTGCTTTGAGGGACTTGAGATTGGGTACCTTCTTAGCGCGACCCCTGATCCAAGCGCGATACGCCGTCTGTTTTTTACCAACAGCATCGGCGCATGCACGATTGAACCAGGAGGGTCCTCGGCCCTTGCCTGCGATCTCAGAGGAAGGAATGTAATATTCCATTCCTATTCTGATCTCGCAAGCAATGGCGTCGGCACTCGCTGAACGATCCTTTCCCTCAAAGCAGCGCTGCCGCCAAGGGATGGATGCGAAGTAATCCCGCATACCATCCCAATCTGCCGACGAGTAGTGCCAGACCCTGCGCTTGACCTTCACGGGACGTGGAGGCAAAGCCCAAGGAACCGACGACCCAACCAGGCAGTGATCGGAGGTACCCAGGGGAGCACCAACCGTCACTTTATACCCGGTCGGATGACTCGTAAGCAGTAGGTCCAGCAGAGAGGGCGCATGACTTGCCACATCTGGGATCCTGGTAGGCTGGTCCACCAGCTGTGTTAAGCCATGAGTCAAGGCGAATGCATGAGCAGTTCTGCCAGCATGGTCAGTTTTGGAGGATCCCAACCACAACTCATGGTGTGCGTTGAAGTCCCCCAGAACAACCAATTCCGCTGTTGGGAACTGCTCCTGCGCGTCGTCTGTCGCGTGGCTAATGTAATCAAATAGCCGAGTTGTCTCCACGTCCCCGTCGTGTGACCTGTAAAGGCACACGTAAACCCGACTCTGGGAGCCGAGGTCGACGTGCACCCACAGGGTGGAGAAGGAGGGGTCCTCCATGCAGCGCAGACGGCGACAGCAGACGTCCGACCGAACATACAGGCATACCCCGGCCCTCGGCCTGAAGCTTTCTTCAAGCGAGTAGCCGGGGTAAAGCAAGTATGAAGTATCCGTCGGACTACAAATCTGCGTCTCCGTCAAGAAGAGCAGAGCAGGCCGGGCCGTCTCAAGATGGTGGTGGACGGCATTAAGATTACAATGGAGTCCGCGGATGTTAGCGAACTCCATTGTGAAGGCGGTGGTGGGGTTACGCACCGCTGTAAAACCTGCTCTTTTTGTGTGCACTGACATGGAGTTGTGGGAGGAGGAGGTGAAGAAGCGGTCAAGGGTCTAGTGTCAGGGTAGTCAGAAGGCCGCAACAAGCGCTGGTCCACTAAAAGAGCCGAGAGGAGGTGAGCTGATCCGCCGGACGGAAGGGCCCCCGTACCCTCCCGGGATAGGCCGCCGGGACCCCACATCCGGTCACCAACCGACACGACGGACCCACCCAAGACTATGCGCGGCATGGTGGGGCAGCCTCTCGTGGTGGTAAGCCACGATTGGGCCCCTGTACTGTACCGCGGGCAGCCAGCGGTACCACCGTTTCTACAGGTCTCCCTGGCCGACGGATCAACACGCCTCCAACCGACTGTGAACCGGCTTATACCCGCACGGCCAAACATCGTACCCCAACTCTAGCCCCCCGACGATAACCGGATGTACACTGGCTGATCCCGGAACGCGACACTCTTGCGTGTGCCACTATGGCGGGTTTTTCGCCCTGTGTACGGTGGTTGCTATCCGGGCGGATACGAATATCCTACCACCAGCTTAACATATCTAATATTCACAATGCACAAAATAAATACATACATCACGTCTGTAATATCCGAAGGGGTAGGCAGAGGTGTAACTAGTAGGTACACCAATAATTCGCCGAGCTTATCACCGTCTCATGATGAGATAGGGGCGAGCCTATGATACTGAGTATTTCGTGATAGATTAAACCAATATCACTTCTGCCCGACCCGGGAATCGAACCCGAGACCTCAACACAGCAGTCGTACCGTAATTACAACTGCGCTACCAAGACAGTCAGTAAGTATATACAATCATATCAAAAATATTATTACATACCTACTTTTTCAACTTAATATAAATTGAAATAAATATAAATCTCCAAAGATAAGGAAAAGCAAAATAGGTAAAGCGACAATATGTAAACTTCACAGAAGAGAATTTTAAAGTCAATGTTCTTGAGAAAATATCATAAATCCACTGTCGAAAAGTAAATAGGTTTTTACAAGCAAATTATATGTCACCTGAGGAGAAAACAAGAAGTGACCAAAGCACGATCGAAACATATAGATAAAAAACATTAGAATTAAAAGTAATGATGCAGAAACTCCTATAAATATATTCTATAATACATAAAGGCAACACACATTATCTCTTTAATGTTTCGTTTATCGACGCCATGTTGTATTTCTATGCAGTGTTTAATCTAAACCTAATCTACATTTCATTTACCTAATGGATTTCAATAAAGTAACTCATCTCACCTTCATTAAATGGACACTTTGCAGGCAGTCAATATTTACTATAGTAAATGAGACCAAAGAACTAACGTAGTTGAAATACCACAATATTTCTTTGCTGAAGTCTCTGAATGTTGTTGAATGTACTTTTGGACACACTTTGTTCCAAGCTCTTATTAGGCAAACAACTATATTATTATTCCTTATAGAACATGTGGATGCTAAATCAAATATATTAACCTGAAACGACCAAAATACATTACCAAAGAGATTAAATATTTCTACATACATATACACTCACGCCTGTAATCAACGAAGGGGTAGGCAGAGGTGTAAACAGTACACCCACTTTTCACTGAATTTCGGTCCCATAATCATATCACACCTATAATGTGATAGAGGGCGAGTATATCGCCATACCGGGCACAGATTCCAGATTCCGGGCTAATACTGAGAATTTCTAGATAGAAAAACCCAATATCATTTTACGCGACCCGGGGATCGAACCCGAGACCTCAGCACAGAAATCGTAACGCATGCGCAATTACAACTGCGCCACCGAGGCAGTCTATGTGTGTATAAAATACTTCTATGTTATTATTTTCGTTACAATTTATGTAAAATATCAATTACCAATTTTTCAATTTCGCCACAATCTGCATCGAAACAATTACTGAGTTTTATTTTTAATCTCTCCATCACAACATTTTTTACTTCAATTTTCAATTCTTCTGGCAAGTTCTCTATTCGCAATGAACACCACAGATTGTGATTCATTTCTTCATGTATATTGAATAATTTAAATATCTTAATTTTATCTTCTTTTTCCATGACTTCGAAAAGACCTCTAATTGTATAGCTCAAGTGTATTTTTTGTGGTGAATGTCCAAATAATTTATTTTTTTCCAGCTTTTGGTAGAGTCTACACAATGATGTCAGCTGATTCAGCAAAAGATAGGGAGATATAACTCTAAAAAAATCACATGTCCGAAGATAAAATAAAAAAATAACTGATAATGGATTAATTTATTCATTGTTTTGAACAATATTGTGAAATTTTTACACCTAGATAATATTAATAAGCATTTTTGTATCCGGCACGGCAAAATGTCCACAGATGTGTGGACATTTTGCCGGTGTCAGATTACTCCAAAGGCCGCCATACGGCCAAATATCGTACTCCAACTTTAGACCCCACAAAAACGTGTGCCACTATGGCGGGTTTTACACCCTGTGTACGGTGGTCGCTATCCGGGCAGATATTAATAGCCTACAAAGCAAAAGCATTAGCTAAAGCAGATATTTCCAATCATAAAAAGGACCAAAATTTAACAGTTAAAATATTATAATAGTGTACTATATGATAACTACAATAATATATGAGGCCGTCAGCGCAAAAGTGGCCTTAGCTTGAGACAATGAGTATGAAAATAATGGGATTTGTATATTCATGAATTTTAAATCAACGTACATAAATGCAATTTTTGCAATGCCATCTTGTTATCATCATATTGGCAATTGGTGAAACTAGAGATAGACCGGTTTTGCATAAAATTTTCGCACATTTTAAATCATTTGTAGTACATAGGTCAGATTATGAAAAATTGAGGGTTAGGCCACTTTTGCACTGACAGCCTCATATGTACTATAAATAAACTTATAACTTTGAACGCCGCCCGAGTCGAATTTATCGACCTTTTGAAATATGTAGTTGTAGTAGATTTGTAGATGCGGCTTTTGCGACGCAGATCAGCGATACATAATGTCAGACTAATAACACAATAATAAACAATAACATAGTAAAATGGCGGGTGCGGCTCCGGCGCGAACATTCACCCTAAGCATTTCTTACACACGCCATTGTTATACGGACAGTTCCATTAAGTGTGGAGTTTATTATGGACTGATCACAATGGAATCATTTTGTTGACACATTAATGGCACATTTTACTTCACGCGACCAAAGGTAAATTAACTCATATAAAAAATAGAGCGTCTGTTCAAAGTACAGAATACGTTACAGCATCCATTGTTGACAGCCTCCGTGGCACAGCGGGCGAGTAAGCAGCTGTGAAACGAGAGTGGGTTCGATTCCCGCACCGAGACAAATATTTGAGTGACAGATAGATATTTGGGTCAAAACTATGTGTGTGACTGTTGGGTGTATTTATTTGTATAGTTTGGGAAATAGTCTTACCTGGCCAGAAGTGTCCACGTATCTGCGGAAAACAACGCCGCCGTACAATCACTGCCAAGTATGGAATCCATCATACTCCTTTCTAGAACTGCAAACTCTTCGGCATTAAGCGTTGTGGCGAATGCAACGAAATGTATCAGAAGATTCTCGAACAACCCTCGAGTTTCGGAACTTGATTCAGTTGGAAATTTTAAACCCATGTTCATATGCGCGTGGCCTAAAATTAAATTAATAAACGCAACAGTAATTTTCATCAACCGATTTCAAAAAAAGGAGGAGGTTCTCAGGTTTTTTATGTATGTTCCCCGATTACTCGAAGACGCCTGGACCGATTAGAGAAATTATTTCTTTGTTTAAAAGGGTATACTTCCAAGGTGGTCCCATTGCACCAAGTCAGGATCTGATGATGGGATCACAGAAAAATCGAGGACAACCCTCAAATTTTATAGTGACCCATAATGTGTTTTTTATTGATGTCTGTGTACTTTTTGTGGCTATCATAATATCGTTAACCTCAAGTACCACAAGGAACACAAGGACAAGGTGTGCGGGAAAAGGTAATAATTAAGGAGTAAATACAAGCCAAAATCAATTTTATTTCTATAACATTAAAGCTAAAAATCGCCTGCAATAACGTTCGATATTCCAATGCAATGTCTTTGTGAAATATATTGGTTTGTATACACGTTTCAGAAAATATTGTCGAGTTATTGTCTTCTACATGAGATAGTCCTAACACAAAAAAAACCGTTTTATTTTTTTTCACTCAAGGACCCGCCACAAAAATGACTAGATGGCGCAAATGTCACCTTTTTAGTAAGCAAAAATGCATCTTTCTCCAAACTAGTTTTATTTGCGATGACAGTTTTTCAGAGAATATATAAATATGTTTTATTAACAGATATATTTTTATCTCTCTAAAAATCTATTCTGCCGAGGTCAATAAACCAATAGATAATAAAATAGAGTAATTATGTTATCTAGCGTGAACTTAGTTCTAATACCGGGAATTCTTCAAACTAATCGCCGATAACAATCATCTACATACAAATTATCTAATTATAATCCACTTACAGTGTTCAAATATATTGTATATCACATATATTAACTTGTGTTTAGGGAGGCGCTGATGGTCATCTCTCTGTGGCATTGTAGATTTTATCATTGACATTACGATTATGATGTATCCGAGTATTTTATCTTCGCTTTGAAGTTGACACACATCGTAGTTCAGTAAATGCTAGAAAAAAACGTTTATTCTTGTAAATACATACATTTACACTCACGCCTGTAATCCCGAAGGGGTAGGCGGAGGTGTAACCAGTACACCCACTTTTCGCCGAATTTCCATCCCATGTGATAGGGGGGAAGCCTATCGCCATACTGGGCACAGGTTCCAGACTCCGAATAATATTGAGAATTTATAATAGAAAAACTCCAACCATATCACTTTACCCGACCCGGGGATCGAACCCGGGACCTCAGCACAGCCGTCGTAACGCATGCACAGTTACAACTGCGCCACCGAGGCACTTTTTAATAATCAATATTATTACTAGTTTTATTGTACCACTTCTTCCAGACTGAATCTGTATCGTGGGTAGGTATATTAACAACTACGAGGAACTACGGTTCCCCCGGAACAAATGTCTGTCCTTCACATTTGTCTCGGTGCGAGAATCGAACCCACAGCCTCTCGTTTCACAGCCGGCTGCTACCCGCTGCGCGCGTGGGCTGACTACATATACACATGATAGCTATTGTAAATATGGTATGATGCGGTTTTATCACATGAACACTACAAGGTCTGTTTAAACACCTTATTAAATAAAATTCAATACAAATAATAATATACGTACATTATTAAATGTGATGTCTGAAAACAGCTGTTTAAGTAACAGCTCAATGGGATGAAACACGTTCATATTCATTATATTCAGAAACTGCGGTGACCTCTCTGAATCTATTTCAAGGACAGCACTGTTGTTTCTAAAAAAGGTGGTTTTAACAATATCACACAAGTTTTAAGGCTTAATAGGGTATTTTAGGTTTTAAGCAATGTTACATTAAATAAATAATGTTAACAAATCTCTAGACTTTCGCATAAATTATTAAAAAGTGAAAAGAAAAAAATTTCCTATAATCAAATCAAAAGTTTTATTTCATAAGCCCTACATGGCGCTGAATATCGACATTTGGCAGACACAAATAAAAACCACACACATACGCCTGTAATCCCCGAAGGGGTAGGCACAGGTGTACCAGTACACCCATTTTTCGCCGAACTTATTACGATGCCATAATGTGATAGGAGGCGAGCCTACCGTCATACCGAGCACAACTCCAGACTCCGGGCTGGTACTGAGTATTTCTAAATAGGAATACCCAAAACCATTTACCCGATCCGGGGATCGAACCAATAACCTCAGCAAAGCAGTCGCATGCGCAATTACAACTGCGCCACCCAGGCAGTATATGTAAATGTTATAAATTATTATGTGTATTTATGTTATTATATGTAGCAATAGCAAATTATAAGCAATCCCCTTTTATTCTTGTACAAATATTTTAAAATTATTATGTCCATAATATAATTCAAATATTTGCTTACACAAATAAACCCAGAACCTAATTTTAATTATGAAGACAATACTATGTTTTTCTTATAATAGTTTCACATATAGGTATCAATCAAATGCTACTTACGAGTATATGTAAAGTAGTAAATCAAACACTTTCTGGTGATCTTTCAAAGTCGCATGTTTAAAGATGCTACAAATCTTCAGTAATATCTTGATCGAAAAACTCGTCACTTTAAGTGACCTCAGAATAATCTTTTCCTCTTGATCTTTCTACAAATAATAATAAAACTGGTTTTAAAACAATGGCAGTTTATATAATGTTAAACAGTGGGGATATTATAAAAGTGTTAAATGCCTCATCTGGTTTAACAAACAGAACATTTATGTATGACAATGTCTGAAAAACATTATGTAACTTTCTTTTTTATCATTAATATAACTCAAGCTTACGTCTTATGTTCAAAAGGGTAGGCAGGGGTTTTTGCCAAATTATTTTGTCCTATGATGCGATAGAGACTTATGACAATAGAAGGCACATTTTAAAGAACCTGAACAAATTACACAAAGTGATTGGCTTAATCTAGGTATCCACCAGAATTAAAATAATGATAAATTTGTATGAAAAATTCTTCAGAACATTGTTTAACTTAGTATAGCCATAAACTACACTGTACATTGCATTTTTATATTATCTGCTAATCCTTGCGGTAGTAGTATAAAATTATAGTTCAACTAAGGTAAGGATATTCACACTTACATAATATGATGGGTGAACTATGGATACATAACTTGTATCAATAACAAACCCTTCAAGGAAACAAGTATGTGCCATAATTTTATACATACATACACACTCACGACTGTAAACCCCGAAAGGGTTGGCAGAGGTGTAAGTAGTTTCGCCGAACTTATTACCGTTCCATGATGTGATAGCCGAATGGGGCCGAGCTTAAAACCATATCTGCCACAATTTCAAAGTCCAAAATGATACTGTGTATTTTGTGATAGAAAAACCCAATATCCATTTTACCCGACCCGGCAATCGAATCCGAGTCCTCAGCACAGCAGTCGTACCGCGTACGCAATTAAAGCTGTCACCAAGGCAGTTATTATTTTTTTATATTTAATAAACAAGAAAAATCTCACTATAATTTATCTGAACAATAATAACATCCATTGTAATATTATATACTTCATTCATAGATTAACACACCTCCAAAGCAGTTTTGATGTTGTTTTGAATCATTTCAGAGAGAATACCTAAACTGTTATTATAAATATTTTTCTCCAGCAGCACATTTGAATATTTTTCACATATAGCAGTGAACGCTTTCCATTGTTCTGCCATTGTTTTCACATCTAATGTTTGAGCTATGTCACCGATTTTCAAGTTTATGTCTAGAGCTGTAAATAACAAGGTTATAATCAGTATGGAAGTTCTGAAATAATACTCTGAGTAAAAAAAAACATAATTTATAAACAATTTCTTAAGTTTACTGAAATATTATATTAAAAAAAACTTATACATTTTATTGCTGTTAGTACTATCTTTGTAGTCCTGATGTTTCATAACATAAATCAACTATACTATTGAATTATTACATATTATACAATATGGGGTGGATTGTCCTGTCCTTAATAGTTTCATAAAAATTGTTTTATTTCAATTATAACAACCAACATTAAAAATCTATACATACTATCTGAAAGGATGTCCACATCTTCATTTTCAGTTAAATCAAAAACGAAATGTTTTTCTATTACCATTAAATAAGTGAGTTGTAATTCGTGACAAGTGCGGAATAAATCTTTGAGCTGTTTCTCCACATTACTTAAGTAAGGTCCATAAAGATATTCACTGTAAATTAAAACATATATAAACTTAACTTCAATTTGTAGAAATAAATTATATGTGTACGACTATTGAGTGTTACTTTATTTATTAACTTATTAATAATTATCCCAAACATATAAGAAAACAGAACATGGGAGGGGAAGCAGGGGATATTTGAATGTCAATATTTTTTTTATATCAATTGTGTCAACTATTTTTTTATTTTTATTTGTTATAGATACTGTTTATTTAGTTTGCTTTTACCTTTCACTACATTTCATAATCTAAATATAACCGTCATATCTTTTGTAAGACAAATTAAAGTGCAATTTGACCTATGTCTAATTAGAGTATTGAGTAGAGAGAGACTGCTTCTTCACACTACACCATGGGCAAGAAGGTGAAGAAGCGGGGGAGGGTCTAGTCAGAGCACTGACATAATGTTCTTACAGGAACAGTACAAAACATTGTACCCAACTCTAGACCCCTGACAAAACCGGATGTACGGTACGGAGCCGGGAACGCGACACACTTGCGTGTGCTACTATGGCGGGTTTTACACCCTGTGTATGGTGGTCATATCCCAGCGGATAAGAATAACCCACCACCAGCATGTGTTAGCATAAATTAGGTACAATGAGAATGATTATAATTGTGGTAACATCTACAAACCTGTCTTTACAATGCATGAATATCTTCAAAATAATATCACATGTAGCAGTGGGAAATGTCTTCATTCTCTGACATGTCATGGAAACAGATTCAATTACAGTTTTGATGAAATCAGATAACATTTGTAGCAAGGAGACAGCATCATTCATGTACTCTGCCACTTTGTTGATTTGTATATCTGTGTCTGATAATATGCTTATAATGAGATCCAGGGCCTGTGAAGATTGTTCATTATTTTCAATTCAACTGTTCAGAGATTTATTGTTATTCTGAGTGAATGTAAGTTGTATTACACTACGAAATCTTAATCTTGTTAAAAGTGAAGTTCTAGCTATAATTAAACAAAATAATATCGAAATAATTACCTGAGAAATACAATTATGACAATCTTCCAACAAAGACGTAAAATATACAGAAAACGTAGACTTTTTTATTTCTTTTCGACTCTCAGAACTTAAAGCTAATTTAGTATTGGTTATAAGTGTTTCATACGGAATAGAATCCATCTGAAAATAACTGTTAAAGAAATTACTAAGATATATTGAATACTTTGCCGGTAAAGCATTATGCTAAAAACTAAACAAAACATTTTAAACAAAGGATACAATCATAGAGTTGCTATAAGAAATTTCTGTTTCAGAGAAAAAATCTGAGCTTTGAGACTCATCCATTGTAAATTATTTATTTAAAGCTGATTATAAACTTTATGGATAACTGAAACAAATAATTGCATCAAAAGAAGTCAGTCCATTCCCTTCCCGCTAAAAGTTTATCGGCTGTAAATTTTTTAAAACGTTTGTTGTGATTTTTTTTATTCGTCCAAAGGACAGGCTATAGTCAATCGACCATACTGCCTAGTCTTACGTTTAAACTTTTGTTGTGACATTTTGTATGGAGATTGGAGACCAGAGTATAAGGAGTAGTAGTGTTCAAAGTTGCTATAAGGCAAAAACATGCAATATTTTTTAAACATGTGCCACCGCGCCGCGCCCCCTGGCTTGCTACTTGCCTTTGCCTTTTTCACGACTAAATGGCTAACTATTGGATTGTTATTAAATTTGACAAGAAGATAGATTATATCCTGGACATAGTCTTTTTGTTGTCTCAAAAAAAATCGTGACAGGGTTGAAAATGGACGATTGTCATTGTTATAATATTATAAATGCGAATGTAGTGATGGTCAACTCGAGTTAGTAACTCGAGTTGCGCTTAGATCGAGTTGACTCGAGTTGAATTCTTCCTAAGTCGAGTTGGATTGCTACGGTACATGAAGAAGCGAACTATTCGACGCACTCACTCTGTCTCATTCTTATTCGCGCGCAGCGATCATTTGTGATTGACTCAATGGTGTGACTATATTCATTAGGCTAGACTGCGTCGGTGGCGCCGTTGTAATTGCGCATACGTTACGACTGCTGTGCTGAGGTCTCGAGTTCGAGCCCCAGGTCGGGTAAAGTGATATTGGGTTTTTCTATCTAGAAATTCTCAGTATTATCCCGGAGTCTGGAATTTGTGCCCGGCATGGGAATAGACTCACCCCCTATCACATTATGGGACCGAAATAACTTCGGCGATAAGTGGGTGTACATGTTACACCTCTGCCTACCCCTTCCGGGATTACAGGCGTGAGTGTATATGTATGCTACAGACATATTTTTATGTCACTGACACTTAAAGTCACTTCAGTGCAGATTTGAGATAAATTTTTGAGTGCCGGTAATGCAATGTAATTGTTTTATCAACAATTATCATAAAACTGCTTCAAAAATAGATCAACAATAGAATGTATCACCCATAAAACATAAAACGCGCAATGAAATCACTCGAAGAAACTATGTTTACTTGCGTGTGACGTCACCAGAGTTGCAACCAATCACAGAGTGTTCACATCTCATATAAAATAAAAAAAAATGTATTTTATTGTTTAATTTGCAAAAAATATACATTATTTTGTTTAAAATTAAGTGAAATATGGTTTTTTAAGCTATTGTCTAACAGGATGACCACAATTTGCAGTGTATTTTCAATGTTGTCAAATAGCCTATTGTGTGATTTAACGTAAGACTAGGCACTATGGTCGATTGACTATAGCCTGTCCTATGGACGACTAAAAAAAAATATTATGTCATGTCAATTGTCAAATTTTCACGTGGGTGAACCTCGCGCATTGTGTACCTACATTATCATTTATCACACGAGGCCGGCTGTTTACGAGAGGATAATTTGCAATATATTACTCCAAATTTCTGGTAATGATAGCTAAGACATGAAAAATGGCTTTGTGCGACATCCGACTGGCTCTTAAGACCATTGCAAACATAACAAACACTTCAGAACTTGCTAAATCGTGTCGAGAACTTCAGGTTAGTATTTTTAAAATGTAAACATTGTTTTTTAACACGTAGATGCATATTTTCTGTTAAATATATTGCCTAAGAAGAAAAAGAAAAAGGATCTCACATGTTCATACAAAAAAAGAACAGTCAATAACTGTTTCTAATAAGCATATCGTGTGAATGTATGAACAAGTGTTTTTATTGAACTTTGTCTGAAAAAAAAATTGCTTTATTAATTTTATGAAATGCTTAAATACAATATAATTTTCTGTCACATGTCACATTAATAGTATCTAAAAAAACTCACAACAGTCATGTTAGAAAGCAAAATGCTAAACTTACAGCACTTATTTATTTCTTGACAGCCTTCGTGGTTCAGCGGGCGAGTAGCTGGCTGTAAAACTAGAGGCTGTGGGTTCGATTCCCACACCAAGACAAATATTTGTGTGATAGATAGATATGTGTCTAGTAGAGATATGATTCTGGGTGTTGTGGGACTGTAGTCTGTCATAGTTCTTTTTACCCACATTACATGTTTTACCTAATGTGGGTTGATAACTATGTTTGTGACTGTTGGGTGTATTTATTAATTTATTTATTACAAACCATGATATCCTTCACTTTTTAATATCTGTGTATATTCCCCATGCTTATATTATTTCCAGAGCTCTGAATTAAAAGATATTATCAAGAAATTATCTGAATTTATTTTGAAAGTGGAGGATGCTTTATTATTCAAACAGTACTTATCAAACATCCTTCTTGCATTGGTGTCAACAAGAATACCTTTAAAAACGGTATTTTCAAATCAACAATTTGATACATGTAGTGATGCTGAGAAGATAAACCACTTGGAGTATTCCATTGCTTTGGCTGTATTGAGTGATCATCCAGATGTATTGCAGTAAGTACACTACCGAATTTATTATGGTCCCATAATGTGATAAGCAACGATAGCCTAGTTGGTTGCGGTACAGACTGTCAAGACGAAAGTCGTAGGTTCGATACCCAAGTGGCATACACCTCTGACTTTTCTAAAGTTATGTGTGTATTCATTGTAAATTATTGCTTGCTTTAACGGCGAAGGAAAACATCGTGAGGAAACCTGCATATCTGAGAATTTTTCAAAGGTATGAGAAGTCTGCCAACCCGCATTAGGCCAGCGTGGTGGACTAAGGCCTAACCCCCCTCTCATTAGTAGAGGAGGCCCGTGCCCAGCAGTGGGACAATGTTTAATACAAGGCTAGTATTATTATTATTTTTATATTACTTTTTTTAAAGTTTCTCTCTTCCTAAAGAGGTGATTTACGTTTCCCGCGGGCTTTTGGCCAAGCGGAAAACATTAATGAAAAAGGTGAATACAAATGGGGTTATTAATTTGTTATTGATCTATTGATAAAAACTTTCTAACTATTCTACATGTGTTTAATATAACTGTTTTTTGTAACTGTATGTATGTGAGAGGATGCATATCAAGGGTTTTTAGACTATTGTGTAATGTATGTGGAATGACACCTGTGGATGAGATGATGATAGGTATCGTTTTAACTGTTTGGGCTTGCCATTGTGTTTTGAGTTCAATTGCTAAATCTGTATACTTGGCTAACTTGTCTGTAAAGGTCGAAGCAAGGTTATGAGTGTTGGGTATTGCGATGTCTATAAGGTATACAAGTCTTTTCTTCTTATCATAGAAAGTGATATCTGGTCGGTTGTAATGAATTGTTTTGTCTGTTATTATCGTCCTGTCCCAATACATCTTGTAGTCTGGTGTATCTATTATAACTTGTGGTGTATATTTGTAATAAGGTGTTTTATCTTTAGGCCATATTTGAAAGCGATTTTTTGATGTATGATGGCTGAAACTTGGTCGTGACGGTGTTTATAATCGGTTTGGGTGATTGACTGGCAGGCTCCAGTAATGTGTTGTATAGTTTCAGATGAATGGTGACAGTGACGACATAGATCCGAAGTAAACCTACTATCTTTAATAATGAATTTCCTATAGTTTTTCGTATCGATTATCTGATCCTGGATAGCTATTATAAACCCCTCAGTTTCCGGGAACAATTCGCCTCGCTTGAGCCATGCGTTCGACGCAATTTTGTCGACGTTGGGGTTGTTCAAGTCGAGGTAATGTCGCCCGTGTAGGGATTTCTGTCTCCATTTATCTAATTTTTGTTGCATTGTTGTAATAGATTCGTTCTTCTGTGTTAAAATATCCTGTAGATTTAGTGGGGTAAGCTTCTGGTCGCTATTTACTATACATAAATGTAATTGAGATCTCTGTGATTGGTTGTGGAAGAATGATCTGAGTGAAATTATTTGCTTGTTATGTAAATTTGTAATGTCAATGATTGCTCGTCCTCCTTCATGCTTGGGGAGAGTCAATCTTTCTACGCAAGATTTGGGATGGTGTTTTCTGTATTTTGTTAAGTGTGTGTTTATTAAGCGTTGTTGTTTTTTTAAGTCTGTCTGTGACCACTGAATGATACCGAACGAGTAGGTGAGTATTGGTATTGCGTACGTATTTATAGCTTTGATGGTATTTCTAGAGTTTAAATGTAAATTTAACAATTTGTGTAATCTAGACTTAAACTTTTGTGTGAGTGTGGTCTTCGTTTCCTTTTGGTGAATTTGTCTTGTTTGCTGATATCCTAAATATTTGTATCCTGTAATATTGTCTACGGGGTCTATTCGTTCGACATCATTCAGTTGATAAGAGTTATTTTCTACGCGTCCTGCTCGTACAGATTGAATTTTGCATTTATCTAGGCCAAAAGTCATGCATATATCTTTTGAAAATTGTTGCGTGATGTCAATTAATTTATTTAGGTTTTCTAAGCTATTAGCATAAAGTTTTATGTCATCCATGTACATTAGATGGCTGAGGGAGTATTGCGTGTTATTGTAATGTATTTTGTATCCACAATCGCTATTGTTTAATAGGCTTGACAAAGGGTTAAGCGCGAGACAAAACCAGAGAGGACTTAAGGTATCACCTTGAAAAATACCTCTGCATATTTGAATTGGGTCTGTTTCTAACATACAGTTGTTTTTTTCCGATTTAAGTATAGTTGACCATTTAGACATTGATGTTTTTAGAAACTGAACTACTGTGGGGTGTACCTTATAATGTTCTAGAATATATATCAACTAAGTATGTGGCACGGAGTCAAACGCCTTTTGATAGTCTACGTACAAAGTGTAAATATTATTTTTATTTCGGAATGCTTGTTTGGAGACTACTGCATCAATAACTAGTTGTTCTTTACAACCTTTACTCTTTCTTCGGCAGCCTTTCTGCTCTTCAGCCAGTATGTTCTGGTTTTCTGCATGGTTATAAATTAGTTCACTGATACATGACGTAATGATTTTATATAAGCTTTGTAAGCATGTAATGGGTCGGTATTTGGCTGGATTTTTAGGATCTAGTTTGTCTTTTGGTAGCATGTAAGTAATTCCTTGGGTTAAGTAGTTTGGTAACGTTTCAGGAGATTTTATAAATGTATTGATATGAGAGAGTAGCAGTAGATGTGTGCATGTAAATTTTTTATACCAAAAGTTGTGTATATTATCTGAACCTGTGGCTTTCCAGTTGTGCAATTTACCTATTACTGTTTTTAACAAATCTAGACTAATTTCTTCAAATTCCATGGGGGGTATGTCAATTTGAGCATTTTTGTCTGCTTTAATCCAGTCAGTGTCTGTATGTTCCACAGGCCTAGACCAAATATTGGACCAATATTGACGGAAGCTATCAGGTTCAGGTAGTTCTGAGTTTAAATGTCTCGTGTCATTGTTGTGTTCATTTGATAAAGATCTATAAAACCCTTTTTCATTGCTGCTGAAATATTTATTTTGGGTTTTTCTTAGGGTGGTCATTTTGTATCTTCGCAGTCTGCTAGCAAGAGCGTTCAGTTTTTGTTTTAGTGTATCAAGAAAATGTGAGAGGTCTGTGTTTTCTGTTTCATGTTTCGAGTGTATTTTATGCCTTGTTTTTATGTCAATTATTTCTCGTTTTAGGCTATCATTGTTGTTTCCATTTATGTACGCTGTAAGTTTTCCTATCTGAGATCTCAAAGTTTCTATGCGATTTTGTAAAGGTCTATCAAGCTAGCAGTGAAAAGTTAGCAGAAACATTTGAAACTTATTTAGGAATTAGTTGCTAATTAGTTGCTAATTAGTTGCTGCTATTTCGATTTTGTTGCTCAAACCAGTTCCTCAGAAATCGAGTCACTGCTATCTTTCACATAAGCTAGCAGTAAAATAATGAAGTGAGCACATATTGAGTCGGATATTGGGCCTGAATTTGTTGCTAATTTGTTGCTGTAAGATAGTATAAAAATATTGAAAAAATATTATATATTTAAAATTTTTTTTATTTTTTTTTATTTTTTTATGTCGATTTTTTCCGCTTATGACAGCGGTTGTTTTTGTTGCTGGGCGGCACAATATCTATGAAGGTGCACAGGACCAGCAACTAATTAGCAACAAAAATTCTGCTGAATACTTAACCCGTAATCAAGGTCATTAAGGAAAAATTTAATTTTTTCCGATTATGACAGCGGTGGATTTTGTTGCTGGGCGGCACAATATCTACGAAGGTGCACCGGACCAGCAACTAATTAGCAACAAAAATTCTGCTGAACATTTAAGCCGTTATCAAGGTCATTAAGGAAAAATGTAATTTTTTACCGGTTATGACAGCGGTGGATTTTGTTGCTGGGCGGCACAATATCTACGAAGGTGCACCGGACCAGCAACTAATTAGCAACAAAAATTCTGCTGAACATTTAAGCCGTTATCAAGGTCATTAAGGAAAAATTTAATTTTTTGCCGGTTATGACAGCGGTGGATTTTGTTGCTGGGTGGCACAATATCTACGAAGGTGCACTGGACCAGCAACTAATTAGCAACAAAAATTCTGCTGAATACTTAATCCGTAATCAAGGTCATTAAGGAAAAATTTAATTTTTTCCGATTATGACAGCGGTGGATTTTGTTGCTGGGCGGCACAATATCTACGAAGGTGCACCGGACTAGCAACAAAAATTCTGCTGAATACTTAACCCGTAATCAAGGCCATTAAGGAAAAATTTCATTTTTTCCGATTATGACAGCGGTGGATTTTGTTGCTGGGCGGCACAATATCTACGAAGGTGCACCGGACCAAAAACTAATTAGCAACAAAAATTCTGCTGAACATTTAAGCCGTTATCAAGGTCATTAAGGAAAAATTTAATTTTTTTCCGGTTATGACAGCGGTGGATTTTGTTGCTGGGTGGCACAATATCTATGAAAGTGCACCGGACCAGCAAGTAATTAGCAACAAAAATTCTGCTGAATACTTAACCCTTTATCAAGGTCATTAAGGAAAAATTTAATTTTTCCGATTATCACAGCGGTGGATTTTGTTTGGTTAACGACCTTGATAACGGGTTAAATGTTCAGCAGAATTTTGTTGCTAATTAGTTGCTGGTCCGGTGCACCTTCGTAGATATTGTGCCGCCCAGCAACAAAATCCACCGCTGTCATAATCGGAAAAAATGAAATTTTTCTTTAATGACCTTGATTACGGGTTAAGTATTCAGCAGAATTTTTGTTGCTATTTAGTTGCTGGTCCGGTGCACTTTCATAGATATTGTGCCACCCAGCAACAAAATCCACCGCTGTCATAACCGGCAAAAAATTACATTTTTCCTTAATGACCTTGATAACGGCTTAAATGTTCAGCAGAATTTTTGTTGCTAATTAGTTGCTGGTCCGGTGCACTTTCATAGATATTGTGCCAGCCAGCAACAAAATCCACCGCTGTCATAACCGGCAAAAAATTAAATTTTTCCTTAATGACGTTGATAACGGCTTAAATGTTCAGCAGAATTTTTGTTGCTAATTAGTTGCTGGTCCGGTGCACTTTCAAAGATATTGTGCCGCCCAGCAACAAAATCCACCGCTGTCATAACCGGCAAAAAATTACATTTTTCCTTAATGACCTTGATAACGGCTTTAATGTTCAGCAGAATTTTTGTTGCTAATTAGTTGCTGGTCTGGTGCACCTTCGTTGATATTGTGCCGCCCAGCAACAAAATCCACCGCTGTCATAACCGGAAAAAAATTACATTTTTCCTTAATGACCTTGATAACGGCTTAAATGTTCAGCAGAATTTTTGTTGCTAATTAGTTGCTGGTCCGGTATACTTTCATAGATATTGTGCCAGCCAGCAACAAAATCCACCGCTGTCATAACCGGCAAAAAATTAAATTTTTCCTTAATGACGTTGATAACGGCTTAAATGTTCAGCAGAATTTTTGTTGCTAATTAGTTGCTGGTCCGGTGCACTTTCAAAGATATTGTGCCGCCCAGCAACAAAATCCACCGCTGTCATAACCGGCAAAAAATTACATTTTTCCTTAATGACCTTGATAACGGCTTAAATGTTCAGCAGAATTTTTGTTGCTAATTAGTTGCTGGTCCGGTGCACCTTCGTAGATATTGTGCTGCCCAGCAACAAAATCCACCGCTGTAATAACCAGCAAAAAATTACATTTTTCCTTAATGACCTTGATAACGGCTTAAATGTTCAGCAGAATTTTTATTGCTAATTAGTTGCTGGTCCGGTGCACTTTCATAGATATTGTGCCGCCCAGCAACAAAATCCACCGCTGTCATAACCGGCAAAAAATTACATTTTTCCTTAATGCCTTGATAACGGCTTAAATGTTCAGCAGAATTTTTGTTGCTAATTAGTTGCTGGTCCGGTGCACTTTCAAAGATATTGTGCCGCCCAGCAACAAAATCCACCGCTGTCATAACCGGCAAAAAATTACATTTTTCCTTAATGACCTTGATAACGGCTTAAATGTTCAGCAGAATTTTTGTTGCTAATTAGTTGCTGGTCCGGTGCACCTTCGTAGATATTGTGCCGCCCAGCAACAAAATCCACCGCTGTCATAACCGGCAACAAATTTCATTTTTCCTTAATGACCTTGATAACGGCTTAAATGTTCAGCAGAATTTTTGTTGCTAATTAGTTGCTGGTCCTGTGCACCTTCATAGATATTGTGCCGCCCAGCAACAAAAACAACCGCTGTCATAAGCGGAAAAAATCGACATAAAAAAATTAAAAAAAAAATTTTTTTTTTTAAATACAGTGTAAACTCCATGTAACGTCACTCTATTTAACGACAAACTCTCTTAAGCGTCGAAATCAATTGGCTTTGGTTGGTTTAGCTTGTTTTTCATACAATGTTTCACTCTATATAGCATTACACCCACTCTCAATAACGACAACAATTAAGTTGCTAAAATTAGTAAAAACTGCGCAGCTGTGTACGATCTATTGTCGCTTTATTATCCTAGCCCGCAATAAACTCGACTGTCGGCATCATGCATACCGAACTTTCTAAGAAATTCATTCTTTTGTTTACAAATTGGGATTGCTTGCACGTGTAGACTGTTATTGACCATGATTCATAACTAGGAGTCATGGATTATCTATACCTTATCATATTCTTAGTTGCTCACAAACTTGCAAACTGTAAACATGGCTACTAAAAGAAAATCACTGTGTATTGACGAAAAAGTTTTACTGATACGCGCAATAGAAACGGGAGAGAAGATAAGTGATGTTGGCAAACGCTTTGGATTTAGTCGCTCTACCGTGTCCACAATATGGAAAAATAAAGAAAAAATCCTCCACGCTGCGGGCGAGGGAAAATCTTCCAAAAAATTAAAGAAACCTATATACGAAGATTTGGATAAAGCTGTACTATCATGGTTTCATCGACAGCGCCAGAATAATATGCCTATCTCGGGGCCGCTCGTGAAAGCTAAGGCGGAGAATTTTGCTGCTGAACTTGGTTTAACTTCTTTCAAAGCATCAGAAGGATGGCTCGGAAAATTCAAGCAGCGTCATCATATCAACTATGGTAAAATAAGAAGAAAAGAAGTGACACCCACAACTATACAGCACTCTTTTCGACATGCTGGACTTTGTACCAATTCTACGAGTGATGAGGTGGAAACAGAATCTGAGTTTGAAAGCGACGACGACCTTCCATTAACTGAGTGGATTCAACAATTCAACATGGCAGGAAATACGGTAAATCTTCAAACCTACATTGAAGTGGACGACCGCCTGCTTACAACGGCTTCACTCACAGACGAAGAAATTTTGGATTCAGTGAGAAAAACTGAGGATCAAGAACAAGGTGATGAAGAAGATGAGACGGATGAGCCTGAGCTTCCGCCGAGCATTAAAGAAGCTCTGGAAGCAGCAAAATTATTGGAAAAATATTTCCTTTATAACCAAGATGCCTCAGTATTGCTAGATATTAATAAAATAACTAAAAAAATACAACAAAATTACTGGTGCAGCAAAAAACGTCAGACAAAAATAACAGACTATACTCAATAGCGTTCAAATAACATTCTTTTTTATGCACATAACTACTAACAATAGTCAGAAATAAACTTTTTATTTTTCTAATTCTGATGTTTCTTCTCTCCATTTAACGACAACTCTCTATAACGCCATAAAATGCACAGTCCCTTCAGTGTCGCTATATAGAGTTTACACTGTATATAATATTTTTTCAATATTTTTATACTATCTTACAGCAACAAATTAGCAACAAATTCAGGCCCAATATCCGACTCAATATGTGCTCACTTCATTATTTTACTGCTAGCTTATGTGAAAGATAGCAGTGACTCGATTTCTGAGGAACTGGTTTGAGCAACAAAATCGAAATAGCAGCAACTAATTAGCAACTAATTAGCAACTAATTCCTAAATAAGTTTCAAATGTTTCTGCTAACTTTTCACTGCTAGCTTGATAGACCTATTTTGTAACCTTCTTTGCCATGAAGGAATTGAATTTAGATGGGCTGGACCTTCTTGAGTGGATCTTATTTTTGAACCATTATGTTTTGCAGCAGTCAAAGCGGCACAATACAGAGTAGTATGTAGTGTTTGGAAATTGATCTCCGAATGTATGTATTTAGGTAAAACTGATTCGTTGAGATAGTGAATTATTGCTGCAAGTTTTTTAGTTGATCTTTGTTTAGGTATGTAAGGTCTGTTTGTCGCGCAAGTGTGTTCGTAATCAGAAATGGCTTGTGCAAAGGTCTCATCTATATCTTTTTTGTTATCAAGAAGAAGATTTTGTGGTGAGTTCTTAACTATTCCTAGGTGGTTCACAGTTTGATCATGCTGTGTGTTATGTGTTTGAGATAAAGTTTGGTTTGTAATGTTATGTACTTCGATCGTTTCTCCTTCTTGGGTGTTCTGGGTGGTATTTTGGTTAGTTATCTGCTTTGATAACTCAGAAACTACTTCATTTCGTATCATCTGCATTTGGTGTTCAGAGAGCAACCTATTATTTTTTATAACACGAAGTTGATCAGATATTCTTTGCTCTGATAAGTGTGGGAATTCTGTAGTAAAAGCTTGGTGTAATAACTGTCTAAATCCTGTCCTATTAGTTTCTAAATTTGTAATTTTGTAATAGTTGCGTAGAATACTTTGGTTTAGGTTCTGTGTCCATCTCATTCTTTGTCTGGTATTAGTCTGGCTGATTACTATTATATTATGCGTGGTGTTATGTTGAGTAGTCTTTTGTGTGTTGAGATATAATTGTGCTTCTTGTTTTATTTCTTTTATCTTCTTATCGGAGAGTTTGTTACGTATTATAGATCTCCTTTGATCGCCTATTCTCTGTCTACTAACTTGTATATTTGGGTATTGTTTTGAAAATTCTTCATGAAGATGTGCTACATATGATGTGGTATCTGTTTCAAGTGAAGTAAGTATATAATATGAACGCAAGATGAATATGTTCATTTCGTCATTCCATTTAATGCGTGTACGATTAACCTCAACGGGTACAGATTGTTCGGCATGAATAGCCTCCTGTACAACGTCTTCGGTTGATGAGCGAGATGATGATGGTGAATGGATCAGATAGGATAATGGAGATGAGGGGGCTGATGGAAATAGAGATTTTGGTGATGATGATAATGATGATGGATGATCGTCGGCTGTACCATATTCTTCGACGAGGGCCCGCCTGTTCAACCCCACGTCGCCGATGGACCGTATACTGCTACATCCAGCATCGGCTCCAGATGCACCCCGGCGACCCCCGGGTAGCGACCGTAAATTATACCTTCTATTATTCATTTTCATAAGAGTTTTGGGACCGTTGGTTTGGGAAGGGTGTATACACTCTGATGTTTTTGAGTGTTTCTATATAGTACCTATCTTCAACCCGTAAGCCCCCCCACCACGACAAGGTGGTCCCGCGGGGGGGGGGGGACAAGGTGGTCCCGCGGGGGGGTTATTATTATTATTATTAATGTGATAAGGGGCGAGCCTATGACCACACTGGGCTGAATTCTAGACCCCAGGCTGATACTGAGTAATTCTTATTAGAAAAAGCCAATATAATTTTTACTGGGGGATCAAACCGTAGTAGAACACTGCACAGCAGTTGTACCGCATACATAAACTAAGATATAGCATGAGTTAGATATTTTCAACCAATCTAAAAGAGCTTTAAAGTTATAGGCCATTCATATAGTTTTATCAATGATCATTTTAACAATAAGCTTAAAAACTATATAGAGTGAAGAACAAATTGTGCAGTTTGACATAATTGAGCAATCATATTTTCCTTCCATACCATACTTTATGTGGATGGCACTGTACTTACAATCATCTGCAGTGTAGCCACTTTTCTGAATCAGAGTAAAAATAAAAGAATGTGTCATAATAACAGTAAATACACCCATCAGTCACACACATAGTTCTGACCCCACACGAGTAAAACCAGTATTGTGTGTATCAATAACTATGAGAGCTTACATTCCCTCAACACTCAGACCTAAAACAAATATCTGTCTGTCACTCACATTTGTCTTGGTGCAGGAATCAAACCCATGTATTCTCGTTTCACAGCTGGCAACTTGCCCCCTGCGCCATGGAGGCGCAATGTTTATTAAGCTGGTTTACGTAATATAATACGTAAAAGTTAAACCGTATAATTATATTGTGTTTGACAAGAAATTCATCTATATTTTTAGGTATGCTCTCAAATACTTCGACATCAATAAAGTACCTCCATTTGAAGTGTTTATACATCATGAAGATTCATATAATGTGGCTCCAAAGAAAAGGAGATTACTTGATTGCCGTCAGAAGATTACGGATAAACAGATAGTGACATGTTGTTATAAATTGCTCACTAAGGTACCTAATGAACTGGCAATGAAATGGGACTGGACAAAGTTTGTCAGTAACTTTAGTAACCATGAAAATGCTGACATTAGATGGTAATTAATAGATATTTTAATAAAAAAATTGTACAAAAAGATCACCTTTTATGTTGAATATGTATTAACATCTTGGAGGAACTTAGGCTAGTGTCATTATAGTAGTTTAAACACCAGCATGCAATGTAAAAATTTACTAGCAACATTGTTAACCAGAACTTGTGAGAGTCCTGGTTTTTTTAAACATTTTGTATTAGATTTCGATTTTGTATTAGATTACCTATAATTAACATTTCATACATGTACTAAGTATAAGTTATGGACTAAGCACCTTTCAATATAATATAATTCAACATTTTAAGTCAGATATATAAAACATATTACATGTCCCTTGTGTAATGAAATTAATAAATGTATATTTTTTTTCTTTTAGGATGGTAAAAGAATGTATGGTGATATTGACAAATATGACTGAAGCTCAATCAAAGATACTATCGAGAAATCTCAACATATCACCACTAGAGTCATTGCATTGTGTCAATGCTCAAAAACAAGAAGTCATTTATCCTATGGGTGATAGTATAAAGAACGAAAAGTTAAATATGGATTCTGTTGTGAACATTGATGGAATATTAGTATCAGTACATGACAAGGATAATGTCCAATGTGGCAATCTAGTGCCTGTAAAATCTACATTGAACAACTTGAGGAGTCTAGCACTTGCTGTTGCTTCAGGTAATACAGTAGTTGACAATAAATAATAATAATACTAGCCCTGTATTAAACATTGTCCCACTGCTGGGCACGGGCCTCCTCTACTAATGAGAGGGGTTAGGCCTTAGTCCACCACGCTGGCCTAATGCGGGTTGGCAGACTTCTCATACGTTCAAAAAACTCTCAGATATGCAGGTTTCCTCACGATGTTTTCCTTCACCGTTAAAGCAAGCAATAATTAACATTTTAATACACACATAACTTTTGAAAAGTCAGAGGTGTATGCCACTGGTTTCGAACCTACGACTTTCGTCTTGACAGTCCGTACCGTAACCAACTAGGCTATCGCTGCACTTAGTTGACACTGTAGTTGACAATGTATATTACTAATGTAATAAATTAAGTTACTTGATAAAAGTAAATTTGTAACAGTCTAAAATGTCGTCCCAACTAGTAATAGTGTGATCTACCGAAAGTGCGAATTTACGTGAGTACATGATAGTTACCTAAAACTGTATAGCAAAAATAATTAAGTTAGAAACAATTCAAATCTCACAGAAGGGGTAATTGTTAAATATCAGAAAAAGGATGCAGGAAATGGGTCATGGTGTCACCACATAGAATGAACATTAAGATACTAGTGATAGGGTGTGAGAGAAATAGACAGAATCAATTGAACACAAGCAACTATAATAATTATAA
The DNA here is from genome assembly GCA_905220505.1 of Laothoe populi. NCBI lineage: Eukaryota > Metazoa > Arthropoda > Insecta > Lepidoptera > Sphingidae > Laothoe > Laothoe populi. Next base: position 11,009,818 of record HG992165.1, read on the forward strand.
TATTAATTTTCATTCAAAAAAATGTGTAATAAATTGTAATTCAAATGGCTACATCATTTGAATGTAGGGCATAAAAAATTTAATCGTTAGATGTTTAAAAAGAAAATAACTAAACTCTTCAATTGGTAAAAGACTTGAAGAAGAAGAAAGAAGAGAACAGATAATTGTAGCCAAAAACTTGTATATTTATATTCCAATATTTTTTAGGTCAAGCGCTTAGTTTGATGGGTCCGGTAGGATCCGGAAAGACATCTCTCGTGGAACATTTAGCAGCTATCACAGGACGTAAAGGGGTAGCATTTAAAAAAGTGCAACTTGGCGATCAGACTGACTCACGCATGTTGCTTGGCTCACATCAATGCACTGATGTTCCGGGGGAGTTCATATGGAGACCTGGTGTTTTGACTGAAGTATGTTCTTATTATATCAATGTGATATATTTTTATAATTCGGTTTGGATTTTATTTTATTTATATAGTAACAAGATTCATAAAGAAGTAAGGGTAGTTAAGGCATTCATCGCTTTATGTTATGATTTAGTGTAATAGTTAATATGGTCAATTCAACATAGTTGGTCTGAAGTAGTATGTAATGTAACACAATGAGTACACAGCTGTTTTTATATTTAATAATGTTATTTCATTGGTATTATTAGTGATGAAGGTTGTATCTTCTTAGCTCTTTTATGCAAACAATACAGATACATGGTCCATAAGTTTATGCACTTGACATAAATTTACATAAATATTTGTTTTCTCATTACGGCTTGAAATATGAATTCGAATACGATCCTGGTAGCGCAGCAAGTGAGTTGCCTCTTGTAATATGGCAGTTAACAGGGTTAGACTTTTATATTAAAACGAGCAGTTGAAACAACTTTCAGATATGAGTGTAATAGAGAAAGTCTTTTGTAACAATTTCTTAACACTTCTGGCATAGAAAATAATTGTGGAGTCATACTTATGTGTGTCACCATTATTTGTAATTGTTCTTTTAATATTTTAGGCAGTGGAAAATGGTCACTGGTTATTGTTAGAAGATATAGATTGTGCTGCGCTAGACGTGGCATCGACTTTAAGTTCATTATTGGAACGCAACACTTTATGTGTGCCTGGATATAGAGACTCCCTCCCAGTCACTCCTGGCTTTCAACTCTTTGTGACCCAAAGGTTGGTATTAAATTATTAGCTTATAATCATATAAATACCTGTGTTTGTAAAACTAGTGTGCACTGTTAAGGTCAGTGTCGGCAAATGAGTAGCGACGAAAAGAACGAATTCGATGACAATTGTAATATAACATGAATATCAACCATGGTAAAGTAAACAAGGTAGAAATTCGACTATTGATATTAATGTGGTTGATCTATCCATGTGCAGTGACTCTTAAATGATTACTCTATTTTTGTTTATAGAACTCTCATAACCAACTATGGCTTCCAGAAGAAAATTTCTAACTCCAGTGCTTTACTGCAAAAGCATTTAACACAAATCAACGTAGAACCCCTATCGAGGTCAGAACTATCAGAAATAGTGCAAACGCTCTATCCCAGTCTAACAACTATATGTCCAAAGATGATTGAAGTATTCATGATGTTCTCGGTAGGAAGCCATGACACTTCCTTACATACAACCGAAATGGTTACTGACAAGGAAACAAATGTGACAGCAATACGTGGTTCTCGATTAATCTCAACAAGAGACTTGATGAAGTGGTGTGCTAGAGCCATCGTGGGCTTTGACGTAACAAGCACTGAATCAGCCTTGAAAGTGCTTCAAGACGCTATAGACATTTTCACTTGCTCCGTGTCATTACCAGAACATAGATTAGAACTGGCGAAAAAAGTCGGTACATGTTTGGGAATAGTTGAAACAAAATCCGAGTTCTATTGCAAGCATTACAAACCGAATGTTTCGTTACATTCTGTGTGTTTAGAAGTTGGCAGAGCGAAAGTGCCGCGCCTTGAAAAGCGTTTAGATTCGATCGATTTTGATACAAAGCAAGTTGTATTTTCTTTCACGCGCCAATCAGCATGTTTACTAGAAAGAATAGCTTGCTGCGTCACGTCCAATGAGCCAGTGTTACTGGTAGGAGAAACTGGTACAGGCAAGACGTCTTCCGTTCAGTACTTGGCCCGACAAACGGGACATAAACTTATAGTCATCAATATGAACCAGCAATCCGACTCTGCTGATCTACTAGGTGGTTATAAGCCAGTGGATTTAAAATACGTTATAAGACCAATCAGAAATGAATTTGAAGAACTATTTCGAACTTTTTACAATGTTGAAAAAAATATGAAGTTCCTAAGCCACATAGAAATGTGTTACGACACCGAAAATTGGACAGCGTTATTAGCTTTGATGAAGCAAAGTCATAAAGCTGCACTTACCAGGTTAGCAGCTGAGAAAAAGGAGAACAAATTAAAAACATGGATAGCATTTGGTTATAAACTATCAAAACTGGACCAACAGGTAAAAGCTGCATCAAAACTGACCTTCGCGTTTATCGAGGGTTCTTTAGTTAAAGCTATGCAAGAAGGACATTGGGTGTTGCTAGACGAAATAAATTTAGCATCAGCTGAAATTTTAGAATGTTTGGCGGGTTTATTAGAAAACAAAAACGAATCTATAGATTTATTAGAGAAAGGCGATAAAGTTCCTATTATAAGGCATCCAGATTTCACTCTTTTTGCTTGTATGAATCCTGCTACGGACGTTGGAAAGAAAGATTTGCCCGTAGGCCTGAGGAATCGATTCACAGAGTTCTTTATTGATGAATTAACGGAACGAAATGATTTGATACTGCTTATAGGCGATTACTTATATCACATGAACCTCAGTGGAGCAGTTTTGGAAGCAATTTACAGTTTCTATTCTAACATTAGGAAGGAGGCTAAACTAAATCTTGTTGATGGTGCAGGTTAGTAACAGAATTTAAATAAATTGAAGTAAGTTGTCTCTGTAGCATAAACATGGCTAATAACAGAGTTATTAAAAAACACAGTTTTTTTCTTAATTTATAAAGCGTAGTCGCATAACGACTATGCTACTCTATAAGTCCACCTCTTCTCCCAATCATTGCTTACACTATTAAAATATGTTTGAAATAGTATTTTTTATGTTTACATGTAAAGAGTGCGCCACATTCTTTGTCAATAGGGGAATACATACAGATTTGGCCGTTCCGACAACGAACGAACCAAAATACTATATATATACACAGTTGAAGAGCACAGTCTGTGGTTAGAAATTATGTACTATATCTGCAATATTATTTGTATAATTAAAAAATCGATCTTTCCAGGTAATTCTCCGCATTATTCCCTGCGAACCCTGTGCAGAGCGCTAACAGCGGCAGCCAAAGCAAAATGTGGTACTGTGGCGAGATCACTGTTCGAATCGTTTTGTTTATCTTTCCTCACACAATTGGATAGCTCATCGCATCCAGTAGTCGAAGCTATGATTGCCAAGTAAGTAGTGTATACTGTCTTATGTATGAATCTTTTTTAGTGTAGTTGGACAAAATAAACACTGAGGTATATATTTCATTTCTACAGAGCAGTTATCGGAAAGAAGAATATAAAGACGGTCACTAATCAAGCAATTCCTGAGCCGCAAATAGTAGGACAAAAGTTTTTATTATTCGAAGGTCATTGGATACCTCAAGGCAAAGTAGATATTGTTATCCCCGACGGTTACATTCTCACACCTACCGTCAGAAAAAACCTACGAGATATCGCTAGGATCATATCTCTCGGACGGCTACCAGTGTTGTTACAAGGTGATACTTCAGTAGGTAAAACTTCCCTCATAACCTATATTGCAAAAGCATCAGGCAATTACTGTGTCAGAATTAATAACCACGAACATACTGACCTTCAAGAGTACATAGGATCGTATGCAGCTGATGCTAATGGCAAACTGGTATTCAAAGAAGGTGTTCTGGTCGAAGCAATGAGAAAGGGTTACTGGATAATACTCGATGAATTAAATTTAGCACCAAGTGATGTTCTAGAGGCGCTGAACCGCGTACTAGATGATAACAGAGAACTGTTCATACCAGAAACACAACAAGTGGTGAAAGCCGATCCAAATTTTATGCTTTTTGCGACTCAGAACCCGCCAGGACTGTATGGAGGACGAAAACTTTTGTCCAGGGCGTTTAGGAATCGTTTTGTTGAGTTACATTTCGATGAAATACCAAAGAAAGAACTAGAGACAATTTTGCATCAACGATGCCACGTGCCGCCAGCGTACAGTAAAAAAATGATTGCTGTCATGGCTGATTTGCAATTGAGAAGGCGTGGTTCTGCTGCGGTTCAAGGAAAAGATGGTTTTATCACACTAAGGGACTTGTTTAGATGGGGTCAGCGGTATAAACACGCTTCTAAAGAGGCCCTGACAGACGATAAATTCTATGACTGGGACCAACATATCGCCGATGAAGGATATCTTATTTTAGCAGGCAAAGTAAGACAACCCGACGAAAGGAGCATAATTGTAGAAATAATACAAAAAAATATTAAACGAAAAGTGAATCCAGATAATCTTTTCAGTTTGCATGAAGAAACATCGCCAGTGTCCAAATCAATTCTAGAAACAATTCTTAATAATCAACTCAGCGAATTTTCTCACATTGTCTGGACTTATAATATGAGGAGATTGGCTATTTTGATAGCCAAAGCTTTTACATTTCTTGAGCCAGTGTTACTTGTCGGCGAAACTGGATGTGGTAAAACAACAATATGTCAAGTGCTTGCTGCACTTAAGAAGCGTCAACTTTTATCAGTCAATTGTCATATGCACACGGAGAGTTCCGATTTCCTCGGTGGACTGAGACCAGTGCGTCAGTACAATAATGATGGCCGATTATTTGAATGGGTTGACGGTCCCTTAGTAAAAGCTATGGAATCTGGAGATATGTTTTTGGCTGATGAGATATCTTTGGCGGATGATAGTGTATTAGAAAGGTTAAATTCTTTGCTGGAACCTGAACGACAATTGGTTCTCAGTGAGAAAGGCATGGAAGATAATTCTGATATAGTTGTCATAACTGCCAATGAAAATTTCCGTTTTATTGGAACTATGAATCCTGGTGGCGACTTTGGCAAGAAAGAACTATCGCCAGCTCTGCGCAATCGATTCACAGAAATATGGTGTGATAGTGTTACATCTAGAGATGATTTACAAAGAGTACTTGAAAAGAGTGTTAACAGAGGTATTTCACTAGGAAACCAAGAAGATGGGAGTTCTGGCATAGGAAATTGTATTTTAGATTTTGTACACTGGCTCAAGGCTGCAGAAGCGACAAGCAAATTTCCATTTAGCATTCGTGATTTGCTATCTTGGGTCCAGTTTATCAATATGACTGTGACAAAGGGTCTTTTAGATGTATCAGAAGCCTATGTCCATGGCGCATGCATGACTTTCTTGGATTGCTTCGGTACTGCTTTAACTGGGCATATAGATTCTGAAGTCCTCATCTCGTTACGAATGACTGCTATAGATTTCTTGCTCCATCAGATACAGACAGTAGGAAACGAATATTTGGAAAACTTGAAAGATATGCTTAGTAACAAGCAAACAAAATTTATTGCTGAAAATAATGATGGTAAATTCGGCATAAAACCTTTTTATGTTGATGTTGGACCAAATCGTGATATGTCAGAAGAAAATCAAAATTTTACATTTACTGCCCCAACAACTGGTGCCAATACTCTGCGACTATTACGAGGGATGCAGTTGAATAAAGCTATTCTTCTTGAAGGAAATCCTGGTGTGGGGAAAACAAGCTTAGTGACAGCATTAGCAAAATCTTCAGGACATAAAGTTGTCAGAATCAACTTGAGCGATCAAACTGTTGGTAACACCTAGTTATTCACTTTTCGAAATATAAACACAAAGTTTATACTTACTGCTTGTTATTCACACATTCTTACTTTTTTATTTCAGGATATAACTGATCTTTTTGGGACAGACCTTCCTGCAGAAGATGGTTCATTTACATTTAAAGAGGGTGCATTCTTGAGTGCTCTTCAAAACGGAGATTGGATTCTTTTGGATGAACTTAACTTGGCACCTCAGCCGGTTTTAGAAGGTCTAAATGCTTGCTTAGACCACCGGGGTGAAGTATTTATTCCAGAATTAGGACAAACATTTAAAATAAAACAACAAACTAAACTGTTTGCTTGTCAGAATCCATTAAAACAAGGTGGGGCACGAAGAGGCCTTCCACTTTCATTTTTGAATAGATTTACTCAAGTATACATAGACACATTATCGCATGAAGATTTAATTTACATAGTTAATTCACAGTATCCGAATATACCAAAAGATATATTACACAGAATAGTAAAATTCAATTGTAAAATTGCATATGAAATAGTAAATTTACAATCATGGGCTCACAAAGGCTCGCCGTGGGAAATGAATTTAAGGGACATACAGAGATGGTGCGAAGCTATAATAAATGACATAAATGAAGGTAAAAAAGCTTCTCCTGGAAAATTTGTGGACATGCTTTATGTCAATCGAATGAGAACGGCGGAAGATAAGGAAAGAATGATCCAATCATACAATGAGGTGTTTGAACCTGACTATCCGAGAAGTAATAGCGCCCCTCAATTTTATATTAATGATAAAGAAATTGTAATCGGTGATGTTTTCTTGGGGCGAAATTACGAGAAATATTTCAAGAATCGTCGAGCCGTTGAAACCAATTTGGTTGTTTTGAGAAATCAACTGTCGACATTGAAAGCATTAGCGCAAAGTATTAAAATGAATTGGTTATCTATACTTGTTGGTCCCACTGCTACAGGCAAAAGCAGTGTTGTTCAAGTATTAGCGGACGTAACGGGAAATGACCTTCAAGTTATCCCTGTAACATCAGCCATGGATGTATCCGATTTATTGGGAGGTTTTGAACAAGCGGATTATAATAGAAATCTGGAGAACATTTTCGATAAACTAGAAACAATTTCTATACAGATAGTGAGAGATATATGGCTCAATAGAAAATATGAACATTGGAAATCGAATAAACTACTAAGTCACCTATATCAATACAAAACTTTACAAACTACAACAGAAAATAATGACAATAATGATGTAAAAAATTTCAGAGAAAGAGTTAATTTCCTTTTAAACCATTGTGCAAAATTAAAAGAGCACACTGAACCACGCAATGTGACTGCAAACTCTTTACAAGAAATCATAATCAATTTGAAAAAACTGGAAAGAAAGATATCAAATGTGAAGTCAGTGAATATTGGTGGCAAATTCGAATGGATTGATTCTTTGCTAGTCAAAACTTTAATAGAAGGGTCATGGTTACTTCTGGATAATGTAAATTTGACATCCTCAGCTGTATTAGATAGACTCAACGGTCTACTAGAACCTAATGGTGTTTTGAGCATACCAGAAAGAGGCGATTTGAGTGAAATCAAACCACATCCTAATTTTAGAGTGTTCTTTACTATGGATCCAAAGTATGGAGAAATATCTCGAGCAATGAGGAATCGAGGTGTTGAAATATTCCTATTGAGGTCTGATGATTGGAATATTGAATTATGTGAAACACTCACGCATATGGATTTGACTGCAATGTTGGCGTCATGTGGTTTAAAAAGTGATTACCATGAGATTTGCATCAAAGCTCACGAGTTGATGACTTCGTTTATTCAAGGTATGTGATTACATTATATCATATGTGATATGTCCTAAGTAAATTTTTTCGTATTATTAGTAATTACCCTGACCTGTTATTCTAATATCATAAAAAAAACATCTATTATAGGGTTTGATCGACCAACAATATCGCATTTATTACAAGCGTCACATTTAACATGGCAGCAAATAGTTCGAGGAATTTCTGTGGACACTGCAATCATGAACAGCTTCTCAGATGTGTATATTAAACCAAGATGTGGTAGTGATTTTGCGACTAATGTACAAATGTCCTTGGCTGAAATGAAAAACCACATGATGAAGGCTCTTGATAATTTATTAGACGAAGGAGATTACGAAGTGCCTCGAAGCACTAGTCATACATTCACAGTCAAAGGGCTATGTTCAAACTCGTCTTTAGAAATCGCAAACCAAATTTCACATATAGCGTGTCAAGAGTTTTCAGACGTGTTAGGTTTGCCCAAGTGTCAACAACGCATACTATTTGGTATATTGATAGCATACCTTAAATGTCCTAAAGAGCTTTGTGAATTAATACACAGCATTATTAAAGATCGTCTTATGAAAAATTACAGCGACGAACTAGCTGTTATTACTCAATATAATAATGAACTACTAGCATTTTTTGGAAGGAATCGTGGAATAGAAACTTCATTTAAAAGATTCTACCCTGAAAGTTTTCTTTTTGGTGAGGAAGAAGCAAAAGTTAGCAATGCATCAACTTTGCTACTGTATAATGAATTGACTAAAATATCCCTTGCTACGAATATAAATAAAAGTTGTTTTTCAACGCAAGATTATTCAAAAGCGGTGTTAGCTGGTCATATGGTCGATGACTTTGTAGAATATCCTATATTAAAGCAATGTGCGCATTATTTGAAAACTATTGAAGCTTATATTGAAAAAGGTATAGCAAAAGCCAAAGAGTCGCTTGACGATAGCGCCACTTGCAGGGCTATACAGCTCTTGAATTGGAGAAACCGATTGGTAAAACTTTCACTCGAAGTAATGTTTACGACATCAGAGACAAGAAAAAGGCAAGTCCTCAGAGAAGATATAGTGCCATTGCTTTATATTCATAGCAAATGGGTACAAAAGTATTTACTCAAGGAACTGTTTAAACTGTCAAGCGATAGTAGTTTAATAAAACGATTTGAAGATGCTGTAAGGATTATGGACTTGAATAGTGATGAAGACAATACTAAAATAACAAAGTTAAGTAAGAAATTGAGAAAGTTGTATGGACAACCGAAGTTGTATGTTAATGAACATGAATATGATTTATGTTCCACAAGAAGGAATATTTATAATAAACTAACTTTAAATATGAGTCAGCCTTTAAAAAATCAAGTCAATGTTTTTTTACCAAGTGCAAATATTGAAACTTACCCAAGTTTTGCTCTGGACGTACCTCATGCTGAAGATTTAGTGTTAATTCAAGAAAATATATCAAAATTGGATGCAATGCCTGAAGAATGCAAAACAGTAGGACCGCAGATCAAACTGCTCCCAATCACATCATACATTATTCAAAGAATTTTAAAGATGTTACAAACAAACTTCTTCGCCATTATAAATAGACTAAATGTTCAAGATCAGATACCAAGTACAGACATTTCCGATATTTTAGTTAACTTAGTATACTTGGGAAGGAACACGAAAGGTTTCCCGCCAGCTTTGGTAAACCTGCTGCAGATTGTACAAAAAATTCAAGGCAATGATCAAGACGTTCTCAGTCAAAGGTACATAACGCACTATTAACTAATCTCAATTTAAATCAAGAAACGATATAAAAAAAATCGAATTTAAAAGTAATTGATTTCACCAACGATCTGCTAAAAATGGTAATCAATTTTTTTTAGGATATCAGCAATTCCATCGATATTTTGGAATGAATTTTATAAATTCCTAGTTTATTCACCGGCGTTATATCCGACGCCATTCTTGACAATAAAACAATCGGGATCAGAAGATATAGATGATTTGCCCGTGAATAGTAAGAGGGTATCCGAAAATCTTCCACTATTGCCGTATTACATTCAGAAGCTAACTGTTACTGAAAACGAACAAGGTATGCATTATTTTTTATTTAGTATGAAATAAACATAGTATATATAATAAATATTGACAGCCTCCGTGGCGCAGTTGGCGAGTAGCCGGCTGTGAAACGAGAGGCCGTGGGTTCGATTCCCACACCGTTTGTGTGACAGACAGATATTTGTGTCCTGGTGTTGTGAGACCGTGCGTCTCTCGTAGTCCCTGATACCCACAACACAAGACTCGTATCTTAGTGTGGGGTCGGGGCTATGTGTGTGACTGTTGGGTGTTATTTATTTATTTATTATTTATTTATTTAAATATCATGGTTATAGGCAACCTTATCATCACTACATAGTATAAAACAAAGTCGCTGTCGCTGTCTGTCCGTCCCTATGTATGCTTAAATCTTCAAAACTACGCAATGGATTTTGAAGCGCTTTTTTATAGATAGAGTGATTCAAGAGGAAGGTTTATATGTATGATACATGCATAATATTGTAGAGAAACACTGATGAATTTACAGGTTTCTAATGTGATGTTGTAAATAAACACATTTTTTGCGCTCACATTGCAAACGCTGACTGAACTCCACGAGATAAATCAAAATAATGTACTACGGTATTGTACACCTTAAAAAGGTCAACAAAAAAGTCTGCGATGATATATGTCTATCTCTTAAGGATAACTCCACAATAACCATTTTTTATCCTTTACATTTTACGGGAAAAAATGGCTTATTTAGGATGTACTACTATTTTAAGTCACTACATAGTATAAATGCACGGTTGATGCATTTTCATGGGATAGCATAATACAGGAAGATGTAATAGCTTAAGAGGTCTCCGTGGATTTTATACCTTTTCTTCCAAAAATAACCACCACGCCGGGCGTAGCCGCGGGCAAAATCTAGTATAAAAATAAAACAAAACTGTTGAAGCTCTAATATTAATTTTGGGCTGTCAACACAAAATAAATAGGTAATAGAAGATTCTTTTACAGACACGCGTCACCTATTAGCATATGAAACAATATCTTTAGAAGAAAGAGCTGAGTATTCTATGCAATTAGGAACAATTTTGAATATGTTATGGAAAAATATTGCCACTTTAGATACAGCAGCGAACTGCAAGCTGTAAGTACTTTTTTATATTGCTTCACATCGAGGGTTAATAATATTGACTACAGGTATGAATGCCTCGGTGGCGCAGTTGTAATGAGCATGCGTTACGACTGCGCCGAGGTCTCAGGTTCAATCCCCGGGTCGGGTAAAGTAATATTGGGTTTTCTATTTAGAAATACTCAGTATCAGCCTGGAGTCTGGAATTCCATTATGGGACCGTAATAAATTCGGCAAAAATTTGATGTACTGGTTTACACCTCTGCCTAACCATTCGGTGATTACAGGCGTGAGTGTATGTATATATATGTAAGTAAGAAAGCAAAGTCCATGTATAGATAAACAACGCTGCTTGGTGGAAAATGGCAGGAACTTTTCTTATTTGGTTTCTTAGTTGTTTATCAACGTTAATATCCATACCGAATAAGCAGTAACACTTTACCCGTCGAAGTACGTTAAACAACTGAATAATACTGTCATTAGGATCATGTTCACATCATGTTAAAGTTTATACACCAAAATATCTGTCATAGCATTTGAATATTGCATACAACTTTTTTCTTAGAAATATATAAATAATGTTGTTACAGCCAATCAGATGCAGCTTTCGAAATACAAAAATACGAGCAACTTATGCTCTCTTTACGTTCAATTATCGATCCATTGAATGAAAACAAAGATACTACGGCTGAAGACGCAGCTGCTAAATTACTAGAACATTTAAAAGACAATACAACTGTAAACATGCTTCTGAAAACATCAGCATACGAAGAACTAAAAAAACCACAAAACGATAAAATTAAAACGAAATTATTAACATCTCACCTCTCTCTTATAACTAGTGTGATATCGATGGTATTTTTAGCTGATATAAATCCAGTAGACCATGTTGAAAAATATCGACTGAAACTTCAATACATTGAGGAGGATGTAAACATGTTTGATGCCTTATTAAGCACTTATTACTTTAATGGCTTAGTAACTGGCTCTCTGACAAATTCGAAGGAAATTCAAAAGCCTTCTCAAGTGCCTACAGAGGATTTTAAAGTAAAAGAAATTAAAGAAAAGTTATCAAAAGTTCATCCGTACTGCAGTTATATATTGGAGCTGAAACAATCTACTGCAGATAGAGTTAGCAAGTATGCTTTGGGCAATATTTTTAGACCTCTAGAACCGTCGTATGGCTGTTTTGTTAAGGTAAGATTTTCCATTTGTGATGTAAAACTTTTGTGCTTTTTGGCGACACAAAGTATTATTGATTGATGTTTAGTCATGTTATTAAATAAAATTTGTTACTCTTGCTTGTTTTTTCAAGATAGTACAGTCAATTAAATATTAGTTACAGATTGTCATGTGCAGTCAATTAAATATTTTAAATACTTAGAAATCACGTGAATTTCGCTTTACGAAAAAATGTTTTTTCAGGATTGCAAACACTTTGCGAAATCTGTGTTATCACCACAAACGATGAAAGGGATCACTACAAACCTTATCGGCATTTGTTATAAACTTTACGACCATTTAAAAGCAAATACCACAGAAAAAAGTCTTGTAGAAACCGCACGTACTGTGGTAAAAGAAACCTCATCATGGCTGTACTCGGTTAATGCATTCTACAAGAAATTAGAGAACTCATATTCCGATGCCTTTCCGGACCTTGCCAAGCCCTTGCAAAGCGCCATCTCTCAGATAGTTTATTCAGTATCGAATCTTAAAGACTTGGTGATAGAAATGTCGCAGAAAAGAGAGCAAGGACATATCTTGAATAAAGCCGTGACAGATTTGATGGTGTACCCTAATATCGTAGAAGTGAGTGGTAACAAAGAGGTACATTTGAATAGATTCTTGCACTCTGATTTCGTGGCATTGTTGAACAAAAACGTATTGGTGCAAGACGATTTCAATGCGGCAGAGCAACAGTTCATTGAGTAAGTAATCAAGGAATATTTATTATCAGGTCCATAAATTACGATTATAAACTGGTCAAAATTACAAGTAATAACATTGTTAAAAGAATATAATATGTATACTGAAGAAACGATTGAAATCTAAGCAGATAAAGTTTTGATATATAAGCGTTAAATTTTGTTTTGTCTTATTGGAAAAAGTGTCTCTCCCTTTTCCCCAACGCGAAGTTATTACAAGAATCTATAATTTATCAGAGCAGCGCGCACTCTGTAGCAAGATATTAAAATGCTTGGCATCTTCCTACATTTTGAATTAATAATATAATAATAACAGCCCTGTATACACTGCCCCACTGCTGGACACCGGATCCCCTAATAATGAGAGGGGTTAGGTCTTAGTCCATCACGCTGATCTAATTTTTTTATCCTGGCACGGTAAAGTGACTACACTGCACCTGATATTACTATAAGATATAAGCGCAGTGCCGTTCATTAGAGTATCGAGTGACGAGAGACAATCTATCCCTCGCTACTCAACACACTCATGCCGGCCTTTTTTTTTTTTTTTTTTTGTTGTCGCGGGGAAAACGTTTTATTACTACCGCCCGCTCCGGGGGGAAGCGGAATAAGAATAAAACGGTTATGCTGGACTAGCCGGTCTTACGACCCAGCATCCCCCTCGCCCGGATGATGGCTATCCGGGCAGCCGCTGGGCCGAGTCCCTACCCCCTATGTACACCCCACCCGACACTACCAGCTAAAACCCCGCGGTGGCCTTCTTCGGCGCTTACGGAGCGATCCCGGGGTATTCTAAGGAGTGCTAGAATTGCTGCCGGAACCGCCCCTGCGCGGTGCTGCGTAGCAGCCCATCTCCATGGGAGGGCTTAGGAGCCCCCGCGCACCGAACAACGACAGCGAACGAGGCCTTACCACACGCGCTGCCGTCCATCTCGGGGTCGCACGATGCTCCGAAACTGGGAGTGCATCGATTCGGGCTGACAGCCCCCCGCTGCGAGCCCGCGACCCCCGATGGCCCCTATTAGTCGCCTCGTACGACAGGCAGGGGTTACCGTGGTGGAATTCAAACGCCCCCGTTCCACAGGGCGGGAGACGCCGGTCAGTCGTCCACCCGGCGCCTCCTACGTCTTCTCTGGCGGCGGGAGGGATCATTTGGTTCCCGATCCCTCTCGGCACTCTCCTTCTGCGAGATGACGCTCTCGCAGAAGTGGGCCACCGCACGCCAGGACCTCCAGCTGGAGACCATGGACGACACCACGGCCGGCAGCGAGAGGTTTCCTCCGACGACTGCTCTGAGAGCGCTGCGCTCTTCGTCCCAGGCTGGGCACTCCTCCAATGTATGTTGGGCCGTGTCCTCGTGGCAGTTGCCACAATGGTGGCACACGGCAGACACCTCCTTTCCGATCCGACACAGGAACGAACCGAAACACCCGTGGTCCGTCAGTACCTGCGTCAGCCGGAACGTTGGCGCACCGTGGCGCCTGTCTAGCCATCTCTTTAGGACAGGACGCACTGCCGCGACGGTCCTCAAGCCCGCACTTGGGCTTTCCAGCCTGGTATGCCACTCCTCCACAGCGGTTCTGCGAAATCGGGCCGCAATCTCCCTCGGGGCCAGTCTCATCTGACGGCGACTGGACGCCTCCTCCCGCCAGAAGAACGCGGACGAGAGGAGTTTTGACACTCATGCCGGCCTGCTTCTTCACACTACATGGGCAAGAAGGTGAAGAAGCGATCGAGGGTCTAGTGTCAGAGTACTCAGAAGGCCGCAAAACGGCGAAACCTGGCCTAATACCTAAACTCTAGACCCCCGACAAAAACCGGATGTACACTGGCTGATCCTGGAACGCGACACACTCCCGTGTGCCACTATAGCGGGTTTTACACCCTGTGTACGGTGATTGCTATCCGGGGGATATGAATATCCTACCACCAGCAGGGTTTGTAGACCACATACATTTGAAATTCTTATAATAATTCTCAGACATGTTTAGGTAGGTTATCTCGCGATGTTTTTCTTCACCTTAAAATAAGTTATAATTGACGATAAACAGACCCGTAACTTCGATAAGTCAGAGGTATGCCAATTGGGTTGCATTTCAACTTCGAACTTTTGGCTCTGCAGTCCATACGACTCCCAACTAGGCTATCGCTGCTGTTCATTTATCTATGATTTAATCTGATATAAATACGTGTTCTAGAGTACTTAAAATGAATCTACTGGAGTTGAAAATGCATTGTACGGCTGTAGATAAAATCGATAAGATGTCTGCCGACTCCATGGTAACTATGCTCAACGCTATAGTAAAGGCGTGGGAGATGCAGCAACATGAAATAGAGAAGAAAAAACAAGACGATGAAGCACTTTATGTTACCAAGTAAATATGTTTATGTATTCAAAGATTTTTTCTAAATAATTTTTTGACAGCATGCGTGGAGCAGTTTGCAAGTAGACGGCTGTGAAACGAGTGGGTTCGATTCCCACACCGGGACAAATGTTTGTGTGACGGACAGATATTTGTGTCCGGGGTCTGGGTTTGGAGACCGAAAGTCTCTCGTAGTCCCTGATACCCACGACACAAGACTCGTATCTTAGTGTGGGGTCGGGGCTATGTGTGTGACTGTTGGGTGTTATTTATTTTATTATTAAAATAAAAGCGTGTCAGATGGAAACTTCCACGGTATACAAAACTAATAATGAATTATTTTTAGATCTAAATGTGAGGACGAAGACGAAGAAGCAATCGCTTACGAAGAGATCCTGGAAATGTTTCCATCGTATTCCGAATTAGATTTCGGCGATTTCAAACCTGCCACATTGGAACAGAAGACAACTAAAGATCCAAAACTCGATCAAAAAAGCAAACCGAAACAATTCATATCGTCCGAAGACGTTTCGTTAGTTTACAAATGGCATTCGAGTTTTGTACGCAACATGACAGAAGCGGAGTGGTTACCGAGCCGAAAGAAGTTGGTCGGCAATGATATAATCAGTGCATTCCTACAAAGGTATCCTATATTTAGTAGGATTATACAGAATGCTTGGGAGGCGCTCGATGCTGAGTTAGAAGGCTCTATATCTCCCAGTTTGTTAGTGCTTGTGTCACAGATCAAGGAGAAAGTGGATGGGCTCGGTAAGGATTACACTTTGGTCTACTAATGTCGGTATCGAAATAAAGTATTAATGCTTCATTATTATTGTTTAGGCATACTTAAGAAATAAATTGACTAAGTTATGTTACAAAAACTCAGTTGGATGAAAATTTAAAATCATTAAAAATTTGGGTTCTCTTACAGCAAATCAAACCAGGATACAAAGTTTGTTATATTATTGTGTATTGATAGTAAAGGTAATTCTATTTATACCTTGTATTGTATTACAGATTCAAGCAGTAACAAAGCTGACTTCTATCATTCACCATGGATCTCGGAGACTAAACAGTGTCTGCCATTATTACATAGAGTAAAAGAAAGTACGAATGAGTTATTAGATCAGTGGCCGGATTTCCCCACACTTAAAGAGGTAAGAAACGTACTACAGAATATAAAAAAAAACGATATATTACTGAAATGTTCAGAGTAAATCGTGTCAACTAACTACCCTACTTTCAAAACTCGAATTAATTAATATTTTGTTTTTAGATTATCGTGATAGTAAATCGAATATTGAGCTTCCCGGTGACGAGTCCAGTGTCTCGATTCTTAACTGGTTTGGAATTGTTAAGAGACAAGATCGAAGAGTGGAACAGAAATGCTCATAAGGGCAACAACCTCATCGATATATCTTTAGCCGTCGGACAGCAAATTATCAACTGGAGGAAGCTTGAAATGGGACATTGGAAGGAGTGCCTCAGTAACTTGTATTACAGGTAACAACAAAACAAGCTATTTTCAAAAATTTTCATTATATAACCGTAATCCAAAAAAAGGAGAAGGTTCTCAATTCGTTTATGTTTAATTTTCAATATAATATTTTGGTTTAATTTTCAATATAATATTTTGGCTATTCTCTTGACAGCCCTCATGGTGCAGTGGGTAAAGTAGTGGCAGTTTCCAGCTGTGAATGACTTAATCTACCACGGCCACTTAGCCGAGGGTTCGGTGCCTGCACCTAGACAAATATTTGTGCGATCCGTAAAAAATCGAGTCTCGATGTTGTGAGACCAAGTCTCTCGTAGTTCCCAAGACTAACTCCACCATATTATTGTATCTTTTCATGGTGTTGGGACTATGTGTGTATTATACATATATATATATATTTATTATATCGAGCACATTTATATAGGAAAATATTACATTAGGATAGCCTTCATGGCGCAATGTGGAACGAGACGCCGCGGGTCGATAGCCGGACCAACACAAATGTGTGGTCCGCAAATATTTGTTTCGGGTCTGGGACCGTAGACCCTTATAGTTCTTGATACAGGTTTGACCTCGTATGGGTTCAGGACTATGTCACTGTTGGGTGTATTATTATTATACTAGAAATTATCGATTATCAATTAATAAATAACAACCAACAGTCATACACATAGCCCCAATCCCACACTAAGATACAAGTCTTGTATTGTGTGTATCGGGGACTACGAGAGACTTTCGGTCTCACAACACCCAGACCCCGGAAACTAATGTCTGTCTGTCTCACAAATATTTGTCCCAGTGTGGTAATCGAACCCACGGCCTCTCATTTCACAGTCAAGTATTCTCCTACTGCGCCAAGGAGGCTGTCAAATAAATTAATAATAATTTTTTTAGTAATTAATGAATTTTGTTAATGTTTGTTTCAGAAAGCAATCTGAGGCACACAAATACTGGTTCTACTTATACGCCGTCATCAATACATACTTGGACACTGCCTCCGCCGACTCTGTACCGGCCGAGCGAGTCATATCCGTTCTGAGAGATTTCATGGAGAAGTCTAACTTGGCAGAGTATGAAGTGCGACTGGATATTATCTACGTGTATCACTGTCATTTAGTGCATCTGGAGCCCAGTGCTAGACGAGGTAGTGATATAAAAAATAACTGTATTCACATCTCTATCATTGATTTGTCGGTTTTATTAATTATATATAGGCTATATGGTGGGTATATATATCACATAGGCTCATATAAAGTGAGATAACCCTTTTTACTCCACTCATAATATTATTTATTTAAATGGCTGACGTCGACTACGGCGCTACACATCTGCTGTGTAAGTGCGTATCGTATATGCGGTTGGCACATACACGTGTGTCTGACAAAAATGTATACAAGTATACGGCGCAACATGCTAGGCGCCTAAAAATAATTTATACACGGATGTGGCCTCCCACACACTTGTTCCCGCACACAGCAAATGTGTTGCGTTGCTTGTGCCAATCTTTATGCATCCTCACTGTTGGTTTATACAATACTAGCGCCCTGGGTGAGATTGCTATACGGTGCCACCTATTCAAGAAAAATGAAAGAAACAAACAAGGGAGAGAATCTATACTATTATATAAAGCTGAAGAGTTTGTTTGTTTGTTTGTTTGTTTGTTTATTTGAACGGGCTAATCTCAGGAACTACTGGTTCGAAATGAAAAAATCTTTTAGTGTTGGATAGCCCATTTATCGAGGAGCGCTATAGGCTATATAACATCACGCTATGACCAATAGGAGCGGAGCAGCAATGAAAAATGTTGCAAAAGCGGGGAAAATTGATTCCTTTTGAGAGCTTCCGTTGCGTACGCTGCGTTAACGGTTAAAGTTACATAACAATCATGTATGACGAAATTATTCCTCTTAAAAAGTTCTAAAAAAAAGTCCGCGATAGCATATGTCTATATATTTCGGTTGGCTCACTATAACCTTTTTATGGTTTCGAATTTGTTCTGAAACAATGCATTATTTGGAAAGGGGTTTTTATAAACATGGTATTAATCCTTATCCAAATAAATACTTTATTCATCACAAGTATTTAATTTTGAATAAAGTTGCCCTTTACGTCATTTGATTTCAATGAATATCTTAGGAGATATAACAGTTTTAAAATACCTCCGCAGCAAAATTAATATTGTTGTTTGTATGTCTGTTTCTTACCTTTTCATGACTAAACGGGTGAACGAATCCTAATGAAATTCAGTAGAGGGATAGATTACTATTATCTATACTATTATATAAAGCTGAAGAGTTTGTTTGTTTGTTTGTTTGTTTGTTTATTTGAACGGGCTAATCTCAGGAACTACTGGTTCGAAATGAAAAAGTCTTTTAGTGTTGGATAGCCCATTTATCGAGGAGCGCTATAGGCTATATAACATCACGCTATGACCAATAGGAGCGGAGCAGCAATGAAAAATGTTGCAAAAGCGGGGAAAATTGATTCCTTTTGAGAGCTTCCGTTGCGTACGCTGCGTTAACGGTTAAAGTTACATAACAATCATGTATGACGAAATTATTCCTCTTAAAAAGTTCTAAAAAAAAGTCCGCGATAGCATATGTCTATATATTTCGGTTGGCTCACTATAACCTTTTTATGGTTTCGAATTTGTTCTGAAACAATGCATTATTTGGAAAGGGGTTTTTATAAACATGGTATTAATCCTTATCCAAATAAATACTTTATTCATCACAAGTATTTAATTTTGAATAAAGTTGCCCTTTACGTCATTTGATTTCAATGAATATCTTAGGAGATATAACAGTTTTAAAATACCTCCGCAGCAAAATTAATATTGTTGTTTGTATGTCTGTTTCTTACCTTTTCATGACTAAACGGGTGAACGAATCCTAATGAAATTCAGTAGAGGGATAGATTATATCCTATGGAAGGATTAAGGGTATCTTTTGCCTCAAAAAAAATTCTTGAAAGGGGTGAAATAGAGGTTAAAAGTTTGTATGGGCAATCCGTAATACTTCAACTTATGGATCTGAAAATTCATATTTAGGCTTTTGGTAAAAAATTAAGAAATACGTGTTTCAACGTTTTTATCAAATCATCCCTTAAAGGGCGAAGTGAGGAGTTAACTTATGAGGTATTCTTTAAATGTAATCTCAAGCTTCAGGCACAACACTTTTTTTTTGTCGCGGAGAAAGCATTTTATTATTGCCGTCCGCTTCGTGGGGAATGAGAGTAAAACGGTTATGCTGTACTAGCCGGTCTTACGACCCAGCACCTCGCCCGGATGATGGCTATCCGGGCTGCGGCAGGGCCGAGTTCCTACTACATTTATGTACACCCAACCGGACACTACCAGCTAAAACCCCGCGGTGGCCTTCTTTGACACTTACGGAGTGATCCCGGGGTATTATAAGGAGTGCTAGAAGTTTAAGTTAGGAGTTGTGCCTGTCTAGCCATCTAGACAGTCACAACACCTGAGATTCAGGACGATCGCTATAGGTGTCTCAGTGCAGAAGACAACTCCTTGCATTGATACTTCTGCTCCCGAAAATAACCTCCACGGGGGCGGAGCCGCGAGCAACAGCTAGTTAAGTTATAAAATACAATATGTAGTAGTCGTGTTCTAGTGTGGTCCCTTTAGGGATTTCGTCACCAGATTAAAATAAATTTTAGAGTTTTCTAGTGCGCTCCCTGTGTGTGGCTCTGCATAGGCATTCAGTTTCGCTATACGATGCGTGTGCCACTATAGCTGGGTTTCACAACCTCTGTGCGGTGGTCGCTATCCGGGCGGATATGAATATCCTACCACCAGCACAATTATCTTTCCTTTATTTCTCAGCACCATTTTACTCAAATGTATGTAAATTGTTAATGCCCATTAAATATTCTACAATATTTTTCTGACAGATGAGCTTCTTGCCGTACTATGGAACACGTACAACTACTATTCACAATTCAGCGCACAAGTCGCTTCACAAATAAAAGAGAAGCGCGCTCCCATCGAGAAGAAACTACGTGACTTTGTCAAAATCTGCTCGTGGGACAGAGACCTTAGCTACTGGAGTGTTAAAGACACTGTCGAGAAGGCTCATAAAGCTTTACATAAACACACTAAAGAGTTTGAGGTTAGTTACACAGTATACATTTTTAATTTAAAATTAGAACTTGTATAATTAAAATTAAGTAAACATAAAACTAACACAAAAAATATAGCATCCTTATCGATAAACCATTTAGTACATGTAGTTATATATTATATTTTTTTCAGAATTGTGCACAGTTTATTTAATCTATGCTAGTGTTGTGCCTATAAAAGTTTTTTAATTCATAAAAAGTACACCGAATTTAATAAAAAACAAATTATGCGTCCCTATATGAGGGATGTCCTCGATTTTTCTGAGATACCATCAACAGATCCTGAGTTTGTGCCAATGGGACCACCTGGGAAGTATACCCTTTTAAACAAAAAAAGGATTTCTCGAATCGGTCCAGGCGTCTTCGTAATCAGTAATTGGGAGACATACATAAAAAAAAGATTCCGACGAATTGAGAACCACCTCATTTTTTTTGAAGTCGGTTAAAAATTTAAATAAAATAATTAAAACCCCTCCAAATTCTTATAATAATCAGTTTCATGTCTCATTTATAGCACAAAATACACTTCTTATTCAGCTTAATTGTGCAAGCATAATAAATATCGATATATGTCCTTTAATTTTATCGATAATTCCTGGCAGAAAGTGCTGAAGGAGAGCGTGGTGAGTTGCCTGGTGGACAGCTCGGCGGACGTGAGCGCAGACCACGTGGGCATCTGGGACCGGCCGAAGCGCGCCACCACCACCGCGCCCGCAGGCGGAGCCTACATGATCGACCCGCAGAACCACGTGGTGCTGGCCAGGAATATAAAGGTAAGTGGCAGCATTGGAGGTTTAAAAGAGTCCTTGGCGCAGCGGACGAGTACGATTCCCGCATTGCGACAAATGTTTATGTGACATACTCATTTTTGTTACGGGTTTGGGTGTTGTGGGACCGTAGTCCCCGTAGGTTTTACCTGCGATACAGGTGTGACCTGGTGTGGAGTCGTGTGTGTGTGTGACTACTGGGTGTATTTATGTGTTAAGGCAAAACCCTCATGTATACCAACACTACTTGTATACTATACAAGCGGTTCCTAAACTTTTAAGGTAAAGGAACACTTCCACAAAAAAATATTTATGAAAAAACTAATTGTTTTTTCATGATATTTTTTTTATCCTGGCATGGCGAACTGCCCATACTGTGACTGATGGTAAGCGCAGTGCCGTCCAATTAGAGTGTCAAGTAGTGAGAGTCAACTATACCTCGTTATTTGGCACAATCATACCGGCCTGCTGAGTAGCTTCTTCATACAGTTTTAAAAGGACCAAGGTTCAAGGGAGATATCACGTAGGCTGGAAATCTGTGCCACAGTTTGGATATCATTTTTGTAAAGGTAAGCATGAACATTTTTTTTACAGAAATATTTAGACCAAGCCGAGCAACCATGCAAGTTCATAACAGATGGCACTCTACTGTCCAAAATTCCTAGCTTGTTAAACAAAGCGAAGACACTGTGTAAAGATACTATCACAAACACTTCATATCCGTCGCTGGTGCAAGAACTGGATGATTTCGTGACACTTGTTATCGAGACGAGTACACATCTTGGATCTTTAGAGGTAAGTTTTAATACAATGAGTAGAAAGGAAATAAAGTTAGCAGACTAAAGTACAACTGGTGCAACTTGTCTTGTCAAGCGTATATCCCATAATTTAACGAGTCACTATATCCAACTTAAATTGGAATTCTGAGTTTCACTTGTGTGTACTTAATCAGGCTCACAGCCTAAGTGCCGCTTCCACTCAAGCAATGAATCAAAAACACTCAATCCGTTCCGTATTTCGATTCACTGCTTTTCTACAAAATTTTAATGTAAGAGTTGGTATGGTCATCAATCAAAGTTAATAATTTTAGATTGATTCTGCTCTACCAAAGGAGAAACAAAAGTCCCAAGGAAAGAACATTATCCAACAAAAGCGCAAAGCATTGGCTGATCTTTTCAAATATCTCAGTAAAATGGGACTGAATTATCGCACTGGTCTGGTCGTACTTTCAGCATCTGATAAAGAATTATATGATTTCACATTACCACCAGTTGATTTGGGCGCTGCGATGGAATATTTGAAAAGCAGGTAATATAAATAGCTATTCTAACATAAATAAGAACATCTATTATGACTAATTTTTATATTTCATTATTAGTTTAACACTAAAAGAGTATTCAAATGTTAGTATTACATTTTATTAATGAAAATAATGTAAATTTCAAGTTAACACAAAACACGATATTGTAATTTTTACTTCAAGGTACAAACACTTATTTGTAATTTTTGAAGTAGTAAAAATATGTTTAAATTTGTCGAATATTCTAGACGCTGCGATGCGACACTAGGTTTGTTGTGGACAGGATGTGAAACATATTTCCAAAAGAACATCGCTCGACACAGACTGCTCACAGCAGCATTACAGACGCCGCACCAGGACCTAGGCATGCAAAATATTGAACGGTGTAAAGGATTTGCTGCCCAGTTGGTGGTGAGAACGTTGAGGATATTTTTTTATAATGCCTAGTTGAAGCACAAAATGCTCTTCCCGTATTACACTAATTGCTATCAAAACCCTTGTAGATCCATATTCCTTACGAAGTATTAACTTCCTTCCTCCATCTTGATATTGACAATAGCCTGTCGACTGTTGTTTTGCTTCATTCATATTGAGTTATATTCGTATGGATGTAATTTTTTCATTTTGAATTGTAAAAAGCTATTTTATTTATATTAAATGTCAATTGTATATAGAATATTTTTAATTTTTACTTCCAGAACTTAACAAACAAACAGAAAAGATCTATCTCCAAATACTCTCGGTTACTTTCTGATTTACGTACAGTTGCAACTAACTTAACAAATGCGTTGGATATTGACACTGATACAACAAACTTATCGATATTGAAACGGAAGATCGAAATTCTTGTTGAATGTTACGCTAACATTAGCATACTACTCGAACAATTCAACATAGTCTTAAAATCTTGTCCAGAAAAAGGTTTGGGCGCTGATTCCGAGCCTGATTTTGATTCCGTGCTGTCGGATTCCAAAATTGTACGCTGCTATAAAAACAGCGATGAATGGCGTGATCTCAATAAAAAAGTTAAAGCTCTGATCTCAAATGTAACTAAACAAAAGAACAGCCTTCTCAAAATTGCCAGTACAACACCAAAACAAATCGGCAAACTTGTCGGCGAACTGACGTTCGTTTCACAGAGTCATATAGACGTTGCTAATGGATGTGAAAGTAATTTAGAAAATATGATTAAAGACGTGGATGCTGTCTTAGAAGAATATCAATTTAGACTTAAATCTCCATTGTTTGAGTATGTTCCACAGCATCCAATTTTAAGAAGTATCGTAGAACTTTCTCAGTATTTGAAAGATACAGTGAAACAACTTGATGAGTTGAACAGGGATGTTGATGACCTCATGGATTCTATTACAAGCAATGATCTAATTAATCAGACTGAAGATTTGATTGCCACCATGCTTTTGATAGTACAGTCTGTATATAAGAGGCATTTACCAAGTAATGAAAATATTGAAGTAATTAATGCCATAAATGAAATAATACAAAGTCCAGACAAGTCAGAAGAATCCAAAGATATTCTTGAAGACAAACATCTTAAGGAGCTCCTGGAAGATAAACTATCAAACGACACGAAAATGCTTCAAATAGATGCTTTGATACAGAAAACATATAAAGTTTTTGTAAATTATGTGCAATATATAGCGAAAAATAGCAGCGATACCGAAGAAGTAAAGAATGTACTGATGAGATCTATTCCAATATTGGAACAAACTGTATTATTTGTCCAATATTTCATATCGCAGAAAGTTGCAGTCCACAGAGTATCTTGCAAAATGTTGTCAGTTTTACTAAAAATATTCTCCGATTTAGCTTCTAAAGGGTAAGTTACACTATCTTATTTTATATTCTAGTATTATAACCACACTAACGTTCGGCATTCGTAAAAGGATTTAGACATAAAGACTGAAATCGGACTGGAAAATTATTTAATTGCAAAATACTGCTTCAATATTTTACTGCGCTCATAAAAGTGGCAATAAAGACGAAAAGAAAACTTTAAAACCCCAACAGTTCCTGCAAACTACTGCTTGGCAGCTGAAATAGACTGAGCAGGGGTACCTACTAAGACGGACTTGTTTATGTGTAGATTTCCCAGTAAAAACTATTAAAATGTTGTTGAATAGAAAAGCTTAATTAGCATTATTTTTAGTTTTTGCAAACCGTCTGATTTGGATATGGAAGAGGGTGAAGGCGATGGTGGTCCTGGAAAGTTATCTGGTGGCACTGGGCTCGGAGAAGGGGAGGGGCAGAAAGATGTCTCCGACAGGATTGAAAATCAGGTGATAGAATTTTTATAAAAATGAAATATGTAGTAACTGAAAGTTTGAATATGTTTCAAAATTGTATCTATATGAAATATTTTATAATTACAAAGTATTGTAATATTTTTAAACTATCGTTTGATATACCTTTCTTATTTTAGGATCAACTAGATGACGCTCACCGCCCCGGAGAAGAAAAAAAAGAAGAAGACAGGGATTGTAAAGAAGAAGAGAAAGGAATTAACATGACTGATGACTTTGAATCGCATTTGCAAGATTTGGATAAGAAAGGTACTACTACTTCATACATAAGCACTTATTGATTTTTTTGAAGTTTTGATATTAAAAATAACTGAGTTATTAATTTGTGGTTTGGATACCTAAGTGATGCAATGAAACTAAATAAGACAGTTAAATAAAAGCAAAACATTGTGGTACTCTATGTTTAAGAGAACTTTAGCCCTCAAGTTTATTTACCCATTATATAATCATAGATAGAAATAAATTGATAATATAATATATTGAATAATATTTATAGTGATATTTATTATTAAAATAATAATACCGTATTATATTATTTTAATAGTAATAAAATATTTTAGAAGGAGAAGATTCTGAGAAAGAAGACGACGAAGATGACGCAGATAAACAAATGGGTGATACTGACAATGCAGCTGAAAGGTTAGTCGTTTATATATTGTTACCTATTTATTGTAATACAACAAGAATAATTAATAGAACAAAAAATGTTATGTGACTTGTCAATACTTAGTATCGAATATTGTGTTGACAGACTTGATCAACAAATCTGGGGATCAGAAGATGAAGAAGATATAGACGAAAGCAATGAAGGAAAAAAAGATAATGAAGAAAAAGGCAAAGGTGAAAGTACTGGGGAGAAAGAGCTAGGCGCCAAAGAGGAAGAACAGGGAGCTGATGACGGCAGCGAAGGTAAAGATAAAAAGAAGAAGAAAGATATCAACGAAATAAACGAGCCTGAAGTCGATGATGATCATGTGAGTAGAGAACATCCAAAAAATATTATTTTCATATCAG
The DNA here is from genome assembly GCA_905220505.1 of Laothoe populi. NCBI lineage: Eukaryota > Metazoa > Arthropoda > Insecta > Lepidoptera > Sphingidae > Laothoe > Laothoe populi. Next base: position 11,035,985 of record HG992165.1, read on the forward strand.
TTTAGAAAAACATCTGCTCTATCAGTTACCAAAAATACAATTCAACATTAAAATCGCCTGATAAAATACAATAGTTACAGCTGATTATTTTTCTTAACTATAAATACAATATTCTAAATATGAAAAATAATTGTATTGTAGGTTGATCCATATCATGGCAATCAGCAACAACTCCCTGAGCCTGAAGATTTCGAGATGCCAGATAACATGAATATGGACGGAGAGGATGGCGCCGATGATAATGTGAGTTAATAACATGTGGAATTCTAGACTAGACATAAAACAACCACTTGTAATTTTACGAGTATTTAAAACTGTGATATAAAGGCTATTCAATATTAAATTTGTTAAAACGTTGGAGTATCAATTATTCAATAAACTTGATTTGATTGTAGGAAGGCGAAACAGAGACTGAAAACCCATTCGATATAGAAGTCATGAAGGACAACATACCTGAGGAACCTGAAGACCAAGACAAGGGTAAAGAGGGAAAAGAGGAAAATAAACATGGCATGGAAGTGTCGAGCGATGAAGAAGGTGGTGATGATGGAAAAGACGATGAAAACGAGGGTTCGAATGAGGAAAAGGTTGGTTTAGATGTGATCATTCAAAATTATCATACAAGGACATCTAAACTGAAAAATATATAAATAATTAATACAGTCAACAATAAAAGTCAGTGCATAATGATTCTATTCTAATATTTTTTTATTCATATTTTAATTTAATACATAACCTTCCGATTTGATCACACCTGTTGTACATTTCATAACTTGGACCCCCTTTCATACTTAGGATAAGTCACAAGACGCAGAACCAGATAAAGAAGGAAACGAGGAAGATGACGAAGGAGAAATTCAAAATGAAATTGACGTTCAAGATACACCTGATGATACAGAGACACCAGATAATCCCGAAGAAGCTGACAAAGAAGATTTACCCAAGAATCAAGAGAAAATCAACGAAGAAGATGAATTAGAAGAAAAAGGCCAAGAAGCTAATCCACAAGCCAACCCGTCAACGAATGACCCAACAGCAGAGGATAAAGCCGAGAACGCAGAAATGGACAAAGGAACTGATGACAACGTTGATACAAATGCTGAACAAATGAAAGATGAAGACGCCGCGCCTTTTGTAAGTTTTGATGCGATTTACCTGTCAAGCAAAAGTGCCAATATATACATTAATAGTCTGTGGATAAAATACATTACGGTTTATTTTGGTACATACATAGATTCATTAAATCTGTATTGTCATTTATTATAAGTTACAAACAGGAATGATTGCTCTTACTACTACGCCAATATACATTTCAAATATTGATAGATCCTCCAAATGTAATGTTCCTCTGATATTTACAACCAATGGTATATTACATTGTAAAGTGGTCATATAGTATAGATAAGTACGCCTAACGAAGCTTCTTAATAAATGATTACCAACTCAACAGGAACAAAGTCAAGAACAAGTGGGTGAAGAGAAGCGATCCGTTGGTCGTTCAGAATTAGATAAGAGCGATAAAGGTCATAAAGGTGACAAACAAGCTGCCAACAAAACTGAGCGAACGCAAGAGGAAAGAAAACGATACGAGAATAAACCCGGACAAACCGACCAAGAAAGGACGCTCGGTAAATATACAATTTATATTTGAAACTACTGATTTATATTCGCATATAAGAGAGGTTTGAGCTATTAAGAAAAAAGGCGGTGGTGGAGAGTGAAACCTTTGCTAGGCTTTGACAAACAAAAAAAACTTTTATTATTATAATAAATTGAATTCTTTTTATTGCTATAAGATTAAATAAGGGTAATTTTTATTAAAAAAACTAATAATATCTAAGGTGAGGTGAATGAAAAGAAAAATAAACAAATGAAGACGCTAAACGTTGAAAGAGAGGAAGAAAATGTGGATGAAGGGGGCGATGGTGACGATAATGCCGAAAAAGAAGCGGACGCTTTCCAACATGTGAAACAAGCGAAAAAAGACGATCTACAGGTAAATTGCAATATTTCGAAAGAAGCTTTGTTTGTAACACCAACGTTTGCTGGAATGAATACAATTCAAGCCACTCATTGATTATTATTGTTTTTGAATTAAGTGCTTGAGGTTGAATTGGATTGTCTAGATCATGAATAAGCTTACCTCCGTGATATGCCTGAGAAAGAGTTTACAATATTTGGACCACACCTTCCACTCTAGGGATTCAAATACATTTGTGGGAACAAAAACCGTTCAAGTGAAAATGGTTACTCAAATACCTTAACATATTTATTATATTTATCTTCTTGATTTGTAGGCAATAGATGCTGCTACTAAAGAACAGGCTGACGAGCAGCCTGTGTTGCAAAAAGATGAAGATGAAGCAGATAAATTAAAGGATGACCAAGAAATTCCCATGGACGTAGACGATGATGATATAGAGGTTCGTATAAACTCAAACAGAGATGAGGATTTTTTGACACCGTGTGTTCTAGTGGTAGAAGGGGAAGGAGCTAGAGGTTTTGTTAAATGCAGTATCTACCAGATTCACCAACAATGTTTTTGGATTGCTGTAATTTTGATCAACTGAGTTGCTTGAAGTCATATATGTAACAGACTCTTATAGAAGATCAAAAGGTAATGAAGGTGTTTTATCTGTATATATAAAAGAAGAAACTGACTGACTGACTGACTGATCGATCAACGCACAGCCTAAACGGCTGGGGTTAGAGACTTGAAATTTTGACAGTAGGTACCTTTTATCACGTAGGCATCCACTAAGGAAGGGTTTTTGGAAATACCACCCCTAAGGGGGTAAAATAGGGGATGAAAGTTTGTATGAAACTCCGTCATTTTTGAAGTAAAATTCATGAAAATTTGTATTTGGCATTTTAGTTAAAAATAAAAAATATATGTTTCAGGATTTTTGGAAATTCCGCCCCTAAGAGGGTAAAATAGGGAATGAAAGTTTGTATGAAAATCCGTCATTTTTAAGTTAAACGCATTAATATTGGTATTTTGTATTGTATACTTTTTCTCCCAAACATGACCTCCACGCGGGCGGAGCCGCGAGCAACAGCTAGTTAAATGATAAACTAACAATAATACGAATTTAAATAATATATTTTAGGTCGAAAAGTCAGAAGAGCTAAAATCAGAAAAATTCAAAGATGGCACGGAAAAAGATAAAGAAAAAGCGGGAAATAAAAACGAAACTGGAGAAGAGCTGACGGGAGACACCGGTGTTGAAGTAGAGGGAGAACGAGTGGTGACTTCACTTGTGCCTCGGGGTACAGACACCACTTATCACACAAGGTAGCAGATTTGACCTATACTTAAAGTCAGCCTCCGTGGCGCAGTTGGCGAGTAGCCGGCTGTGAAATGAGAGGCCGTGGGTTCGATTCCCACACCGGGACAAATGTTTGTGTGACAGACAGATATCTGTGTCCGAGGTCTGGGTGTTGTGAGACCGTGCGTGTCTCTAGGTCCCTGATACCCACAACACAAGACTCGTATCTTAGTGTGGGGTCGGGGCTATGTGTATAACCTTTGGGTGTTATTTATTATTAAATTTTGTAAATACTATTTGATTTAATGAAGTGCGACATGGTACCAAGTACCATGGATCTAATATCTCTCGCTTTCAGATAGAAATCATTCACATGTTATGTGTTGTATGTAATGAGGTGAAATTTAAAGGAAATCGGCAGATTTGGAACAGCATGAACAAGATATTCTCAATAACCAAAAAATCACTTGTATTTTTTAGACTTTATTTCTCATTTTTATTTCATCCTACACCGATGCAATCAGATTTAGAAGAAATATAACTACAACACAAAAATATTTCTACTATTTTTTATTGTAAATGATCGTGGGGTTCCTAATATAGCTTTTGTAAATATTGTATCGATTTGCAAATTAAACTAATATCGATAATCGATTTTCTTTCAATTTTTGTTAAACGACATTGAATGTTGGCAAAAACTATAGAAGCATAATCATTGCAAGTACATTAAAAAGGCATTTGTTCAAACATTTATTAATCAAAAGAAAATACACTAAAATAAAATGACTCGGGTGATTCATCGATTTTATTATTGCAATATTGATCGAATGATAATTGCCACTTCAAGTTTTTAACAGCTGTTCATTTTCAATCTCGAGCTTGCTACTAATACTTAATCTGTGGTATGTGATTTGTCGCGAGAGCAATGTGTTTTCGTTTTGTGGTGCCGGTTATTTTGTGTTTATATTTTACGACGACCCTTGGCTATTATAACGGATTAATTATTTCTATTGGCGGATATACTTCAATGTATTCCCATCTTGAAAGGTGATTAGTGGTACGGTAAGGTAAGGTACATCGTTATTTATAATTATAATCATTAAGCAGATCATATCTGATGAAAATCATAGTCATTGAAGATGGTAGAAAATAGTAGATTATGTATACCTTTAAGTTGATAAAACTTTGAAACCCTATGACCTGGCTCAAAAATACTTTATCGTAGTTAAATTGTGGCATATCCTTATTGTTAAAAACCATACCCCATTTGTGTTCACCACCTAGCCCAGTTTACATAGGAAACCTGCGGATCTCCTTTGCAATCTGTTAGATGTGTTTTTTTAATATTTTATTATTGACGCCTGTGAAGTATACTGCTATTGTATATGCTCGTGAAATAAACCAACGTTCGGCGTCAAGGAAATCATATATTACCCACGTCGCGAACAAGACAATCGTTCAAATTAAAAATATAGCGATGAAACATTATTAAATACAAAATAGGTGTTACTACAAATATTACAACACAGTCAAATTTAAGACATCATGTATCATCATCATGCAATGCATGTATCTTTTAAAAACTTTCTGGATCACTGTGTGTTGGCTATTATCCATAGATGCTCCTATAACTTCTTTACCCCATCATTACAAATGTATATGAGACTACCTTGAGATACTACTACTAACCTTGATATGTATATCCTTTTCACGAATAAAAAAGAATCATCAACAATACATATGATAAAAGAAGATATACACTAAATAAAAGAAAAAAAATATATACATTAAATAAACTTATTTGAAGTCAGTTAAAATATAATTGTTATCTAGATTGGAAGAAACACAAATACAAACGAAGGAGATGACGATGGAAGAGTACATGAGCATCCGTGAGTGGTTGAGCGGCGGCTCCGCCCCCAGCCAGGGCTCCGTGTCTGTGTGGCGCTCCCTGTGGAGGGACTCCGCCGGGTCGGCGCGCGACCTCTGTGAACGACTCAGGCTGGTGTTGGAACCAACGGGACGATCCAGGAGAGCGGGTACGGTACTATATTGTTATTATTATAGTCAGGGTCGAAGATTTATATTGATAGGAAGGTAACCAGTGTCGTGGTGGAATATATACGTTCGATAAAGGTAATAATAGACATTAAAACAAACAAAAAACAGACGTAGAAAAAATAAAGAACATACAAGTAAATATTTAAATGTTCTATTTTCAAATAGTTGCCTTAAGAAATGTTGCTCTAAAAAGTAAAAAAAAACTGTCTTTCATAATATTGTAACGTACTGGCAACAATATTTAATTTCAATTTTGAAAAAATAACGACAGTCAAAGCTGCCTTCTTTTTTTATATAAAGAGAATGGAACATAAAAAAATTACAAAACTATTTTCTTTTGCTTGCTTCATTGGTCTTTGTGAAAAAAAAGATCTATTTATCAAGTTCTCTTTCAAAGAGCATTATAATACTACTGAAATAGAGTACCTACTTGTACGTTTTTTATGCCAATCGTTAAATGTCAAATGACAGAACATTTATCCCGTTCAACAGTAGGTGCCACTGGTCATGTTTTATTGCTAGAAAAATCCTGCAGGTGGCGCTACTACCAATTGTTTAATATTTTGGTTTCCAGTGATTGTTAATATACTGCAAAATAAGGGTTCTAAAAGTACATAACGTGACGATAAGCCCAATTCACAAAAATATTTCAATATCTGTCGTCGCAATGTAATCTTTTAGACCCTTTTTTAGCAGTATACAACAATCACCAATCACTTAGTATTATTATAGTGACAGTGTGGTGATAATTAGAAAAACCTTAATAATCACAATATGGATTTATTACAATACAATTTTATAATATAATAACAATGTATGTACAAAACCTAACATAAAAATAACAACATCCATTAACACAAAATAAATATATAATATTAGGTACTTAAATATATTTCAGAACTTTCCAGATATTTTTGAAGGCTTGCTTTAGAAACATATTATAGAACATATTCCTTGAATATTCTATTACAAGCTGAAAACATCTGGAATATTCCAGAGAAGTCATAATCCTCACTATGTCATACACATATACACTTAACGTCATTCATCACTTTGAAAACTCTTTGAAATTAAAAAGAAATTGAGACCGATTGTACAGTCTTCCACCATGCGTGGTTTTCATAATGTTTTGATGAAAAACTTGTTTTTATGCATCTAACACATTAATTAACAATAAATTATAAGATACACTAAATAATATTAAGAACTGCTTGAAACAGGTCTATGAAGATTGGAATTTAACAAGAAGCTACACAGCAGTCTGGCATGATTGTGTTGAGTAGCGAGGAATAGATTGTGCCTCGCTACTCGATACTCTAATAGGACAGCACGGCGCTTACCATCAGGTGCAGTGTGGTCACTTTGCCGCGCTAGGATTAAAAAAAAACATAAAACATCACAATAGGCTTGCGGTACTAATTGCCAATAAAATATTATACAATAACAGAGTAGTTCATAATCTAAAGTAAATATTTATAGATAGTAGCATTTGAACAATAATCGTATTAAACATACATACATACATATACACTCACGCCTGTAATCCCCGAAGGGGTAGGTAGAGGTGTAACCAGTACACCCACTTTTCGCCGAATTTCGGTCCCATAATGTGATAGGGGGCGAGCCTATCGCCACACCGGGCACGATTCCAGATTCCGGGTTAATACTGAGTATTTCTAGGTAGAAAAACCCAATATCACTTTACCCGACCCGGGGATCGAACCCGAGACCTCAGCACAGCAATCGTAACGCATGCGCAATTACAACTGCGAAACCGAGGCACCTTTAATAATCGTATGAAAGGCTATAATAATTTCGCCATTACATACATAATATTATCTTTTTAATAAATGGCATATTAAATACTAAAGTTCGGATCCCAACAGACAGTAAATACCTAATTATATTCTTAAATACCTTTATCGCAGGTAAGTTATACAGAAAAGACACTTGAAATAATTATAAACATAAATATATAAAAACCCTTCAAACTAATGAAGCACAGTAATAACGAATCGTATCGCATTATGCATTTATTAGGCCCTGTGTATATACTATATAGCCTGATGTGTGTATGTATTGTACAAAGATTGCATAATACATTTTTGTGGAATTATATTGAGTCGTTTTTATCACTAAACTAAGTAATTGCAGTGAAACAATTGGATCTACAGTGATCATACTTTTAAGTCCTTTATACAGTGAGCCTATCGTATCGCCATGTTAATACATTGTAAACTTAGAACTCTAAACGGCTCTAAAATAACACTACCTGCAATCATGAAAATAAACTCTCCAATTTTATTTAGGCTTGCAGCGGAACATCTTATTTAAAAAAAAAATTAAATAACTCAGCTCTAACGCTATCTATCAAACGCTACATGTAATGCTTGCTTGCTTCAATTCTCCATATGATTTATCTGCTTCTAACACCAATTGATAATATTCCCACTATTGCTGCTAAATCGATCATTGTTTTCTTTTTTCTTAATTTGGCTATTATAATATATATTTTATTAATTATAGTTTTTATTCCTGGAGTTAACTTAGTTTGGATTAATAGCCGTTTCATCGTTCTTGATGATGGCAGAGTGAAAACATTTGCTTAAAAATCTGTAATACTTCGGACTCTTTTTAACACTACTTACAATGATAAAAATCTTCCCTTTGCTTTCTTTTCTGTCTGTATGTTAGCAAAGAACTGTGCTGGTTTTGTCATAATTTTCGTAAATTTCTGAAATGCCACATTATCACACAACTTTCCGGCATGTTGCGGTTGTTGTTTAAATTGTCCTCTTTTACGCAATCTAGGTACATATCTCCCTGCGTGTTTTATATTTTTTTGGAATAATCAAATTTTTGTGTATATACCGCGTTTCGTCTAGGTCTACTTGTGACACTATTATAATGTTCTTTTTGTATATGAGCCCGACCTGAAAAATAAGAAATAAAAATAATTTGAAAATAAAAGCTAACAAATAAAATAATTTATAGTATCCTGATTTTATATATATAAAAAATATCTACAAGCATATAAAAATGTTTCAATATTGGACATTGAACATACAATTTTCAATGAGACAGTGCGCGGTGACGATTTACGCCGCCTTACATAAAAATTCAACCTACTTTAACAATGTATAATAAGCAAAAGTGAGAGCGTATAATTATTTTCATTTATTCCGCTTATCACCGCACTGTCTATTTGACCACTAAGCAACATCACGCCAAATCTGTGTTTCTGTTTGAAGGAATTGTAATTAAAAATTTGGTGGTTTATGTTGTTGTGGTATTTATCATCAGGCGAATGGATTTTTGTTTTATCTATACTAATATTATAAAGAGGAAATATTTGTATGTAAGTATGTTTGTAACGAATTGGCTCAAAAAGTACTGGACCGATTTTAATCTGTATATATAAAAGAAGAAACTGACTGACTGACTGATCGATCAACGCACAGCCTAAACGGCTGGGGTTAGAGACTTGAAATTTTGACAGTAGGTACCTTTTATCACGTAGGCATCCACTAAGGAAGGGTTTTTGGAAATACCACCCCTAAGGGGGTAAAATAGGGGATGAAAGTTTGTATGAAAATCCGTCATTTTTGAAGTTAAATTCATGAAAATTAGTATTTGGCATTATAGTTAAAAATAAAAAATATATGTTTCAGGATTTTTGGAAATTCCGCCGCTAAGGGGGTAAAATAGGGAATGAAAGTTTGTATGAAAATCCGTCATTTTTAAGTTAAACGCATGAATATTGGTATTTTGTAAGGTATACTTTTTTCCTAAACATGACCTCCACGCGGGCGGAGCCGCGAGCAACAGCTAGTAATTCATATGTATAAAAGGTATAACAAGAAATAAAATATATTACGTACTTATAACATTAGCAACTGGATGATATAGGCAGCTTGCGGCGTCCTCTGATGTTGGGGAAAAGTTACTGAATTGTTCTGGAATGCAATTCAATTTTATGTAGGATGAACGTACAAAGGACTGACAGTTGGGATGGGTGGTGTGAACTGCTGCTGCAGTGCTCTGTTATTTACAATAAGCGATTATTGTGGCATCTCCAATCGCGTAAAAAACTGTTCCCGGAGTAAAAGGCCTACTGTATAATGTATGCAGTGTAATAAAAATAGCCCTTGTTTTTTCTCATAGTTCAAGCTTACTTCGAGTGTGTATTTGTGCGATATACGCACGTACAACAAAAAATCACCCTGTGTAAACAATCGCAGCGGGTGAGACAGTAGCTTGCGATTCTCGTATGGCATATAATCGCATTCGAATTTTTAGTTCTCGCATGCGTTTAGAAGTTATGAATTTAATAATTTCCTGGTGAGTATTGCTTGCGTAAATTGTTTTCCTCTAAATAGATCTATCCATCTAGAAATCTTTAGGGGAGGGCTATGTTCAGCAATGGACTTACTTTGGCTGATGATAAAACACTTATTATTACACGGCTACCTATCATATTATGTACATCATATAGAAAATATGCTTAGCAGTGTTCAATGATAGGACTGCGTTTTTTGTGAGTAATCCACTGGGTGATACATACATACATGCCCTTAAAATGCTTTGAGCATAAACGAACATTTCCTTTTATATATTTTTCCGCCTTTTTTTCAACACTGTTTGATCAAGGACTTTTATCCAAATGACTAAATTTTTCACCTAAAAGTAACTGCACTGGGAAAGTAGTGAATTGGGCCTGAAATACAAAACAGTAAAGTAAAATTTATTATTTAAATAATATTACCTAAATACTATAACACTAATGAGCGCTAGGAACCGGCCTCCTCCACAAAAAAAAACATACATAACGACTTTTATCCCTGAAGGGGTAGGCAGAAGTGCAATTAGGGCACCTACTCTTTGCTGTGTGTGTTCCGTACCATAATGTGATAGGGCTATCACTATATCTGCACAAATTCCACGTAGAGAAAAAAACCCAATATCACTTTACCCGACTCGGGAATCGATCGCGGGACTTCAAATTGCTGGTCTTACCGGGCACTCTATACAACTACCCTACAGAGGCAGTCCATTCCTTCTCCTCCATAACTGAGAGAGTTCACATAATACCTTCTAAACTATTTTTTAAAAATCTTAACTATGTAGATTTCCTCATGAAATAAGTAATTGAATAGGGAAGAACATAGCTAGTTTAACTGACACCAGTTTTCAACAATAATCTAATTTCTTACTTACCGTCAACAACACAGCCAAAATAACATTTGCGTTTATTTTTCGGCATATTCATAATCCAAAATTCGTTTGAATATCCAAGTGTCACCGAAAAGCAATCAAACCAAAACCAAGTCCGAGCCAGGGGTCAAATAAAATAACTAGAGTACAGAAGTCCGAAAATCAATCCAAGTCGCCACGTAATAATAAAGAAGTCGTTCAACACAATACACAAAAATTGCAAAGATAAATTTAAAATATGGCAACCAGATAACGGAAACACGACGATATTACCACTTAATTATTCTACATGGTACTATGAGATATATTATTCAGCTATTGGATAGCAAAACTTATTTTAAAATTCTGTGACTCTACATTTTTATATCGTTTATCCAGAAAATGATTTAATCCATTCATTATAAAGATCTACGTAACTTTTATGTAACACGTTAATAAGAATAATAATATACCGTTTTAATTCATTCTATTAGTATGGCAAGCTAACCAGGCACACTTCAATTTGACTTATAGTAGGTAACCATGACGATGAAAATAACTGACATTTGACTTCATCTACATAGTTCAGAAATTGGGTTTAGTTCAGTTTAATTATGATTTCTGTACATTTCTAGACGTCATTACATTCTCTTTGGATCTCAGAGTCCTCTAGAGAGTTGAAAGAAGAAACTACACTTAAATTAAGAACATTAACCACCTATGTTACGGAGTGACACGACCCTGTTCTCTTTTTTGTCAAGTACCTAAGTTTCTTTTTGTGTCAGAAAATTTTCATTTCAAATATTGCATAAAGTTCAACAATAGTATCTAATATATATTTTTTAAATGTATTTAATTTGAATGGCCTTGTCGTATACTCGTATAGGTGATTTCCGAACCGGTCGCGCGATCAACATGCGCCGCGTGATCCCGTACATCGCGTCGCACTTCCGCAAGGATCGCATCTGGCTGCGGAGGACGAAGCCTGCCAAGCGAGAGTACAAGATCGCCATCGCCGTCGACGACTCTAGCTCCATGTCAGATAACAGGAGCAAGGAGCTGGCGTTCGAGAGCCTCGCGCTGGTTTCACAGGTGACCATTTAGATAGAGTTGCCAACCGTCCTGTTTTCCCAGGACATGTCCTGGTTTTTAGAGTGTCCTGGGTTGTACTGGGTTTTTAAAACGCCCTTATAAGGTTTTTTTTGCCTCGATAGGTCCTGTATTTTAAAATTCGCACACCACTTTTGCAATGCTTACTTTAGGGGCGGCGTCTCGGCTCGCAAGTGTTTACGCTATTTTAAAACAAAGATGTGTCCTGTTTTTAAACTGAATTGTCTTGGTTTTTCTAACTTCAAATCCTAGTATTTCAATTCCGGGGTTGGTAGGGTTACCAACCCCGAAATTGAATTATTTTATTACATTTAGGTAATAGGGTAGTTGACAGTAAGTGAAAACCTGATAGAATTTTGTTTTTATAATAGATTTTAGTCTAAAATATTAAAAATTAAACTAATTTGTTAATTTATATGTGATTATTTAATATTTTCAAACAAATATGTAAAAATAAAGCATTTGTGACGTGTCACGTGAGACATGAAACACCCATCAGTCAAGCATGACATCACCGTTCGAAATATCTGAAACGCTGAGCCAAACGTCTATGAGTTTTGCGGATGGTCTCGTCATACGAGAGGCCATGACAGTTGGTAGTGTTTTAATAAAGTTGCTTTATAATAAAAATACAAATTAAATCTTGAAAACTTATGTTTTATGTTTAATAATAATATTTAATAATATAGACCGTGAATAATAAATAAAACGGTTTCGCAAAAACAGTCAACTAGCCTATTATATTCAGTCGGGTGCATCTGTTAACTTCAACTATTAATATTACCAAAAAATAAACATATATATTTTTTTCAAAAATTATCTTTTCGACACCCTCTGTGACGCAGTGAGCGAGTTGCCAGCTGTGAAACGAGATGCAGAGGGTTCGATTCCCGCACCGAGACAAATGGTTGTGTGACAGACAGATCTTTGTTTCGAGTCTGGGTGTTGTGAGACCGTAGTCCCTGTAGTTCTTGATACCCATAATATAGGTTTTACCTACTAGGGGGTCAGAACTATGTCACAGTTGGGTGTGTTTATTTATTTATTATCTAATATTAAATTACTTACATAAACAATCGTAGGTGTCATGGCGCCTACTTTTGGCGTCACTTCTGTAAGTTATTTTGTAAAAACACTATTTCAAGTCAATGTTTACAATAGAAGTGACTTCATTGGCTCTGATTGTTGTTTCACTTAAAATGGCGGGTTGAATTTTGTGTCTTTATTTCAAAATAAATTGAAACGTAGATTATTTTTAACTTACGTTACGTAGTCATTAAATATTATTTTTAGTGATATTTTGTTACTACCATTAAGCATATTATAATGACAAGAAATTAAGAATAACATTTGTTCTAAAAATTTGGCAAAACTAATTTTGGTACAGAATGCGCAATGGAGAAGCACTACCAGAAATTAATTGCGGTGTTAAATTCATGTGTTACATTTTACAGGCATTAAACCTTCTCGAATCCGGCGACCTGGCAGTCATAAGCTTCGGCGAGAAACCGAACCTCCTCCATCCGTTCACAGAACAATTCTCCGAACATTCCGGCTCGAAAATTCTAGAACAATTACGGTTCGAACAAACCAAGACTAAAATTGGTCAATTGTTAGACTTCTGCACGGTGTTGTTTGAAGAGCAGACGGTTAGAAGTGATGCTGTTAATGCCAAGTTACTTGTGGTTGTGAGTGACGGTAGAGGGATATTCTCCGAGGGGGAGATGAGGGTGATGCACGCGGTGAGAAGAGCGAGGCAACAAGGAATATTCCTGGTGTACGTCATCATAGACAACCCTGATAACAAAGTGAGTGCGGTTTTATATATTACTAGCTATTGCCTGCGGCTCCGCCCGCATGGAAATTATCTTATACTATTTATAAAATCGTTTCATATCTCACAACTACTCTTTGCATAATATTCGTCCAAACAGGTATAACGTTTGATTGAATGCACCGATTTTAATGAAATAAAGGCTACATGTTACCTTGAGATACACTCCATGACTTTATTGTCGATTCTTTTGTGGTAACGGTACTTTGGATGTGATGCCTTGACAGACAGACAGCCAGACAATAATTCCAAAAATAATTCTTTTTCGTTCTATATCGATACAATTGACAACATTTCAAATTCTAAACTAGCGTAAAATAAAAATACCGTTTCTCATGTTTTCTACTCTTAGTTCAAATATATATTTTATGTATTTTTTAATACTTTAGTTTCGAAGAAAAAAATTAAAAACCGAAAAATGCTTGATGACGTCATACATACGGTCGAATGAAATAGTTTCTTGGCTCACATACTATTTATTTTAAAAACCACACAACGTATATACAATACGTCAATAATTCGCCAATCAAAAGACAGAAGTTTGAGTTGAATTGTCATCCTTCATCATCATCATCACATAAATTTTATTTACTTATTTAACTTTTTATTACGTGACATTGGCAAAATTGTGGAGTTGTTCCTCCGCAGAGGCCATTAAAGCAAGAAGAAGAAGAAGAAGTTTGAGTTGTGACAACACACATCTATCACTTGTCAGTTTTTATCACTTGTGTATTTATTTATTTAATTTAATATTTTTATACTTTTCAGGATTCCATCATGGACATCCGTCGTCCCATCATCGACCCTGCAACGAACGCGTTCGTAAGGTTCGAGTCTTATTTAGATTCGTTTCCGTTTCCATTCTACCTCATCCTGCGGGATATGTCGGCGTTGCCCACTGTGTTGGGAGACGCTCTGAGGCAGTGGTTTGAATTGGCCGCTAACACTGCGTGTTAATGGCAGCTTCATGTAAAAGTTATTAAGAATCTACTATTGTTATATAAGCAAAACTGTTATTTGCCTGATAAATAAAAATAGTTAGTTATATTTAAAATTATATCACTTTAAGTTGGTTGAGCCAACTAAGATGCGACATATTTTTATTTTGACATAATTGTATATAAAATCTAGAAGTACATACGACTGAAGCGCAAGTATGGTCTAAGCAACATTATCAAGAATCTATTTTTAAAAATGTGTGTTTAATCTTCTACAAAGTTTACACTATTACGGTTTTAACGAGTCGTATATAGTTTAGCTGTATACGGGAAATTCTAAAGGGTTTATATTATATAGCTTATAATTCAATTCACCGGAATGTTATATCAAAGATGGACTATAATGTTGTGACTGCGGTTTTTTAAACTATCATAAAAAATAGGATGTAAAAACGATATACTTTAAATGGATGAGCTGAGACTGTTTAGTTTTATTTTCCTGTTTTTAGTGAAAATACTATACAATAAAATGCAACGATTCGGTTTTTCCCTGTTCAGTTTAGCCTATGTATGATTGGAATAAGGAAAAAATTAAAACCACAATGTTTGAAATAGCTGTTGGGGTAGTTCTCTTAGAACTAAAGAATACAACAAATCTTAAAACTTTGTGAATAAGTTAAATAAAATAAAAATCTTTGTTAAATTAAGTTATGCTTTTCTTGCGCTCAAGGTGTGTAGTAGAAAGTACTTTTTAGAGATTATGTGGTAAAGAAAGGACTATTTTTCTATATATGGATTACTATATACAGGATGGTAGGATCACATGGGTGCCAGTAGGAAAGTACCATAAATATCGGAGATAGAAATATGAAATACCCATATGTTTAAAAAAATAATGAAGCTACTTAATATTTTTAAAGTTTTTTTGACATAACATAAATTGATGCTTATTATAAAATTAGGAACTGACACGTGGTCAGCCCGTGACCACGGCCGATGCAACTCGGTCGAAACGTCGGGAAATAATTGTGGTATTTATACCATTATAATATTGCGCGATTAAGACCCGTTCCTAATTTTATAATATGTATTCAAATCGCGAGAGTCTAAAAACATTTATAAATTAATGCTATAAACATACAGACAGGATGTGTTTTTTTTTTCAATAGGGTCTGTTCAATTCATAGCCAAAACAAAGACAATCATGTCTATTTTTGGTGGTATTTTGATATCTCCCAATATTTAAGATATTTTCACTCCAGTGCCCATGTTATCTATTCAGCTTGCATAGTGTAAAACAATATTTTTTATTACAAAGAGTATACAATATATTTTTTTCTTTGAATTATATTTGTTTCATTATGTATCCATGTTAGATTTTCCTGCAACGAGTATCTTAAACATTAATTTATATGTATATTGAATTCATACCAACCAACATTTGTAATTAGGAGGAAATCGAACCTATAATCTTACATATAAAAGCTACTCAATCAACCAAGATAATTTATGTCAACACTGGAGGTAGGTGAAAAATCACCAAAGAGTACACTTGAAAACATGTCCGGATATCATACTGTACTACAACATATCACTTGCTATCGTGTGGGAACACGGTAGCAAGGAGGGATACTTCCTAATCTTCCTGGGTCGTTTAGGCGTAGTGTGAAGAAGCTACACAGCATGCATGTTTGTGTTGAGTAGCGAGGTCTAGTTGTCTCTCGCTACTTGATACTCTAACTGGACGGCACTGCGCTTACCAGGTGCAGTGTGGTCACTATGCTGAGAATAAAAAAAATGGTGCTGCTCCTGCCTCGAAGTATACACGGCTTCTGTCGCGAACTGTGAACAGGCAGCAAACTACTAAATCGTAGTGTGAGGGTAGTCTCTTTTTATTGGAAATGTCGAGGGTCTCTTACAAAATAAGTACGGGTAGATTCATAATTTATACTCGGTGGATTAATATAATAAATAGGAGCGTGACACCAATAGTCAGAGGTGTCTTCAGATAGTTATCTGACCAATTGCAAAACTAGGCCAGATGGTTAAATAGGAGGCAGAGTGTCTTATGCGACGGATTTCTTCCCAGACAGTTCACAAATTACCTTCGTAGTTACATTCCGTAAGACCAACCGTCATGTTTTGTCTGTGATATTATCAATCCTCATTATTTCGCTACAACGTCAAGTTTACATATATATATCAACACAGTACTATGTACCAATATACCTATATATTCGCTATATAATTATGTAGCTCAGGGTAATTGGCGGCACCGGTGCAGTGTGGTCACTATGCTGAGCCAAACTAAAAAAAATGGTGTTGCTCCTGCGTTGAAGTATACACGGCTTCTGTACATTGCAAATACATTAGTTAATCTTCCGAGACAGAACTATTGCCCGTGCGTAAACCCCCAACGTATAACTTCGATAGTTTTGATATCTGATAGTTTCGACTATGGATATTATATCTTTCAAATAATGTTTATTCTCTTTATTTTTTATCCGGGCACCGCAGAGTCCACAATGCACCTGATGGTAAGCGCAGTGCCGTCCAATTAGAGTATCTAGTAGCAAGAAACAATTTATCCCTCGCTACTCAACACAATCATATGAATATCCTACCACCAGCACCAGTGTATATTTGGTTGAGTGATGTAGACAATTTCCTTTCAAGGCGTGTTCAATTACTGTTGATACAGTATGATACAAACGTAAATAGTCGTGCGATTCCGTTCCTATTCGAAACAATTTTATAGGATACTGTTACGGATACTTAATTATTTCGGATATCCCATTGTTTCGGTTAAGGTTATTGAGTTCCATAACATCCCTAGATAAAATCCCTTTCAGATCTATATCCAGCCTATTAGCTTCAGTTCGTTACGAGTGGCATTATTTTTTATTCCGGATACTTTGCACCAGCAAATGCTGTACCTACATGTTCAGTAGAGGTCTGTTGTTTAAATAAATAAGCCAATTCTTTTAAAAAATATTATAGTATATTTGTCAACTGAATATTAAACAATATCTTATCATATACGTACATCGCTTAGACATAATTCTCGATTTAACATAGAACTGCGCAACTTGTAACATTTAGGCCCAGTTACATCGTAATAAATAAATCGTGCCTTTGTATTTGGACTGCACACATTCGGTAAACGGTATCGGAAGCAATTACAATTAAAACTATAACTTAAATACTTACGTTTCTGAATGAAACAATTAGTTCAATGCACCACTTATTGTCTAAAAAAATCTAATATACATATAATGATAGTGAATCGGATTACAAATGACGTTGGTTGATGTGATGTGATCATGCAAATTTAGTACGTTCGTTGATTACTTTTACGCTTTGGGCATTTTAGACTTAAAACTTTCGACTGTTACGCCATTTGTAAACCGACCAACAATAATCAACATTTGAAATAGCAAAATATAAACTATAATATGTTTACAATAAAATATGCTAAAGTATAATATTAAATATGCATTGACAGATAACATTAAAATTAAAAACTAAACATTTTCAAAACTGTAGAACCGCGATATTGTTCCTTACGTTCGATAAATAAATACGTTTAACTAAATAATGAAAAATTGCGTCGTCATTTCACATTTGAGCGAATTTAAAGCTGTTCAGCAAACCAATACTGGAATCCGTTTGTATTAGAGTTGCCAACCGTCCTGTTTTCCCAGGACATGTCCTGGTTTATAGTGTGTCTTGGGGTGTCCTGGATAGTTTCTAACCAGCGTCCTGGGTTTTAAAAGCGCCCTGATAATGTCCTGTATTTTAAAATTCGAACACCACTTTTGCAATCCTTACTTTAGGGGCGGCGTCTCGGCTCGCAAGTGTTTACGCTATTTTAAAACAAAGATGCGTCCTGTTTTTAAAATGATTTGCCCTGGTTTTCCTAACTTCAAATCCTAGTATTTGAATTCCGGGGTTGGTAACCCTAGTTTGTATGGAATAACAAATTGACATTCTGCTACACATTTATATAAATCTTTATCGCCACGCGTTTACCTATTTTATATAAAACACTTTCTAGCTCATTCTATCTAGTGTAAAAAATTTCGAAGGCCATATCGGTGAAGGGTTTGTCGAGACATAAACATGGAATTTTACACATAATAAATTGTAACCGATCGAATTGTACATATAGTAGCGGGGAGTGTGTGTGTGTGTGTGTGTGTGTGTCTCGACGTTGTTGGCGCTGCAGCTCAGGTTTTCACTTTGTGGAATCCTTGGACGAATGGTTGTTGGTCTCTTCAGTCTTATCACTGTCACCGTAGAACTTTGGCTGAAATGTTATTAACAGTATATTAGCTTGTTTTAACATTATATACACTGATTATTTGTACATACAAATTCTGCACATAAATGTATTTGCTACATCTATTGTGAACAAATTAAACTACACCTATTTTGAGAATAAATACTGTGATATTTGCTATGGTAGATAATTCTGTTTTTATTTAATTTATTTAATATTTATGATGACTATATAACAATCAGTGTATTTAATTCTGGCTTAAAGGTAATCTAACTTGATATCAAATTAAGTAACTAGTAAATAATTTTAAACATAATGTATAAAACAAAAGAACAAATTTAATGCTGACAAACAAAATAGATGAGTAAAAACAACACAACAAACAAATTAGTATAAAGATACGAAACCTCTTCCTATCTATTGAAAAAATTGAACATTCACACAAGTAAATAAAATGTTGCCTAATTTTGAAAAATACTTAAAGTAATGATAATTTATTTGACCTGAATTCAAATAATAAACACTGTATAAAATAAATTCTAGAATAATAAAGGTTTGTTGTGCTAAGCATGTCAGCGTTAGCAAACCAAGCAACATTTTATCACAGAAAAATATCAACAAAGCTGAGAGTATGACAAAACAAAACCAACGTGTTATATTCGAAGCAAGACAAGTTCCTTCCATAAGATACGATGTATCAAATGCAATGTATTCAAAGATAAATGTTCGAATCAAAAATCAACAAAACGTCACTGTAATGTGCTCAAGCATGATGGTGTCTAGCTCTCATATAAACTTACACAATCTCAATTCGTACTATACAGTCGTGACTTTATTTCCGAATCCGTTTTTGACTCCATTATAACTTGTAAAACCCTAGAAATAAACAAAGTGTTTACGACCGATGTAGTTTAAGTAAGATGTTTAATATTTTTAAAGGGATAATGTCCTTTAAATTTATTTTATCATAATATGGAATCGTATCTAATAGGATATTGAACCCGGGAAATATTGTACCGATAAGCGACGGTTACACAAAACCACACCCTCACAAATATGAATGCAGTAAATATACATCCATTCACCTATTGAACGCGCTACAGATCCGTTTGCACCTTTCGATAGTTACCCACCCAGCTTGTTTCATAGATGGCTAAACCTGGTACCTAAAATCATCCACACACATTTCAATAAACTCAAGAAATTTTGGAAATAAATGTTTATTGCTGAATGTAAAATATATTTATTTGTTTGAATAGTAATTGGTCTCAAACCGCGATATAATCCGTGAACTTCGTTTTATTTCAATGTATAATATTCGCGTAAATATAAGAAACCAATTGGTCTCAATTAAGCACCATAAAAATGTATGAAGCATTCAGAATGAGATCATATTTTCTATCGCACCTGGATATACCAAGTATTTAAAAATTCTGACGATTCTATTAAAGCATAGTTTGGCTATCCATATGAGACAAATAACAAGACGCGAGTTATACCTTGCATCGACCAATCTCGTGCGAGGATTTCAATGTCACACTTTAAGCGATCCGTTATTTCAACTGTTGCCTAGTGTATATGAAATAGATAAAATGCTCGAATAAATTATCGAATTTCTTTTTAATATCCTTGGTCTGATAGCATGCTTATGCTGCTGGGGCCTTGGTAAGATACTCAGACCGGGCAATAAATTACGATTTTTCGTTTTGATAAATATATGTGAGTTTCCCCAATTTAGAATTGCATTTGTAGACAAGCTTACCCCAAGTTCATAAGCTCAACGAACCATGGATGCAACAGGTGTATTCTTGGGGTGATGAAGGTGAAAGCTTATTACAGAGACTTAATCGTTAAACATTGTCCTACTGTGCTGTGCACGGGCCTGCTCTACTAATGACAGGGGTTAGGTTAGGCCTTAGTCCACCACACTGGCCAAATGTAGGTTGGCAGACTTCACATACCATTGAAATTCGTATAAGAATTCTCAGGTATTCAAGTTTTTCTCACGATGTTTTCCTTCACCATCACAGCAATAATTAACAATGAATATAAATGTAACTTTAGAAAAGTCAGAGGTATGTCATTTAGGGTGGTATAGAACATACGGTTTTCGTCTCAACAGTTCGTACCACTACCAACTAAGCTATAGCTGCTTGATGATCAGTAGTAGTCATTTAGGTTCGGCAACGCGCATGTGATACTCCTGGTGTTGCAAGCGTCCATAGGCCGGTTATATATGGTAACCGCTTACCATCAGGCGGACCATCAGCTTGTTTGCCAACATCGTGGTATAAAAAAATAGTATCAGAACATATTTACCTCATCATGTTTCTCCTCTGCATTGATGCGGTCGTCGTCATCGTCGCTGTCTTCGTCTGCAGAGGAGTCGCCGCCGGAGCCCGCTGCGTCTGTTTTCACTAGAGAAGATACAATCATTACTACTTTGTCATCCTACTAATATTATAAATGGATACCAATATTTGGATGGATGGGTCAATGTTTGTTACTTAATCACACCAGAACGTCTGAACAGATATGGTGGAAATTTGGCACAGAGATACATTATAATCTGGAATAGCACATAGGGCACTTTTGATCCCGAAAAAATGTACGCTTCCCGCGGGAGTTTTTATCAGAGCAATAGATCAACATGATTTTTTGCATAGCGGCAATTTAAAGATCAGAAAATGACATAGGCCACTTTTTATCCCGGAAAAATGAATTGTATACCTTTCTACACTAATATTATAAAGAGGAAAATCTGATTGCTTGTAAAAACGTTAATAATGGATAAAATCAAAAACTACTTAACTAATTAAAAATTCTTTCACATATGGAAAGCTACAAAAAAAAACAACAATAACACCTTTTTGTTCAAATTAGTCAGTGAATAACGAATATAATAGAAAGGATAGACGTGCCAGGACAAATATGTTTTTAAGGCAAAACGGAGTTAGCGGGGACAGCTAGTGATTTATATAGGTAAAAAATACGGAATTTTAAACTGTAAAAAAGTAAAAAACAATTAAGTTTTTTTTTAATCAAAACCATATTATTTAAACTTATGATATTTTACTTGTAAATTACTTAAAAACTTCATTTAGTTGTAATGCAAATTGAACTTTCAGATCACAAAATGAGGGCCGAAAGTGTTCCTACTTTCTCTCTAATTTGCATGTAATTTACTATAGAAGCATTTGCTATCTTCACGTAAATCTCTTATTGTTTTATCTTACTGTGCATGTAAAGAAAAAAATGAAAGATTTGCTATCAAAACAACATTATATTCTTTGTTTGATAGTTTCCTGAAAATGGCTAGATATCTGATGACTAATATATTCTTATGAGAATTCTCAGGTATTCGTTCTTCAGGGTGTTCCACTCGCATTGCGGAATGACCTTAGTGTCCCAGGTATGGATATCCGCTGCGATCTTAATCCAAGGAGTCACATCGAGGGCGTAATATCCGCCACTTCACGCAGGGTCGGAATCCTGAACAGGGTGCGGCGGTTTTTCACGCCCGGTCAGCTCTACCGCTTATATAAAACGCAGGTGCGGCCGGGAATGGAATACTGCTCGCACCTCTGGGACGGTTCCGCAAAATACCTTCTCGATGCCTTGGATGGGTTGCAGCGGCGGGCCATCCGCATTGTGAATGATGCAGAAGTGAGTAACAGCCTGGAGCCGCTACAGCTGCGTAGGGATATTTCCTCGCTTAGCGTGTTCTACCGTCTGTATCATGGCGAATGCTCTGAAGAATTGTTTGATCTTATCCCATCCTCTCCCTTCCATACCAGAACCACGTAGATATCTACTACCCCGGCCGGAACCAAGAGGTTCGCAAACTCGTATTTTTGCCGCACCATCAAACTGTGGAACAGTTTGCCAGATACCGTGTTCCCTCCTTCCTATGATCCTGGGTCCTTTAGGCGTAGTGTGAAGAAGATAAACAGCAGGCCGGCATGATTGTGTTGAGTAGTGAGGGATAGACTGTCTCTTGCTACTTGATACTCTATCTGGACGGCACTGCGCTTACCATCAGGTGCAGTGTGGTCACTTTGCCGCGCCAGAATAAAAAAAAAAACGGACCCAGGATCATAGGAATGGGGGAACACAGTTCTTGGCAAACTGTTTCACAGCTTGATGGATATTATATGGATATATTGCATAAAAAAAAGGTGCAGTGTGGGGTCACTTTGCTGCGCCAGTAAAAAGAAAATGTACCTGGAGTAGTGTTGACGGTGGTCGGCTGGTTGTTGGGACGCGCTCGCTCGCGGTTCAGCTCGTCGTAGCACTGCAGGCACACGCGCAGCGGCTTCTCGCTCTGTCCGCGCAGGATGTACCGCTTCGACGAGCACGGGCCGCACACCACCGACCCACACTTACGGCAGTGGTGCTGCAACACAACACAACTACTGAACACACGGATCTATCCAGATGTTATAAGTCTACACACATATCAGGGATGTTGCGGATGCGGTTGCAGATTTTTGGGGGTTCACATCCGCGGATGCGGATCTCAAGATATTTAAGAAACTTAGTATAAAAATAAAATCATTTTTTTTTGTGGGAGTACTGTGTTCTTCTTTGAAACAGCGTTCATGAAGTAGTATTTTTTTGTTTATGATTGTTTGTCATAATTATAGAACTTTATAGGCGTATTATATCAAATGTAAAATGATCTGAGCGTGATGGTCACGCGA
Source organism: Laothoe populi (assembly GCA_905220505.1). Taxonomy (NCBI): domain Eukaryota; kingdom Metazoa; phylum Arthropoda; class Insecta; order Lepidoptera; family Sphingidae; genus Laothoe; species Laothoe populi. The sequence goes on from HG992165.1 coordinate 11,059,375, forward strand.
GTTCATTGAACTATAATTCAATTAGATATCTCTCTACAAAATTCATGCAGAAGCTTCACAATTGCGGATGCGGATGCGAATATTCGCAACATCCCTAATACACATACATATACACTCACGCCTGTAATCCCCAAAGCGGTAGGCAGAGGTGTAACCAGTACACCCACTCTGCGCCGAATTTATTTCGGTCCCATAATGTGATAGGGCGCGAGCCTATCGCCCTACCGGGCACAAATTCCAGACTCCGGGCTAATACTGAGAATTTTTAGATAGAAAAACCCAATATCACTTTACCCGACCCGGGGATCGAATCCGAAACCTCAGCACAGCAGTCGTAATGCATGCGCAATTACGTCTGCGCCACCGAGGCAGTCATAAGGCAGTCACCAAACCCAGTTTTAATACTACAAAAATGCATTATTTACTTCAAATTCCCAAGTTTCAGACACATCAGTGATATTTTGGCAATTATTATCACCTAGTGTAATCTCAGTGATCTTCGTCAACAACTTATGCTAATTTACATAAACAATAATCAAAGTAATAAATAAAAGTTCTCACTCTTCTATTAAGCACGGTGAATTGTGTCTTTTTGCAGTGCATACAAATTGATGCTTCGTTATCTGGTACCCATACAGCGGCATGTTCTGATGGTGGCTGTTTACCACCTGGAAATATCACACAATAATTGAAAAATGTTACAGATTCGTTAGGGTAGCTCTGCTCTGTACTCTGTGCTCAATAAATAAATCTAATTTTTAAATATTATTAAGCACGGAAAGCATTAATAGACATAAAAATTAGGATAATATTTAAAAATCTTATGTTAAAAAAGTTTGATTCAAAAATTGTCTCCTAACATGGCTAATAATAATTAAAGGTAAAATGTGTTTATTTTACTAGATATTATACTAAACCACTTACTCTTCCTTAACAAATCTTCTATACACTTCTCTATGTGTGCCATCCATTCTTCTTTTTCAGTGGCAGTTGCAGCATAAACGGCAAATGATTTGGAAGCTGTGCGTATCAGCCAGCCATTTCGGTACTCTACAAATTATTTAATCAACTGTATGTTACCTAGTTTATCAATATTATACAGTATTATTATGTTTCAAATGCTTTGTAATACATTTTTCCTGCATGCTGAAGTAGAGAACTAGTTTATGTAATATTCTACATATGTTTACTACTTCACCCACAAAGTATGCATAATAAGACATTTACATAATTAATGTGTCATAGGTCATGTTATCTATAATACACTTAACATTATGTCCCATTATCACCATTTTGTGCTATTTTAATAGTAAATGTCAACCACAGCCACATAATGTATGCGCTGACTCACTTTAGCTCTCCGATGATCAATGTCAATAAACCAGCAAGAAATGATAATACTGGTATGATTCACAAAACATTCACATAAATGAGTCATTTTGCCATTAAATAATTTATTTTTTATCAATATATATAATCAACTGGCCTATCACACTTTCATGTGAGATATGAGTTGACTGTTGTGGCCATTCAATGGTTGTATTTAAAGAACTTTGACATTGTGTTTTACGTAGTAACCAGCCTTTGGTCACATCATCACTGCTCTTACAATGAAGTCTATTTTGGGATATAAAGTTGTATAGCATACGCATATGTTTATATGTATGCATGAACAATGTAACTCGGGACTATTGTTTTATTATATGTATAGATTATGTGAATTCACATGGCTTGAAGTTATTCATTTGCCGCATTAGTCCAGTGGCAAGGTACATAGGTATTTATACAACATTTTTTGATAATTATAATAATAAAATTATTTACATCCTAAATATGGTTGAGGACTTGTAAACAATCTTCTGTAGCAATACAGATTTAACAAAATTACAATATAACTTACGTCCTTCATCTTTGAGCGATTCTAATTTCACTTCCTCTAATGGAATTACATGTTGTTTGTTGTATTTCTTCTTGTTTATAACAATGTTGCCGTATACCAATATGTCATTGAACAGGAAAAATTGACGAGCCTTGGGTTTTTTGCGGCACATTTTTGTCAGGACTCCCTCTCCCACAAGGACTCTACCTTGTTCTGCCAGAGGCTAAAAGCAAAATATTTCAATAAAACATGTTACACTGACAATAATAAATAAGTTTTTTGTTTCAAAACCATAGCATAGCATTTCTGTAAAGTTTTAGACTAGTCTTTTACTACAATTTGTGCTAGTAACATAAAATTTTCATTATTTGTTTCATTATTTTCCTTTGTTTAACAATTATTAGTTCATTATTATTATTTTTTCTAAGAATAACGGTATAAAACATTATGAAAGTTTATGAAAATAGCTTGACAACTGATCGAAAATAATGAAGACTAATCAAATTATCTGTGAAGGTAATGTCTCAGCTTAGTTTCAAGATATGTCTAATGTAAATAGACATTCATATTTTTTGAAATGTGTTAATTTATACATATTTAACATATAGCGCTGATAAACAACGCACATCTGTAGAGCGACAGTCCCACACTATGAACCGAAGATTTTATCTTGCCGAGTTTGGCGGTTGATAAAGCTGTAGGCGAGATCGAGTCACAAGTTTCGTTAGAGAATGTTATGGATGTATATACAAACCTGTCCCGAACTGCCGAAGCAGCTTTCCACCATAGCAATTCTCCTAGCATTTGCCTCACTATTCACTGGAAAAGTGAAAATAATTACATAAAAATCGCAATACACTATCAAGTTTGACGTCAAAGGAAAGTGAGCAAGCAAACAGTGACAGCGAAAACCACGTATCTAGTTTCTAAATATCACTCCTTTGCACGACTTTTATTGGTGAGAATAAACAGCATTTTTTACAATAAGCAAATTATACATGGGCCTACCTAAGCGGTCCACCATTATCGAAAATTTATTTTCTATCAGTAATACGACTCAAAGAATGTGTCATTCATGAAATATATTGCTAACTGTAAACAACTTATTACTATTCGTGTGTTATTGCAGTACCTTATTTCTACCATTAAAAATATAGAAATTTTATGAAACATAATAATTTTCTAACTGAGAAGGATAACCGGAGTATGACATAAAATAAAAATCTAAAATTAGTTTTAAAGAGCTATTTCATTTACTATTAATTAGATATTTTGTCTCCAAATAATCATAGGAATTGTACCAAACATAAATGTTTTTTTTTGCTGGTAATATTAAAATTACGTTTCGTTTTACATAATAGGTTTAGTGTTAATATAGAATTGTTCAGCAAAAAATAACTCTTAGTTAAATATATGTGATCATTTTATATTGTTTAAAATACTAAAGTTTAACGGGAAGTAAAAATTAAATAAATAAAATTTATTTATTTTCATTTTTCATATTGAGCGAATTTACATCATAGACAAGCAAGATCATGTGAGTATCCATTTTCTTGTCACCAGCTGACAGCTAGTGGTCGATACCTTGCAATTTATTGTTCGTAATTGTTAAAATTATACGAACAAAATGGGCTGCAAATTCTGTGGACCTAAGCTGTCGCTATGCGGGCTTATATTGAGCGTGTGGGGAATCATACAATTGGTGAGTATCTGTTTTATATCCTGTCGAATTAATACTTTGGGTAGTGGGCACCTTGATAACACCCCTGTCTTTTCCAGACGTTGATGGGTGTCTTCTATCACATTAGAGCGGTAGCTCTATTAGAGGATCTGCCACTTGAGGAAGAAGGCGGGGACCATAGTATCGATAACTTCATCGCAAATGTTGAAGCGGGATATACTCAGGTGAGGGATTAATTGTTTGCTTTTAAACCTTGAAAGCATTTGAAACGTATAGAACTTAAAAATAAATTATTAAAAAGTAAACTAACCTATACCTAAGACATTCTCGTATACCAGTAAATTGTCATATAACTATGAGGCAGTTTATAGGTGTATACTGTTTCTTTCTCTACGTAATTGCTGTTCTTAAAAACAAATGTCTTATTATTATTTTTCAATGGCCAGACCAAACTATTGCGACCTAGAAACAAAAATTTTGGCAATGTAGTTCTATAATGACATAGATATGGTGTATTTCATATTACATCCGAAAATGAGTGGAAATGAGTAGCAAAGTATCTTTGGAAAATAATGATTGCTGATGGAATTCATCTAAAACTGAAAATAAAAGATAATACCTAAATTTCACATTTCTTAAAATTAAACCCTTATGTATGAAAAACAATACCTCTCAAACCATGTTGAGCAGAAGTTACTATTTTATATAAGTATCACTAATAATTTATTGTCATATTTATTTTCTTTATAAAAAAATACCCCTAGAAATTTAATTATCCAAACTGGCTAATTCTAGCCATGTTTTAATTTCCATATGAACTGTATGGTTAGTCATTTGTTAGATATGTTCCCAGTTTTATTATGTGAAATTTTCAATGATAACTGATAATTACCATACCCTCAAATAGAAACAGTGATTGTGTAAACACTCAACAATATACACATGGCATGCTTAGAATTTCAGTTAACTTCAAAAAACATTGTTTATTTTTATTCGTAATTAACAAAAAAACAAAATACACGATAAAAAAAAAGCCATCAATTACTTACTGTGAATTGGCAAGAATAATTTTCTGGAATGAATTTTTAATCTTATACATATAGTAGATTGACAATTATTTTTATGACAGTGAGCAGAATAATCATTTAAGCAAACACTTAGACCTCAAATACTTACACTTACTACTTATAAAGAGATAGAATTGATTGGACAGACTAAAATTAATGGTTTTTCAATCATTAATCTATAAATAGATTGTGTATAATATTATAAAAGAACGCATTTATTTTGTTTACAAGGCTGACTACTACTGCTACTTATATAAATATTATTTTTATTGGTAAATAAAAGTATACAAATTAATTATCTGAATAAATTGGTGTCTAAAACCCTATGTCGATCAATTGTTAATGCCTTCCTGTATTTCTCTCAAGGCTGTTACTAAGCTTTACATATTACCTCAATAGTTTGTACCAAATTTACATATGGTATGCTATTTTGTTTCCAGAATGCATTTAACTGCTGGATTGCCGCATTGTTATACGTCATCACTCTTGTCGTGTCTGGACACCAATTCTGGCTGAACAATCGCTCTTCAGTTAGTATGTAAATGGTAGTGGTGAATAAAGTAATAATGTTGTTATGTTACTGTTGAATAATTCCATTCCATTATTGTTTAAACATTTTCTTTATAGAAAAAAGAATTGAAATGTGCTTTAAAAGTTTTTGAAGTGTCATAAACAGAACATTACAGCAAATGTAACTAATATCTACATTTGTCTTCTATTTATTGTAAACATCCAATTTATATTATTGTAAAACCTTTTTACCCGTGTGTGCAAATTATGATTGCTAACTATGGAATGTGGATATTGACCATAATCTTATTTTAAGTAAAAGTAACTATAAAGTAAATGAAGAGAATATTTTAAACTTCCGCTTGAATTTGCCTGTTCTAAGCTGGCCTTAACATTGTGAATACTGCTAGTTGAAATTGTGTTACAAATTATGCATAAGTGTTAAATATCTGTGAATGCGTACTATCAAATTGTACATAATATATCTTTTATTGTAGGTACACTGTAAAATGCTTAGAATTTCTTGAAGTAAAGGTATTAATATTTATCAATGTTTTATTTAAATTCATAAGGATTGTTCTATGTTAGAGTTGCCAACCGTCCTGTTTTCCCAGGACATGTCCTGGTTTTTAGAGTGTCCTGGGACGTACTGGATAGTTTTTAAGCAGCATCCTGGGTTTTTAAAGCGCCTTTGACAAATTGTTTTTTTAAATTGAATTGTCCTGGTTTTGCTAACTTCAAAAACAAAAAATCCTGGTATTTGAATTTCGGGGTTGGCAACCCTAGTGCTGCATGCATTTGCTGCGCTTATAAACTCAATTTTTGTAATAGTTCTGAGACTTTGTCCATGCAGTACCTTTAAGTCCGACTATCTTACATAATCGGCAACTAATACTATTTCGTCCCATTAGGACCGCGGGACAAGTGAAAATTCATCTGTTTTCTCATGTCGTGTTCTGTCAGTATCCCCTTAATTAAGCCAAATTTTTTATAGGTATGCACATAAATTTGTAATAACAAAAATATACCATAGTATGCTTTTAAAAATGTTAAGATATATTTGATGATGCAGTTAGATTTTTTTTTGAAAGATAAAATACTGTTTGTGCCATTTTGTAAACATAAATAATTCATTTCAGAGATGGGCAACCGACTAATAAGCCATACTATTGTGACATAATACACTCTTACAAAATTCAAAATTATCTTATAAAATTAAATTTGCAAAGCAATGATTGAATGAACCAATAATTTGTTAATTTCTAGATAACTTTTTAGCACAAAAAGGTAAAAATGCTGCTAAAATTAGGTACCGAATAATACTGCTACCTATTTCCATTTCAATCATTTAGTTAATCTGTGTGACATAAATCAATTTAATATTATTTCGTAATTTTTTGTCCCTAATTGAAATCTGTGACAACTTTGACAACATATAATTTTATTAATGCCAATAAGTCATTAATTGTTGAAAGAAGAGCAAGTATTACCAAAAAAATAATAAGCATATTCATAAGAAATAATTGCATGAAATGGGCGCATTATTCGGATGTGCTATTTACTGCATGTTATTAAGCATATGGGCAGTTATACAACTGGTAAATAATATAATTATTTTGATATATTTTCATTTGATAAACTCCCAACTTTATGATCTTTATTTATGACAACTTTTTCTATTAAATTGTGAGAATTTTATGTCTCCACTGCTTGTATATGGTCTTATTATATTTATTTGATGAGGAAACAGTTTAGAAGAGAATATTCGGTTCAGAGAATTGTTCATTTTCCGTTGATTTTGTTCAGCATTTATGTTTTACTCTGTGCACGGACATTCATTAGCAAAAATAACCAACTGATCATGTATTCAGTAGACTGCTTTCGCAGAAAAGGAGTATTATTATTAAAAACGTCAATCAATTCATTTTAACAATAATTCGATATACAGGGACTAATGGGAATATTCTACAAAACAGAGACCTTAGTTTTAATAGAGGATGTGGAGCCTGAAGAGTATTCTGATTATGATGATTTCATTGTGAAAACCAAAGCTAATTACTCAATTGTATGTCTTCCTTTTACTAATATTATGACTTATACATGAAATACCGACTGTAGGTATCACAAAACACTTGGTAGGTATCCCCGAAAGGTAGGCAAAAATAGATGGCCCTAGGGTTACCATACACAAATTACAAAAACTAGGGTTTGAAGTTGGACAAACCAGGACAATTCATATTTGGGGCACCGCGCAGGGGCGATTCCGGCTGCAATTCTAGCACTCCTTAGAATACCCCGGGATCGCTCCGTAAGCGCCGAAGAAGGCCACCGCGGGGTTTTAGCTGGTAGTGTCGGGTGGGGTGTACATAGGGGGTAGGGACTCGGCCCAGCGGCAGCACGGATAGCCATCATCCGTGCGAGGGGGATGCTGGGTCGTAAGGCCGGCTAGTCCAGCATACCCGTTTTATTCTTATTCCGCTTCCCCCCGGAGCGGACGGCAGTAACAAAACACTTTTCTCGCGATAAAAAAAAGGACAATTCAGTTTAACGAAGGTTGCAATATGTCGCGTTTCAAATTTTAAAATACAGCACCTCTAAAAACCATGTCCTGGGAAAATTACGGTTGGCAACTCTAGGCTGGGTCTGAACTACCTCGAATAAAAACCTACTACATGTGTTTTCGACTGAACGACAATATGGGTCGGGCGCTCGCCTGGCACGGCTGCCCATAATCACGTGGCAATACTAACTAAAATATGAAATGCTCTATAACACAGCACTGCGCATGACACCTCGAGGTGTTAAAAGTTTTTTAATGTAGATACCGCAATTTCAGTGATTTCAATGTCTATCTAACCAGAACTCAATTGCGCTTACACACTAGCTCTGATCTTAGTAATCGAGTATGTATTATGTACCTAATGTATACTAGCATTTCCCAGAACACAATTGTTATATATTGTTGACAGCCTCCATGGCGCATTTGGAGAGTAGCCGGATGTGAAACGAGAGGCCGTGGTTTCGATTCTCACACCGGGACAAATGTTTGTGTGACAGACAGATATTTGTGTCCGGGGTCTGGGTGTTGTGAGACCAAAAGTCTCTCGTAGTCCCTGATACCCACAACACAAGACTCGTATCTTAGTGTGGGATCGGGGCTATGTGTGTTATTATTATTATTATTTTATTCCTAATCTATGCCCGAGCCCAACTCTTTTATGAACAGAGGCGGCGTAAGGCCTGGGCGACTGATTCATCGCCCACCGGCCTCCCAGCTCAAGGGGCTCGAGCCTCTAAAGTTTAAGCAGCTGTTCTCAACTCATTTATTAGTCAAACTCCTCTATAAAACTCCAGCAAACGACAAACCATAATTTGTGTCATGACAGACACTAATATGACTATGGTATGAGTGCCTCGGTGGCGCTTGTAATGCGCATGCGTTACGACTGCTGTGCCGGGGTTTTGGGTTCGATACCCGGGTCGGGTAAAGTGATATTGGGTTTTTCTATTTAGAAAAAGTCAGTATCAGCCCGGAGTCTGGAATTGGTCCCGGTATGGTGATAGGCTCGTCCACTATCACATTATGGGACCGTAATAAATTCGGCGAAAGTGGGTGTACCTACTGGTTACAGGCTTGAGTGTATATGTATGTAGTATGGCTGATCCGAATAGGTAAATGCGATTATAGGTGCTGTGGTTTTTATTTAATAAAACATTGTCTTTCGAGGTTGCTCTGAACTGCTGGATAGCTGCACTGATGTACTTAGTTATGATTGGGATTTCATATTTATGCATAAAGAAAGCCCAGAAAACAGCGAAGTTAGCGGCTCAAAGGCTAGAAGATGACGAAATGATGTGTAGTGCTACAAAGGAGAAACAAAAATGAATTACTAACATTTTGTTATTCACATTTGACGTTTGTTCTTTTTAAGTCATTAAATAAATTGTCTTAAGTTTTTACATAGTCATGAATGCTAAATATGTTTTATTCAATATGCTTAGTACCTGCCTATCTGTTACAGAAAAATCTACCCTCGCGAAAGTAGGTACTTTAGGTATCTATCATTGTTGTGGACTGTGATTGGACATTGTGTTCGACATAATATGTCCCATGTTAATTTTTATAAAGTTTCCAACAGTGTTTATAATTATTATGCTGATATCTTCGGCCTGAGAAGAACAATTTCGTAGTAGAAAGTCGTTAATTTGAAATCTTTTGGATATTGCAAGTATTTTCTCCTGGTAAAAATTATCTACTCTAAAAAAAAAACCAAACAAATATGGTAAAATGCTTATAATTCTTGTTTTTCCATGTTTACGATGTCACTTCACTTCTTCAAATTTTCTGTCGAATGTCACTGTTCCAATGTTTACACTCTTTATTTCGTCCTTGCTGGCTTTCGCGTGCTCCTGTGAGTTAAAATCTTTAGTTCAAACCATAAGAATAAAACCTTTTTGGCAATGTTAAAGCTAAAGCATCTAATCAAATGTAATGCAAATAGCAAAATATCTTAAATGTATGGGGGCATACAATCCAAACAAAATACGTGTATCATTTAGTAGTTTTAAATTTGGGGAATGAAGTGGAAGAATAAAGAGGAGGCCTTTGCCCAGCAGTAGGACATAAAACTCCCTAGCGAAAAAAAATTACAACTTTGTGAAAATGTATATGGTTAAGAATAGAGCTTTTCATGCAGTTAGAATACATCTTACTTATACGTTCTTAACCTATAGGTTATGCCGGAATCATCGGCTTTTTGTCCGGTTCAAATTCGATTGAGTGTTAAATTAAGATCTTAAGCCATTTTTCCTACGTCAGTGAACCGAATAAGAGGCCCTCTGTGACTTCCTTAGGTACTAATAGGTCGATCTTAGGTATCCTAGTGTGCAGTTGCATTCTATCTTTTCAGCAGTGCAGAGTTCAGGATCTATTTAGCAACAACGGCAAAACGAGGCTTTAATACTGTCATCCATCTCGCAATACTGTGTCTCATTGTAAGCTGTGGTAGTTTAGCATAGCCTAAAGGACTTGGTGGTACGGTGATTAGTGAATATTGGAATCGTCAAAGGGTGGCAAGCAAACTAACTAATATTACTATGTTGATAGTTTTAGCAGAGCCTATAGGACTTGGGGTACCGTGATTAGTGAACCTTGGGACCAAGAGTGGCAGGCAAACTATCTAATATTACTAAGGATGACGTCAGGCAGGCTGTGAGTAAAACTGCTCAATTGCTGTCAAACACGTATTGTCAGTCATATGCCGGATAGGAACGTGATTGGTCAAATTTACCTGAGTATCGACCTCTTCGTCCCTTGGTACTTGGTTGGGGTTGAGCCAGGGATCGGCCAATATTTGTGGTATCTTCACACGTATCTTCAACGGCGCTAGGATTTTCATGATTAGCTTTCTACAATCCGTCGATACTTTCGGCTCCCGAGGAAAGGTCACTTTGTTTTGCACTTGCTAAGAACAAAAAACTAACTGAAAGATCTATAAATAAATATATAACACCGACCCCACAGCAAGATATCAATAACTTGTGTCGTAGGCATCTGGGAACCACGGGAAATTTTCGGACTAACAACAACCAGACCCGAAACAAATGGTTGTCACACAAACATTTGCTTCGACGTCGGAATCGAACCCACCCCGCTCATTTGACAGCCACTCGCCCACTGCAGCAGAGGACCTCTCAAATATATGAAAGTTATGTAACAAAATGTATAATAATTAAGGTTCAAGGCTGTAATGAAAACTATAACATAAAATGTATGCAGAGATATTTCGATACTCTTGAGAAATCTGATGACACAAAAGCGCCCTATACAAATAATAATAAGAATACTAGCCCTGTATTAAACATTGTCCCACTGCTGGGCACGGTCCTCCTCTACTAATGAGAGTGGTTACGCCTTACAAAATAATGTCTAAAATTTCTTCATAACAAATAATTTCAGTGTACTAAATATTGTATAAGAACCCTCAACTTACGCTAAAAAAACAATTACTTTAATTCTATTAATCTCCTACAGATCTATATAAAATTAATATTTATTTTTCTCCCCCCTAGCATTTCTAATTCTATTCGTGCAATTGTGATAATACATACATACTGATGGTATTATCTTCTACATCATCAGAAACAATACGTTATAATAAAAAGTTGTAGTTCTACATTCTCCAACATAACTTATAATCATTTGGTCCTTCGAGCCGGACACATCTACCTATAGTAACAAATCATTGATAAAAGTCACCTTCAGCAACTGTGTGTAATTTGTGTCATCGAAAGGTAGTCTTCCGTACACGATAGCGTACAAAACAACGCCCGTGCTCCATACATCGGACTCTTGTGGTCTATAAGGGACTCCCTTTAAGATCTCAGGCGAAGCGTACGCGTAGCTCCCACAAAATGTCTCGCTTAGACCGAAAACGCCATTTTTAGGCTTCATATGTCCCCGGGCGAAACCGAAATCAGACAATTTTATATTTAACCCATGGTCCATTAGTAGGTTTTCACATTTAATGTCTCTGAAATAACATTTTTTTACGTCATACCAAAGCCATTCCTTGATAATAACTATGGTGGAAGTATTTGAAACTTGACGTATGGAAAGTTGTCATCTCTATAAGTTATAGAGCTCTGTATTGAGACGGTATCTAATTGTAAGAACATAATTCTAAATGCAGCATAGAAGCCATAGGGGCTTGTTGGAGGAAGTTACTTCCCGTAGCCAGTGGGGAACCAGATACATCTTATTGTTTTATAAGCGTCATCTCGTGTTGGAGATTGGCCCTGGATTGGCTGCCTTTATTATCCCTTGAAAGGTTTCAATTGAATTCCTAGTACATCAGGTCAACATAATTATGACAACCGTTAAGGACCTACATTTACCATTAGGTGCAGTATGGTTACTTTGACGTGCCAGTATTAAAAAGGCGCGTTTTATATCCCATATACAACTATCTGGTACAAGTCAATAAATCTTATTCAACATTTTTACATGTATTATACCTGTGAACAACACCACGTTCATGACAATAGTCGACAGCTTCTACGAGTTGCCGAAACCAACGGCGACCGCGGGTCTCATCAATGTGTTGGTCTTTACGGATTATGTCTAGTAGACTGCCATTCTCGGCATATTCCATTACTATGTAAACCCTAAAGAATTAAATAGATGAGAAATATGTACCACGAAAAATACAAATTACTACTAAACTGACTACTACTAGTTACTAAACTGAGTCGCAGTTGGTACAGATCCGGATAATGTGTATCTTTTATGTGTGTAAAGTTAAAATAAGGACTTATTGTAGGGGGTAATTCAGTATTTGATTCTCGTGCCAAATAAATATCAAATAAATAAACTTATTTTTAACTATTTATCCATTAAAATTCATTATTTACGGACACTGAGTCTGAAATTCCTATGTAACGGTGACAGGACGCTTATCAACAACCGTTTAGTGCTAATGTGTAGCTCCATATTTTATTGATAGAAGACTCCATACTTTCTTTATTTCAACATTAAGTATAAACTGTGGAGGACGTGCCCCTTATTTTTCATCGACACGCGTAAAAGACCTTGGATAAAGTAGGTCAAATAAAGTAACAAGGACCAGGGTACCCACACGTCGAGACTACGAAATTTTTGGTACGTAGTTTTAGGCGCATATTTTTATTAGTTACACGCGAGTATGAACTTCTGTGTTTAAATACGTCCTTCGTTTAACCTTTAACCTTACCTTACTGAATACAATTTTATCAATAACCAGATTTTAATTAGATAATACCTAAGCTGTTGACCGTAAATTCTTGCATGGAACATTATTGTTAAAATGAAAAGTTAAAAGAAGCAGTCGAAACTTATGTAGGTATGTATGTAACGTGGAATAGAGAACATTTCCTTTTTCTTAAGTCGGTTAAAAGCTTCAGATTCGCGAGCGATGGCAAGAGTTTTACATACACTCACGCCTGTAATCCCCGAAGGGCTAGGCAGAGGTGTAACTAGTATATCTACATTTCGCCGACCTTATTACCGTCCCATGATGTGATAGGGGGCGAGCCTAACGCCATACCGGGAAAAATTCCAGACTGTGGGCTACTACTGAGTATTTCGAGATAGAAAAAAGCCAATATCACGTCACCCGACCCGGGAATCGAACCCGAGATCAGCAGCAGCAACAGTAGTCGTACCGCATACAAAATGACTTACTAAAGAAAAGAATATTAGTAGGGACCATTAAGAATTATAAATACAGGCAGTAGGACCTACCTATGAGTAGTTTCAATAGCTTGGAGGAATCTTATAAGATTTTCATGTTTAAGTCCTTTTACTACTTCTATTTCTCTAGGTAAAAACTTTTTCAGATAATCACCAGGCGCTTGAAACTTGCTAATAATTTTTATTGCGACTTGGCAGTTATGTCTTTCGCTGCTAGCAACCTAAAATTCGTACCAGTACTTTGTTATTAACTTTCAAAACTATAGTGTTGATTTGAAAAATATCAAAATACACTCAATACCTTTACGGTAGCATACGAGCCTGAACCAATAGTCCTGCCAAGTACATAGCCATGGGTTTCTAGAACAGTAAGTTTTCTTTCCGCCTTGGCCTCCACACCACTATGCGCGGTCGCCGTAGGCTCTGTGGACATCTCTCCGAGGACATTATCATTGGCTCTTACATCCGGTCCCGGCATATCACAGATATATTTAATTTTATATGTCTAATAGTCTTTATGTAGTTACATTATCCTGGTTTTTGCCATGTGTTTATATTTCGGGATTTTTTTGGGTTTTCTTCATTTTGACATTTTATCAGTATTGATAATTGGATGACACAATTTATCTTAGAATTATTTTTTGAATCAGCCGCCTGACATCCATAGATTTTTTCATTGCCAGTATTTATAATTAGGTGTGTATCACTTTCAGTAGTATTATAATGCTCTTTGTGTATCACTTTCTGAGGACTTTGGAACGCATGTTGGTTTTTTATACTTTACGGCCCCGGAATGAAGTCTTGTAGGCCACAGTTCTATGTCAGTGCTGCCAAAGATCGGGGAATTTCCAAATACGCGGGGAAACTGAAAGCGCATGTAGGAAGAAAACGGCATTTGTTATTTAAAGGGGCTTCGAAGAACATCTTTAAATATTATTAACATTGATGTGTGTATGATTGTTTCTTATGGATTCCGAAACGGCTGAAGTGATATTGATGACATTTTCAGGGAATCTTCAATTTTATTAGCTTCGTGGCTGATCCTGTAAAGTTTGGTAGTGATCGGATTTTTGGTATTTTTGTGTCATATTTTCCCTACGGGGTGGGAATTGTTAGGGATTGTTAGTAGTGTAGTACTAAAAATATCTATAGTTCTAATCGAACTACAAAGAAAATCTCAACGATTATAATATTATAATTATTGATTTACTGAATACTGAGCAAAATATATCTAAAAATTCATAAACTTTCCAGTGTTATAAAAATAAAATAAAATCCATAAAATGAATGTATTTACAATGATAGTTTTTGCTCATTTATCAACAACACTTTAAGAGCCGTCTTATATTTTTATTGAATCATGTCTAGGAATCGTAATTACGACGGGGTTTCTGAATTTTATCTTGGCATCACTGGGTGTTTCTTCGAAAAATAAATGTCATATGACTTACAACAGTGAACAGAGTATAGACTATAAATTCAATATAGCAGAAAAACAATAACAAAAACATAGAACTAAATCTAAAACTTAATAAATATACAATTTATCTTATTGATATTCACTTGGAAATTATTAGTGGCGTGAAACAAAATAAAGTTGTGTAATTTCCCATTATATTATCTTATTCAGTGCTTTTCGTTTTACGATTAAACTGTATTTGGACAAATTATTTATTATCATTTATAAGGATTTTACTGTGCGAGTGTTGTTAGAAATAATTCAGCAGCTTATACTTCAAGTACGTAATAAGAGTATGTGCATGGTTGTGTTGTAATGACTGTGTTTTTTTATATCTAAACATAGCAAATGTTAGCTTAGTTTTGTATTGTTGCTATCCAAGTTTCTATGCATATACTCAGTTTATTACTCATTTATGAAACTACTGGCTGTTGCTGGCGGCTCCGTCTGCGTGGAGGTTATATCCGGGAGCAGAAGTATACAATCCAAGGAGTTGCCTTCTGCACTGAGGCACCTGCAGCGATTGTCCAGCCTCTCGGGTGTTGTGACTGAATCTTGAGATTGCATCTAAAGAATACCCCATAAGTTTAACCTCACTTTGCCCCTATTAGGGATGATTTTTCAAAAATGTTGAAACACGTATTTCTTTATTTCCTACCAAAAGCCTAAATATGAATTTACAGATCCCTAAGTCAAGGAATTATGGATTTCCCACACAAATTTTGAACTCCTATTTGACCCCTTTTAAGGTTGTTTTTTGAGAAAAAAGATAGCCTATGTCCTTCTCCAGGATATAATCTATTCCCTTACCAAATTTCATTACAATCCGTTCAGCCGTTTAGTTGTGAAGAGGTAACAAACAAACAAACAGAGTTACTTTCGCATTTATATTATTAGTATGGATTTATATGTAAATAGCTAATGCTCATCTGCACTAAACTTAGACAAAGTCATAAAAATGCGTCGCACTATCCTTAGGCAGCTGACAATGCTTAGGATAGTAATAATAATATAGAATCTATACTATAGATACTAGTAATATTATGAACTTGATATTTAAGATAAACTTAGTTTACAATTATTTTTATGTAAGCTCTAATCTAGCTAACTTTAGAGCAGAAAGGCATAATTTTCTCAGCGACTGTAACTTGTTGGTACATAAATTCTACTCATTTCTACCTGTTAATCTTTCTACCTTATGAAAGGGATTAATTTTTTGTGCTTAATTTTAAGTTAGTGCATGTAGTCTTTCACTGTGTTTTTAATAAACAATTGAATGCTTTAATTGTTTATTTTATTCCTTTTAGTTTTTATAATAAATATGCTTGTTTGTATAGATGTATTTTTTTGAATTTAATAAGAAGTAGACAATAATCACAGTCAACTACTGTATGAAACACAAAAGCAAAATTTCCTGGGCCTTATGATATATCATTATGGTATGGTAATAATTTTTAATTTAAATATAGTACTAAAATAATTAGCACTCTAAAAATTATTGAAGCAATATAGAAATATAGAGAAACCCATATTATAAGAAAGCTCCACTCAACTCAACACCTATATTCAAGAACCTTACGAGTGATCTTTGCTATGCATTGATTTTGTTGTAAAAATTAAATCATGTATCAAAGCAATGTTTCTTAAAAAGCACTCTTAAGTGTTGTTTTTGTAAGCTGGCATATGTTCCATAAGGAATTAGAGTATATTTTTCAATTTATATATAATAATAAATAATACTAGCCCTGTATTAAATTGTCCCACTGCTGGGCACGGGCCTCCTCTACTAATGAGAGGGGTTAGGCCTTAGTCCACCACACTGGCCTAATGCAGATCGGCAGACTTCACATATGATTCAAAATTCTTATGAGAATTCTTAGGTATGCAGGTTTCATCACGATGTTTTCCTTCACTTCACACATATAACTTTAGAAAAATCAGAGGTGAATGCCATTTGGGTTTCGAACATACAACTTTCGTCTTGACAGTCCGTTCCGCAAAGAACTAGGCTATCGCTGCTATAATTTATGCATGGTTGTAACTCTACTGGTGGTTCGCTTGTTTCAGATTAGTTTAGTTTGCATTTAGGTTGAATGAAAATGTTGGAATCTTTGTAAAAGTATAACAGTTAGCATTTCCATTGCATACATAGGCTGGATTGACAGGACATCTATTTAAAGTGATGGCTATGATTTTTGTATGTTTAGTGAGGTCATTAAACCTATAAAATCTAAACTAAGTACTTTGACACAGTATGAACTAGTCATGTTTAAATAAAAATTTGCATACACAATCCGGTTGTGAGAACCACCACCATTTTCGTTTGTTTTTAGTTACATATGGAAATTCCCTTATTTATACCTAATGTAACTCTTTTATAAATTTAATGAAATAATACATTTAGCTGTCTGTCTGTTAGTGAAATAAGAACAGACACTGTAAACATAGTTGAATGGATTTTATACTCTAGGAAATGTATAGGAAATTCCTCTCAAGGGCAGATCCGCAAGCAACAGCTAGTGTAATAATATATTAATTTGTTGAATTAAGAGTTTCGGAAAACTCAGATTAATACACTTTTGATTGTAGGAAACATATATTTTATATAATATAATTAGTACAATAGGGTAGTTTCTTGTGTTTAATTTTGTACATTGTTCTCTACGCAATCGAATATAATACGCAAAAGAAACTCTTTTGCGAAAACAGAATCCAAATTGCTTTAAAAATGAGGTCACAATATTTATTTTAAATATTGGTATGAGGAAATACTCACAGGCATAAGCGAAAACGATGGCGTGTTGGGAACATATCGCTCTCTCCCAACGCACAACGGTACAGTACAGGCGATTCATAATACCGTGACGTCACGGTATCAGATATGCATCCTTGTACTGTAATTTGACAACTACCCCTTCCAGCAGATTTGAGTGCTGTCTAATTTACCTATTATTGTTCGGATTCATAAAATTCTTTCGATAATAGGTTTTAGGTAATGTAACTTGTTGATTAAATTAATAAAAAAAATCGAGTCAACTACCCTATTGTCCCTAAACAAAATTCGCTTTCTCTTCTAACACGATAGATACGATAATATCAATACTGCCATCGTAGGACCACAACTCAAGCATAAGTTACCTAACCACCTTCATTTGCCTTACAGTTGTATAGTGTAATGTAGTACTAATTGGGTAAACAAAAAAATTGCACCATCGTAATTCCGTTTTTTATTAAATTTCAGTGATGGTATTTTGTTCAAACATAGCCCAGTCTAGGCAGTAGGCTGTGTAAGAGATTTTTCTATTTAAAAATCCGTCAACGTTCGAGGAAAACAATTGTAGCGAATTTAGGACAGGCTGGTGGCGCGAACCGTGTCGTGAGTATACTGTCGCACCTGCCTTCACTACCACCACCTGTCATGAGCCCCGCATTTTGCGCCATACCTTACATCGATGGACCGTTTGTCAAATCGCTGGGATCCAGTTACGCTGGACATTTACGATACTTCATCGGATGACCCATTTTTGTGCATCAACGTCGCTTTTTGTTTGCATTTCGGAAGCTTTTTCTAGTAGATATTCCAGTCTTTTGTTCCTATAATTGCGTATTCTCTTTGCTTTAATATTTGAGTTCAGAAAGTGCAATCGATTCTTTTATTTTCTCGTTTTAAAGACGAACAAAGTTAACGTTGAGTAAGTAACGAAACGAAATAGTGTAGGTATCGTTTCTTTGATGTAATACAGTAGGGTCACCAACCCCGGAATTCAAATACTAGGATTTGAAGTTCGAAAAACCAGGACAATTCAGTTTAAAACCAGGACGCATCTTTGTTTTAAAATAGCGTAAACACTTGCGAGCCGAAACGCCGCCCCTAAAGTAAGGATTGCAAAGTGGTGTGTGAATTTTAAAATACAGGACCTTATCAGGGCGCTTTAAAAACGCAGGACGCTGCTTAAAAACTATTCAGAACATCCCAGGAAACTCTTAAAACCAGGACATGTCGTGGGAAAACAGGACGGTTGGCAACTCTACAATACAAGGAACTCTACAACAGAAATATGAACTTATCTAAAACCTGATATATGGTACTAAAGAAAAAAAATTAAAGAGTTGCTGATTCGGAATATTCATACTTACGTTTGCCTGCTTATGACAGCCTCCGTAGCGCAGTGGACGAGTAGCTGTGATATGCGGATTCAGTCAAATGTTTGTGATCCGCCAGTATTCGAAGTCCTCCTCCTCTATCATGCGTACCGCTAGAGAGTGGAACTCTTTGCCGGAGTCTATATTTCCCGAAGTTACCAAAACGATTTCATAGAACTCTGGCTTTATTTTAATTTAAATTTCAAGCGTTTCTTAACGCTTGAAATTTAAATTATGGAAAAAAATACGGCCTGCATTATTCAGATTTAACATTGATGACACTTGAAATCATAAAATAAACAAACTTCTTTAATAGAAGTGACCATAATGGCCAGTACTTCGGAATTAGTTTAAATCCCCATATAATCTTATTATGATGTAGCCTCACGTCTTCGCGAAGTGTCACGTCAAACAATTAAGAGTTATCCTGGAGTTAGGTGCGCGACGAGCTATATCGGACACTTGATTACTTTTTCTGCTCCGCTAACTAATAAAAGTTGACCGACACGCCAAGGCTTGCCAGTCTACGTTTAATTGAAACACTGCGAGTTTTCACATAAAATTGATGATATATTTTAAAAGTAATAACTCAGATCTATCTGTAAGTACAATTTGATATCGGACTTCAAAGTTGGAACGATATATTAAGACCTTGTTAAAAGTTGATTGATGAACTTAGTTTATTACCATCGTGGCACTTACTGCGTTAAAAACTTATTAGATTAGCTTGGAAGGCTAAAAGTCGTCGCACAATGAAAGGTTAATGCCAACGCGGATTGTCCGAGTGTTCGAGTTGGGACGTCAATAATGGAGCCGAGAGCAAAAAGTTAGCTTCAGGCGAGTTATCAATTCTAGGTATCTACGAAGTTGAAGTTCCAAGATTTCATTCATTTATTGCACGCAGTATATTCTCTTGTTCGTATTTGATATACAACTTGAACTTTGTGTTCTATAAGGCCTCTGTAACTTGATGTTATAATAAAAAAGTAATATTCACGGAGTTTTTCAACGGCAGAATGGAAATTGATTTGTGCAGCGATTCCGATAAATGTACTAGCTCATTAAGTTTTTAATATTGTTCGCTCACCAACGTAGGTATTGGAATAGAGGCTTAAACTTTCATTCGCATACCTAAGGCAATTACGTATTGATTTATTAATTTTAGATGTTGCTAATTTCTCTTGAGATTCAACCTTCAATATTTTTTGTTTATTACATTTGGGAATACCCAGACGCTGGTTTATAATATGTACCGCCTTTGCGATGTCGCTTGAAAGTTGAGTAGGACTAGTGTGGAATAAGTTGGAGAATATAAAAGTCATGTCAGAGCTGGCTCCGGGAATCTGGTTGCGTTATTGTTTCTTAAAGGTTTCTTCGCGAATATCTATCTACCTATTTGTTTTACGGCTCTTCACATACTATGGCTTTCCTCAACCGACGCGGCGTTTCAAGGCTTTTGAATATACTCTGTCTTATAATTTTAACGTTTGAAAATGTATGTTTTCGGTAATTAAAATATATTGTTTATAGAAGATCCAATAAGTAAAACCATTATGATAGCCTAAAAAAGTACACAGACTTCAATAAAAAATTACATCATGCGTCCCTTTTTTTTTTTTTTTTTTTTTTTTTTTTTTTTTTTTACCACGGGGAATCCTTTTGCAGATCTTCCAAGGTAGGAAGTATGTCGGACTCACCGGTCTAAGCCGTCCTACCGACTAAACCCCGCGTTGTTCCGCTCTCTCCCTAATGACGACAGCTACGGGGTACGCAATTGCATGCAACCGCAGCTACCGCGGGAGTCGGCCCTTGTGCAGAGCCAATCACGGTCTGAGGAATAGACCCCTCAGACGGAACACAATGAATGCGTGTGAAACACGCTACCATCTCAGGCCTCAATTTGCATGGCGATGGGCCGGTCTATCCAACCGTCGCCTGTAGGCCAGTTTATGGAGGCCGGAGATCATCTCTCCGGTTTCGCGAGCGTTGATTACGTAAAGGAAGTCTTATACTTCGCTCCCTTTCCCTCTCGGCTGTTTCCTTTGCGGACATGACCTGCTCGCAAAATAAGGCAACGGAGTTCCATGCCTCCTCGCTCTCGACCATGGCCAGTGCCAGTGTTGACAACGAGAGATTGTTCCCGACGACAGCGATTAACTCGCAGCGCGGGGTGTCCCATGCGGGACAATCCACCAATGTATGCTGCGCCGAGTCTTCAGCACAACGACAATGATGGCACTCAGGTGTCGGTTCTCGACGAATGCGACACAGGTACTTCCCAAAACAACCGTGTCCTGAGAGCACCTGTGTCACCCTGAAAGTTAGAGTGCCATGACGCCTATGAAGCCATTCCGCTAGTACAGGCCGAACGGCCTCTATTGTCGCTGCGCCAGAGTTGGGGTGCTCTAGACGTCGCTCCCATTCAGTCTCCAGCATTTGATAAAGCTGAGATCTGTGGCGGTCAATTTCTTGGGGCGCCGGTCGCAGTCCCCGCTTTAGCGCTTCCTCACGCCACTGAAATAGTGACGCAAGGCTTTTCGCTTCCAAATCCCAGGGCGGAAAGCCAGCCAAAAGAGAGGCCGCCTCATACGAGACCGTACGGTATCCTCTGATTGCCCTGACAGCCATCGCTCTCTGCGGTCTACGCAGTATTGCGATATTGCGAGCTGTTAGGTGGGCCGCCCACATGCGTCCCTATAAAATATGAGGGTGTCCTCGTTATTTCTGACATCCAATCATCGGATCCTGACTTGGTGCCAATGGGACCACGTGGGAAGTATATCCTTTTAAACAATTTTTTTTTCACGAATCTGTCTAAGCGTTGGTCTAAAAAAAGATTCCGACGAATTGCGAACCTCCTCCTTTTTTGAAGTCGGTTAAAACATGATTACAACACTTGCATGAGCATGGTTTGGGTTCCTGTGGGTAAAATGTAGAAATGAAGACGTAAGACGCGGTTTATTTTTCATAGTGGAATTAATATTGTAGGGTCGTGATCAATATATGCTTGGATCCTAGAAACGAGTACGACATCGCATGTTTCACAACCGTGTCGTGAACGACTATCCCAGGGTGAAGTCAATTAAGAGATAAATATAGATAAACAATTTATTTAGGCAACAATGCATACACAATTAAACTTAGCTTAAAGAAGACGAAATTAACTACATATATACTAATTAGAGTCTAATTTAATACATTGCAGTCGAAATTAGCCCCCAGCTAAGCATGATGCTTTTATCCGGCAATTATATAGTGCAAGTGGTTATCCATAGTTGTTTTATTTAACAATTTTCAATATAAAATTAAATATTATAACTATAAGTAATGTAATAAAGAGTAAACCCATTGTTACAATATTGGTCATTCATATAAGGACGTGCCTAAACGTTTTAATGAATTTCAAAAAAGGAGGAGGTTCGCAATTGTTATTTTTGTGTGTACATAAACTTCTTCGCAAGATGTAGAGATTTTGGTGAAATTGTTTGGAATGAATTTAGAAGCGAATTCCTTTCCTAAAAATCTGTGTGATATCTGATCACAGTGAACGATGGAATAATCGTTCTCTGTCATGAAAAATTCTACTCACATATTAGAACATATTATACTTACGGCTTGATTGTGTAGAAATATACATGGAAATGTACTTACTTAATATTTAACACAAAAAAATGCAAAATATAAATTAAATAACAAACATTCAAAAACCGATTAAAAAGCAATATCTACTGAAAAATTATAAGTTGACAATGGACAAATAACCGGTGCCGGCACTGACGCTGGAAACACCGCACCCTACTGTAGCTTAACAAATTTATTACTATTTGTGAGTTTTAATATTTATTTTAGTAGTCAGTTTGCAAGCTTTATGGAAACCTCCCTAGGAAACCTGCATAACTGAGAATTCACCATAAGAATTTGGAAGGTATGTAAGGTCCTGTGCACACCACGTTTTTTAAACGCGCCGTCGACGCGCGTTTTAGAAACGTGCGTCGACGGCGTATCCTACGGAGCCGTTTGTACACACGTGTTTGATACACACGCGCATTAGCATCGCGTTTGTATCGCTACACACGCGCGTCTGTATCGATTCAAACGCGTGTTTGAATTTATACAGCAGTGCAAAGGTCTACAGGCTGCGACTGACTCGCGTGCGTATCGCTATATAAGAGCGTTGACGGCGCGTTTAAAAAACGTGGTGTGCACAGACACTAAATTGTGAAGTCTACATTAGGCCAGCGTGGACTAAAGCCAACATCCCTCATTAGCTAAAAAGGCCCATGCCCAGCAGCAAGACAAATAGCCATATTAATATTTAAAAACCCGCCTCGTGTTATAATTATAATTTCTCATCAACGGTGCAAACTTCAGTCATGATGAAAGTGAATAATGAAAATAACTGGGATTGTATTACATTCCTTTTTAAACACGGTGACAGGTAAACAGACGAGGGGCAGTAACACCTCCAGCCCCTTTTGTTATTTGCAGAATTTTAATAGAAAGGTCCGCGTCATGCGGCCTATGTACCTGAATACATAAAAAACGTTAAATTTATAGAAGGCTCACAGAAAATGTAACAAACACAATCTAATATTATTTTATACATCCTTTAATGAATGTAGAAATAATAAGCGACAATATTTTATAGTATAATGGGTTTTGTAAGTTTTGCCGCTGTTAGACTTCTGTATTAGGGTTACATTGTGCCGACACGCACTCGTGTGTTTCACCAAAAGCCATTTACATGAAATCACGTTGGTGTTATAATAATGAAGGTCCTAATCACCTGCGAAATCCTGCAAACGTATTCTACATGTTTTCACCGCTTCGTGTCATGGAACAACCCATTTCATTTGTGTTTGACATTATCATGATGTCTATATGTTAATTTTAATTATTGCAATGTATTCTTGTTATTTTGAGCGAAGTGTAATAAAATATAGAATAATACTGAACGGTGGATAGGTACTATTTTTACATTTTGCATGATCTGAGTGAAAGAGGTATTTCTTATTTAAGTGTTAGTTCATGTAAAAGCAACTTTTAACTTAAAAGTATCTAATTTAATATATAAATACTAGTGACATCTATATTCATAAATATAATATGTGAGTGGGTTGCCTTCGACGTCATTCATGTATGAAATTGGCTAAATATATGGTATTACGAAGCAAGGTCAAAAGTACCCCATTATGACGTTTGCTCATCATTTCTCTAATTTTATTTGTTGTCAAGATAACTTTTATAAGAGAGGGCCGAGCGCTGAAACATCTGTTAAAAGATGATTAATGAGTCCTTTATAACCGTGCCTTTAGTATCTTCTGACCCTTTACCAAGTCCTAAATAAACAATGAGCTTGTAAACGCAATATTTTTAATTGAAAAGAAAGTGCTTACACATAAAAATTTCGCAATCCACGCCTTACACATATAAAAAATTTAATAAAATTAGATCAATTTGGGAACAATGGAGCGTTGTTATGATATTTATTTCTAAAGTAATTTAGATATTCTCTTAAAAAAAACTTGTTGAAAAATAGCAAGAGTTATGAATCGAAAATGATGGTTCGGAAATGTATTTCTTTAATACTAGTTCTCCTGGTAGCTACTCTTGGCAGTATTAAAAAATATATAATTCCGCAATAATTACTCTTAGAATCGTGTGAGGTGTATATAAAACAAATAACAGTTTTATAATACAAAA
The DNA here is from genome assembly GCA_905220505.1 of Laothoe populi. NCBI lineage: Eukaryota > Metazoa > Arthropoda > Insecta > Lepidoptera > Sphingidae > Laothoe > Laothoe populi. The sequence continues at coordinate 11,084,047 of HG992165.1, forward strand.
ACTGTAGATTACGGTGTTTGTGTCGTCGCTAAATATGGCGTGCTAAATTGAGTGTGGGTTGCGCCGTAGCATTGTAGCGACGCTACGTAAACTGCTACGGAATTGTTGTAGCGCGACGAGTTCCGACTTTACATGCTCGTAGCATGCTATAGAGCAACTTTACAGCGGGTCGTTCACTTTATTATTAACTTGAGCATAAGGTATTGTGGTATACCTCTGTGTTTTGTAACAAGTATATTTGATATACCTATTTTATATGACCTCAACAATTATTGTTTGATCTATTGTTTTGTATCGACTTAATAATATATTTTATTGTTAGTCGTAGTACAATTAGCTGATTTTAATTTTACTACAATTTTTTGATTAAAATATTTGTTGTGGTTGGGTGTAGCGTCAAATCTAAAGCAATGAATTTACCGCCATTACCATTTATTTTTCAAATGCTATAATCTTTTACGCAGTAAGACAAAACGTTTAGATGAACAATATTAAAACTACATACGTCCCAAATATACGACCTAACCCCTCTCATTAGTACTGTAGAACAGGAGGCCTCGGCAGTGGGACAATATATATAAAGGTAGGTATTAATATTACGTACATACGAGTAGTGAAGGATAAAACCTCCAAAATTAGGAGCTGGTTTTTAATTAATTTATCTTATGCATTTCTATCAATATAGTCAACTTATAATAATGATATGAATTGTTTCCTATATCTTTATGCAGTCCACTATTAAGCACAGCTGTGACAGCTGACGCTAGTGTCTGACGCTTGACAATTCTATTGGTAATCTGCATTTACACTAACATTCTGTTCCCTAAATCAAATTGGTTATGTGTTTGTTAGTTGGCATATTTCCGCGAATATTGTACATACCTAATTAACCGTAACGGTTTTAATTAGTTCCAAGCGGACATTTAAATGGTAATGACCGAATGTATACAGCCATGGTTTACCAACTCATGTATGGCTTACTCCAGTGTATGTTAACATTATGTAATTTACAAAAGGGTATTCGTGTCACCATGTTTTCTAAATCTCATTATATTGTATTTCAAATGGACCACCGTTGACTAAAGTTGGCTATAGTTTAATCAAAGGATTAGATAAGGCCGCTTTTCGTCTTAATTAAGGACAAAGTAAAATAAACTGGCTTTGATTATAAATTAAATTGTCGAATGATTGTTAACAAAATTGAGTTAAAATTTTTGCTTTGCCATATTAAAGTCTCATAATATTTTCATTTGATAAATTAAGATGGCCGCCAACGGTATGACAGTGAATCGGGTCGCCATCTTAAAATATCTTCTCACTTTCAAGCGAACGATTTAATAAATTGATCTTAACTGCTCAAATGGAACACGTAGTCAAAACTTTTACCGTCTTAGTAATCCTGAATGTAAATTCACCATACTAAATTTCAACTAAATTCATTCATTTAAATTCAAAGACATTTTTGTTGAACTTTCTTTTGATGCATTTTGGACTATTTTTTGTTAATGGCATTTCTTGGGGAGTCAAATTTTACAAGGTTTTTTTATAAAAAAATAATACTCGAAAATCGTGTGTTTCAAACAATATATGTAAATGTTAAAACCATCAACAAGTATTAAAACATGCTATTAAAAGAGGCACACCTATAAAATATTTTTTAGCACATTAACAACGTATGGCCACGGTCATTAGCAAGGATGTGGGTGAATAACTTTTATAATAATTAATTATAATTTCATAAACATTAAACATAAATGATAAAATATATTTCCCTAGTCTTGATTCTAAAAACATAGAAACAACATAGATACTCGAAAAGTAATAAAGTGATAAAAGTGGCAGAGACACGCTGTAGACATATTTGTCTACAGCATGAATGGGCCGGCTCGACCGGGGTAGTACCACTGTCTCACAGAAAACCAACGTAAAGTGACAGTTCACTGTCGCGTTTCGTATGGTAAGTGAGATATCCGGAGGCCCAGATTCCCCCTTCCCTTCCCTAATCCCTATTCCTGTCCTTTAAGGCTGACAGCGCATATGTGATACTTTCGGTATTGTGGATGTTCATGGCGGTGGAGATCATTTAACATCAGGTGACCCACTGGCTCGTTTAAAAAAAAAGTTCTCTTTCATTATAGATTGTTCATACCACATACTTCACTGGTTCTAATTACTTATTTCTGTAGACAACAAGAAACATTTAGTAACATAGTTTACCATACCTTTACGCTGTATACCGATGGAGCAAGTAGCAGGCATTTCATAAACACATAATATCTCGCCGTCGCTGATTTCCAATTATCCCTTTCTTGATTTAAATTAGCTATGACACGAATGATACAGTCATTCATATCAGGGCAATGTTCAACATTGTTTATTTTACAATATTTTACAAAGGGTAGTATTATTTCGTTTAGCCGTGATAGTTAATATTACACATCAACGCATACCCCACCGTGACTAATTTCAAAACATTTTTAGTTAGCGGACCCTCTGTGAGTTGTGACCATTCTGTACAAAACTAATTTTATGGTGCGTGCCCCGAGATCTTTTTTAATTAAATCACAGTGTTAACATGTTTATAAATAAATTTGTATTATCTTACCAAGTTTCGTGTTAAGAACGCTAGAATGAAGATTTTTCAGCACAACATTTTGATATCATTAGTTTTAGTATTAAATATTATGATTCCCTTAATTGTATGAATTAGTCTGCATATATGATGATATATTTTATTACTAGCTGTTGCTCGCGGCTCCGCCTGCGTGGGGGATATATTCGGGAGCAGAAGTATACAATCCAAGGAGTTGTCTTCTGCACTGAGGCACCTGTAGCGATTGTCCAGCCTCTCAGGTGTTGTGCCTGAATCTTGAGATTGCATCTAAAGAATACCCCATAAGTTTAACCTCACTTTGCCCCTTTTAGGGATGATTTTTCAAAAACGTTGAAACACGTATTTCTTTGTTTCCTACCAAAAGCCTAAATATGAATTTACAGATCCCTAAGTCGAGGAATTATGGATTTCCCATACAAATTTTGAACTGATATTTGACCCCTTTCAAGGTTGTTTATTGAGAAAAAGATAGCCTATGTCCTTCTCCAGGATATAATCTATTCCCTTACCAAATTTCATTACAATCCGTTCAGCCGTTTAGTCGTGAAGAGGTAACAAACAAACAAACAAACAAGAGTTACTTTCGCATTTATAGTATTAGTATGGATTAGGATGCTCATGTGTGTAACCTTTTGTCTATATAAATTACAGGAGTGTGTTGTAATCACCTTCAGTAAACGTATAAGGTCATGGATAGGTTTTTTGGGCAACCTTTCTAAAGTGAAACATGTAGAGTTCTTGAGCACCCACGACATCAGAGCTTTAAACAAAGCTTGTTAGATGTGAAGGATCTCAATCGAGACTGTTTCGCCATCCTTTTGAAAGATAAAGCACGAACAAAATATTCTAAGAGCATTGCAATTACTTTGTCTTTGTCAACGACTTACTGTTGTTATTTCTATGCAAGTCCAACTCGCTTTAGTTTTCAACAAGCGGATTATATCCATTACTGTATTATGTAGCAGGGACCAGACTGAGATCGGGGAATTTTCATTAATTTACAAGGCTGTGAGAAGTGGCTCAAGCAGCTATTATATTTACATTGTGCAAACTCGCTGTTGTTGCGAAAGTAAGCATTAATTTTTAAAGGCATTGTGTCGGGCGTCCATCCAGCACTCAAGTTATGATGATTGTAGTGGTTTTTTACGACTGCTACTTTATTAGGGAAAGTGGGAGTGACGTCTCTGCCATTTTGTCGTGATGTGAGCTGTATCTTTTATAAGTGAACGCGGACGTTTGCGGACAGGTTTATTGCTTGTCCTTCTGTAAAACGAGGGATATCCGAGCTTGCTTTAAACAAAAAGTTTTCACGACGCCTTTATCTGGGTGCGTCGATGTGTTTTTTCTTGTAAGATTCCCGTAATGGTTGTTTTTGTTGAATTGCCTGTGTCGGAGACGGTTCCGATTGGGTATTTGTTAAAAGTTTATATCTTCGGTGCTTAAACTCTTTTTGTTTGTATGGTACAAAAGTTAATGTCGCCATTCTTCGCTCTTTATTTCCATGTTACATTGTATCAATTTGAACTGTTTCACATACTAAGGATAAAATCAGAAAATTCACATAATCTTCGGTTACTTTATCTTTGAACTTTGAACTCCAGTCACAGATTCAGTTTCATTACTTACTCCATTGTATATTTACTACATAATATGATCACTCTAGCTAATATTATGTCCGCAGTAAAAAAGCCATTCGGCGAGCAAAAGGCATAACAGCGTCAACATTGATATTCTATTAGTGCGGATGTTGTCAAACATAGACAGCAGTATCAATCCGAACACCAATCGAATGTAAAAGGGCTTGTTTGAACAGTATAATAATCAAAGAGTTCAAGGACTGGTACGGGCAAATTTCAATATAAATATTATTGCAGTGGCACGCTAAACGCAGGATAACATTTGCATATTTATAAGAGAGCAGCCCTCAGCAAACATGGAGGGAATTGGTTACGGAGCGGGTTTGTTTTTGACATAATGGGCCCTTTGCCGATGAGGCCGGAGCCTACTTACAGTCATTACTCAGCTTGTGCGGTGCTTTAGCATATTGCTTGAACAATGAACGCGCCACTTGATAACGTTAAACTGCGTAATTGATTGTTGTTTTTATGTCGCGAAAAGGATTTTAAATTGATGGCTTTTCTTTATTGAATCTTGGAGAATGCTTTACTTTTCATTGTCATTTATTTATTAGAGTACCTATTAATGGTCCGTTGAACAAATAATAAACAACTTAGTGTTTAACAAAAACAGTTCAAATCAAATCTTTTATTTTGTAAATTAGGCCACTATGGGCACTTTTTACATGTCATAATAATGTTAAGGTCTACTGGTGCTTCGGAAATGCCCACTGGTCTGAGAAGAAGCACCAAGAAACTCAGCCGTAGGTCTTTTGTAATTTGTCATTACAATTTACATTATAAAATAATTTACATATAAAATACATACATCCTTAAACACGTCAAGTTGTAGATAAGTATATAGTTTGCATCGTGGTATGTCTTTAATGGGAAGCTGCTTTAATTGTGAAATGTAACTAAAATCGCCTGATGGGTCTAGTTGTATAAAACTTAGGTTGAGAACCAGATTAAATTTTTGATTGAAATCCCAGGCCGGGCTATAATAATTTGTGTTTAAAGTCGGGATTGGAATGCTTGATATGGCGTTCAGCGATCACATTTTAGGACGGAAACAAGCTCGGCGAACTGTGAATAGATTAGTTGCTCCTCTGCCTGTTAAAGAGTTGATCTATATAAATCGAACAAAAACATCACTGGTAAAAACACACATCACTACAATAGGAAGCCTGCAGCCAAAATGGCGACATCAGTACTTTATAAAACCATTGTGTGTAACTATGAAAAATAAAGCCATAATAGAACCAGTGTACAATTTAATGTAAAGTTTATTTTACATTTACAATAAAACCAGTAAAGGTTATTGTGTGAATTGGCTGAACTCTGCCAGCCGCAGCACTGCCTACTCCTCCGAGATACATACGTTATATATTTATGTAATAACGGCAAAATACATGTTATATTCATTAATATCTGGCAGTAAAACATTCGTAATACAATAGCTGCTCGTACTATATTCAGACGGTATCTTACAAGGCGAAATCACAAAACGTTCCGATAACATTACTAAAACCACAAGACGATGTTGAGATGTCTAGTAAATTAATGTTGATTTATTAAGTCCACGAATATTTTGGTTAGGATTTTGTTCAATTCAGCGAGCGTGTAACGTATGGGTAGGTCATAAATCTCTTGTATTGGGAGGATTACTAAGAAGTTTCAAGAAGACGTTTTGATGAAGTTGGCTCTTGCTACGCGTATTTAGGTCCAGAGAGCACTTTGACAATAAGTCTTGTCTTTTCTTTCTTAATTCTATTACATTAAACTTAATGTAGTTTATTTCAATGGTCTGCATAATTTACGATTACTTATGCTATTAAAACGTAATATAAATGAATTCTCAAAAATAAGTGGTTCATTGAAATAAAACTAATTTTACGGATTTTATGTCAGTTTATATTTTTGCATTTTAGTCTAATTTCAATGTGTAATATTCGAAGTGGTTCTTTAAGATACTTAAAGAACAAATTACGGGGATTTTAAACGTCTTTTCTATACGCAAAAATTTCATCGTAACATAACAAGTTCAGGCCAGTATCTCTAAAAGGGTAGAAGTCCTTTTAGTACACTCATTGTGATTGTCCGACCTGATATTTGATCCAAGAGTTCAACGTTTTCTGAGCCTATGTACGCTGCCAATACAATTCATATTTTACCATCATTACATAAGTTAACCATAAAATATGATGTCATAATATGTATTACGTAATACATTATTGTATGAGTGCTTGAGTTTACGCCAAGGGGTTTTCTAACGAGACAATATCATTCCAAGTTCATTGCCCAATCCTAGCCATATATATTTCGAAAGTTGTGTAAACTAATGTGTGGAGACGTGACACGCCGCTGCGCCTCGGCCGCTGCGTCATTCATCTTTGAGTTTTTATTAAATGAATTATTCAAGCTGAATATGGCATGTGGATTTATGAGTCGACTGTCTTTTGTTTACTGGCATTTTTGGGATACTCCATGTGCCGTTGTGTAAATAGATATTTTATGTAATATCGTGTAAACGGCGTGTAATTAGAGCCGATAAATTATAAGGTACTTTTAGTGTCTACGACGATGTCATTTTACTTTGTTGTTCTATATTTTTTTCATTACCATGAGTCTGTATATTTGTTCATATATTGCCAAAAAATTACGCACTACATTTTCCTTTGTGTTTGGTTCTGTTAATAACAGATGGCGTTTGGTGTTTCAACGTAACATTATAGTTTTAATAATATATTCTGAATCGCTATATCTAAAGAATTGTTTTCACAAAAATATTTTTGACAATTTAAAAATAGTAAGATTAAATTATCAGTCTTTCTAGACTGACAATTTAATTTACAACATTCTTGTTGAAGAAGTTTCAATTCCATTTTGGAATCTAATAAACTATTAATTTCAGATTTACTTACGTAACACCACTTTGTGATTATACATATATTAACAATAAGGTTTTAAATTATTTTCAAAGTAAATAAAATTACTTTCATTCTTGCGACAAATTCTAACGAAGTGATGTGGAATTACACCTGAAATTCAAGACTACATTTACATGGAGCTTTTCCAGTTTAAGTTGAACCCCTGAATATTATTTGTCGTAAATATAAAAGTCAGAATGCACGCTTCGGGAGCTCAAAATAATTTGGACGTGTTGTCCAACTTAACTCTAGCTGTTAGCGACATGGTATTTGACGACAGTGGCGACATCTAATGCTAAAGCGTTGCCTTTGCATTATTTCTAAGCTTTCGTATAATTCTTGTCCATTTATAGAGTTTTATAACACGTAAAATGTACATTCCCAAGTGAATATAATTTTTGGTTACATAAAATTATGGTTTTGTTGATTTAGAAATCTATTTGCACAATATAATTTGTTTGAAGTTGGTTATTGATCATCTTTTACTTTTGGCTCGTTTATCAGAATGATACATTTCGCTGTTAGGTGAACGACAATATTTGATTTGCACATTGTTGTTCTGATGTTCTAATACACACAGCATAGAATAATATACAACAAGCACTTACTATATTAAAATAATGTATATTTTAATTTTAATGGTATAGGTCGTTAAACGAGTCTGGTGGTAAGTGATCTCTACCACCCGTGAACACAGTACTAAAATAAACCTAGGTGCCTTTTCGACCTTTTAGATTGAATATAAAGTTATTTGACGAAAATTAAAATTAAAATTTAATTTAATTAAATTAAACGAAACAAAAAAAACACGTAACTTGTGTAATCTTACTCCATCTTAAAAGTCATAATCGTAATCGTAATAAAAGGCATTTAACGGAACAACAAAATAATCCAGATATATTACAAAAGAATGACTATTTATTCTTATCACTTGTGTGAACATAAAAGTGGCTTCGACACTAATCCATGTTAGTTTTATCGAGATAGAACTCCCAGTTTGTACAAACTAATCCATATCTATTTATTCAGTTAAATTATGTTATTAGTATCTCAACATCAGCGTTAATAAAAAGCAACGACATACCGGAACAAATCGCCGAATCCCTAGCGATTTGGGGTGTGCAAAATTTAACATTGTAATTTATTTTTATGGTCCTGACGAACGATCCCACAGTTGCATCTCTCGGGGCGTGGGGATTAGATAATCACATAAGTGGTGTTTACTGTTTATTTCTATCGTTAAAAACATTCTAGAACTCTCACTATGGAGCTTTGCGTTCTTATTTTGAATTTCAAATGCGCATTTAATGTAAAAACCGTTTTCATATTACACACAGACGGTGCTTTGTGCTGTATTATATAACAAAATGATATTTGGAGTACTAGAAATTGAAAAACGCTCAATATTATTCAATCTATGATATGATATTAGAATATTTTTGAATAAGGCAACAAGAATTCTGTATCGTACAATGTGATTGATCATTGTCAATGTTTGAAACAGAAGTTGCTGTATCTTCAACCCTTTTCCTTATAAATATTTGCGTTACGTAAACCACGCCTATAGAAAATGGGAAACAAAGAATATTATTCGAGAAAGTTTTTACATTCGAAAAATTATTATGTTAAAATATTTTTCTTGCGTAAATTAATTTCCAAAGGATAATCCATTTACTACGCACGCAAGCGAATACTACCTTGGCACAGACATGCTCTGTATTCACAACTAATTCGTTTACGAAATAGTCAGCGTGCGCGAGCTTATAGACACCCAACGAGCAAAATCTAACAATATTAGTTAATTATTTGCGCCCGTCGATCAGTGATCACAAACAACGCGCCATATGAAATCCAAATCCTGTACAAAAGCGCCCAATGATCATAACGTCAATGGTGTACTGTTTTTAATTATTAAAACCGATATAGGTGAAATCGTTGCAATGATTGCCTTCATTCCCTATTTGTTTACAACTCTTTTGTTTATGATTCTTGTCAGGGGCCTAGAGTTGGGGTACGATGTTTGGGCGTTGCGGCCAACTGAGTACTCTGACACAAGACCCTTGACCGCTTCTTCACCTTCTTGCCCACAGCGTAGTGTGAAGAAGCAGGCCGGTATGATTGTGTTGAGTAGCGGGGGATAGATTGTCTCTCGCCACTCGATACTCTAATTGGACGGCACTACGCTTACCATCAGGTGCAGTGTGGCCTTTGCCGTGCCAGGATAAAAAAACTCTTTTTATTTTTTATGCCTGCCATATTTAATTTTGGATTATAACATTTTGTGTTGGGAACATAAATTAACATGGTACCGCGACAAAGCGTTTACAGGTCACCTTTGCCATTTATTGCTGAATTTCATTGTTGTGTCTGGCTAAACGTTATCTGAATAGCCATTTTTAAATCAATGTGTTCGTGCCTTTTGTGTGAATGAAAACACTTTTATCCCTAAACACCTACTCTACATTTTAATATCGGTATGGTTGAATTCGCGGATTTTTATTATTATAAATATTGTTGGTATAAAGGATATTACGATATTTATGTCGGTATTGCAAATCTAACCACATTTATGAGCAGAAAACCTTTGTTTTTTATTATTGATGGGATGGTTACGTTTGTGTATATATTTGCTTTAAGCAGAACACATTTATGCCGTATGACCCATTAGAGGTCTTAGTAATTTGGTTGCGCAGAATACAACCCGGGCTAATTTTTACGTAGGGCTTCTGTAATCCGAGTCAGCTCAGTTTTCGACGCGGTTGGACTTTAATTGAGGCAAGCTAATGAGTAACCATTATTTCCCTCTATCCTTAGACAGTATTTACAGCTTAATGAGCCACTTTGAAGACTGGATGTAATACTGTTACACTCAGGATTCCTGTTCATTGGCCTGTAATTATGTTAAGTATAGTCTCTTTTGGACTTAAAATAATAAATAAGATGATTGATTTTATAGTGTTAATACAATTCAAAGTGGGTGTAAAGTACACCCACTTTGAATTTATTACGGTCCCATGATATGATAGGGGGCGAGCCTATCGCCATACAGGGCTGAATTCCAGATTTCGGGCGGATACTGCGTATTTCTAGAAAAACCCAATGTCACTTTACCCGACCCGGGGCTCGAACCCGAGACCTCAGCACAGCAGTCGTAACGCATGCGCAATTACAACTGCGCCACCGAGCCAGTGCTAATTTAAAGAATAATAAAGAGCAAATAACTTAGAACGGGTTGAAATTGAAATATTTAAAAGTATGCGCCTATATCATTGGACTTAAAAGATCAAATTTGAAACTAAGTTACAAATATTTTTTCATCCAATAGTTTCAAAGTATATTAGTTTTAGATATTGCGAGAGCAAAATGCTGTTCTGCATCAGATACAGTCCTAACGACTCTAGTTACAGAACTATGCAGTAGTTGATTTTATAAGTTTCCAGTAGAATCCCATTTATAGTTTTTTTATAATCAAGCCTTGCATTATATAATGTTGAGTAAAACTCGAAACATATGTTGAAAATATAATATAGACATTTGAAAGGTGCGATTTTTTATAACATAGTCTTTCATGTATTAAATTAAATAATAAATGTTCATACTACAGCGAGTTGCATCATTTTATTAAATTAAAAAAGGTACCTTTCCAAACAAATCCTTTTAAGTAGTAGTAAAAAATTCGGTAAACAAAGATAGAATTATACTGATGTCCAAATATATCTTGTAAACATTACTCACATTGCAAAAGCCACCTTACTTTAACATATTTTTTGCTGTTAATTAGGTTAAGTAGTTTGCTCTTTTGTTCACCGCTGGCTAATTCTGCAAGGCTTCTGTAACCCGATGCGATATCGCGCGGCAGCGGCCCTCTTACGGAGTAAAATTAACGGCATCGCCTCTTATTAACCCTTCCTTAGCGTTAGACTCTATTTTGGGAACTACCCGACTCTGCATAATCGCATCAAAGCGCTGGGACTAGTAATTTTCCTGATTTCATAATAGGGATCTTGAGATTTCATGGCATCAAAGTTTGTATAAATGGTTTTGTTACATATCCCATAGTGTCTGGTATTTAGAAGGTAAGTGTGTTAAATGTATGTAGCATAAATATTTTGTACAGAAATAGTGGAATGATACATATAAATATAACTAAGTATTTTATTTATTGTGTTAAATGACTTGGAAATGAAATATGTTTATCTTCGATACAGATTTATGAAGCCTCGGCTGGATGATCTATAAAATGTTTACGTAATATTTTCTATTGTTCATTTCGATAGAGTATCAGCGAATAGCAAAATGGTTGAGATAAGTGAGAATAATTCTATATTTAAAATTAAACTAGATTTTGTAATAGAATTTAACCTACATGTGTAGATCAGGTAAAGCGGACGTGAAATAAAAAAATGTAAAATTTAATTAACAAAGTTATCTCAGAGCTAAAACACAAGTTTCCGAAGAAAAACGAGAGAACTGACACGTTAATTTGATTCTGTTGAATTACAACTGGTTGAGAGAGTGTGAAAGAGATCGTGTTGAGAATAATAATACGGCATGAGAATCTCGCAAGTTTACGGCTAAGTGAAATGCTATCGCTTTGGTAGTTAGCGCACTGTTGCGTACGTATATTTTATTACTAGCTATCTCTTCTGCAGGCTAAGGTCTCAATGTGCAAGGCAATGCTTTTTTGTTGCGTAGTTGTAATAGCTCTAACGAATTGCCTTTAAATCTTAACATTGACCTTCTCTGTACCACTACAAATAAAGCTAAAGGCACAATACCCCAGGACTTTCCAGTTTAGCACTTTTAGATGCTATTCCTGACCCACAGTGTAATATTAGAATATTAAGATGTTTGTAACATAATGTAGTTCATTGTTTATTGGCGAAGGCGTGTAATTAACAATTTAATCATAATATTAACATTATTTGAGGCCTTCCGACAAGTAAATATATGAATAAAGTAATTTTCTTACGGCTTAATTGTTTTTTATGTCACCGTCTTCTTCTGTTTGACAGTTGTAACTTCTAACTTCCTTGTACTGTGTATGGAGAAAAATAATAAAAGATATAATATTGACATGAAATAACTTTAAGGATTGTACATCAAACATATTTATCCTAATAAAATATCATTATTAGCACCCACTTATAAAACAGAAGACGACTTTGGATAACAATCACCTCGATAAGTCAAAATAAAATAAAGCTGTATAAAAATATCAGAGACTATACGCGAAGGTGTCGGTATAAAATGTTTAAACGAATCCGCTTTTCAATGTGTTTTTTTCTTAAAACGGGCGATCGATCTACTCTAGGTTATTCTGTAGGCAAGCTTCGGCGTCACTTAATCTACGATGTTGCACTTGGTGAGATAATTTCACGCCACTCGGCGACGCGATGGTGGCTCCTCGGCTCCCCGGCTCCTCGGCTTCTCAACTTGCTAGTCGCTACCCATCAATTCAATTTCATACCTATAAATTTCATCGGAAACTATCTTCGGGCGTTCGATTGAGTCACTTAGGGGAGTTGCTTTCATCTGCATACTTAATTACATTGGTGCCTTATTTACTTTGAGTAATTTGTTATTTTAATATGATTAGACGAGTGTTTGGTTAATTCATTTATGAATTTAGACATGTTGAAACTGGAGGTCGTGGGTTCGATTCTCACACCGAGACAATTTTTTGTGTGATGGACAGATATTTGTTTCGGGTTGTGTTGTGGGACCGTAGACCTTCGTTGTTCTTGATACCCATGACACTGGTTTGGCCTTGTGTGGGGTCAGAACTATGTATGTGAATGTTGGCTGTATTTGCCCTTATATGTCCTTACGTGATAAAACAAGCACTAAATATTTTTTCTAACATCATAAAAACTCGGACAAGAAACAACGAACAGAAACACTTAAATTTAAAATTTCAAGTAGTTCTTAATAGTTAAAATTATTTATATATACATTTTAATATTGTTTTATATGTATAATTTTTATTCACTTGCTTACTTGCATATGGTAAAGTTTATATAATAATTGATTTATTCAATACATGATGAAACGTCTACAAATCTATTTATGTCAATAAAGGGACGGACGAATGCGAATCAGTTTTCGTAACATTCGATATTGAACCCACCCCTGCATATATCAAATGAAGTCTTTTCTAAACTATTCGTCAGAGCAGCGCGTCGCTTGACGTTCTCTATGAGACACTTTAACGGTTTTGACACTTCGAATATATCATTTTGTATTTCCTTATTTTAACCTTAGGTATTTCTAGATGTTTAGGTTTTGTCAATTCATGTGAAGCGAAGTGACCACACTGCACCTGATTGTAAGCGCAGTGCCGTCCAATTAGAGTATCGAGTTTCGTATGTGTACGGTGGTCGCTATCCGGGATATGAATATTCTACCACAAGCAAAAATAATTTTATTAGATTTGTGTGATAATCTAAGGGTTAGGCCCTTTTCATTAATAGTGAAGGGCCAGGCCCAGCAGTGGGACAATGTTTAATACACGGCTAGTATTATTATTATATTATGTGATAACAGAATGTTTTTTTTTGCATAGTCCGACAAACGAGCCAGTGGGTCACTTGATGTTAAGTAATCTCCACCGCCCATGAACATCCACAATACCGAAAGTATAATGTATGCGTTGTCGGCCTTAAAGGACAGGAATAGGGATTAGGGAAGGGAAGGGGGAGTCTGGGCCTCCGGATATCTCACTTACCATATGAAACGCGACAGTAAACTGTCACTTTACGTTGGTTTTCTGTGAGACAGTGGTACTATACCGGTCGAGCCGGTCTATTCATGCTGTAAACATATATGTCTTCAGCGTGGCTCTACCACTATAACTATACTTTTATTTATGTCTTGATCTTTAAGGATGACTTATATTTATTCCTTGTTCGCTACAAATGTGTTAGTGGTAACTGTTTTAGCAATTGCCATGATATTGCAATTACCAAAATCACTGGTGCAGAACACACTACATTCTTACACACACTGAAATACACAAATACGTAAACATCAAGTATCAAGATGACACAGCGCGATACACGGATCGATACTCATATGATTGTAAATGTAGATTGATTGGCTGCATCTCTCGTTTCTTTTTTACATTGAGTCTGGCACTCGCTCTATTACGACACTATTCTACGATTTGCTGACTGCAGTCAACACAGTTGACGCTTCGGGTGCAGTCGTTTTGATTTTCCATGCCAATTTACGCTTAGGACGTAAAAAATATTTGGAATGTACTTATTATCAAAACAAACTAAAATTCCTCACTAATTCACGTTGTGTACGTTGCCACTAGTATTATTTATACTAGTTCTGTATTAATAATTGTCCCACTGCTGGGCACGGGCCTCCTCTACTAATGGGAGGTTAGGCCTTAGTTCACCACGCTGGTCTAATGCGGGTTGGTAGACTTCATATAGCTTTGAATTTGGTATAAGAATTCTCAGGTAAGCAGGTTTCCTTCACCGTTAAAGCAAGCGATAATTAACAATGAATATACACGTAACTTTAGAAAAGTCAGAGGTGTATGTCATTTAGGCTGGTTTCGAACATACGACTTTCGTCACAACAGTCCGTACCATTACCAACTAGGCTATCGCTGCTACTGCAACAAAATATTAGTTCTTATAAGAAGTTATTTAAAGACACAAACAATTGGCTATTTGACAACATTGAAAATACACTGCAAATTGTGGTCATCCTGTTAGACAATAGCTTAAAAAACCATATTTCACTTATTTTTAAACAAAATAATGTATATTTTTTGCAAATTAAACGAAATAAAATACAACATTTATTTAAAATTTTATCTGTGATGTGAACGCTCTGTGATTGGTTGGAACTCTGGTGACGTCACACGCAAGTAAACATAGTAGGGATGTGACATTGAGTGAAAAAAAAATCTTATAAAAAATAGATTTTAGAAAAATCGATTTTTTATAAGAAAAATAATCGATTTTTTTCTTAAAATATTGCGTAATATGTTTTTCTCTGTAGTAAGAAATTAATATTAAAAAATTATTAGGAGTCTTCAGTTTGGCATTGAAGTCACCCATTTCACCGCTGTAGGAAGCCTTGGTACGAGACATAGCTTTCCCTATGTCTTCGTACGTTGGGGCGTACACTTGTATAACCTTCAGAGTATATTTTTAAGATAAGGTACGCCACTCGAGCTGATACGCTGCCAACTTCCACAGCGTTGCTTTTTAGTGACTTGTGGATAATAAATCCGACGCCACCTTGGGATGGTTGGTGTTCTTCTCGGAAGTAGAGGAAGTGACCAGAATCTAGGGCCATCTTCTCCTCCCCCTGTCTTCGGATATCGGATAGCCCTACGATATGCCAGTTAATGTGACTGTGATATTCATATCCGCCCGGATAGCGACCACCGTACACAGGGTGAAAAACCCGCCATAGTGGCACACGCAAGTGTGTCGCGTTCCGGGATCAGCCAGTGTACATCCGGTTTTTTGGGGGTCTAGAGTTGGGGTATAATGTTGGCCATTTTGCGACCTTCTAAGTACTCTGACAATAGACCCTCGACCGCTTCTTCACCTTCTTGTCCATGGCGTAGTGTGAAGGAGCAGGCCGGCATGATTGTGTTGAGTAGCGGGGGATAGATCGTCTCTCGCTACTCGATACTCTAATTGGACCGTACTGCGCTTACCATCAGGTGAAATGCGGTCACTTTGCCGTGCTAGGATAAAAAAAAAATATATATTTAGAGATGTCTCTGTGATCAGTAGGTTTAACACCGGTAGTGATCACCGACTGGTAAGAGGCACTCTGAATATAAAAGTTAAAATTGACCGAGCGCGCTTAATGAAGTCGACTCTCCGACCAACTTTAACTTTAACAAAGAGATAAAGAAGCTAATACGGTGCGATATAAGACGCCCAAATACTCTGGACATAGAAAATGCTATTACGCAGAACAAGGGTATCAGAGTTTTCGCCAAGCCACTTACCTCTAGTTGTCACCTGACAAAGCTCAGAACATCACAAACCACCACCATCACTTCTATGCCAGAGATACTCGCAGAGGTCGAAAGGTATTATGGGGCTTGTATACTCAAAAATCAAGGCCACCTGTGGCCCAGAACGGGGAAGATCCGCGTGCCAGACTAACTCGCCACCATACAGACGATTTTCCCGACATCGTCGTGGGTGATGCCATTCTCGAGGTTGTGCAAGAGTATGTGTGGGTGACTGATGTGGGTGACTTATTTCACCACTTATATTCATTTACAATAGAAACAAAACATTACACAAATATAACAATAATTAATATAAAAATCGATTATTTTTCACATCCCTAAAACATAGCTGTTTCGAGAGATTTTATTTGATTTGCTATCTAATTAATTTAGAAGAAAATCTGAAATTCACTTCACGTTTTCGGAGGGTTATTAGTAGGTATGTTCATAAAATATCGAAATATCGGTATTTTGTTTCGATTAATCAAACTCCGATATTGATATACATATTTAAAAATATCGAAAATCCGTCATTTTTTAAAATATCAACATCCCTAGTTATTAGCTTGTTTACTTGCATGTGACGTCACACCAGCGCCATTACAGAAATAGAGTTTTTGCCGCGGTTTTGGATATTTAAACTTTAACATTGATTTTTATTAAAAATACTGTATATTTTCCTGAAATATCAATGTAGTGTGCTTATTATGTAATAAAGAATAGTTTTAAATCATTATCGAAAATGAGTCAAATAGCCAATTTCAACATCTTACTAATATTATAAATGCGAATGTTTGGATGGATGGATGATTGTTACTCAATCACGCTACAACGGCTGGGTGGATCTAGTTGAAATTTGGCACAGAGATAGATTATAGTCTGGAATAGCACATAGGCTACTTTTTATCCCGGAATAAT
The DNA here is from genome assembly GCA_905220505.1 of Laothoe populi. Classification (NCBI taxonomy): domain Eukaryota; kingdom Metazoa; phylum Arthropoda; class Insecta; order Lepidoptera; family Sphingidae; genus Laothoe; species Laothoe populi. The sequence goes on from HG992165.1 coordinate 11,101,126, forward strand.
GTACAGTTCCCGTGGTATAGTTTAGTTTTTCAGAGAGCAAGGGATCGACATGATTTTTTGCATAGTGGCAGTTTAGGGATCTAAAATGACATTAGCCACTTTTTATCCCGGAAAAATGCACGCTTCCTATGGTATAGCAAAATATAGAAAGGTGTAATAGTTTAAAATTACTCCAGGGATTATATACCTTTTCTTTCAAAACTAACCTCCACGCGGGTGGAGCCGCGGGCATCATCTAGTGTAAAATAAATAAAACAGCGGGTGGAATTTGAACAACAATACAAACCCTATTTAATCTGAGATCAAAAGTTCCTTCGAGATCGCCAGCGCCGAACGCCTATTTGTGTTTCGGTTGAGAGATAGCCTCATAAAGGCGCGCCTTTTTATGAACGTACGTCCACTGACGGTTTCTGTGTGTACATAGGATTTTTGTAAACAATCGCATAAACTACCGACTGTATAATACCATGGCTTCATTATTGTTTGCTTTTGTTTGAGCAATTTTCAGTTTAGTGGTGTTGAATCAGATGCTGTTGACGATGTTTGGACAGGATATTGAATTCTTGTAAGCCTGACACATGTATATTATAGAATACAGGTACTCGAGTGTCTACTCTCTCTCTCGAGAGAGAGTTTGTCTACTGTATTTTGTATCAATATATGAAATTAAGTTTTAAAAGTTTATTAAAGTATATGTATATGTTAAGGAATTAGATTTATTAATCAACCGTCCTCATACATTCTTCCAACATTTAAAAAGTGTAAAAAAATATTTAAATAACATTTCTGATTAACCACATAACCTTAATTATGTAGGTACGGTTATGTAAATTGAAATTATTCTTATGTTTAGGTTTTTTTTATATTTCTGTGTTTCTTTTTTTTGGTCATGCTGATACCATATTTTATTAAGGATGCAATAAGTTAAATGCACAACAAATGTTTAGCTATAAGGTTAATATTGTAATCTACGTTGATGGTCCATAATAAATAAATAAAGTATAAAAGTTGCTTAGGAATTTATAACATTTTTATCATAATAGTAAATAGTGCTGTTATAGCAATGTTAACACTTAGCCGTTGACCCTTGCACTAAGTAAAGCGTGTATCGCATGACAACGAAAACTTACTGATAAGAAAGTAATATTTAAAATTATTTGTTGAATTTATAGTTTGCTTTTTTAAAACCTTCAATGGAATGTTTATACTTAGAAGAAAAACGGGAGTAAAGACAAATAATACCAAAAAATAAACTTATTGCAGTTCAGCAAAATATATATCGAGACAAATTTACATAAAGATTGTATAAGTATATAAAAAACACCACTTATTCCCTTGTTTATAATCCTGCTATAACGTTTTCTTAATCATGGATACAGTTTTTTCAGTGCGATGATCCAAATAATGTTCGCATGTCACTTTGTTTCATTCCAAAATTGTACAACGCGTGCAATAAAGCAAACCGGAATGTGCAACTACTGCAGTGGACATATTTTATACTGGCCGTGTAATAACATTGCGTTTTTATTTTTCCACGTTTCCATGTGCCAGCGGAAATTTTTGTTTCGGTTCACAAATTGGTTTGTATCCTACAATTTAATTGTGCTTTTTCTTATGAATCATTTATGTTATTCGTAAAATTGGCTGTCGCGTATTTTACGGACCTGGATTATTCTTACAAGACAAGCGCTAGGATGATCTATGCGGCATCAGAAATATGTTTCTCATAGCTGTATTTCTTAACTTTGTGAGCAGGTAATACGGTACTCAAAATAATTTTTAGAACTAAATTATTAGAATAAATTATAATGTTGTAAATAACTTAAACTTGCTAACATCTTTAAACAACAGTCATAATTAAATGAAGTTTATGCATAGGCGATTCTTGGACTCAAGGTGCAAATATATTTTATAATTAGAAATAGTTATGACAGTAGATAGCTGTAGCTATAGCTGAACTGGAATGATCATTCCATAGCACAAATATATTTCTTGAAATATCTGAAATACGAGATAGTAAATATGTCAAGGATTCTGTATTTTTGCGTGTGAAGGACGAGCCCTGGATGTTTGCTTTGCCACAAATCAAGTGGCAACGGCGTAACACGATGAAATGCAAACCAACGTGCCTTTGTCCTGTCACACTAACTCTTTGTATTATTCCCGCTGAATAGAATTTTCGTGTAGCTACACCAAGATTTATTCTTAACATTTCACGCCATTTTTGTAGATCCCTTCGGCAATTTCCTCGATAACAAGTTAACCGGTCTAATTTTTTTTTAGGGAAATTGTAGTGGCGTTAGTTTTTAAGGGCCGATTTTGTGAAATTCACACTTTTTTGGTGATTGGTTTACTCTACAATATGTGTGTATATCATTTACGTTTACATGTCAATAGTTTCTGTCAACAAATCCGTATGTTCAGAGCAGCATATCGTTTGTCGCTGTCTTTTAAGGGTGTTTGTTATATAATTTGGGTTTTAGTGGTAATTGACAATAATATTATGATAGATTTGTAGTGCAGGAAGTAGGTAACAACTAAAACTACTTCACACAATTAAGATAATGACGCTTTTTACCCAAACGATACTTCTTTAATAAAAGCAAAAAGGTCTGGAGTATACGAACTGCGGATATATACAAATGGTTCAAAGAAGGACAAAACCGGACACAGGTACTCACCCGTAATAAATATAAATTAATCAATAGCCTCAGGCGAATATAGTTTTCTTCGGTATGCAGTGGCTTTGCTATATTGTAGTAGTAGACAAGCGGGCCATGGAAGGCCAAAAAATACGCACCGTGTCCAACATTACTTGCTATACTACGAGCTCTATTCTTAAATCCAGCCCCGAATTACACTACCACTTAGGTCAATCCCTCCGAGAAGCCTGTGGAGAGACCAGGAAGATCTGCGCTTCCTTGTCGGAGTTAGGATGACTAAATTTTTAGCTGGCATTTCTGGCAGCTCGTTAGAATTCTTACGGGCTATGTGTGCAGAAAGGAGCCCTCAACCAAGACCAAGACAAAGGATAGAGTGAATAGATATCTTCTAGGCAAGCGTGCTCCACCGTAGACCACATCATCACTTACCATCAGGCGAGATAGTGGTCAAACGCAAGCCTATTTCGCTAACAAAAAAAGGATGATTATAATCAGGTCGTTCTAGTAATATGTTCGTACATTTTTCACTGTATCTAGTGAGTTTTACCGTAGTGTGAAGAAGCTACTCAGTAGGCCGGCATATGTGTCGAGGATCGAGATATAGTTGTCTCCAGCTACTTGATACTCTAACTGGACGGCACTACGCTTACCATCAGGTGCCATGTGGTCACTTTGCCGTGCCGTGATACTGAATATAAAACAGCTACGAGTCACGTCACTGTCCAAATAATTCACGCTATCAAAGACAAATTGTAATTAACGCACATTAAAGCGGAAAAAGATAATGAAGCCGATTGTGACTTAATCACAAGATTCCTTTTGATTTTTTCTCATTTAAAAGACGTCATCAGTTAATTGCTTCGAAACCAATAAAAAGAATCGTGAATTATGTTCACGTAATAACTTGCGGAATGGTCGTTCAGAAGTGGATGGGGGAGGACCCTCTAAGATCGGCTCAGGGTTGTTGTGTAAAATGTTGTAGGGGAACCATAGTGCAGTGGCCACACTGGATTTGAATTACGAACCGTGCTCTCATAACTTACTGTTCGTTTTGGGTCTTTGGTGTAGCTGTAGTAGGGGTTTGTTGTGGTTTAGTTTTTATGATATATTTTGTAGTTAGGCATAATTATCTTATTACATTTAAAAAAAGTAATTAAGTAGAGCCTTTCCCTTTTATTGCTGTCAGTTATGGACGATATTAACCACTTAACATCAGGTATGCTCATCTGCTTTCTACTACCAATAAAAAAAGTATTTTATTGGTCAGTGCCACCGCGATTGACAAAGACTAGTAGTAGTGGGTAAGAAGTTGAAACATGTTGCTTTAGAATTTCTAGAAAACGGATATCATTCAATCGATTCCAGAAAATGATGAATTTACGAGATGTTAAATTTGTGCTCTGCAAAGACAGTTCGTAAAATTAGAACATGTCTGCAATATCATTGCCTTGTGCTATGAATGAATATAAATGAATTGAGCTTAAACTCTGAAACAGTAAAAATATCTTCACTAATATCTAAATCACCTTAACTAGGCTTTGTCTCAAATTTTTTGTTTGTTTGTTTGATTTTCATTCATGATATGTAACAGTAGTTTCGGCTGTAATAATCATATGTAAAAAAAAACTTCTTTTTGACACATAAGGGTACAAGACATGCGTTATGATTCTGCCAATGTCACAAAATACTTGTACACTAATTGCATCCCGGTCTTACTTTTAGGGTTACAAACGAGAGGATATGTGTTATTATTCCGTTTATTATAAGAATAATAAGCGAACTCTACCAACTTCCCGGATGTCAGCATCACACTCACGTTAGCAATAAATAACTAATTAGTGCTGTATAACAAAATTATTAGTTTTTCGAGAGAAAGCAATGTTTACGTAATTGGTTCTTCGTAAATAAATTAATTATCTTTTTATATTTTTATTCGCCTCAATGACGAGACGAGCATATTAGTCTGTTGGTAAGCACATCTGTTCATAAAAATAGCAAAACCACTTACTGCTCTGAATCACAAAAAACGGTGGCATTGCACGACGCTCGCTAATCTAGTACATATATACACTCACGCCTGTAATCCCCGAAGGGGTAGGCAGAGGTGTAACCAGTACACCCACTTTTCGCCAAATTTCGGTCATGATAGAGGGCGACTCTATTGCCTATACCTGGCACAGGTTCCAGACTCCGGGATAATACTGAGAATTTCTAGATAGAAAAACCCTATATCACTTTACCCGACCCGGGGAACGAACCCGAGACTTCAGCACAGCAGTCGTAACGCATGCGCAGTTAATCTAGTACACAAGATTATAGTTATTCAGTGCCCAGTAATTAGCGTAGTAGCGTAGTGTCGAATTCCCCGGGTACGACAACGGTCAGAACCAAAAGTCCAAATTGAAAGTGCTCTTGAATCTCTAGTCGAACAATAAGTGAAACTATGATTTTAAGACTGACCGATAAAATGCGTTATGCTTAGTTTTTTTTATCAAAGCAGAACCATGGATTTTCAAAGACAAATTTTACAAGAAATTAGTGCTGGATTGTTTTGTTTAAGTCTAGCAGCACCATATACTGTAAAACTGACGTTATTAAAAACGCATTGAAGCTCGTACGTCAATCTTTATCTCAATTCAAACGGTATTGTTTATAAAACTCTAGTTCGTATTTTGTTTAGAAAGATTCAACCACTTTTAGTTCTATTCGATAGCGGTAGAGAATGTTTTGGAGTTGTAATCGACTTCATTTCTTTCTTATTTCAGCCGAATAAGTTGGATCTCGAGCATTCGGCGATAGCATATGTATCGGGGCCAATTGAACTAGCAAATTGCTTGTTCTATACATGCTTAAACCAGATATTTACAATATTGGTAGCGAGTACGTGTCTCAGTGAATGTATTCAGGCACTAACTTATAGAGCTATCAGTTTTTTAACCCACTTCAAAAAAAAGTAAGCCCTGATTTCGTTGCTTCAAAGTTATTCTTAAATATTTATTAAATTTAAGAAGCAGTTGTGTTTAAAAAAAGTGTTCAAAGTGATGTTCTTTTAAAAATATTGCTTTTTAAATAGTTTAAAATATTTCTTTCTTTATGCCTGAGAGTGTTATTGGTGTTCAAATATATGCCCTACGTTGAATGCGGTCAAATGGAAGTAGCTGGTACTGGGGGGCTCCCGCCCAGAGATGAGAACAGTACTCCATGTGGGGCCGAATTTGCGCCTTATAGAGATTTAGGCGTTGACCCGACGTGAAGTACCGTCTCGCCTTACTGAGCACACCAAGCTTCTTTGAGGCCAATTTGGCCTTTCCTTCCAATTGACCGCGGAACTGGACGTTGCTCGAAATGTCGACGCCAAGTATTCCGATATTGGGTTTGGCAGACAGGGGAGTGTTCTCTAAATGAGGAGTTACGACAAATGGTGACTTTTTAGCCGTTAACGCGCAGACTTGTGTCTTTTTGGGGTTGAATTGGACTAAGTTTAGTCGACCCCAGTCCGAGACTTTGGTTAACAAGGACTCGACTTCAGACACAAGTTTGTTCCGGCTCTCGTCGACGTATTCCCGAGAAAAATAAGCACGGCCAGTGTACAGTACATCTACAGTGCTATCGTCTGCATAGCAATGAATGTTGCTGATTTGCAGCATGTCATTTATATGCAGAAGAAACAGAGTAGGAGACAGTACACAGCCTTGTGGAACACCAGCATTGACAAATTTAGGATCAGAGCATGCACCGTCGACGACGACCTTGATGCTCCGATCTGCCAAAAAACTGGTGATCCAGTTGCATAATTTCTCGGGAAGCCCATAGGAAGGTAGCTTCGAAAGAAGCGCCTTGTGCCATACCCGATCAAAGGCCTTCGCTATGTCCAGGCTGGCTGCAAGCGCCTCCCCCTTGGTCTCAACTGCTTTTGCCCATCTATGAGTTAGGTAAACTAGAAGATCACCGGCTGAGCGACCCCGACGAAAGCCGTACTGGCGGTCGCTAATCAGCCGGTGCTCCTCCAGGTACCGCAGGAGCTGGCAGTTGATAACGGACTCCATTATCTTGGAGAACAAGGAGGTGATGGCTATAGGCCTGTAATTGGACGGGTCCGAGCGGTTGCCTTTTTTAGGGATCGGGTGCACTAAAGCGGCCTTCCAGGATTTCGGGACTACGCCTAATGTATAGGAGTGCCGGAAAAGACGCGTTAAAACCGGTGCCAACTCCGGAGCACATGTCTGCAACACGATCGGAGGGATGCCATCGGGCCCACTCGACTTATGAATGTCCAAGGACAGGAGTGCTTTGCTTTTATTGTCTTATGAAAATACATACATATACATATATATACGCTCACGCCTGTAATCCCCGAAGGGGTAGGCAGAGGTGTAACCAGTACACCCACTTTTCGCCGAATTTCGGTCCCATAATGTGATAGGGGGCGAGCCTATTGCCATACCGGGCACAAATTCCAGACTCCGGGCTAATACTGAGGAATTTCTAGATAGAAAAACCCAATATCACTTTACCCGACCCGGGGATCGAACCCGAGACCTCAGCACAGCAGTCGTAACGCATGCGCAATTACCACTGCGCCACCGAGGCAGTCTTATGAAAATGTACGCTGTAAACGTTTTAATAAAGTTTCTGGCCTGCCTTTTAGTAATACTTACTGAATTGCTTTATACTTATTGAAAAATTACTTTAGAACTATGATTGTAATTTAAATGCATTAAATTTTGGACCGTACTTAAGGGACTTGAGTCTGCAAATAGTCAATAAAATTTTGGTAATTTAAGAGATATATTGACGTATATCTCTTCGAATTATGACTACCTAGGAAGAAGGCCCAGTAGAGGCGTTTGGATTTTATAATTTCCATTATTACCTTTAGCGTGTGGCATAATATACCTACCTCCTTTTAATATAAGACATATTTTACATTGATAATAAAATTCAGAACAGCTCCCGAAAATCATCCTGTAAACTGGAGACTATATTGGAAGATGTTAAGTATTGTACAACGGCGTCTTAAACCCAAAGCTTGTATTAACAATTCAAATATTTGTTCCTGTGCTACCAATGAATAAGGAATTTGTTGAATGAATCAGTTTTGCTTTGTATTATAGTTCTATGGCCGTGTAGTGAACTTAATTTATGAAGATAGTACATTTGTTTAATAATCGGTAGAACATGACTGATGACTTTAATCTTACGTGTCAATTCAACTCCACGAGGCTAAAATCATATCCTGATTCTTCTTCTTCTTAGTCGTGCACTCTTGGCAGAGTGGTCGTGGTTACGGCGGGTCCAGAATCCTTTGTAGTAGCTGCTTTCACGATGCGTCTCCATTGATCTCTGTTCTGAGCGTTGCGAGAACATTCCGTCATTGTAGAGTGTGTAGTGGATTTAATGAGGTCAGACCATCTTGTCGGAGGGCGGCCACGGGATCTTTTGCCTTCCATTATACCTTGCACCACCAGACGCTCCATTGAGTCTTTATTGCGGGTTACGTGTCCGAAGAACTTGAGTATTCGTGTTTGCACAGTCGACGATAATCTTTCCTTTATGTTGAGTTCTTTTAGGATCGATGTATTGGTACGGTGTGCAGTCCAGGGAATCTTCAGCAACCGTCTCCAGCACCACATCTCTAGCGCATCGACTTTTCTGCGCTCCTTCAGACTCAAAGTCCACGTCTCAGCTCCGTAAAGAAAGATTGGAAAGACGAGACTTCTCATTAGTCGAACCTTAGTGTTTTTGGTTATTCTGCGGTCTTTCCAAATCTTTGTGAGCTTCTCAACAGCAGATCGGGTCACTGCACAGCGTCTTCGGATCTCATCTTCGCAACCCCCAGTGTTAGATATGTTGGAACCCAAATAAATGTAGCTTTGGACAACATCACAGTTTGCTATGTGACTGAGGTGCGGTTGGTTGTTGCGAAGCCTGTCTACTACCATCATTTTAGTTTTCTCACGATTGATAGCAAGACCATAATTTAAGCTATTTGATTCCAAGCGTTGCAATAGGTGTTCCATATCTTCCTTAGTCGTTGCAAGAAGAGTGGTGTCATCCGCATAACGCAGATTGGAAATTTTCCGACCCCCAATACGCACGCCTTTATCCCAGTCTTCAAGAACAATCCGCATTATGGCCTCAGTATAGATGGTAAAAAGTAAGGGAGAGAGTATGCATCCTTGCCTAACACCAGTCTGCGTTTTAAAGTTGTCGGAGACAATTCCGTCCACCCGGACCGCTGCTGTGCCGTCTTCGTATAGTCTTCTAATGAGGTACGTTAGATGATCTGGTACACCCATTGCTGAAAGAATGTTCCACAGCTTTTGCCATTGTACCGTATCAAAAGCTTTACGTAAATCTACGAAGCATATGAAGAGGGGATTGTTAAATTCGCGAGCCTTTTCTATAATTTGTCGTAATATGAGGATTTGTTCTCTAGTTCCTCTTCCCTTGACAAAGCCTGCCTGCTCGGGCGCGATTTCGGAAGACAAATACGACTGCAACCTTTTATTGATCACATGTAGGAGCACCTTACTTGCATGAGATATGAGGGAGATCAATCTGTAGTTGCTGCATTTTTTGGTGGAACCCTTTTTGTGCAGGGGTATGAAAAGGGAGCTAGACCAGTCCTTGGGCCAATCCCCAGTCTCCCATATTCTACAGCAGATGGTGTGTAGAGTATCTACTCCAAATTCCCCCATTGCTTTTATGATCTCGATTGGTATCTCATCTATTCCCACGGCTTTATTACATTTCAGGTGGCTTATTGCTACTCTTATTTCATCTTTCAATAAGACGGGTTCCCATTCAGATGGTTGCGGATGTAACAAATTTGGTGTTGTGCAAGAATCAGCAAATAACAAGTTACAGTAATCCTTCCAGGTGTTGACAATTTCTTTGATTTCTGTTATTGCTATACCAGCGGTGCTCTCAATAGCCCAGGTTTTTTTTTTTTTTTTTTTATTCTGGCGCGGCAAAGTGACCACACTGCACCTGATGGTAAGCGCAGTGCCGTCCAGATAGAGTATCAAGTAGCGAGAGACAGTCTATCCCCCGCTACTCAACACAATCATGCCGGCCTGCTGTTTAGCTTCTTCACATTACGCCTAAAGGACCCAGGATCATAGGAAGGAGGGAACACAGTAGCTGGCAAACTGTTCCACAGCTTGATGGTGCGGCAAAAATACGAGTTTGCGAACCTCTTGGTTCGGGCCGGGGTAGTAGACACCACGAAGCTGTGGCTCCGCAAGCCAGTACGCGTGGTTCTGGTATGGAAGGGAGAGGATGGGATAAGATCAAACAATTCTTCAGAGCATTCGCCATGATACAGACGGTAGAACACGCTAAGCGAGGAAATATCCCTACGCAGCTGTAGCGGCTCCAGGCTGTTACTCACGTCTGCATCATTCACAATGCGGATGGCCCGCCGCTGCAACCCATCCAAGGCATCGAGAAGGTACCTTGCGGAACCGTCCCAGAGGTGCGAGCAGTATTCCATTCCCGGCCGCACCTGCGCTTTATATAAGCGGTAGAGCTGACCAGGCGTGAAAAACCGCCGCACCCTGTTCAGGATTCCGACCCTGCGTGAAGTGGCGGATATTACGCCCTCGATGTGACTCCTTGGATTAAGATCGCAGCGGATATCCATACCTAGGACACTAAGGTCATTCCGCATTGCGAGTGGAACACCCTGAAGAACGGGGATTGGAGAAAACGGAGACTTCTTGCACGAGAACGCGCACACCTGGGTTTTCTTGGCATTAAACTCAACCCGATTCCTGGTACCCCATGATGAGATGAGATCCAAGGTCTGGTTGAGCTCAACGACAAGATCCTCTCGTCTCCTCTCAGTATCCGCCCGGCAACCAGGAGGCTTGCTGCTATAACGCCCATGAACCGTGCTGTCGTCTGCATAGCAATGAATGTTGCCAAGCGACAACATATCATTGATATGCAGAAGAAACAAGGTGGGTCCAGGTTCAAACCAGGTCCTTGGTTTGAATTGGCGAGTAATAATTCGTATTTTCATATGAAGATCTTTGGTTTCGAACTTTTGAGAGTGTCGCTCCAGCTCTCATATCCTGATATTCTCTAGAAAATTAAAGATGTAATTAGAAATCCTGAACTCTACATAGATTTCAAATCCATACATAAGGACTTTTTGAAGGATATTCATATAAGGTTTTTTTGAAATCATTATAAAAAATTTAATGCGACTGTTTAAAAAAATAAACTCTACAATAATGCTGGAATAAGTATTTATTACAATAATTATTCGAATCAAAAATTTTAATATTGTATCGAAGAACCTTGGTATGGGCACGTGATGAGGAGGGATGAAAGGCATGTAACAAGACTAGTTGTCAATATGAATGTGGATGGACGAAAGAGTCGTGGGAGACCCAAAAAGAGGTGGATGGATTGCGTGAATGAGGACATGCGCGTCAAAGGGGTGAATGCCGATTTGACGCATGATAGGGCTGCGTGGAGAGTTAAAACCAATTGTGCTGACCCCACTTAGTGTGGGATAAGGGCAGGTAGATGATGATGATGATGATCAAAGAACCGAGGACGTCACTAGTTTCTCAGCTATAGTACGGTGCCACTATATCAACAGGACAACTAGTAAGACGAAAGTGGAATAAGCAAGTATTAACCATCTGTTAATTAACACGGGAAGCGTCTAACATCACTAAATATTCACATCGAAGAACTTTTGCGGTACGTATGTGGAGAAATTAACAAGAGCAATAACCAAAGGCAAATTTCTACAGAGGACATTAAAATCCTTAAATATTGTATCTTTTCCCCACTACGAACTCTTGTTACACGTTTATATTCCTTTCTAATTGGATTATTATGCGGAAAGGACTGTTCAACGTGTGTCTGCACGGTGCTTTATATTGAGTTTCAGAACTTGAGAATAGCTACTTATTTTATAAATCTATATAAGTAAGTTAAAGTTTAAGGTTCGAGTTTGTGTTTTTAACGATTTTATTATACTTCTGATCAATGTAGAATAACTGAGTTTTGTTATGGTAGCAGTGAGGGTGCGGATTTCGACTCTTAAAGTTTTGCGAGTCTATGTGTCTGTGTCATTAACGTATAACCTGACGTTACTGAAGTAATAAATAAATAACACCCAACCGTCACACACATAGCCCCGACCCCACACTAAGATACGAGTCTTGTGTTGTGGGTACCAGGGACCACGAGAGACTTTCGGACAACTTCCAGAACCTGGGGGTTATTGTCACTCGCGTCCGTGGGTTTTACTCTAGTTCCCCTACACGTGATCCCTGGGTAGTCCTAAATGAGTGACACATCTTACTGGTGGTAGGCTTCGGCCGTGGCTAGTGACCACCCACCGGACAAAGCCGTGCCGCCAAACGGCTTGCCGTGTTCCGGCGCGATGTTCGGTTTCGGTTCATTTAGGGAGACGGGTCAGAATAGTTGCTGAATGCAGGTGGGCTAATCTGACGCAAGTTGATAACGCCGCGTTGGGAGACTAGTCGTGGAGGGTAGCGGGATCCGAGGCACGGTGCACCGCGGCCGACCGCAGGTAGTTGGGGGCCCAAGTAGTGTGCTAGCCACACACGAAAGGCTGCCCCGCCAACTGACGAAAAATCCCGGGATGCGCCATCGTGCCGGTCGGCGACCGGATGAGAGGGCCCGATGGACATCCCTGGGGGGCTCGGGCGTCCCCGCAGTCTCCAGACTAGTCCCCCTTCTGTGTGGTATTTCATCTTGTGTCTGAAAGTTAGATGCATGAAGTCTCGTTCCACTGCCGTCTTTCTACCTTCATTCGCTCTTCCAAAATTATGACCTGGGTATCTTCAAGTCAAGAGTGAATAGGTATCTTCTAGGCAAGCGTGTTCCACCGTAGACCACATCATCACTTTCCATCAGGCGAGATAATGGTCAAACGCAATCCTATTTCGCTTAAAAAATAAAATAAAAACCTGGGCACAGATATCTGTTACAAAAACATTTGTCATGGTGCGGGAATCGAATCGGCCGTGGGGGCCTCTCGTTTCGCAGCCGGCTACTCGCCTACTGCGCCACGGAGGCTGACAGTAGTATAATACTTAAGTGAATTATTATTGTTTGCATACATATTTAGGTAATTATAATACATCCAACAGTCACACACATAGTCCTGAGACTAGGTCAAACCTGTGTCGTAGATATCAACACTCACAACATCGAGGCTTCAGATGAATATTTGTGTGTCGCACAAACATTTGTCATTGAGCGGGGATCGAACCCGTGGCAGTTTCACAGCCGACTCGCTCGCTGCGCCATGGAAGCTGCCAAATACGTCGTCTTGTCCAATACCAAGATGTCTTAAGGAAATTTATTTTCACCATATGTGACTGGCATAAAAATCCTAAACTTTTAACGTGGGAATCGAATTTGGGAATATTTTTCTCCGATATAAATATCCTCTGCCCTGAAGCGAATTATAGTTGCGCTATTTGTGTATATGCGAAAATGTTGCGGCTTAAAGTGTTTTGGTATAATGTTTTTAAAGGACCTGTAATTTGGGTCTGACTTTGAGTTAGGTTTATGACCTGTCATATCTAGGGTCTGTTTAGAGTTTAGATGGTGACCTTAATCGATGTTTACCGCAGTAGCTAAAGTCTACAATAATAGTGTTGGTAAAATAGTAAATGTAGAGTTGTTTATGCGCAAAGGAAATCTAACTTGAATTTATGACTTTGCCAATAAATATGAATACACATATTTATTTGGCACAAAACATTAAGTTTCACATCCACATGAGTGCATGCGGAGCTTCCGTCGGAGGAGTCATGCACAATAAATGTTTATTTTATTGATTTTCACACGGGCCTAGCACAATGCATCTTGCTCGTACATTAAACCAGTCCTGATTTAGTTGGAATAATATTATTGGGGACCGACTTTTGTCAATTAATAATAATGAACATGCACGGGACCCTATTGTTACGCAAAGTTTTTAGTACGACCAAGTTGCATTCGCATTTTGGAACCTTGTTCCCGTAAACGTAAAAGTATAGTTTGGACAAGTTTTGTACTCGTGGTAAATTTTATAAGCAACTATTTGTTTTCCCATTCCAAAGTTCCAAACGTGTTATTATTAATGTACAATCGTTTTAGTTAATAATTACTTAAATATTTGCGCCGCTAGCAGTAGCAGTTGCACTCGCAGGGAAGAGAAGTTCCCGTATAATAAGACGTTTCGCAATGCATTTGATCCCTCAATCACGTCCGCGCGAACTATAATTGCGACCTTCAGTTGGAGTAGAGGTGTGCTCACGCCCCCGTCACGGCTCCTAACGAATTTTTAATATACCGAAAACGTTTACAAACAAAGAGCGGTCGCCTTAGGCGGCGCCCTGTCGAGTTTAATTGCAGGTTTAGTGTCGGCGTTCATTAGGATATGCAGGGACGTTTTTTAACATGATTATGACGTCGCAGGGTCGGTGAGGGTGTCTGGAGGGTGGTGGCCGCAGGGGGCGAGGAGGGCTGCGTCACGTGCGAGGTCCGCACTCCGCAGCCCCACGCATGCGAGACCGCGGGGCGCCGGCAGCGCAGGCGCGGCCCCCGACCGCCCCCGGGCCCCGGCCCCCGGCCCGCCAGTCTGCCGCCGGCCGCCGCGCGTCCCGCCCGCCTATGTTGCGCTAAGCCGCGCGCCGCGAGTGCTCTCCAAGTGATGTCGACTTGTGACTAGTGCCATGCTCGTGCTGCGTTGTGCCCTGTTGGCGGCACTGGTCGCCGCCGCCGCCGCCGCCTGGCAGGAGAATGTCAGGCCCAAGGTCTTCGCACAATTAGGTGAGTTCCACGTCACACCATAAACGTGTTTGTGTTACTCTACTCTGCTCGACATTAGACAAATAACCCTTGAAACACATCTTGACAGCGGTGTTAAGTCATGCGTGATGCGCTCCCGGTGCACGGACAATGTTTATGTTGTTTTGTTTGACGACAACGCGCGAACATACACTACATTCAAAAGTTCTCGTGTTTGTGTCAGAAGTGTCACATCTTCAAAGCGGATGTCAAGTGTTTGATAACGATCATTAAACCAACCACGTCTTTATTACATCTGCATGATCTTTCGGAGAGATAAGATTCACTTGAAGCACGATATGGACTTGATGTGACTTTGCGTAAAATCCAACGGAACTTTCAACAAATCTCTGATAGGGACACGTGCCTTGTCTTGTACTCTACTAGGTTAAAAATAGAAAAAAATAGTGTGACTAAGTTTACAAAAAAAATTGTGTACACAAACTTGAATGAAACCTGTTTTTTGCAATTCATAAAAAAACATTGTCACACAAAACGATTATTTACAACCAAAGAATTACGAAACGTAAACACTGTGAGAGATGTTTTTGCGCGACGGGTGTGCAGAATGCATCAAAAGGGAACACAAAACCGGTATCGGTTTCGGTGACGTTCACCGCCATTCACGTTCTAAATAGAATAAACAGAAATGTAGGAGCGAGCCTTGCGAGTTGCGGTGCGCCCATAACGAGACAGTCACGCGAGCCACAGTTAGTCCTGCAGGAATAAAGCCAGTGTGCACAACTGGCGTCATTGTTTTATTGTGCCGCCTGCAATGCGGGGGACTCGGCCACGTGGCTCTCATTAGTGCAACACAAAGCGAAGCAGTTTGTTCTGCGTTTTGCAATGTTGCGCTTGGATTAGTGATCCACACGATGCTTAACGTAGCGGACGAAACTTTGTCTGCACTCTGCATTTATGCTTTTTAACGGACTTTAAAAAAAGGAGGAGGTTCTCAATTTGTCGGCATTTTTATTTTGTATGTTTCCCGATTACTCGAAGACGTCGGGACCGATTCGAGAAATTCTTTTTTGTTTAAAAGGGTATACTTTCCAGGTGGTCCCATTGACACCAAGTCAGGATCTGATGGTGGGATCTCAGAAAAATCCAGGGCAACCCTCAAATTTTATAGGGATGCATAATTTGTTTCTACTATCTTTTTTTTTATAAATGATTTACTATATGCAGTACATCATTAAAATTACAATCTAGTCTATGGACTAATAAGTAATTTAAATTTAACCTAAACTAATTTTTACTATCTGAAAACACTTTTGATTGATTAATGGAACGGGCCCGAAATGGAAATGGGTGACGTCATACGATGCGAATGTCGGACGCATATCCTGCCTGATGGCTTGCATCCGGCTATTGTTTTAGTCGTATTGCTTTTGGTTAATGCGTAGAAATGTTAATGGAGTCGCTTGCTGCGACTGATGATCAAAAGCTTTAAAGTTTTGTGTGGATCTAACGGAGTATACGCTTGCAAGTCAATTGAGGGAGTGGGTTAATTAGAATGCAACAGTTGGAGTGTTTCGTATTTGATTTAGACTCGCTGTGAGAGTAAACACTTCTGCGAACATGATCCTTCAATCGAAATTGGAAGGGTCAGTGGGGCGGCGCGGCTTGCGGTGTATGACGACCCCAGCTCGAAATACATTTTGAATAAAAAAAATAATAAACAAGACAAAAATTTGTTACATTACTGATCGTAAGGCTTGTATTTTAACGAGAGTTGGAATGCGTTAAAATAAATAAATAAATAATATTAGCCCTGTATTAAACATTGTCCCACTGCTGGGCACGGGCCTCCTCTACTAATGAGAGGGGTTAGGCCTTAGTCCACCACGCTGGCCTAATGCGTGTTGGTAGACTTTACATACCCTCGAAATTCTTATGAGAATTCTCAGGTTTGCAGGTTTCCTCTCGATGTTTTCCTACACCGTTAAAGTTTGCGTTATGCGTTAAACTCACACAAATATAGTTTAAGTCTTCTGAGATTAACAGACATTATCAAAACGTTTTCTTCCTCTGTCTGCTTGCTCGTCTGACAGGCTCATGATGCACAGGCATGTGATGCTCCTGGTGTTGCAAGCGTCCATAGGCTACGGTAACAGTTTCAAAAAGGTCCAATTTATTGTTTTAAAAATTCCTATTCCTCATTTTACAGTTGACGAAATTATGATTCTCGTGGTATAGGCCGTAAAACTGATCTCAAAAAAAAATCCCGCCTCTGCTATAAAAAATCTTAGAAATTTTAAAATACAACATACCTCTTAAATTCCGTTATGCATTACCGGAATGGGGTCGTCTCTACCAGTTCTAACTGCATGTAAATGGTACATAATACCATGCTCTACTATAACAGTATTAGTGGTTGTTTAAGATAAGTGGTTACAATATCACTAATCCAATTAGTGGGGAGTGTTACTGCACTCTCGTTACTAACTAATATTACGCTCGAGTGTCAGGATTGGTTTGGCTTTCTATCTGACTTGTAACAGCTTTAATACATTATTGAAGTAAAATTATGGTTTCTAATCATAGTATTTTTTATATTGTACTTAGACTACGTTTAATTATTGTGGGTTATATATCATTTATATTCTATTTTTGTATTCAAATGCCACTTATAACTGAGCAGTCGCACAATTAAAATTAACCTAAAATATTTGAAGGACTTTCTTATATATGTTTCGTTGTAGAGCATCGATAGAGATATATACAATGTAGATTAAAATAACAATATATATCACCTAACAACCACACACACAGCCTTGACAATACGAAATATACCATTTATTTATAAGTGGATTAGAAACTACGAGCGATTTTCGATCACACAAAATCCTAGACCGATACAATTATTTATGGCCTACATAAAAACTGGTCTCGGTGCGGGGGCCAATCCATGGCCCTTCGTTTCACAGCCAGATACTCGCCTACTGAGCCAAGAGAGCCGATCCAACGAACTTGTAGAAAAACAGTTGTAGTAACTTTCACATTTTATAATAATTCTTCGATTAATATGAATATCAACTACCCTCGATATTTTCTCGCGACAATTTAGTTGATACATTTATAAATTGAGTGCTTTTCAAAATCATGAGAAAAAGAACTCAAACTTAGAACTGGCTATAAAAATTCACACTGAAAATTAAAAATAACAATAATTTCTTACATGAACGATAAAGTATAAATAAGAAGCCTTTCTGGCGTTAGTGACGCTGTCAATGCCAGTCAACTGAAATTGCATAAACTGCAAAAAGTTGAACTCTACTATCGTGATTTATTGTTAATTTCGTGACTTTTGAATGTACATTTTTTAAGACGATTTTATATTTCACTTTGGATATACATTGCATGTATCAATAACATAAATGAACTTTATGATTGTGCGTTGTCCCATGTCTTTGTTCTTGCATTAGTTTAGTTTTTTTTTATTTATTTATTTATTTATTGAGAAGAATAGTTACAGCTTTTTACAATATTGGGTAATTATTTAGGAATATAAATTTTCTAGCCAATAACAACTATTCATATATATAAAATTTTAACATTGTCGGTTCGAGAAAAGTATTAATGAGAAAAAAACAAAAATCAAATGTAATTCAACACTGCTTAATACACTAAATTGTTTTACTACAATTAATTTTCACTGTTTATTAGGTATGAGATAGTACACCAGTACTGTTAAATAAAGTTTTCTTACGTAAATAAATAATCATATTAAATAAATAGATAAGTCGTTAGATATATATATATATATGGATACTAATAATACGCATACATACACATGCTTATACATATACATACGTTAATACACTACACAAATACACATATACATACATAAACACACATGTACATTAGGAGGTATATATGTATATCAAACATTATCATTATCATGGCCTGTTAATCCTATTCAGGTCGTAAATGAGACACTACCTGACACTTAAATCTATGTTTACATCCTATAAAAAGATCGATGTCGGAGAAGTGTTTATTGTAAGTATCAGGTAATCTGGCAAATACAGAGTTTTTACCGTAATTAGTGGTGTGTGATGGTACTTGTAATAAAGGTGTGTGTCTCGTGCGACGTTTCGGTGTAGCTAGAGATATAAGTTCAACAAGTTCGGGAGAATCCAAACGGCTACGGATTACATCAAACAATAAACCCATGTCAAGTACCTGACGACGTTCCCTTAGTGTAAGAAGACCAAAATTACGACATGCGTCTTCATATGTAGCACCCATGGTAGCTTTATTACATTTAAAATTGAGATGACGTACGAATTTCTTTTGAATGCTTTCGATGCGGTTTACATACGTGCTATAGCATGGAGACCAAACTGGGCTTGCATATTCTAATACACTGCGCACATAGGCATAATACACAATTTTTAAAGTAATAGGGTCAGAAAAGGGACGGCAAGTTCGTATCAAAAAACCAAGATTGCGATAGGCTTTGCCAATAATCGTGTCAATATGTGTAGACATAGTCATTTTACTGTCGAAGTGTACACCAAGGTCACGCACCTCTTTAGTTCTGTTGATTGTAATACCATTTAATTTGTATGGAAATTCTATAGATTTCTTTTTACGTGTGTAACTTATACACTGACACTTTGCTATACTGACCGTGATTCTATTTTGCCTGTAATAATTGTAAAGATTATTAAGGTCATCCTGTAATAGCGCGCAGTCAGCAACAGACCGCACCCCCATATAAATTTTTTTGTCATCTGCATATAACATATACCTAGCATTTTTAAAGATATTGTGTATATCATAAAGATAAGCATTGTAAAAAAGCGGTCCTAGATGTGAGCCCTGGGGAACCCCAGAGGGAATTGTGATATAGTCTGATCTATATCCGCCAAGTACTACTGATTGAGAACGATTAATCAGATAAGAACGAACCCATCGTAACAGATCTCCATGTATGCCCAAGCATTCAAGTTTTTGTAGAAGAATATTGTGGTCTACACGATCGAAAGCTTTTTCAATATCCGTGTAGACAACATCTACCTGCTTACCCTTTTCCATTTCGCAAAGGACAAAATTAGAAAATAAGGATAAGTTAGAAATAGTGGAACGCCCCCTAAAAAAGCCGTGCTGGGTATAAGGTATGCTCCGAACAATCAGAGGATACAAGTGATCGTATACTAAAAGCTCAAATACTTTACTGATAGTGGTGAGAATAGATATAGGACGGTAATTTATAATTAGAGACTTAGACCCCTTTTTGTGAATTGGTACAATTTGAGCATGTTTCCAGACTGAGGGAAAGGTGCATTCTTTTAATGACCTTCGGAACAAAATAGTAATAGGGGAAACAAGACTATCTGCGCACGAGGCGAGGAATATTGGAGGCACACCATCACAACCAGCTCCCTTGCTTTTGTCCAGCGAGCGAAGTAATTTCAACACTGCTTCCTCTGTAACGTTAATGTGAGATAAGGTTTCATTACTCTGGTAGATATCTGCAGATAGCGATAACCCACTTGATCCATCAGGCTGCATAAACGTGCTCTCGAAAAACTTATTAAATGCTGTACATATATCTTGGCCCTCAGTGTAATGATTGCTGTTAAAAGTGAACTTTTTAGGATAGTTAGATCCCTCACGCTTAGACTTGACATATTTCCAGAAGTATTTTGGAGATACCTTTATAAGTCTCTCTGAAGTGTTTAAAAAATTAATAAAACAGAGTCTCTGTACGCGGTGCTGTCTCATTCTAAGAAGAGAAAATTCGTCATAATCCCTATGGTTACCAAATGTTTTCCATCTTTTATGTAATTTTGATTTTTCTTTAATAATTTTTATCAAAGCAGGACTAAACCAAAACGGAAAAGAATTGTTTGTGGAACTTCTTGTAATGGGTACAAAAAGAGAAAAACATAACTGTAGTTTAGTATAAAAAATATCAACAGCATCATTTACAGAATCACATGTCAATAAATGGCTCCAGTCAGACGATTTTAGATAGTCATTAATAACAGTATAGTCACATTTGTAAAAATTAAAATACGGCTGTTTATTACATTTAAGTGGAGTAATATGCAAATCCAAAACAGTTACATTCAATGAGGGGTGATGATAATCTTCCTTAATCAATAGCTGTACGCAACGTGATGAAATGCAAGGGAGGTTGCCAAAACAAAGGTCTAGAGTATTGCCACTTGAATTGCGAATAAGGTTGTATTGACTAAGACCTAAAAAATGCATATGATCCACGAAAGAGGAAGCGGCGTCTGTGATCACTCGAGTACTCGTATTTAATATTGTATAGTCATCAACATTCCAAGATATACAATTCAAATTAAAATCGCCTATTAAAATAACTTTGTCGGAAGAAAACGTATCAGTAATATGTTGTACATTCAATTTAATATAATTCAAACGTGATGGTAAGTCACTGGGGTCGGGAGGAAGATACGCTACAATAATATATAAATTTGAAGAGGAGTTTAGTGCACGCGCAGGTATACGTATGCATAATGATTCAGTGGCTGCCGATCCGTTCCATTCACTACATAACTCAGCAGCTAGCTCACGCCGCGCACAAACCATTACTCCACCACCTGTTTTTTTATTTGTGTATTCAAGATTGCGATCACAACGAAATATTTCGTATCTACTATCACATAGTTCAGTATCCATTATATTATTATGTAGCCATGTTTCAGTGAACAATAAAATGTCATAGTCATATAATAATATTGTATTATATAGTTGTAAACATTTAGATCTCAGGCCACGAACATTCTGGTAAAATAAATTTAAGTTTCTGTCAAGTATATAGTTATTTGTCATGCTAAAATCGTATTAAAAATATTGTTTGTATATAAGTGTTGGCCCAGCGTATAGATATATATCCGTGAAAATATATAATACATAGTATAATACATATTATAAATATATATGCTATTATATATGTATATATATAATATTGTTATAATAACACTATAATTGATTTTAATAGAGAAATAATATAAGTATATATAAAAATCGGTGAACCCATCATCCATACCTTTAATAACAATCCTACGGCTTATATACAACACTAATAGATCTGATAGTATTCTTCTTATTTCACTTTTTTCAAGTCTTCGTGTTCTAAAATGTTTATAAATGGTGATGTATCGTTTTTTCGGACAAAAAGTTTACCATTACGGATCCAGACGTGACGATAGGCCGCGGCAGCTGCAACTTCTTTGGTCTTCTTGTGTAGTAATTTGTAAAAGGGAGTCAGATGCTCATTAATGTAAATGCGGCGTGGATCACCATTCTCAGTGAGCCCAATATCATCGGTAGTTAGACCTTTTTTTCTCCGTATAGCGGATATGATGGAGTCCTTTATAAGCTGATTCTTCATTTTGGCGATTATGTTATTGGGTCTCTGCACGTTTGTTACTCTAGCAGGAACACGGTGGATGGTCACAATATCCTCTCCGCATAATTGTATACCAAGAACATTGCAAATAGATAGGAGACATTCGGTGAGATTCTCATTCCTTTTTTCCGGAAACCCAGTAATTTCTATGTTATTTATACGCTCCCGTTGCTGTTGTATGTGATGTTCCCGTTCGAGGACAGATAATTGAAGTTTACAATTAATAAATTCTTGCTCAATACTCTTCAATTGTGTGATATCCTTGGATAAGGACTGCGTATGAACTTTTACTTCATCATAAGATTTAGAGTGGAATTCCAAAGATTTTGAAAGATCTAACAATTCTGTTTTAATGTAATTATGTTCTTGAGTTAAGTTACAGATTGTCGCAGTGGCGGAACTTACTTGAGTTTTTAGATCAGCTATCTCTGATTTCATATTTTGTATAAAGTTGTCGTTCGTATTCTTAAAATCTTGTAAGAACGACATAATTTCCTTCTTAAATTCTAAAAAATCTTCTTTTGCGAGATGATTCGATTCCGGTTTTTTTCTTTTTCGAAGTGTCGTTTGTGTATCCGAGGAGGTAGATTCATATGCGCTGAGATCTGGCTGTGAGCCAGAGTAGTTAGACACCTCGCTCAATGCCTTCGGCGAACGCAAAACGCTCATCTTGACTGGTTATTTAGCGATAATAAGCGTTAATTGGTTGTAACTTGGTGTGGTGAAAGGGATGAATAATGCAGCTATACTCGTCTAGCCGAGCTGCGCCTAGGTGTGCGGGAGGGGTCGGAGTCAGCAGTGGAAAGCGAAAGGTAGCAAGTCGCTAAACAGATGTTAAGCAGTATTAAGTCCAATATAATTCACATATGGTCACTTTTCGAGTAGCACTAAATTACAGCACGAATTAAAAATCTTGCGTAAACTATATGCACGTCCGTCTCGGTCGACTGATTCTGACGAAACTGTTCTGTTTTGAACATAAGATTATTTATATGGGTCCAAATGTAATCTCTATCGAACAACTTTTTTATTAGTCAAATTATACACCTCCAATAAAAAACATTCCCTTTTAAGTAGATTGAAAACACCCAATTATATGCGAAGGTAAAACAAGCAATAAAATGCATCCAAGACTTTCCAGTATTAGGCTAGACCGGTTGTGTGGGCAGCCGGTGAAACGTCGACAAACTGGATGCGAGAGGAAATTGTGAATCACGATCCGTGGCTCACTAGTTTAGCTTACGCCAGGTCAGTACCATAAAAACCCTGTTGTGAAACGCGTGGCTTGGTGAAGTTGTCTTTATTCGTAAACAGCAGAGTTACACCCAACACTCACACACAGTCCCGACACCACACTACGATACGAGTCTTGTGTTGTGGGTATCAGGGACTACGAGAGACGCACGGTCTCACAACACCCATACCCCGGACACAAATATCTGTCTGTCACACAAACATTTTCACCGGTGTGGGAATCGAACCTACGGCCTCTCGTTTCACAGCCGCCTTCTCGCCCACTGCGTCACGGAGGCTGCCAAATGTGTATGCATAAATATTCGTAAATGGCAGAGTACGTAAAGATTTACTGGAATGTGGCATTTAATACACCCAATAGTCACTCATAGTCCTGACCCCAAAATAGGTTGAACCTATATCAACCGAAACAAATATCTGTTTGTCACACAATAATTCCTCGGTGCGGGAATCGAAACCAGGGCCTCCCGTTTCAAAGTCTGTTCGCCCGCTGTGCCATTGAGGCTGGGATTCCAATTTATATATATTGTAATGTATAATGTGACATATTATGTAACCGACATCGTACTTATGACAAAGAAAAAAATATGTTACTGGTTTTAGATAAAAGTACTTATTTGGTACAGCAATATAAACTTTAGTTTTGGCATAAAATTACGTACATATTTTCATAGAAGTATTGCGAAGAATGCTGAGGATAATATTAATGAGTTTTGTTGCCAATAGTAGTTGCCAAAAAACAAAACTACTTGTAATATGTATTTTATCTTTAAAGCATATTTCTGTCGAAGACGCTGTCTGGTGTATATTAGTCAATAATGAATAAACGCTATACAGTTACATATTTTAAATATTAATATGTTAAAGCAGTTATTATCCCAAACACTAATATGCTACTACATTCAAAACTAAAAACGGAAATTAAAAAACAAATTCATTCAAAGCACAAAGAGGCTGTACAAATAACAAATCCCACTTCTGAGGAGATAACGCAAACTTAAAAACACGGCCAAAAAAATATGATTTATGAAGTCAGGTTAAAACAGGTGCCGAAGAATTCTTACTTTACAGTAAGGGTTCCACGCCCTTCTAAACGATATTATGAAAAGCTTAAGTGGTGCCATAAAATAACTGTACAAGGTGGAAATGTAATAAATTACTTAACAAGATAATGCTTTTATATCTGGATTGGTCGGTGCGTGTCGCCGTTTGCTTTATGCGTATTTATTGGGTCATTCGTCAGTCGATACACGGGAGTACTGTTACTTTGGAGTGCATAATGTTCCTACGATCGTGTTGCGGTACAAATCGTTAAATTTTATCAAAATTCTGTGAAGACTCGATCAAGAAATTGTCTCGATGCAAATCTTTTGGCTGGTTAAAGGCAATATTGCTGTTTTTGTAATGTAATTTGTAAGCAACGGCGATAACTAAGTATACGTAAGTACCAGTTTACATTTATACAAAGGATAGTTAAGAGTCTCATTGGTATACTTCGACCTTGCTCCCCAAAAAATCGTGATTGAAAGGCAGTGATAGATGAGTCGAAGATTTTTGTTGCCTAAATGCCAGCGCTGTATTATGCTCTGTCCCACTGTTGGGTACGGCTCCTCTTATGAGAGAGGTCAGGTCTTAGACCACTGCGCTGTGTCACTACCTAGTACGGATTAGTATATTTCACATACCTGTGTGATTTTTATGGTAAATTCTTAATGCAGGTTTCCTCACGATGTTTTTCGCTAATAGCATTTAACTATGAACTATACCGTATTACTTGTTATTATGTTGGCAATGACTAAAACTGTTTACAATTTTTAAACATCAGTATTGCTGTAAATAAATGGTTGCTACATAAGATAGAGCCTGTAAATTAAAAAAATATATAAGAACGATTTGCACCCACGCACACGACGCCGCTTTTTCGTATCACCTATTCAAAATATAACGTATTTTTTTTATATCAAACATGTTAAGCGAAAAAGGTGAATGAGAATCCCGCCCAAACCGATTAATCAATGTTACGTGGTTTATTGAGACAACCCGTTTAATATAAATACCGGCTTCGTAGCCGCTAATCAAAAAAGGTACAAGAGTTCAAATGTATATCGGCAACAATCGCTGAGAATCGGGAGGAATGCGCCCGCGAGGCTACATCAAAATGTGTTTAATGGTGTTGCAATACGGTGACTAATAGATTGTGCAGCATCTTTAGAAAGTTTTAAAAGGGAAATAGCTTTTAAGGGCGCGTAATAAGGTATTGTTTCGGTTAAAGTGGTCTTGGATGGCGGAGACAAGTAGCACGCACGTGCGCCGCGGCTGTGGTGGAGTGCGGGCGCGGGCGCGGGTAGGGGGGGGCAGATGTGGCGCCTCCTGGCGGGAGAGGCATTTATGACAACACGGTGTATTGTCTTCGGACAGAGTGGGACTTATCCTATCTTTGTTTTTTATTTTTTGGATTGCTGATTAAGATTTTAAAGATTTAGTGCAGTTGCTTGGAAAAAACCGGATGTACACTGGCTGATCCCGGAACGCGACACACTTTCGTGTGTCACTATGGCGGGTTTTACACCCTGTGTACGGTGGTCGCTATCCGGGCTATATATATGTATCTATGCGATGTATATATCTATGCTATATGTTTAGTATGTATTCATGATATTCATTATTTCTATTAGTATTTTATTACTTAGTAGCATTCAAAGTATTTTAAGTTATAAATTATATTTTCAAACCTACTTCATTCTATCTCTGCATCACCTAAGGTTCGACTGCAAGAGAATGCCTCAGGCATTAAGTCCACCTTTACATATAAATGTATGTATGAAGTATAAATAAATAAATAAATAAGCCATAAGACCCACATCAAAATAATATAATAAAGAATTGTACTTTTTCAAAATTCAAATCCCAGAGAAACTCCGCGATGGCTGGCATGTCTCTATCTCTGACGGTTGACTCACAGTAACCATCATTTTTATTCCATTAATAATTATATTTTATCGACAAAACAATTTTTAAAATCTAAAGTCCATCCGCGCGAAGCTGGATCGGCTCGCTAGTGTAAATATGATATATTGATTTTAAATAAAAGTCAAGATGTTATATTGAAAACTGTTCCAAAACATTAAGCGATTGCTTGAAATATATTTTAAAATCGTCTACCACTTGACTAAATAGAATAAAAAGTTCTTACCAAAGTTGAAAATATCAAAATTATTTTATCGAAATAATTGAGTTTTCAACTGTGGAAGTTTACTTTGTAATTTAGAATAAATTGATATACTTGAAGGACATGATGATCCTCCGTTATATATGCAACAAAATTAATACCTTCTTATGTTATTCAAACTGCAAATATTTCCCTTCTTATTTGATTGACTATCCATAGCAAACGGAGAAAGTACGTAGCACAATCGAAAGCGCCAGCTGTTCTATTCATGTTCGTATGAAAAATGGGTTAGAATCGACATCAAAGAAAGATGGCGGATGAATAGTGGTTTTAACCAACCCTTGCTGATCAAACATTGGTTCAGTAATAAAAATATTTGTCGGATTTCTCAACGGGGGAAGAAAGCGTGCGTTTTTTCGCAGAATAGGTCTAGTCTTTTGTGATGCAGTTTTAAATCGGGATTAAGGGAAGTTAATCGTGCGCTCGGGTTGTAGGGAAAGTTCAATCGATTCTAGCCTTTGTACGTAATAAAAACGTTGTATTATTATAGAATTTATTAACAACCACCATTTCCATCCCCTCGTTTTCGTTAATTAACAAAAACCAAGCACTTATTCCGCATTACTTTTTTATTGCTCATAAATGGCGCTTATTAAAAAGTCTTAACAATGTTCCACGTAACAATACTGGCATCAGCAATAAATCTTCATATTCGTCCTCATTTGCAGCGAGGCGCGTTTAAACCCCCCGTTTGAAAGGCACCAATGAATGGGACGAAGTCAATGGGTTGTAAGAAATGGGCCAGTGACGTGAGTCAGTAGGCAAGTGAAACGTGTTCAACGACCATTTTACAAAGATACTTGAGAGCGTAGAGAATTCCTATGTTGTTAAATCATACGGCGGTGTAAGGCCAAGTGAGGAGTGTTTGTAGAAATCTCAGGTTGCTTAAAAGTTGCTCATTTTTACATAGGTTACTTAAGTGGTTGCTAAACTTATTACTGTTAGGTAAAGTCGCAGCGATGTGAAATTGATGATCACATTTGGAACTTACTACATTATTAGGAGTTTGTATAATAGGGTAGTTGACTCAATTGTTTTTAGTTTAATCATACATTTACATTAACTAAAACCTATTATCGAAAGAATTTTATGAATCCGAACAAAAATGAGTAAATTAGATGACATTCAAATCTGCTGGAAGGGTTAATTGTCAAATGACAGTTAAATAATGCATGATATGTACTGTGACGTCACGGTTCTCAGAATCCATGTTACTGTGCCGTTGTGCGAGGGAGATAGCTATATGTTCCCAATACGCAACCGATTTCGCTCATGCCTGTGAGTATTTGCTCATACCAATATTTAAAATAAATATTGTGACCTTATTTTTTAAGCAATTTTGATTCTGTTTTCGTAAAAGACTTTCTTTTGCTTATTATATTCGGTTGCATATAGAATAATGTACAAAATTAAACACAGGAAATTACCCTATAGCTAAGCGGTGAATATTTTTTTAATAAACTATTTGATGTAAAAATATATTCATTTTTATACACTAGGACGTAAATAAATTTAATATTAAACAGTTTTATAATTGATGTATACAAAATTTTATTTATTTTAAAGTAGAATGTTGCAATATTTTCAAACACATAGCTAAATACGTTTATATTTCAAGTATGAGGGCTCTTTGTAATTTGGTCCGTGATCCAAGCCACGTTAATGAGCCAGGTGGTTCTCCCACGTTGTGCCTCGTCGACAATGGAAATGTAGCGGCTAAGGGTGATACGCACATGCTGCCGTGGTTCTATACACAACCATACATAATACGAAAACTACGAAATAAATATTTTTAAATGTTTCTTTTACAATGGATGTTAAATGTAATCCTAAAACGGGCAATTAAAGGTGCCACGGGAATTGCAGTCAAAATATTTAACCAGAAAAGCAGACAGGCTGTAAAGGGAGTTCGTGTTAGCCCAATAGATGTATTTTTTTGGGGCTGAGTGGACTTGTAGGATAATTTCTTTGTATTAATGGTAACTTCAGTAATTAATGATTGACTATATTATATATCTCCTTAGTTTTATCTTACACGTACTTGCAATAAGTAGTAAAATTGGTAAAATTTTAATCATAATAAATTAATAAATCTCGTAAAGAAGCTACACAGCAGGCCGGCATGACTATGTTGAATAGCTGGGGATAGATTGTCTCTCGCTACTTGAAACTCTAATTGAAAGGCACTGCGCTTACCATCAGGTGCAGTGTGGTCACTTTGCCGTGCCAGAATAAAAAACAGACTTAAAAATAAATAATGGTTTACTTTCAGCGTGGTGGACTAAGGCCTAACCTCTCTCATTAGTAGAGGATGCCCGTGCCCAGCAGTGGGATAGTGTTTAATACAGAGCTAATATTATTATTATTACTTTCAATGTGACAACTTTCGTTATCATCTTTAG
Source organism: Laothoe populi (assembly GCA_905220505.1). NCBI lineage: Eukaryota > Metazoa > Arthropoda > Insecta > Lepidoptera > Sphingidae > Laothoe > Laothoe populi. The sequence goes on from HG992165.1 coordinate 11,129,905, forward strand.
GGCAGGAAAAAAAAATTATTTAACATTCTTTAGTTGTATTTTATCAATGTAATATAAATCTTAATTTAACTCGTTTTTTTTTTTGCAAAAGCAAATTATATATATTATCAGTAAATTTAAGATCAAAGACTATTAATTTTCTACGGCAACTCACCTTTTAAACAATGATGAGTATTAGTGAAGCATTTAATTTTATCGTTTCCGTTAGTGAATTGCCTCTACGTGTTTCTATGACCCCAGAAAAATGTACAGAAACGTGTTACGAATATAAGTTACACCAAAATGTTTGTTCCATTTTGCTTTGAGACATGAAACTAGTTTATTTCGTTAGTATTTTGCAGCAGCCAGGTTAGCCAATCATAATGCGGCAGGAAACATTAGTCCCACAGCGAATGCATTTAGTGTCCTAAAAATAAATGAACTTACGTCCCTTCTACACTTGAACTTGAGCTAGGTTCAGTGACCGAAGGGTTAAACTCGATAACTCTCATTGAAGTGTTTTAATAATTTATTTTCTTCGTAGAATTTTACTCTGATTTAGATTTCGAATATTATTTGCTCGTGCTATGCGTTTTAATATTTTATGTTTAGCAGAAAACTAGTAGACAGTGCATTATTTTTATTGATCAAATGGTTCGTATGGTATAACACACGAGAAAAACTATGTAAATATCGAGCTGCATTCATCCACTTTTTCAATGTGTAGAAATTGAAATCAAAATTGTATTAGTACAATAAGTTTTTTTTTATAACATAGTCCGAAAAACGAGCCAGTGGGTCACCTGATGTTAAGTGATCTCCACCGCCCATGAACATCCACAATACCGAAAGTATCATGTATGCGCTGTCGGCCTTAAAGGACAGGAATAGGGAAGTGCTTCGATGCTTTTACTTACATACACTGTCTGCCAAGATACAGGCTTCTGGCCTAGTTTGTGAACCAGTAATCAGTACATATTATAATAAATATTTAAAAAACTATGCCTAAATTTAATACCGAATGTTGATGTTATTTACGTGTCAATAAACAATATTTTTATTTTCTAAATTCTTAGATGTATAATTACACAATAGTAATAAACACAAATTCACTTCTAGTCTTCTGAATTAGTTTCTAGACAAACTCCCATAACCTTTGGTATATGTTCGTTGTACCACAGCTGTGTGTAAATAATTCTTACATCGTTCCGTTTCTCTGTATCGTTAAAGGAATCCGGAGATAACCTAAACCTTTACTTTTGTATTATAATGTATAGTTATATAATACATATCTAAGACCTCACGATAAAGGCATTAAGCATGCCCAGCGTGGGGAACAAAGTAAAACTTGGATCTGTTAGAATTGTATAAAATATACCATGAAGTCATTATTATGAACAGGTGCTTAGAAACTTCACTTACTGTTTAAAAAAATATATATTTACAATTTGAAACCGGTATAACTATCTGCGACTAACATGTAATTTAGGGCTGAATCATCACTTTAATATAGCCTCCGTCTTAGGAGCTGGAGAAAAATTGGCATACTAACGTATATTATAGATAGATTCATGTAAGATATTGATGGATCTCCTTTTAGAAGTTACGAAATGACATGTGATTTTAATTGAAATATATATTTAGTAATACTAACATAAAAACGTTTGTAAAAGTCTATATTTATTGTTACGTTCCTCTTTAAAATTACAATGAAATACCATGGTATAACTTACAACAACGACACATCAGTTTTGTAGGCCATTTTATAGGTTAGTTGTACATACATATACACTCACGCCTGTAATTCCAAAGGACTAGGCAGAGATGTTCCCAGTACATCGACTTTTAGCCGAATTATTACGATCCCTTAATGTGATCGTTCACCCTCTAGGGTGAACCTATCGCCATACCGGGCACAATTCAGACTCCGGGCTAATACTGAGTATTTCTAAATTGAAAAATCCAATATCACTTACCCTTTACCCAGGGATCGAACCCGAGACCTCAGCACAGCAGTCGTAACGCAAGCGCAATTACAACTGCCCCACCGAGGCTAGTTGTGAACTGTGAAGTATGCAATCGAGATAGAAGACTGCGACGCACGTTTCTATGCAATTTTACAAAGCCATCGTTAGCTGTCGCCTGTGTGGCGGCTCACGACATAGTCTCCTGTGTCCAGTCTCAGTCTATCTTTATTTTATACTAATTATTTGAGGGTAGTGGCATGGAGTTCAGACGCAGTGTTAAGTATATCATTGTATGCAGCTTATTCTAGTATCGATTACTCTATATCGGTAATGCGACGTCCCGCCGTTGCCAATATAATATTATCTTCCCTGTTGCAGTGCTCGCGAATTTAATTTTAGCTTTTCAATATAGAAGCAATCATCGATCTGTTTATTTAAGATGGATTTATAATTGACATTTAATTGTCAGCTTCCGTGGCGCAGTACGCGAGTAGCCTGCTGTGAAACGAGAGGCCGTGGGTTCGATTCCCACACCGGGACAAACGTGTGACAGGCATATATTTGTGTCCGGGGTCTGGGTGTTGTGAGGCCGAAAGTCTCTCGTAGTCCCTGATACCCACGACACCAGATTCGTATCTTAGTGTGGGATCGGGGCTATGTTTGAGACTGTTGGGTGTTATTTATTAATAATTTATTTCATTCTTAATTTTAATCTGATACTAAAAAGACTATTTACTTTAATAGTGGTAATGCGACGCTGTAGACAGTTTAGTCTACAACATAAATTTGCTTGCTAGTCCGGGTTAGTACTACTGTCTTACAGAAAACGGAGATGAAGTAATGGCTGGCTGTTGCGTTTTGTGGTGTGGTTGACATTTCTAGTTCACCTTCCCAGACAACGGATATTTCCCTTTATATCACCAATGATTCGTCTATTTGTGAGCAGCGGACTTCACTTACCACTACATAATCCAATAGATCGCTCGCGGCATTAATTACAAAAAAAAAATATTTTCAGCATTTAAATATTTTTAAGCTTGGTTGTGTTTTGTATGTTACTATAATTTTAAAATCATGTTTGAAGTCTTACACATAGCTCAGCTTTCGTGATTAGGTTTTTATTATGCTTGGCTCCGGTCTTTGTTAAGAGATAAAATATGTGATACTAAAATACCTATAAGTTTCAATTGTAAGTATATATATTATATTATATTACCTTATTATATTTCTAAATATAAAAAGGTCAATAAAATCAACTCTACAGGTTTGCGCGATGCTAAAACAAATAGATATGCAGTTTTATAATAGTTCAGATTTCAAACATTGAAATGGGGTTCAGCGCAGTGTATAAGATAATATTTTTTACCCTAAGCAAAGAAAGACCGCGTAAAAGAACACATTTACATATTTTACATAAAAGAGATGGAATATAATATTATAGTATTAAATTGGAAGTGGTAGAGCCACGCTGTAGACATATTTGTCTACAGCATGAATGGGCCGGCTCGACCGGGGTAGTACCACTCCACGGGGTAGACACAGTAGTGTCTCACAGAAAACCAACGTAAAGTGACAGTTTACAGTCGCGTTTCGTATGGTAAGCGAGATATCCGGAGGCCCAGATTCCCCCTTCCCTTCCCTAATCCCTATTCCTGTCCTTTAAGGCCGACAACGCATACATGATACTTGCGGTATTGTGGATGTTCATGGGCGGTGGAGATCACTTAACATCAGGTGACCCACTGGCTCGTTTGTCGGACTATACTATAAAAAAAAAAAATTATAGTTTGTAAACACAGAATAGGTAAAACAAGTTTTTAAACTGACATGTTCATTAACACAATCTTTAGTTATTAAAACGGGATATTTACCATGTTTTTTATTTGATGTGAGTTACCTATATTTCGGCACTATTGCAAGCGCCATGAAAATTTTGCGCCATTTTTGTCTGCTCATAAATATCCACCCGCATAAACTTCAGTTTACCCGTGATCATTGCGCTTGCAATAGTGCCGAAATATAGGGAACCCACATCAAATAAAAAACATGGTAAATATCCCGTTTTAATAACTAAAGATTAGGTATATCAACTTACTTTACACCTATCAACTAGCAAAGTTAAAACGAATAATTGATGCATTCCTATACAGACCAAAAATAGAGTCGTTCAAAGAAAATTTGGAGCCAGCATACGAGTTTGTTTTAACAACAAACGTGAGTTCCAACTATTTTGGGATGCGCTTCTTGGACATAATTGACATGTTTAAATTAAAAACACATTAATTCTATGTGGGTTTTGTGGAGGATACATTAATGTTTATAGAAAACCAAAATTTAAAAATGCGGAAGACATTCAAATAATAGTAGCTGCTACTTTGCGAGCTGTTAAACCATATACAGATGGATTAAAAGCTCTTGAAGAAGATGTTTTTTATAGCATAATGCTAGTAAACGAATGGCAAATAGCCTTGACGCTGTAGAGGTAACCGGCTATACCGATATACAACTTAAAATAATCTATCTTACATTTAAATTTCATGATAATGACAGTTCTATCAATTGTACAAAAATGTAATCCGGTCAATAAATCATCACCCGCGGCGATAGCTCTTATATTTATGCGTGTTATAATTAATGAACCTGTACCGGAAAGTTGGCGCAAACTTAAGACGCCCTTCCCGTTACCAAGTCATCTTACGCTTACTTACTTCCTTAGTGACATTGGATTAGTTCGGTGGGAAGTTTCGATGCGACATTATGATCTCTTGATAAGTTCGCGGCGGCGCGTGCAGTAATGAAGTAATTGTATGGAACTCTGGAAGGTTATTTTTACGTGTTCCAAAATTTTTATGGAATTGTGAGGCCTAGAGGGAGGACATAGATCAAAATTAAAAAAAACCTATTTACCAAGCAGTTCAATAATTGATTTTCTTAAAAAAATACATATATCATTTATAAAACCCTACGATTTGCTGCAATGTGTGCGGTGAAAGGGGTACCAGCTCAGTATACGCTGTTGAAAGACAGCACTGATTTTCAGTTTAATTTTTATTATCTTAATAAATCAGATCATTTACGTTTAAATACAATTTTATCTTAAAACTTAGTCATAATGTTTATGCATGACTTATACTAAAAAATGTTTTGTGACATCCTGAGTAACAGTAATTTTTTAATATTACTAAAAAAGAAAACCTGCTGACACGTAACACAAAACCACCGTTTCGCACCTTTTATGTATCGGGCAAATAGACCTCAAATAGTCGATTATTGACGCGGGATAGAACTTATAGGTTCGGTAGTTTAGATTAAATTACTCGTACTTATATATTACCTACACCGAGAAATTCTGCATGACTATTAATACAAATACTGTTATCCATTTTCTCCTTTACCGAATTTCCAGTTCCGAAACTGAGTTAACTTACGTAAACAACAGAAACCGCTGATATTTCAGTTTTATTAAAGTTATTGTCTGCGCCTGATGTTATGCCGTTACGAATGTGGCTTTTTATGACATATGTCACACGTAATTGCTTAGGAGCGGCTCACTTCCCCCGGGCTCCTTTAGGAGAAGTTAACGCTGCCAAGCGATTTTAATCTCTACCGCCAAGCTAAATCGCAACCACAGGGCCCGTAATAAATGTAATTTCATACTGTTTTATTACTAGTTCCTAGTTAAGGTAGGAAGTGGTACGGAAGAATAAAAGTTCCCCTACAACGTTTTTATTATTTTTATTGTTGGTCAATTCATAATTATGCGGTTTTTATAGTGGTACGAGTGTTATGTGTTCGTGTAGGGTGTAAATGTGATGGCATTTCGTATTATTCGAATAAATGAGGTGGTTGATTATTTGCAAACCGCATGCAATTTAATGCTTTATTTATTTTTGACAACGTTATTTAATTACGATAAAATTGTAAATCGTGTTGAAGGCTCATTACTTTATAATTAAATATTTTAATAGAAAAATAAATTTTTAGGCTGTATTAGTTCACCATCATCTCACATTCTTGTTTCTGTAATATCCGAAGATTGCTGAAGTGCCTAACAGTAATCGTATTTAAGTAATTCAATAGAACGAAACAGCTGGATAGAATAAATAGTATTATTTTCTAAAATAACGATCCCAAACAATATAACCAAAGAAAATACTCAACATTTGTTTTACAAAATTTATAAACCAAAGTCGTAATTATAATATTTTTCAGTTTAAAACGAATGTTAAAATGCTAAGTAAAAGTCTGTTCCCAGACCACGCAACGGAAAAAATACAAAGGTTGGGAGAAATGGCAACTAGTACATTTTATTAAACGCTATGCCGCGCGGGCCAACCGCTCTCCGCCATGTGCCAAACAGCTGCGCCAACCTATTTTTTACCAACTTCAACTTTTGACCCCACTTCGCTACGATCATTCATATGGGAATTGGTTTTTTCTGTAAAGTTGTAAAGCAATTTGGAACGTAACACCCGCTGCCAGGGTGCCTATTTGTTTGTGCCCGGGCGCCAGTTATACCGTGTTGTTGTGATCGCTAAAATTAATTGGTTAGAATTGTGCAAATAGACGTAAATTAAGAAAGTGTACACCGATGCTTGTAGCCATTTTGTAAAACATTGCACTGTAGAGGACTGAGTTCGAATCCCTAATGTGACCACGATATATAGTTTAAGTTGAATTCTCGACATGGCGTCTTTCCAAAATAGTCAAGACACATCAGAAAATGTATGGTGCCGAAAAATGTTGTCTATAAGTAATACAATACAATACAACAACTCTTTATTGTATAACCATAAAATATAGTAACATACCATACATATAACTTAATTACTAAATGGTCCTACAATGGCCGGTCTTATCGCTAAAAGCGATCTCTACCAGACAAACTTTGGATGGACAGAGATTGAAGTAGAAGAAGTAGACGGTGGTGTACAATAAAGAGAACAAAAAGAAACACATTAAAATAAATAGTTATAAGACTGCCAACATCCTATATTCTACGGATGCGTGTACGTATCACATGTGGCATCAATTATATTTATATCGTACTTTAATATCTATAAAAAAAATTGAATGTATTTGTTATCTTCGTTACTGTTCACATCATAAACATAGAAAATGGACTGAGAGTCCTTGTCCATCTATTAAGTGAATACGGATAGGAAATTTGAAAGAGATAAACGCAAAGTGCAGCCAACAGTTGTCTTTTTCTAGAATTTTATATTGGTCTACGTTAAAAACTTGCAAGAGCGAAAAGAAATAGGTAATTGCCGCGCAGTCGCTTTGTCCCTTTCTACAAAATGGTCAATTTTTGAGGATATTGTTCAGTCCATTCTCTATGTGTATGGTTCACATACATTTAAATTACGTTGAATGAAGTCACCATTCGGGCCATAGAATGGATGAACAGTGGTCGTATGCTGATGCACAGACGACAAAGTACAACGCAACGCAGAGGTAATGTATGGAGTCGCCTATACTACGACGCAGATGTCATGTGAGACCAAGGATATAGTTTTATCTATTCTCTCTGGGGGAGACAGATAGCATTTGACATCTACATATTATAAAAAGCAGCGATTAGGCAGCATTAGATCAGCGTGGTGGACTAAGGCCTAACCCCTCTCATTAGTAGAGGAGGTCCGAGCCCAGTAGTGAGACAATGTTTAATACAAGGCTAGTATTATATTACGTATTATTGGTTTAGTGACTAATTAACGTTTCTTTTAACGCTTTGCATCTTTCTTTTACCTAAAACAGAGACAGCATCCAAGGCCAGAGACATTGCCGTCTGTAAACGGTATACTGAGGGCACTAGTAATGTACCTTGAAATGATTTTCTTACAATGAGTGCACAATACAATCGCACAGACAAGACGACATTGACGCTGCGCTACAAACGCTAGACGCGAACATCGGAAATCTGCCTTATAAAGAGTATAAAATGTATATCTTGCAAACATGCTATATACAATTTGTCAGCTTCTCTTAATGGGCCAGTCTTATCTTTTTTATTGGAACTTAGTGCGACAGATGTTGCGAGCTGGCGCGCTGTTTCACACGTCAGTTTTTGTCGGGTTTCTTTAGTGCCATATTCTATATTTTCTGCTAGAGATAAAGATTAACCACGCGTACTGGATTGCGGAGCCACAGCTTCGTGGTATCTACTACCCCAGCCCGAACTAAGAGGTTCGCAAACTCGTATTTTTGCCGCACCATCAAGCTGTGGAACAGTTTGCCAGCTACCGTGTTCCCTCCTTCCTATGATCCTGGGTCCTTTAGGCGTAATGTGAAGAAGCTAAACAGCAGGCCGGCATGATTGTATTGAGTAGCGGGGGATAGACTGTCTCTCGCTACTTGATACTCTATCTGGACGGCACTGTGCTTACCATCAGGCGCAGTGTGGTCACTTTGCGGCGCCAGAATAAAAAAAATAAAAAAAAGATATATGGCAAATAGGTAAAATAGTAACTAAACAATAAAGCCTAGGGACTGAGTTTTTTTCTCTAAAAACGTAAAAAAAACTTTTGACTAGTGATAGGTCTAGTGATCTTAGTACACTGACAGGCGGTTGACAACTGTAGCCTATCGACGGTCGATAAAATATATATATATATATAGCCTTCCTTCATCGTAATTATAATAAGATTAGGTTAGTCACTTAAATGTTCCAGGTTTTTTTTATAAACAATCTTTTTTTATAACTCTATTAAATAGGTTTCTATCGTCATTGTGATAAATACATCAGCGTCAAATGTTTTCTTTCTCATATCTTTGGTTAGTTTAAAGTAGAAGTAATGGTAATTGTGTATTACTATCATTTAGGCGCCTTTAATAGTTGTATTAAAAGCGTCTAAATGATCGTAGTATAGTATCCACAATTGTGTGGAAATCAAAAGCATTCTAGTACATTTTATAGTGATCTGTATATATAAAAGAAGAAACTGACTGACTGACTGACTGACTGACTGACTGACTGACTGACTGATCGATCAACGCACAGCCTAAACGGCTGGGGTTAGAGACTTGAAATTTTGACAGTAGGTACCTTTTATCACGTAGGCATCCACTAAGGAAGGGTTTTTGGAAATACCACCCTTAAGGGGGTAAAATAGGGGATGAAAGTTTGTATGAAAATCCCTCATTTTTGAAGTTAAATTCATGAAAATTAGTATTTGGCATTTTAGTTAAAAAAAAAAAAATATATGTTTCAGGATTTTTGGAAATTCCGCTCCTAAGGGGGTAAAATAGGGAATGAAAGTTTGTATGAAAATCCGTATTTTTTAAGTTAAACGCATGAATATTGGTATTTTGTATTGTATACTTTTTCTCCCAAACAAGACCTCCACGCGGGCGGAGCCGCGAGCAACAGCTAGTATATAAATAAGATATTTTGTTCAATAAATCTGGTTTATATAAAACACGTTTCAAGCGAAATGTTCCATTGTTTTATTTTGTTTTACGAAACATGCACACGTCTCGAAGTTTATATTGTTATGGACGAAATCAAGTTGATGAATTGCGGTTGAAGCCGAGAGGAAGGAAGCGATGAAAAACTTTACGGAAATTGTTTTTAACATTTCCCTTTTATAATTCGGATATCGTGTTCGCTCGTTACCAAAAATATGGCCTAGATAAATTCGAAAGTTGGTGAAAAAGTTTTTTAAACAAGTTTTTGTAACTTCTGGAAAGGTTTCCGAACGGAATCGGTAATTAGGTACACAAGTTCAGGTTAACTTCTGTTTGTTTTCAAGGCGAACATTTTACAACTTCTGTTGACTAGTTTACTAATTTCACTATAGAAATTCTAAGATGCTGACGCCAAGTGTCTGAAATAAATGTTTAAAAAAAAATACATAATTCTAGCCATGTTAAACGTTGCCCCACTGCTGGGCACGGGCCTCCTCTACTAATGAGAGGGGTCAGGCCTTAGTCCACCACGCTGGCTTAATGCGGGTTGGTAGACTCCACACCTTAGAAATTCTTATCAGAATTCTCAGGTATGCAGGTTTCCTCACGATGTTTCCTTCACCGTTAAAGCAAGCGATAATTAACAATGAATACAAACGTAACTTTATAAAAGTCAGAGGTGTATGCCATTTGGGTTTCGAACATACGACTTTAGCCTTGACAGTCCGTATCGCAACCAACTAGGCTATCGCTGCTATTAAAAATATTTAGATTTAATTTAATCATAGCATAGTGGAGTATATATATACAGTAGGTTTTACTGAGGTCTGAGGAGTACTCTCGCATAAATATTTTGTCTACCTGACGCTCAGTTCAATTTTGTTATAATCAGTGCAGCGCATTGCACGCAAAAGACAGTCAGTCTTTACATCCTTATAATACATCCTGAATGTATTAAGAGCTGCAAATGCGGAAGCTGTCTTTTATACGCATTGCGCCGAAATTGTCTACGTATATGTTTTTTAAATAACCTCGCTTGCGTTGGTGTGTTACTTATAGATATTATAGATCATGAATATGAAATCTATATCAATACATTTTTAGGATATGTCATAACCGTGGTATAAACGTTTAAAGTTTTTGATCGAAAGGGGTGCTATCCAAAGGGACTAAAAAGAAATGTATAAGACGTATTTACAAGTGACGTCATTTGTGAGAATAGCGCGCTCTGTCTCACGATAAGTGGTGACCGGGTATCCTTATGATTTACATGCTCATATCTTAATTTTTTTACTGCCTGGATAGACAGACGAGCAGACGGGCCACCTGATGGTAAGTAGACACCGCCGCCCATAGACTTCTGCAATGCTAGGGCACAGTAAAGCCGCTGCCTAGGGTATCAGCATATAATGGTTTCTTATGTTTACGCGAATAACAAATTTAAAACAAAATTTTAACTTTTTAAAAAAGTAAAATAAACCGCGATAGAATCCGTAAATTTCGTTTTATTACAATGTATCAGCATATCTTCATCAGCAGTATATATTCCTTAATATTCAATACATTTTAATTCTTATTCACCTTTTTCATCATGGACTTAGCAAACCTCAATAATATAACATTAAGTGGTTTAGTTTGGTAGTTGCCAATGTATCTACTTACAAAGCCACACTTCATAGGTATAATAGACTGAGCGACGGCTGTACGTTTGCGACTATTTGTCTCACTCTAATTACTGGAGAGATCTTAATTATAGCCATCCGGTCCGTTTGATTGGGACCCCGCATTGTTTGTATTCTTGGTTAACAGGACAATTGCAATTGCACTTAGTCACCAGTGTGGTTAATACCTATGTTGGTTGAGTGAACCGCCATGACCATTCGCGAATCTTTATGAGATTTTGTAATGCAATATTTGTATGCCAGGTTGTAGTTTTTTTTATATAAAAAAGGGGCAAACGGGCTCACCTGATGGAAAGTGATCAACGCCGCCCATGAACATCCGCAACACCGAGGGCTTGCAAATGCGTTGCCGGCCTTGCAGGAAATAATAATTGCTCTCTTCTTGAAGGTTCCCAGGTCGTAACAGTTCGGAAAGACTTTCACTTTCAAGGTTTCCACAGAGTGGTTGTGTGAGGCAGAAATTGCCAAAATGTTGTACTTGTTCTTACATGTACCACTGAACAAATATGAACATATATTGGTGTTATAACAGTCGGGAGTTACCTACATACTCTAATATATGTTACAAAATGATATTTAGTTGTTTATACTCTATTCCCTTCATGCACCTGTACTATAGATATTGCTGCTATGGTTTGGTACCCTTTCGGAAGTTAAAGGAAATAAGGATGATAACACTAATATTTACTTGTAATTATAATAAGTAAGCTAATTACACACGTAACATAATCATCGAAATGGGTCCGTTTGTTTTTTTTAAAGTCGTAGACATGCATGTATATTCGGATGAAATACTGAACCTCTTTTTTCGAGCTTTTTATGTCAATTTAGTCTACTACAGTGCTGTACACTGTTTCAGTCTGTTAAATATATTATAATTAAGAAGTATATCACGGCTCGGTGTTCGTACTAATCATCGCGCACAAGAAGCGGCTGAAGCAGAGAGTTTGGGCCTACAATGTGTAGAACATTTTTTTGAAGTTCTTTAGGCGCGTTATGAAAAGTGATGAGACTGAATTTTTAAGATGCGCACGCATACCGTGACACAAAAGAAACACTCTGAAGTTGCCCTAAGTACCAGGCTGGCATGAAATGGAAGGAGATTTGATACCGATTCATTTCTAGTGATTTCTAGGTAGATAAACCTTGTTATAAATATGATTATAAAACGTTTTTCTATGTTTTTGAATAATTGTTTTTAGATTTTAACCAAATTGTGTTTACTTTTGCTGTTTAAAATATTCGATTTTATATTTATATTATTCTTCATCGTTCATTAAAATAATTTATATACAAACCTAGTCAATTTGACGACTTTTAAAAGTATAACTTCTCACGCGCGTACATAAGTACACGCACACATTTTTTTTTATAAAGATAAAATGTATCTAGGCTTCATGATATGATATCACAACACTTATTTTAGTATAGGACACACGTAAATAGTAATTTTAAAAACAAATTAAATCTGTAATCATCTTCTTTATAATGTTTTCTGCAATATTTGTTAATTATAGAAATTCTATTAAGATAAAAAACTTCATAATGAAACTATTGGGTCAACAGACTTCTCGAGTATTTCTTATTGTATAAACCAAAATTACGAAACTATGTGGAAATGTCGTTTGTTAGAGATAACCAATGATTCAAGACAATTGATACGTTTGCAGCCATGCTTCTTGAGGGTTACTCTTGACACTCGATTCCAATTTAAAATTGGGATTGGTTTCGAAAACTGTAAAATTGGCACACTTGAACGCAACACCAGCGCACGATTTAACTGAATACGGCGGAATTTGTAGTAACTAAATTAAATAGAGTATTTTCGGTCGCTAGTTCGTAAATATTCTGTTTCTAGTTAAAGTTCCATCATCTTCTAGATTGGAATTGAAACTGTATCGAGTTCGAGATTGGAATTGATTTCAAGAGTAGGCCTACTGATACTTATAATTTCAATACTGTATTCCAAACGACATATAGTATCGTTTCATGGTGAAAGTATGGCCGGTTTCTAATTTGGCTCGTTATGTGATATCGAGCGATACAATGCGGTGTCGAATGATGTCGTGAGCCAGTCTTAAATAGTAAAAGCCGATGATTACTCTACTATTACCACTGATACCGTTCTTTGGTACGTGCTTTCAATGAGGTGAGTTGATGGAAAGTGACAATGGACTAAATGACCTATTTCACGGTCACATTTTAATATTGAAGACAATGATATGAGTTATATTCTGGTTTTTGTCGGGGTTCTAGAGTTGGGGTACGATATTTGGCCGTTTTGCGGCCTTCTGAGTACTCTGACACTAGACCCTCGACCGCTTCTTCACGTTCTTGCCCATAGCGTAGTATGAAGAAGCAGGTCAGCATGATTGTGTTGAGTAGCGCGGGAAAGATTGTCTCTCGCTACTCGATACTCTAATTGGACGGTACATACTTGTGACGGTGCTTACCAGGTGCAGTGTGGTCACATTGACGTGCCAGGATAAAAAAAAAGTTATATGATATAATTTGCTCAAAATAATGAAAATGACGGTACGAGAAGAATAAGGAAGTTACTTTATTTAGACAGCCTCCGTGGCGCAGTGGATGTTTGAGAGGAATGAAAAACGAGAGGCCGCGCATTCGTTTCCTGCACCAAGACAAAGGTCAACAAATATTGGTTTTGGGTGTTGGACCGAATGTCTCTTATTGTTATAACCCCGACTCATGACTTGTATCTTACTGTGGGATCAGGACTCAGTAAGTCACTATTGGGTGATAATAATTTGTTAGTTCAATCCCTGAAAGACTTTCAGCAACTTGTATTTCGCAACTTGAATTGTGACTTGAAAATACATGTTAAAGTGATATTTAATTTAGTAGAAAACTTAGTCGCCATATGTTTCGCTACTCAACGTAACAGGTTAAAATGTATGGCGGCAGAATACAGTTCACACGTACATTATAAATTATGTTCCAATGACATGCGAGGCACAATTACGTTTTCTACGGGTCATAGACCGTGATAATAAATGTCTTGAAAATTATATCGACTTTTAATGTTGTTTTATTTTAGGGAACAATATACGGTGTGAGATCTTTTTGTGTATGTAAGTGTATTCTTGCCCCATGGCGTTGTGTGAAGAAGCCACAGGCCGGCATGATTGTGTTGAGTAGCGATGGATAGATTGTCTCACGCTACTTGATACTCTAATTGGACGGTACTGCGCTTACCATCAGGTGCAGTATGGTCATTTTGTGAAGAAGCATCTTCACACTACGCCATGGACAAGATGGTGAAGAAGCGGTCGAAGGTCTAGTGTCAGAGTGCTCAGAAGACCGCAACACGGCCAAACATCGTACCCCAACTCTAGACCCTCGACAAAAAATCGGATGTACACTGGCTGCTCCCGGAACGCGACACACTTGCGTGTGCCACTATGGCAGGTTTTACACCCTGTGTACGGTGGTCGCTATCCGGGTGAATATGTATGCCCTACCACCAGCAAATAAAATAATGTAAATTGTAAGCAGCGATAACTTAGTTGAGAATGGTACAGACTGGCGAGATGAAAGTCGTTGGTTCGGAACCGGCATAAATGGCGAACACGTCTGACTTTTCTAAACATACTTGAACATTCATTAATTATCTTTTCCTTGACCATTGAAAGAAAACTTCATGATAGACCTGAGAATTCTCTATAAGAAGTCTAATAATATGAGAACTCTACCAACCCGTATAATTAATATAGGAAGCCCTTGCTCCATAGTAGTGTAGAGTATAATATAGGGTTAGTATTATTGACAGCCTCCGTGGCGCAGCGGGTGAGTAGCCGGCTGTGAAACGAAAGGCCGTGGGTTCGATTTCCGCACCGAGACAAATGTTTGTGTGACAGACAGATGTCTTGGTGTTGTGGGACCGTGGTCCTTCGTAATTCTTGAAACCGTAATTACGTAATATGTATTATGTAAATACTAACTAATAGTAATTGTGCTATGACTATAAGTGCTATAAATACCTACGACCAACACGACGTGCCATATGCAACACTTACATTTTTATTTCTTTTTTAATGTTATTTTTTATACGTAAAAAAGTCTGCCGACCTAGCGTCCACACGTCGCCTGGACCCCTCATTGAAAATCAGCGCTGCAGCACGGTCCTGCCGTACTGTCGCATGGGGCTGAATGAGGGATCCTATTATTGGTTGTAATTACTTTAATATACTATGTGAGCAGTGAATAAGTTATAAGAAAACCACTAATAAAATTATTTCTTACTTTCTTTCATTCAAACCCAAACGATACAGGTTTCACTGTGAGGTCAGAACTATGGGTGTATTTATTTATTAATAGAATTATGTATAGCCTATCTTTATATTACCAGGGTAGTATTATTGACGATAAATTTATCTAAATTGTTAGTATTATTGAAATATATTCAAAGTAGCTCATTGTGATAAAAAAATATGGCTTCATTTTATGTCTAAATTTATCAAATATTGGGGACACAATAGCCGATGTAATAAAATGCCTTCCCACGTATACGATGTGTGCGACACATCGTGTTTTAAATGACAACTAACAAATGTATAAGTTTGAGATCGAAACACGTAGGTTTAATGTGCTTTTGTTCTTGTAAATTTTGGTGTAGGCTTAATGATAATTGTGAAGTTCTAAGGCAAGTGTGGGAGCATTGATATAAATATGCTGTAGACATATTTGTCTACAGCATGAATGGGCCGGCTCGACCGGGGTAGTACCACTGTCTCACAGACAACCAACGTAAAGTGACAGTTTACTGTCGCGTTTCGTATGGTAAGTGAGATAACCGGAGGCCCAGATTCCCCCTTCCCTTCCCTAATCCCTATTCCTGTCCTTTAAGGCCGACAACGCATACATAATACTTTCGGTATTGTGGATGTTCATGGGTGGTGGAGATCACTTAACATCAGGTGACCCACTGGCTCGTTTGTCGGACTATACTATAAAAATATATATATATATACACAGACGCATTCATGTGCGAATAGCGGGTATGCAGAGACTATAAATTTCCACTTAATACAATCCTGCCAACTTCCTTTTATATTTGCTTCATCTTCATCTATCATTGTTTATATCTTCAAATTGTTGTTCTACAATCGCCTTATGTCCGCTGAATTGGGCAAATTGGGCAAAGGTGCTGGGCCAGCATGTTGGACCAACGTTGGCGCAATGTGTACAGAGGACAATATTATTAGCCATCATCGATTAAACATAAACTACACTGAGAACGACTGTACGAACACTGATTAAAACCGAGCAACACTTCCGCTAATTTCGTATAGACTGCCCCCGCGAGCGTTGATGCTTTCCTTTTTATAACAAATCTTCCCCACCGAGTATCCAATCTACCCACAAATATTTCGTAAGTGACCTCCAATATTTCCATAAAAATCTAAAGTACCCTTACAATATATATATTTGATCGGTCTCTGTTATCCATCATCGCCATATATGGGAACTATTTTAAAGTGCCTTTCTCAATTTTTGTTATATCTTTCACTTCACAAAGTTCTATCACAACAATATTCCTCTCTCTATCACACAACGGAACACCCACACATGATTTTTCTTGAAATAAATAATTGAGTATATATGTATAAGCACTTTGTCAAAATAGTTATAATTTCCATAAAATACGTTTGGAAGTTATCGAGGGAATGTTTTTGACCAAGTACCACTTAGAGATAAATTCAATTAAATTATTATTTTTTTAAACAATGTTCCGAAACATAAAAGTTATCTACCTGTTCTTAGACGTTGTTATAAACACCATGTATATAGATAAGTATAAAGATACATAAACACCTATTTAATATACACGAACATTCATTCCATACCCATAGCGTCCAATATCCCTTAGGGTATCGCACACAAAAGCCTTAGAAACGTTCCGTGGAAAGAGCTCTGTCAGCGTAAAAAACACACACAATGGCCCGGGGGGACGACAATACAGCCCTACCAGTCTGATCACTCTGTGGTCCTTCCAAAATAACAAATGAATTGAGAAAATCCTACCCTATATATTGGAACTCCACTTTATACTGATCTCTGTCGATTAACTGTTATCCTTGTTCCGTCTCGCAATGCCGGCTTGGAGAAATGAAAAATAGAGAAAGGAATTATTTGTCCTTGTAAATGTACATTTTTACACAGGAATTTTCACTTTGATTAAATGTAATAAAAGATCCTCATCTACTTAGCAAAACTTATTAAATCACACTCATTGCGGTTTTTGTAGTAGTGTTGACCAATTACTTAAAGTTACTGACCAATTGTGAACAATTCGTGACTAATTCAGACCATATGTTCACAGGCTAAATTTCGCTAGTTGGGCCGCTGCGTAGATCTTAATAAAAGGAAGTAAATATTATATAAAATAATACCAGCACAGTAAGAAAGTTATTCTACAGTTCGGTACGGGCCTCCTGTACTAATAAGAGGGGTAGGCCTTAGTCCGCCACACTGGCCTAATGCGGGTTGGCAGACTTCACATGCAGGTTTTTTAGGATGTGTTCCTTCACCTTTAAAGCAAGTGAACAATGAAAACACATTATATAGGAACGGTAGGCGGCGGCTTTGCTGTGCCCTAGTATTGCAGAAGTCTATGGGCGGCGGTGACTTCTTACCATCAGGTGGCCCGTCTGCTCGTCCCTTGACCCGCGTGTCTAAATTATTTTCTACATAAAACTAGGACGCGTATCGGCGAAAGGGATATAAAAAATATTTGTTACAAATAGGTTACCTATACTACATTAAAAAGTTACTAAGAAAGGACTATTCCATTACTTGAATCGAATTCCTAAAACTTTCTTTATGGAAGCACTAAAGTTAGCGATCTCGTAACAAATAAACATCCTAACGTAGTTGCTGATTTATCTATAAAAACTAACATGTTATTGGAATAGAATTAGTTCAGGATGAAAAATTTACTGTGATATATTGAATAAGATTACCCTTTATGATTTTGGAAAGTGATTTTATTTAAATGAAAAAAAAATATCGATACAGGGTAAAAAACATTCACTGTAAGAGACGGAATATAACAAATGTAATGTTTGTCTCTCACCCGTTGAAATAGTTTTCATTCCACTACCCGCTAAAGAAAATAGTGTCCCTGGAGAAGAACTGTCATGAAACACTAAGATTTCAAAGATGTTAGTTGGTATAAATTATATCTTTAACATCTTTTGTACCGTATTCTCTAGCGTTTTATGAATTTATCAAAGTTATAATAAATATCGTTCAAACAGGGATCTTGTTAAATTGGTCATGTCGCACTTTTGCTTTCTCTATCGACTCACGAAGGGGTATTCAGAAAATTTAATTTCCGCACACAGATCGAACAATTTTGCTCCAATGTGGTGTTCGCCAACCGTAATTGGGTCAACGTCGGACAATGGTCTTTGACAATGTTGTTATTTTTAGTAAGTAGATTTTTTATATACCCTTTCTGCATTCAACCGAATATTTAGAGTAGATTTTGGGAGAATACTTTATAATAAACGCAAAATAATTGTAGATCTTGTAAATTTTCAAGGCATGTTCTAATTTCTATTTTAGATGTTTACATTGTAATGTATAAATTTTCGCTAACTCGTACTTTTGCCGCACCATCAAGCTGTGGAACAGTTTGCCAGCTACCGTGTTCCATCCTTCCTATGATTCTGGGTCCTTTAGGCGTAGTGTGAAGAAGCTACACAGCAGGCCGGCATGATTGTATTGAGTAGCGAGGGATAGATTATCACTCGCTACTTGATACTATAACTGGACGGCACTGCACTTACCATCAGGTGCAGTGTGGTCACTTTGCCGAGCCATGATAAAAAAAAAAGTCAACAAGAAAAATGAAATAAATATCTCCAAAAACAAGTGTCTCTAAAAAAATTATTACTGACATTTCAATAAATTCTACCTTTTCAATAAATTCTACCTTTCAACTAATTATCATCGCTTAACATGTTTGATTTAGTGAATTACTATTTCAATCGATTTGTTAATTATAAACAACAAAACAAGACTATTAATCACGGTTACATCTTAGTTTTAGCGAGTAATGAATCGAAAAGATTAAGACTCCGAGCGTGGAGGGAGAAATCTAATCAGCACTCCAATTTACACAAATCGGTGCGGCCACTCAAACGTGTGAAGTAAGAATGTCTTAGTTAATCTTACCGATAGATTATACCGTGGGTTAATAAAGAGTGGCAGGACCTTGCTCACCAATCAATGATTTTGGCAATTAACGATTCCGATTGCTTATATTTTCCAAATGGATTGTTAGGGAATACTGTAAAGCAATTCCAATTGTTATTTCGCAATTATTTGACTATAGATTGTTATAAAATCATTTGACTGCAGGATTTAAAGTATTCATTGATGTTATTGATTTGGATTGTATTAGAAAAGGGAATAATTAAATAAGTAGCATTGTATGAAATTTTAAAATCAGCATCAATTTGTAAATTGTGAGAAAGTTTAGAAAATAACAATCATAACTACAACTAAACCCAGGTAGAGATTTAGAATTTTTGTTTATTTTTACATAAAGATTGACTAGATACTGAACTTTACATACCTTTTATCTTTCGTAATAAATCATTATTTATTTATTTAGGAAAAACAAACAGTTATACATTGTGATAATATTCAGAGAATTATATAGCTAAAAAATACAAATGTACAACCTACGACGTTCTTCACAGAATACATCTATCTAAATTATTATTTATTATCTACCTTATCTCCTCTAAAACGATCTAAATTACACATATTTAATGAAACCCCTTCAAGCTAGTTAATAAAAACAATATTGCTAACAGTATGAGTTTGAATATATGGGAATGTGGAAAAGGTGAAAAAAATGTGTCAGGTTAAACGAATCACTTGTGGCACTTAATAGTCCCTGTTTATGCCTTTGAAATACAGGCGTGAGTGTATTTTAAATATGTAAATACACCTAATAGTCACACACATAGTTCTGACCCCACACTGGGTAAAATCTGTATCGTGGGTACCAAGAATCCCACATAGGGACTACGGTCTCACAACACCCAGACCCAAACCACCCGTGGGACCATACCCACGGCCTCTCGTTTCAGAGCCTGCTACTCACCGCTGCGCCACGAAGGCTGTCCAAAAAGTAAGTATTGTATTAATGTCTATCAAGGAATTATGGATTTCCCATACAAATTTTGAACTCCGGTTGTTTTTTGAGAAAAATGTCCTATGTCCATCTCCAGTATATAATCTATCTCCTTGCCAAATTTCATCACAATTCGGTCAGCCGTTTAATCGTGAAAAAGTAACAAACAAACAGAGTTACTTTCTCATTTATAGTATTAGTATGGATTACAGAAGCATCACTGCTGTATTAACTCTATGATCCGACTGAATGCATATAAATTTTTATATCCATCTTGCAAACGGAAATCAGATACCTTTAGTATATTTTTGTGGTCGTTTTTACGTACGATATATTTTCTATTCTTCTATGCAAATACGCACCTCCAGTGTATTATACACCTATATCAATATTTTATCGGATTCTGTAAACCCCCTTTTGTATTCGTTTTCTATGTTTTGTAAACAAATATTCAGTCAACTTGAATTCTTAATGTGCTCACCACAGCCAGAGCTCGGTAAAGAATCAATAAATTTAGATAGAGGGTAAAAGATCAAATGTGTTGTGCGGTCGATGACCGATTGTGTGCCACTTGACGTTGACTAGGCATGCATTGACGCTCATCTGTATTGTTAAGTAAACGCATTGAAGGACTGTATTTGCCTTATTTCGCATTACTAATGGATTGCCTTTGTTTCTACTCCATGTAAATTGACATACGCACGTTCGAGACGCTAGTGAAACTCGCAAGGGTGGTACGTAAATTGCCATATCTCTCGATTTAAATCTGCAATTGGTAAGCAACTGACCGTTTCTTTCGCGTCGAAAATCAGTCTTAAAAATTATACATATACACTGACGCCTGTAATCCCTGAAGGGGAAGGCGTAACCAGTACACCCACTTTTCGCCGAATTTCGGTCCCATAATTTGATAAGGGGCGAGCCTATGGCCATACCGGGCACATAATCCATACTCCGGGCTAATACTGAGCTGAACTGAGAATTTATAGACAGAAAACCCAATATCACTTTACCCGACCCGGGGATTGAACCCGAGACCTCAGCACAGCAGTCGTAACGCATGCGCAATTACAACAGCACAGCCAAGGCAGTTTTAAAAATTGTAAGTCGTCAAGCAAATACTCTGGCAACGTTAAGAGTTCCAAGTTTCCTAGCAATAACCCCTTACAATGTGAAAAGTTAGTCATACAATAGAGTTATTGTGGATCGGGTAAACAGAGGCCCGGCAGACGGGTGCCGGTACGGTTGGCTGGATACCCCCCTTCGTTGTTCACTGGTGAGTGGTGACACACGAGACGTGGTTTTGTCTGCAACCTCCTATTTTGTTTTTGTTATCCGCGCACTGTCTCTTTTCCAATAACCACTGCATTTATGCTCGATTATCGGTTTAAAACTAGGTCTCGATGGGCACTGATCTTCAACGCGAAGTAGATTGGACAAGTTTTGCGCTGATGCGGCTCTTGCGAAGTGGTAAATTGGATTGACGTAAGTAGACCTCATAGATTTACATTAACTTTGATATAATAATGGATTACTTAACGTCTAAAATCTGCCTCGGTGGTTCAGTTATGATATACCAACGTGGTACGACTGCTGTGCTGAGGTCTCGGGTTCAATTCCCAGGTCAGGGTAAAAGTGACATTGGGTTTTTCTAACACGAAATACTCAGTATCAGCCCGTAGTCTGGAATTGTGCCCGGTATATACTCGCCCCCTATCACATCATGGGACGGAAATAAGCTCGGCGACATGTGGGTTTACTGGGTGTACCTCTGCCTACCGCCGGGGATTACAGGCGTGTGAGCATGCTGAAATGCGTTTTAATATCATATTAACAAAACTCAGAATATTAGTAGAGCTTATTAGCCAACTCTGAACGATTTTTTTACCATCGTAATAAAAGCGTTTCGTATATTTTAATCCTTTGTTTGTGGTAAACGTCGCTTTGGCAAATATTTTCCACAGTCTGGTGGTTTTGCTTTGTCAAAAAATGTGCGAAACTTGCAAAATACACGTAATCCGATCATGAGGGGGATCATCGCTGGTGGGTGGGTACCTGATAGAAACTTGTACCCGACCATCGTACATATGGTGAAAAGCTCGCAGCAGTAGCACGATGACGTTTTTTTATTCTGACACGAAAAAGTGAAGTGCGGTCCAATTAGAGTTTCGAGTTGCGAGAGACGATCTATCCCCCCCTACTCAACACAATCATGCCGGCCTGCTTGTTCACACTACGCCATGGGCAAGAAGTTGATGAAGCGGTCGAGGGATCGTTCCGGGATCAGACGGTTTCTTAAGACCAGTGTAATTCTGGACTGTTTCGACAGCAAATGTATTTAACCAATCACTGTCCAGAAGTGTGTGTAACTTGCTCGTGTTACGATAAACACGTGGTTTAATATGATACATTGAAAGATTTGTTTTTATTAAATAGTCTTGTAGCTGATAATGAAATAAAATACGATGAAAAATATTCTACATCGTTTTACTTCGGTGTAAAATGATGGTATACATTGTTTGCGATCAGTTTGGTCAAATACCGCCCGAGGCAAGCGTCAACCGATATCTTTGGCAAATTGATAGCAGTTACAAAGGAGTTCTTTCACGGAACCTTTTTCAGCCGGCCGTCAACTCCTGCAACACAATACCTCCGACGCCACGAGCCTCCTTTGAATTCCACCGTAACAAATGGTAGCGATCACCGATACCGAAAAAGTAAAGAAATAAAAGAGTTTAGGCAAAGTTTAATTTCCGCTCGGTTGCCGACTGCACGAATTTGGGCAATATTTTTTTTACGTCCAAAGGGAAACTTTTTAATTGAGTCTTAAGAAATGAAGACTTATCGATGTCTTATTGAAATAACATTTTTGTGGTATCTCGGTTTGATACTGTGTTTTCGCTTATTTATGGCTATGAATGTTTTAGACAAAGATGTGTCAATATGATGGTGGAAGGGGAAGTCGATAGGTCACGTCCAGCGACGGAGAACTGCCTTCATGCCTCGATGCCTCCGCCTAACGTTGCCAGACTACCCTGTGAAGAATTTTCAGACGTTAATCCTGTTTGCTCTTTCTTTAGATTATTGCCTTTAACAATGCAAGCCAGTCCCCAGCTGATCGAAAAAATCTTTTAAAGTATCTGCATAATAAAATGAATGCTTGCATTAACAACCAAATTAAAGTTGGTCGAGTTGAAATAATGAAAGGTAATTTATTTTCCATTTCAACGACAGTTGAAACGATTCTACCATAACACGATCTCCATTTGCGGCGTTGTGAATTGATGGAAAGCATTTATCTGCTATATGTGATCCAATAACAAGTAACGACATATTTATGTATTATTTGATGTAATGTGAATGGTGTTATCATAATTTATTTTGTTTTGTTCCCAATTTCTAAATAGTTATTTTAGCGATCCTCATTAATCTACGTTAAATCGATGAAGGCCTGGCAAGCAATTGCCCTCATGCATCTTAAGGCGGGGGTGTAATGTGGGCTCTTCTCTTGTCAGTTAAGGGGTCAATTCGTCGGATCATAATTTTAATGATTTTTCTTATTCGATACTATTTGGTTTCATATAATGTTGGTTAAGATCTAAGTACGATACGTAAGATATGTCAAGAATGTGTTGGAATTAAAAAATACACCGAATAGTCTCACACATAATCTTGACCCCACACTAGATCAAACCTTATACTGTGGGTATCAAGAACTACGAGGCACTATCGTCTTTTCACACCTAGATCCTAAACAAATATATGACTGTGACATAAGCATTTGTCGTAGTCTAGGGATCAAATCTATGATGTCTTACAATCGCGTGCTCGCTAGCTGCGCCACGGAGGCTGCCAATTTACATGCTGCACTGAACATTAAAAATTGCATTATCAAAAAAAACTGACTTAAAATATTAATGCTAACAAGTCACAGAATTCAAATATTAACACTAAGAAGTTACAAATAACAATAATTTCTTGATTTACATGAATGATAGTAGGTCTTTTTTGGACTCTGTGCAATTTCAAATGATCGACACTTAGTCCGGAAACATTTTATTCCACTTTATGATGTATTAAATAGATAATTGTTGTTACCGTTAGGTTTAGAAAATTGTTTATGTTTTAGTTATATTGGAAAGTAGTATTAATTCGACTGTAGAATTCTAGATAGTTTCAATTTATTTTAAACAGATTTAAAAGTAGGAGTTTGTGCATTAAAGGCATGCTTATGTATATTTTTATACACGTTACGCAATAACTCCGCGCGTTGTCGTGTGACTCAAATGATCACATGAGAACCATTTGGCCCTTTTCTGGTTGATAGAGCTTACCTTAAACTATGCTATTTCAATAAGGTTAAAATCTGATAAATGTGTACTAGGATATAATTGCCTACTTTGTGAATAATATTTGAAGAATAATTTTATGTTTTAGTTAAGTTTATAATTCTGTTTATTTTATAGTAAAAATAATACTAGCCCTGTATTAAACATTGTCCCACTGCTGGGCACGGGCCTCCTCTACTAATGAGAGGGTCCTCTACTTATGAGTACTATTTTATAGAACTATATGTATATATTTTATTGTATATTGTATATATTTTATTTGGCGATCCTGCGAAGCTCTAGATAAATTGGCCGACAGATATATACACGGTATTATTGTATTGCGTCAGGAAACATCCCATTCCGGATATCATTTTCATTCGCTTATTGTTTGAATTCTGATGGAGCGATAACTGTGCGTTGTTTTTACTGTGAAGAGTCACCACGCGTGATTTGAACGCAGAGTGTGAATCTTTATTTGCATCATTATCAAGATAATTGGCCATAATATTTGTTTTTGATGTCGTGGTTTTTTGGTATACGTTTAGTGTTTTTTATGACGCAAATATGTTTAAAACTGCCAGTCTAATTTAAAATTCGGCACATTATTAATGTTTTATTTTATTTTACGAGAATTCATTCCCTATAACCACTCAACAATCTACCCAACATATTATAAATATAAAATAATACTAGCCCTGTATTAAACATTGTCCCACTGCTGGGCACGGGCTTCCTCTACTAATGAGAGGGGTTAGGCCTTAGTCCACCACGCTGGCCTAATGCGGGTTGGCAGACTTCTCATACCTTCGAAAAATTCTCAGATGTTTTTTGTTGACGATGTTTTCCTTCACCGTTAAAGCAAGCGATAATTAACATTTTAATACACACATAACTTAAGAAAAGTCAGAGGTGTATGCCACTTGGGTTTCGAACCTACGACTTTCGTCTTGACAGTCCGTACCGCACCCAAATAGGCTATCGCTGCTTAACATATTAGGTACTTGGATTCCACAAACTAAACACCATCAACACTTAAATGCAAATGTGTCATAATACATAATTGCTAGGGCCGTGTTTGCTAATATAACATTTCTGTCAATTTCAAAAAGTAAACAACACAGAACCAGCAATTTTATTCAAAATCCATTCGATGCAGGATGCAAATCTGCAAGCGTGAGAGCTGCTAAGCAAAAAAGTCACGATTCTCCAGTAAAAACTATGAGACGTCGTCGCCCGCATCCGCGCTGTCGAGGAGTTCGGCTGCATCTGAGCACTTTTTATGATTATAATGTCCTGTTTTATTTTCTGTTTGCCCGTTTCGTTTCTGTAAACATGATGACACGTGAATGAATGGCTGGGGCTCTTTGTTTGAATTTAACTATGTGTTTTATGGTTGGTAGGCTTGTTTATCTTTGAAGGATCTGTGATATTTTGTATATTGATTTAGAGCGCAGTGAGGAATTCTACAGTCAAATATGTATAACTAGATTTTGCCCGTGGCTCCGCCTACGTCGAGGTTATTTTTGGAAGAAAAGGTATACAGGGAGGCATCTAAAGCTATTACACCTTTCTGTATTTTGTTTTCCCACAGGAAGCGTGCATGCCATGCCATGCATATTTCCGGGATAAAAAAGAACCTATGTCATTTTCTGATCCCTAAACTGCCAGTCACTATGCAAAAATCATGTCGATCCCTTGCTCTGTCAAAAACTAAACTATCCCACGGGAACTGTACATTTTTCCGGGATTAAAAGTAGCCTATGTGCTATTCCAGACTACAATCTATCTCTGTGCCAAATTTCAACCAGTTCCGTCAAGCCGTTGTAGCGTGATTGAGTAAGAAACATCCATCCAAATATTCGCATATATAATATTAGTAGGATTCTTAATTCAATATGATCTTGTTTCATGTTTAATTTGAATAACAGTATATAAAACGACACATGTCCATACTGGCATCATATGAGCTACAAACTTCAAATAGGAGCAACCCATAGTGGTGATTATATGACGGTAGAACTTGGTTTTGGTGTGAATGAATGAACTTAGAATAACCTAAATGACTAGATCGGCGTAGCTTAAGGCAAATTAGGTGTGCAAATGTGCAAACTTTTCTCACATAAATGTGTTAAATACTCGATAAAATCTTAGATAAATAGCGACATAAAAATAAAAATTACTGTTATAATTAATTGTCACATAACGAGTAGAGTCTTACGAGCATTTATCGTGGCCTATGTCTAATGTAGATATATATTACAAGTAAATTCTTGTGTGCTGTTACGGAGTCTGCATTCGTATATACTTTTGCATTTCACTCAGTTAGCTAGATCGATCGAGGCTTTTAAAACGGACTCTTCACCCAGTTTCTCAGTCTTTTTTCTTGTGTATTTTATATATCATTCAACATGAACTGACAACTCGTTTTACCCCTTCTTAAAAAATCAATCTATTAAACAAATATTTTGAAGCACTCGTTGACGTAGAAAATTAAATCATATTTAATCAGATGGGTACAATTGTAAAGTTGAAAAGGATCCGATTGCTCGATTTCATAGCTTGTCGTCACGATCGATTATATTTTTTCTCTCGTCGTCCAAGTTATAGCGAGCACGGGTCACCGGCAACGGGCTCGAGAAATACGTGACTCTTTGTGAGGGAATGTCTTATAAATCTCTCTCCGTAGAGATCGCAGCAATTGAAAAAATCAGTGAAGTAATAAATCCCTGACGGTCCGTCGTGTTACACGAGCCCGAGCGATTCAATTGATGAGGATGCGATGACGTTTCAAACATGCTTTTCAATGATATCAAGAGGAAAAGTTTCTTTGAATTTCGCGCACGGATCCTTCCTTTCTTATCTTTTTATTAATCGATACTTAAATTGAGTATTGATGTATACGCTGAATAAAGCCTCGAAATGGCGAAGTTGCTGCTAATTCGCTTCGCTTCCTTTAATGTACATCTCAAACTCATATAAGTAGCGAAAATTGCTTTAACAATCTAAATTTCTTTGTCAATTTTCCGGGAACTGGCTGTGTGCCGATCAAAATAGGGAGAAGTTTCGATTAAAAATACGAATTGATATCGTTAACGATAAAATTCTACGCGCTACGAAGACGTCTTGCGTTATCGGCAACTTGACAGTGACTGATCGCCGGCTGGCCCAGACATCCTCCCATGCCCCGTTTACCACCCCTTACCCCTGCCCCTATATCCATTTGGACCTCCGCGCGACTTCGATATTCACTTTGTTATAAGAACAAACATTCTAAAGAACAATTTGAAGAAATATTTTATGCTATTGAGTTCGAACATTATGAGCACATAAGTTCGAAATTTAAAATGGAAACTATTTTAATAATATTATTATTTTTTGCACAAAGCCGGTAATCGAACTAGAATGTAGCCTATGTATGTGATCATTATCGTTATGAACTCCGGGAGGGAAAGGAATAAGGAAGATATTTTATATGTATCAGTGGTGACACCACGGTGGAACCATGTCATTCATTTCAAACATTATTATCGTTGTATCAAACACATACAAACTATCCAAATAATTCAAAGTATTGTTGCAAATACATCGCTACATTTAGCAGAAACAACACATATGATATTACGATTTTGAAAGCGTTGTATATCAAACAGATCCAAACGTTGAACAATTACCGAGTTATTGGCGAGGTTATACGGTACAATAGCAAGTTGCAGCGTTGTGTACCTATTGGTCCTAACTTTAGGTTTAGTTAGCTCGTTTGTTGGTACATTGGGGTTTACTTAAGTGTTCGAATGTGTAGCTTAACTCGCGCTTACGTCATCAATGTGTACCTTTCGGTTAGTTGGGTAGGTTTAAATTTTCCGCGTGTACTATTACACCAATTTGAATCTTGGTGCTCACTTACAAATTCGTTTGGAGCACTGCAACTGAACTTGTTGAACTGAACTTTGTGAAACTGACAAATGTTTGTGTTACAGACAGATATTTGTTTCGGGTCTGGGTGTTGTGGGACCGTAGTCCCTCGTAGTTGATACCCATGATACACGTTGGACCTAGTGTGGAGTCAGGACTATGTGTGTGACTGTTGGGTGTATTTATTTATTTATATTTATTAATTATGAGTTGTGGTAAAATGAAATTTACGTTCGTACAACTAATCGTGGAATCGGTTTTATTAGGAAATAATGCGATTACTTTGTAATAGACAATTTAAAAAACTCCATGAAATCATACATTTTATCGATATTAATAACCTTGAGTTTTCGTTTAACGTAACTGGACTCGGAATATTTGATCTTAACAACTCACATATTCACTGCATTTGTTATTATAGTTTTATATTTACGTATATAACTGAACTGAACTTGGACTGCATTTTGATCTGTAAATATTATATCATTTATAGACATGATATTTCAATTGTTAACAACAACTTTTTGTGTTTAGGTTGAAATATGGACCTAAATAATTTTATTTAATGAAAATATATTCTTTGTTTCAGGTAATGAAAGAGAATTATTATAGTAGTTTGCGACGGAAGGCGTGTTTTATGGCAAGTATCTATTTGGGTTTTATAAATACATAAAATATATTGTTTAAAATCTTATTTTCCTTTACGTTATAAAATATTTATGCCCAAAACTCTCTCTTAATTTGTAAAATTTTGTGTTCCTATGCAAAAAAATAAATAAGTTGAATTAAAGCTAAAAGCTAAGTACCAAAAACAATTCCTTGGCAAATCTGTCGTTGAAATCCCAGTATTTCCTCTGTCAGACAACGAAGGCCCTCTAGGGCTTACCTCTGAGGTCGGGGGCTTACCGGATCCTTGCATAATGTCAATAGCCTAGCCTCGCCCTCGATCCCTGCCTAGGTAGAAGCAGCTTCCTGTGACTCCGCTTAATTTGACGGCTAATGCTACGTCGGCTTTAGTTAATTATTTAGCTCTCTAATTATTGCTGTAAATGTTAAATAACATATTAATCTGTTTAAGTCTACGGTTAAAAAGGTTTAGAATATTTAATTCAGTTGTGATGTACAAAGACAAAAGAATTTAAAAAGTTTTGAGTTTTAATTAGCAGTGTTTGAATTATAGCTAAAGGTAAATAAGCTGCATTATGCATTGGATGAATCCTTTGTAGTAATAGAAAATTAAACTTTTGTTTGTCGTTCATTTGTTTTTATAACATTTATAAAATCTGTTTTTTATTTAGTAAACAATTTATTTGCATGCTAGTAGTAATTGGAACGAAATACTAATATTATAAAGCTGAAGAGTTTGTTTATTTCAATGTGCTAATCTCAGGAACTATTGATTCGAATTGAAAAAAACTTTCAGTGTTGGATAGTCCATTTCTCTAGGCTAGTGGCTATTTAACATCATGCTATGACCAATAGGAGCGGAGCATCAACGAAAAATGTTGCCACAACGGGGAAAGTTTCTTCTTTTGAGAGCTTCGGTTGCGTAAAAGCGCACGATTGCGCGGTAATTGTATATTGTCAAACCGTTCACCGTTTTAGAGGATCGGCTGCACGTTGGCCTCTCTCTATGATTCAGGCACAACGCCTGAGTGGTAGGACAATCGGTAGAGGTGCGTCAGTGCAGGAAACATTGGATTGTATACTTTTTCTCTTAAAAATTAGCTCCACGCAGACGTAGCCGCGTTTATTACATTAAAAGCTTGTAATAAAAGTTATATAACTTCACAAAAATAACCCGTAAAATATGTGAAAAGTGCATTACCAAGGAATTTGCATGACAAATAATGCATTTGTAACTGGTTAAAATACAGTGGTTGATACGAAACGAATTAATATTATTAGCGTACTAACACTTTAGTTTTATTGCCTTCGGTCGGTCACGCCACACTCGCGTGTTCACTGAAAAGTTGTTTTCAGCATGAAACGTTGAATGATGGCGTACGTTTTCTAACAAAATTGAAGAAAATATATTTTTGTTCCAATTCTTGACCCACATAAATATATGAAATGATTTATAATGATAATAAATAACTTTTTTAATAAGTACGTGGAACTTTAATGACGCCCTCATTATTGGACCGCTGTAAATTTTTGTAAAATGCCTTTGAATATTATTGGTATATTTGGGTTTTTGGTAAGTTCATTTTAAGTTGCCTATTTTTTTGACATAAGGCGCTAAGAAATGAGTCAACTATAAACATTGTCTGTAGAAATTTATCAGGCGTTATCTGTCGACTCTCCACTGATTACACTAAATATTAAATGTCTATTTCTACATATTTTTTTCACTTTGAAATCATCACGATTTACTTAGATTGATTTTATATGATACTAGCGGGCCCGGCAGACGTCGTCCTTCCCGTAAAAGCAGCGCCACAGTGACTGCAGTGCCATCTGCCGTACTGATTTGTGAATCTAAACCATCCAGAGCGCCATTCAAACGCAAACAAAAAATTCATTCCAATCGGTTCAGCCGTTTAGGAGGAGTTCAGTGACATACACACGTACAGTAGAATTATATATATTAAGATAAATAATTTTCTATTCACCCATTCATCAGCTTGTATTTATCCGCAAGGGGCATAGGATTTCAAGATCGCGTTGCCACCACGTTGCTCTTGGCTATGCTTCTCACATTTTATTCTTTTGTATATGCATGCACAAAGCTCAAATGATAAAGGTCATCGATATGGGTAAAAAGGAAAACTTTAAGGGAAATAAATGCAAAGCTTCTTTATATAAATAATTATGATTGCTCTTAGTTCAAATTATAGTTTTAAAAATATTATCGTGTAACCTCTTTTGTGCAGTCGGTTTAA
The DNA here is from genome assembly GCA_905220505.1 of Laothoe populi. NCBI lineage: Eukaryota > Metazoa > Arthropoda > Insecta > Lepidoptera > Sphingidae > Laothoe > Laothoe populi. Next base: position 11,161,243 of record HG992165.1, read on the forward strand.
CTGCAGCAGCCAGCCCAGTAGCTCCACCAAATATCCAAAAGTTTTAATATACAATATCCACATTATTAATCTGAGCCATTACGTGTTATTAATTAAGTTGATTATAGACAGGTACGCTCCGGGCCATCGTTAAACAGTGTTCATCAGTCAAACACGTCGGCCGAGGTCTGGCCCGATTAATACCTTATATTATTAATGATCAGCCTTTGAGCTAGACTCGGTACCCGATCCTTTAATGGGTGCCCCAAAAAATGGTCTAGACTGTTATTAATTGATGGAGGGTTGGTTATAGTTTTGCGAGTCTATAGGACATAAACTTCACTAACATTTTACATTAGGTTTAGTTGTATCATTATGTGCAACCCTGTGTGTATGTGAATCGATGCTAATATTATAAAGAGGAAAGATTTGTATGTAAGTATGTTTGTAACGAATTGGCCTCAAAAAGTACTGGACCGATTTTAAAAATTCTTTCACTATTTGAATGCTACATTATCACTGATTAATATAGGCTAGACAACTCCTTGGATTGTATACTTCTGCTCCCGAAAATAACCTCCACGCGGGTGGAGCCACAAGCAGCAGCTAGTCAATTATAAAACTAGTTTTCTATGAGAAAGTCTTTCTCATATTTCAATACACACTTGTTATGAATTGTGTAGAACTCTCATTTTCATACATTCCCAGAAATGTTCGTGTTTGTATTTTTTATTTATTGCAAATAATAGTATATATGTGCCCATAATTATGAAAGTGGTCTAACTCAAAATATCGAAAACATTAGTTTATCACGTATTTTATACCACATTATTTATAAACTAAATTAATTCAATGTCATTTTTACGATATCGTCAAAATGAACCATTAGATGTTGGCTGTAATTTCAACGTTATATAGAATTCATTAAGTGTTAATTATGAATGTGGTCTGAGTCAATTCAACCTTAAAAAACAACATTTGTGAATGAATTTCACACAAATTTTTGATGAATGAAATTTTCACCTTCATAATAAATTTCCATTAATCAAAACTAATAAAATTTAAAATTTAAATATCGCATAATGTTAAAAAAAAATTAATTAACTCAAATGCAATGCATTAAATATCTCGAAACAAGAAATATGTGTCTTAGATCACTTTCAAAATTAGGGGCACACTTTTATCGTATATGTAACGTATACACCCATGTCAGTCTCTGTGTTCGTAACGCGGCGGATAAACTCCAAGAATGAGTCTGAGGAAGGCAAGAGTCCGTCAGTTTTAAATGCCCGTGCTCGCGTTCGCGGACAGCCAAAAAGAACTGGCTTCACGTATTCAAGGAACACAAGAGAGCCAATAGTCTCACTAAGGAGGATATTCAAGACTGAACCAAGTGGTGGTATCTAAGTAGAAATGACCCTGGCACTAGGCAGGGATAACGCAAGCTAGAAAGAAATATTTTAAAAAAATATGATTTAGTTTAACATAGAGCTGTGCTGTACGGAGACAAGAGAGCCAATAGTCTTACTAAGAAGGATATTCAACACCGTGCGAAGTGGCGGTGTCTAAGTAAAATGACCCTGGCACTAGGCAGTTCTAACGCAAGGTAGAAAGAAAGATTGTAAAAAAATATGATTTAGTTTAACATAGAGCTGTGTTGTACGGAGACAAGAGAGCCAATAGTCTTACTAAGAAGGATATTCAACACCGTGCGAAGTGACGGTGTCTAAGTAAAATGACCCTGGCACTAGGCAGTTCTAACGCAAGGTAGAAAGAAAGATTGTAAAAAAATATGATTTAGTTTAACAAAGAGCTGTCTGTGCTGTACTAGTAGGTACAGATCAAATGTGACTGCCCGAGGCGAGCTCGCTACATCGAGGACGTGTCAAAAAGAATCCATTTCGGTAAGGAAACGCTGTGAATAGATGTAGACTTTCCATTTGTGTTTGAGAATATTACGATGTTGTTGTATAAAAAGTATTGTGCCATTCATATAATACTGTTGTATTACTTCGATTGTTCACATTTTCCATCCATTGTACAGTGTTTTATTTAGGAACTAGCCATATACTCCGTATAAAAACTGGTAGAGTCATATTTTCATCAACTAAATGACAGGACAAGCTTTCTATGAAATTAAAAACAAATGCACTAGGCTCATCATCCCAAGCTATATCTTATGTCATCATAATGCCCAACCATTGCCCAACCAACCAGACAAAACAGTGATATATGTCAACAGATTCTCGCATAAGAGACTTACCACTTGGGTATATATAATATGTTAATATTATTGTATGAAGTCATCTAGCATCTGTCATACAAACGAAGTCATCGATATTGTTCGCAAAATTAAATGACTGATTATCGGTGGAGGAGACATGTGCTAGAGTGGAGACTGCGTTTACTCAAACGTAGTGTAGGACGCCCTGCTGCACGATGAATCGATGACTTGAAGAAGGTGGTGGGTAGCGGATGGATGCTACCCAAGATTGGAATGGTTGCCGTTCACATACGGAAGCCTACGTCGAACAGTGGACGGCAATAGTCTGAGATAATAAAAAGAAATATTTTCGTTTAGTTCAACTAAAAATAAAAAAAGAGCGAAGTTGATATTGCCCGAGACGCAAGTCGTGGAATCAAACCCAGCCTAAATAGCACACTTAGACTTCGAACATGTGAACTGAATGTTAATTATCGCTTTCTTAAACATTCAACGATACATCGTTATAAAACTTGCGTGCCTGAGAATTCTTAAGAACTTCGAAGGCGTATGAAATGTACCAACCATTAGGCTAAAGTGATGGATTGATCCCTCTTATTAGTAGAGAATATCTGTGCCCAGCAGCAGTATAGTGTATAATTAATATTTATTTGCAAAATCAACAATTAAAATAGAAATAGCAATCCTCCTAAGTCCTATGAAAGTTTTAGCCAACACTTTTTAAAACATCAATACTGATTCTAAATATAAAATTTTACTCAGTAAAGCCTCTTTACTTTGAATAGTTATTTCCATCGCTCAAAATAACATTTTCTATTGTCAAAATGAACGTGTTGTAAATGACTGTAGGATCGCACCGAAACAACCTAAACTACTTTCCTTATCACGTTTAGTTTTCGTCACGCTCTGGAAGCATGCATGGATATCGAAATTCTCGGTGTCATCGACCGCCGGCACGCCCGAACTCCTCACCACACCTATATTGATGGCGCTATGATATTTAAGTTGCACGTTTTATGCATTTCTGCGTTACACCCCTGTTTGACTTTGCACGCTTGCTTCACAAACACGCGAGTGTAATAGCTCGACATATTTATTCTTCGCGAATCTTTGCCGGTATTAAGTTCCAATTTTATTAATAGCTTTATATTTGCTTTAAGTTTATATATATTTATGGTTATGCCTCATATGATTATTAAAGGAAATAATGATCTATAAAATTTTATTTTATTTTTATTTATTTGCATAATTTTATTCACGTTTAATAGTTAAAAGGAATTTGTAGAATAAATAGTATGATCAACTTGTTGTGGTTGTTTTATTGTTTTTATAAATTAAATATATATAACAAATAAATTTTAACATGTATATATTATTATGTTCACAAAACTAAACGAACTTTATTATTTTTTCTATCTGGTTTAACACCGATTAATTGCTTTATTTGCTGTCACAAACTCGATATGAAAAAAGCAAAGGCCCAATGAACTGAAAAATCGTGAGCAAGGGAAATGCTGTCAAATGTAAACCATCCAATCAGGAACAGAGTGTAGTCAGTTAACTTTATATCTATACTTTATTGACTAATCATTCGTAAAAAATATTTAATAAGAGCAATTTGAATTCTATATGTTATTAAACTTAAAAACTTTTTTTTTATGCTTGAATAGGCAGACGAGCAGACGGGCCACCTGATGGTAAGTATTCACCGCCGCCCATAGACTTCTACAATGCCAGGGCACAGCAGAGCCGCTGCCTACCGTATTGTTACATTTTAAACAAAACAGAATGCTGATTTCGTGTTTGGCAAGATGTCAAGGTCAAGACAGGACACTTAAGGCAATGGGTTTTATACCCGCACAAAGACAAATTGTGTGACCCACAAAATATATTTGTTTCGGGCCTGGGTATTGTAAGACTGAAAGTTATTAATACCCACGACACAAGACTAGTATCTTACTGTGGGGTCAGGACTATGTGTGTGACAGTTCGGTGGGTGTTTTAATTTTAAAGAACGACACGACGCACGTTTAACATTATCATGTCAAGTAACGCTAATTATAGTATTTGCTATCATTACAAAATTGAATTTCATACATATATACACTCACGCCTTTAATCCTCAAAGGGGTAGGCACAGGTGTAATCAGTATACCCACTTTTCGCCGAATTCATTATGGTCCCACAATGTGATAAGGGCGAGCCTATCGCCATACCGGGCACAATTCCAGACTCCAGGCTGATACTGAGTATTTTTAAATAGAAAAACTCAATATCACTATACCCGACCCGGGAATTGAACCGGAGACCTCAGCGCTGTTGTTCAGCAGTATCGAATATCATCCATACTAATACTATAAATGCGAAAGTAACTCTGTTTGTTTGTTTGTTTGTTTGTTTGTTTGTTTGTTTGTTTGTTTGTTTGTTTGTTTGTTTGTTTGTTACCTCTTCACGACTAAACGGCTGAACGGATTGTAATGAAATTTGGTAAGGGAATAGATTATATCTTGGAGAAGGACATAGGCTATCTTTTTTCTCAAAAAACAACCTTGAAAGGGGTCAAATAGGAGTTCAAAATTTGTATGGGGAATCCATAATTCCTCGACTTAGGGATCTGTAAATTCATATTTAGGCTTTTGGTAGGAAATAAAGAAATACGTGTTCCAACGTTTTTGAAAAATCACCCCTAAAAGGGGCAAAGTGCGGTTAAACTTATGGGGTATTCTTTAGATGCAATCTCAAGATTCAGGCACAACACCTGAGAGGCTGGAAAATCGCTACAGGTGCCTCAGTGCAGAAGACAACTCCTTGGATTATATACTTCTGCTCCCGAATATAACCTCCACGCAGGCGGAGCCGCGAGCAACAGCTAGTATTTTATATAATTTTATTTAATATGTACTTTATGAGTAAGAAATAAAGACTTAACCAGAGACATTTACCGTATTTTTTCTATAGCGTAGACAAATGAGACTCAATTCCTTGCAGATGCCATGTTCTAACAAAGGCGGATGCGCAAGATTGGACAAAGTGAAGACAATTGACTGGGAACGTGAATGGGTTTCGAATGCCAGGATCATTCGTTCTTATCAGTGGTGAAAGAAAGCGAACTTATATAAATTTCTTGTTAGAATCCACGTTCCCAGTAACAGTTCTATTAATTCTCAAACAATATATTCTTACACAGTAAATTATGTATAACATTTAATAATGTTATTGTCTAATAATAGTATTTACTTTAACTTTCAAATATGCAGGTTTAACGTTTATCTTTAAAATAACTTTAACTTTTTTTAGGAAGTGGTAGAGCCACGCTGTAGACATATTTGTCTACAGCATGAATGGGCTGGCTCGACCGGGGTAGAACCACTGTCTCACAGAAAACCAACGTAAAGTGACAGTTTACTGTCGCGTTTCGTATGGTAAGTGAGATATCTGGAGGCCCAGATTCCCCCTTCCCTTCCCTAATCCCTATTCCTGGTCCTTTAAGGCTGACAGCGCATACATGACACTTTCGGTGTTGTGGATGTTCATGGGCGGTGGAGATCACTTAACATCAGGTGACCCACTGGCTCGTTTGTTGGACTATACTATAAAAAAATTTAAAAAAAACTGCTATCAGAAAATCAGAAATGTATGGTGTAGAGTCGTAGAGATTCGGACCTGCAAAATTCGTCTAGGCATTCTTTGTTCTATGTGATTATGCTTATATTCTAATGGAAACGTTTTTCAATTACTTTAAACTACATACATATATATACATATACACTCACGCCTGTAATCCCCGAAGGGGTAGGCAGAGGTGTAACCAGTTCACCCACTTTTCGCCGAATTTCGGTCCCATAATGTGACAGGGGGCGAGCCTATCGCCATACCGGGCACAGGTTCCAGACTCCGGGATAATACTAAGAATTTCTAGATAGAAAAACCCAATATCACTTTATACTTTAAACTAATTACTTTAAATTATTACTTTAAACACATTAAATAAAATAATTACTTTAAACTTCTCCAAGTAAAATAGTCGTAACAAAGCACGTATTAATAAAAATATAACACGAATCCATTTAACATTTCAAGACACTCCGCTTTCCCATGTTGGTGTCATTTATAAAAATTAAAGTTTCAACTGTCTCTTCAGTTATTCTCTTTGGGATCTGATAATTAAGTAAAGTCATGCTTGAGAGGCGACTGCACGGCATGCCTTAATGGAATAAGTTTATAATCGCGATAAAGGCGCGCGAGACACTCCTAATTTACGTGTATTTAATAAGTTAGAGCATAATTGAACGCACACGTATAGGCTAAATCTATACTATAATAAAGCTGAAGAGGCACTTTGTCTGTACATTTAATATTTTTGCTAAATTTTTATTGTCATCTGGTATATTATCGATATAGGACCCAAATCAATTATTTTCTGAATGTCTGTCTGTCATGGCATCACGTCCAAAGTACTGTATCACGACAAAAGAATCGACAATAAAATCGTAGAGTGTAATCTCGAGGTAACATTTACTCTATTTAGTTCATTTAGTAGTTGATTAATTTAAATCGGTGCATTCAGTCAAAATATATACCTGTTTGAACGAATATCTGAATTATGCAAAGAGTAGTTGTGAGAGATGAAAAATTTTATAAAGTATAAGATATATTAGATAAATTACACGCGGGCGGAGTTGCAGGCAACTACTAGTTGGAGACTAAAATACAAAATAATTCTTTTTTTATATACAAATATAAAAGACATCCAAAATAGTCTCAAACAGTTTATTAGGTCCAATAGGTCTTTTAGTTTTCGATGGCTAACATCATGAAGAATTAAAACTGCATATATAATAAAAGTCCTCTATTATACAATGGTACATTGTCCCACTACTGAGCACAGGCTTCCACTACCAAAAAAGGGTTAGGTTCTAGTCCATCACGTTGGCCTAATGCGGGTTGATAGATTTCATACACCTTCGAGATTCTTATTTAGAATTCCCATGCATGCGGGTTTCTTCACGATGTTTTCCTTCACCATTTAAGTAAGCGATAAATAACAATGAATACACACATAACTTTGTAAAGTACTTACTTTGCAAATTTACGTTATCCCAGCCCATGCCAGTGTATGCCATTTGAGCTGGTTTAGAATTCACGACTTATGTCTTGGCAGTCTGTACCACCGCCAACTAGGCTATCGCTGCTTTGGCGCTACTGCATATATAGAACATAGTATTTATGATGTATATGTAAAATCGTCTAATTATTGACTGCCTCGCTGGCGCAGTTGTAATTGCGCATGCGTTACGACTGCTGTGCTGAGGTCTCGGGTTCGATCTCTGGGTCGGGTAAAGTGATATTGGGTTTTTCTATCTAGAAATGCCTCAGTATTAGCCCGGAGTCTGGAAAATGTTCCCGATATGGCGATAGGCTCGCCACCTATCACATTATGGGACCGAAATTCGGCGAAAAGTGGTTGTACTAGTTACACCTCTGCCGGGGTAGGCAGATTCGGGGATTACAGGCGTGAGTGTATGTGTGTGTCTAATTATTCTAAGAGTAGCATAATTAGGCTGAGAATCTGATGAGGCATGACCCTCAATTCCAGGATGCCACAATATGTGATTGGTTTTTGATTTGAGTAATCACTCTTACTCAGGATTTGGCTCAGGATTTGTGCCCAATATGGCAATGGATTCGACGCTAATGGCAAAATGTTTGTTCAAGGTAATAAATAACGAAGATTTTTTCTTCAATTACATTGAAGTATTGAAGCTGAGGTGATAATGAAAGTGTTGCCAGTAGTAAAAGCTACCAAGTTTAGTGTACTCGATAAAATCGCGCCAGACGTGTTTAATGCTGCAACAACGTAAGCCGGCGTGTCGGTTTGCAATAAAAAATGGTTGGTTTTTCTTTCACTGACACTTTCCGCTGATTTATAAGTCTATGATCCAGTGCGGTCAATTTATAATGCAATTTTCAAATTATTTCCTTAGTAGTCTGAACTGTTATTATTATTATTGTTTGTGTAATTACGATTTCTACCTAATTTGTACAATGTGTTTATTATCACAATTCACAAAATTCCTAATACTTTCAATTAGCATTGATGTTGTGAATATTAGGTATTTGTATTAATTTTATTTCTCATAGCTGTTGCTCGCGGCTCCGCCCGCGTGGAGGTCATGTTTGGGAGAAAACGTATATAATACAAAATACCAATATTCATGCGTTTAACTTAAAAATGACGGATTTTCATACAAACTTTCATTCCTTATTTTACCCCCTTAGGGGCGGAATTTCCAAAAATCCTGAAACATATATATTTTATTATTAACTAAAATGCCAAATACTAATTTTCATGAATTTATCTTCAAAAATGACGGATTTTCATACAAACTTTCATCCCCTATTTTACCCCCTTAGGGGTGGTATTTCCAAAAACCCTTCCTTAGTGGATGCCTACGTGATAAAAGGTACCTACTGCCAAAATTTCAAGTCTCTAACCCCAGCCGTTTAGGCTGTGCGTTGATCGATCAGTCAGTCAGTTTCTTCTTTTATATATACAGATGGAAACGGCCTTTTGTTCTATACATTACTAAAACAATGGCTTACGATAAGTGTTATAGTACTGTAGTGTATATTCTAGTGAATCGTTCGGTATCTGGGAGAACCGATAGGATTAAACTGGTGCATTGTACTTGTGCTACCGCTTTCTGCTCTATTTGCAAGACATCTACTCGTCCTTATGCTATGGTAGTCCAGACAAACATTTGGTAATCCGTACCTAAATCAACTAAGATTTTTTTTTCTTTTTATTGGAATAAATAAGCAATGGACACGGGGAATGATAAAATGTTTACTAATTGAGTTATAAGTGATCGCTTAAGGGTATCGAATAGCTAAAACCAATACATGCTTTGTTAAAATGTTATGTATTTTCCAAAATATTTCAACTCACAACGCAAAGCAAGGGTTTGTTGGGTGTGATAAGAAAAAAAAGCAATTTTTGAAAATGAAAGTGATAAATACCTTTTTTATGTCGTACTGGCCGTTAGAAATTAAGATGTGTTTGAAAGTATTCAATCAGTAGAAATGTCCTAAAAATGCTAATAATTCTTTGATCACTTTACTTAATATCGCTCTGAATCGTGTCTATGGCTCAATCTATAAATAAAAGCTTTGGAAAGTATTTATCTATTTATTTACACTAATGGCTTAGATGTTTGCGATTAGAAAAATCACAAGACAGTCGTTTGTAAAGGGTGTTGAGTGGCATTTTGTCGGAGTAATAATTCTTGAGAGGCAGTATCTTCCCACTAGATAACAGTTAAATAAGCCAAATTGGGTCATCCCTTCACTGGAGGCCTACTTTTATAGCGCTTTCTATCTTCTGGGCTACTTATTTTTATATTCCTGATAAAATCTATTTATTGTTATCGGATATTAGGGATTTTTATGTTTCATACTTAACTTATTGAACTCCGGCGGTGTGGTCAATTGAGTATTCAAATTGTTTCTGATTTGTTCGATAAAATAATAATATTTGGACAGCGGTCCGTCCGTCCGTCAGTCCGTGGCGCTGCGGGCCAGTAGCCGGCTGCGAGATGAGAGGCGGTGGGTTCGATTCCCGCACCGAGACAAATGTTTGTGTGACAGACTAAAATTTGTTTCGGGTGTAGGTGTTGTGGGACCGTCCCTCGTAGTTCTTGATATCCACGATACAGGTTTTACCTAGTGTGTGGTCAGAACTATATGTGTGGCTGTTTAACTATTTATATTAATAAAAAGTCAAAATGGTATTTTACTTTACCTGGGCATGTTTTCTATCCGTCCCATATGAGGGACCACGGTCCCACAATAACTAGAACCAAAACAATTATATTGTGTATTACACAAGCATTTGTCTTTTGTGCAGTCGTACGCGAGCTCTCGTTTCACAATTGGCGTTATTTATATTATATTAATGGTTTTAAACAAGTATTCAGGCATCGTATAAACCCAAATTTATTCACAGCTGGCTAAAGTTGTCTAAAACTCTCTAAATGAGTTACAACTCGGCTCATCCACTTTATTTAATTTATAGTCTATATTTTTTTATAAATAACATAACGTTATTGCTTTTTTAAATACCCCCCGAGTATAAGGATGTAAACACGCTTTGAAGTTCTAAATATAGTCTGTGTTTATAAAGCATGCGTTATAAAAATATTAAAGTATGTTTGTGGGTGAATTAAACTGACGAACCGAGTCGTATTTTTAAAGAAATATTCCCTTGAAAAACTTTTTTAAAAGATAGGGCACGCGGTGGCTATATTTCATATCTATAAAAATATCTCTTTACTGTCTGCTGATCTCAAAAACTTTGAATAATGGAAATTTTTAATACCAAAAAGACACTTGCGAGATAGGCTCTTAAGATAAATTTATTAGATATCTCAAGACTTTATATTACTAAGTAATTAATTACTTTTTAAAGTGGTAACGCCACGCTGCAGTTTGTTTTATCCACACTGTACAGTATGAATGGGTCAGTTATATCGAGTTTATACTTACCACTGTTTCACAGTATAGCAGCTTTGTGTTCGTTTCTGAATGTTAGAGAAATTTCCAGAAGTTCTGGACTTTGTAATTTACTGGACCGAAATCTTTTACCAAGTGACTATCAATACCCCGTTCTGCCTCGGTGGCGCAGTTGTATTGCGCATGCGTTAAGACTGATGTGCAGAGGTTTCGGGTTCGATATCCGGGTCGGGTAAAGTGATATTGGGTTTTTCTATCTAGAAATTCTCAGTATTAGCGCGGAGTCTGTCTGTGCCCGGTAAGGCAAAAGGCTCGTCCCCTATCACATTATGGGATCGAAATTCAGCGAAAAGGGAGTGTACTGGTTACACCTCTGCCTACCCCTTCGGTGATTATAGGTGTGAGTGTATATGAATGTAAGTATGATATTGAATTTTAGTTTGAAGATTTAGTGGGACCATTAACTAACGTGATAGTCATTTAGCATCATAAAAAGTATGTTTATGTGTTGGCTACTAGGAACAGGATATATTTTTACAATTGAGCAGTTTGTTGAATGCTTTATTATTAAACGAAAAATATTTTGCCTGAACAAATGGGAATACAAAACAAAGGGTTTTATCATAGGAAGACGAATAAAAAAATGGTATTGGATATGTTTCCATATCAACTTTTTTATTTTTTTTATTTTTATTTATTGAGGAAAAACAAACGATTGTACATGACAAATTCACAACCTAGTATAGTTACATAGTATAGGCTAATATACAATCCACAATATTTTCCACGGATTACAAATGTTTTGTTGTTGAACCAACTCAATAGTATATTTTTTGAACGGTGAACATCACGCTTTAAAAAAAAACTCTTGCGAAAATCTATTACTAGAGAATCCATAATTAGAGACATGAATATGCCTAAGATATTAAACACGTAGCAATCTTAATTCAACAAGGTGATCAGTTAGCTCATCGTTACCATTCGCAATAAAAATTACGCATTACACAATTAAAAACGCATAACAATTAGAGACATGAATATGTCTAAGGTATTAAGCCATAGCAATCTTAACTCAACAAGGTTGTCAATTAGCTCAACGGTACCATTCGAAATGAAAATTGTTGGTTTTCGTCACTTCCCCCCCTGATACCGTTTTCTCTCTTTTAAACCCGTGTCATTTGCTTCCTATGACGTAATCTTTAGGGACGATAACTAATCTTCTTAATTGATCTTTTCCTTGATGAGTTAAACAAATGAGTGGCGTGGGTCCGTTTCCATTATGAACGCTAACATCTGGAATTTACGGTTTATATTTGGCTGCTATTGTGATTTAGACTTTCAATTCCGTAATACGAATGTCGGGATTATGATCTTTGGATATAAAAGCGACGTTTTATAACAAGGAGTGTTATTGCGTTCAATTCTTGTAATGTTGTAAAGAAACAGACGATAAAGATACATACATATTTTTTTTATTATAGTGCCATTAACGCCAGCCATATTGAAGATGCGTCATTTTTGAAAAGTTACAGAAGCGTGTTTTAAGGTTTTTTAACCGACTTCAAAAAAAGGAGGAGGTTAACTATTCGTCGGAATCTTTTTTTTATGTATGTTCCCCGATTACTCGAAGACGCCTGGACTGATTCGAGAAATTCTTTTTTTGTTTAAAAGGGTACACTTCCGAGGTGTAAGTAAAGTAAGTGTAAGTTAGGATCTGATGATGGGATCTCAGATAAATCATGGGCAACCCTCAAATTTTATAGTGACGCATAATTTGTTTTTTATTGAAGTCGGTGTACTTTTTATGAATTAAACAACTTTTCTCCTTATTGTGTTTCGAAATAAAATCACTATAAAAACCTATTGCGTGGATTTTAGTAGAGTTAATATATTACTTGTGTAAGCAGATATTGCTTCTTATGAATTATTTTAAACCATTTATGAGCATTATTTTATAATATTACTGGGCCCTGATAAACTGGCACTAGACTCAAATGATGCAGAAAAAAATGCAAATTCCGAATGTTTATATAACTCAATATCGCAATAACTAAAACTTTTTTAATTCATAAAAAGTACACTGACTTCAATAAAAAACAAACTATGCGTCACTATAAAATTTGGGAGGGTTGTCCTTGATTTTTCTGAGATCCCATAATCAGATCCTGACTTGGTGCCAATGGGACCACCTGGGAAGTATACCCATTTAAAAAAAGCATTTCTCGAATCGGTCCAGGCGTCTTCGAGTACTTGGGGAACATACATAAAAAAAAAGATTCCAACGAATTGTTAACCTCCTCCTTTTTTTGAAGTCGGTTAAAAATGTCGCTTAAATCAAATTGCACGCCATCCGTCGATACCGAGTAACATTATAGGTCTATTCTAAAACCACATGCCCTCGTACAAGACACGGCTATCACTACCCTCCTTTCAACATAAAAGTATTTTAAACATTATATACAGTTTGCATTACCATCCTTTAGTACTCTACGATTACTCAACCTTATTTAAAGTTCGTCCGAACATTCTCGTACCATAAGACTAAACAATAATAACTTTCTAACTACATAACCGAAAGCTTAAGTCCGGCTATTGTTAAACAAACATATCGACAACTGGCATTGGATTATCGACGAAGACAGTCAAATACAGGCCTGGGAAGCCTTCAGAGGCCCCATAGCTTCAAACTTGGGAAACAATTGGCCAACTGGCAAACTAAACTCTCGCTGCGTTTCCTTGAAGCTTATCTCTTCGAGTTGAAAGGAGTGATTTATTTTGTATGAATTTTAGCCTGTTTAAAGTTTTTTATCTAGACTCTAAATATGGGAATTTTTCTTCTTTAATACTTATTAATGGCCATCTAGTGGGGAAAATTCGACCGTAATAAAAAAATCTGTTTCCAGATTAATAACACTATATATAGCTCGTCAATAGCTACTAAACAAAATCGATTGACATACCTACAGAGGAGAAAACAGTACTGTTTTGTATTTACCTATCTATATATAGATTCTGTGTATCTATAATAATACATAATACAAGCCCTGTATTAAACATTGTCCCACTGCTGGGCACGGGCCTCCTCTACTAATGAGAGGGGTTAGGCCTTAGTCCACCACGCTGGTCTAATGCGGGTTGGCAGACTTCTCATACCTTCGAAAAATTCTCAGGCATGCAGGTTTCCTCACGATGTTTTCCTTCACCGTTAAAGCAAGCGATAACTAACATTTTAATACACACATAACTTTAGAAAAGTCAGAGGTGTATGCCACTTGGGTTTCGAACCTACGACTTTCGTCTTGACAGTCCGTACCGCAACCAACTAGGCTATCGCTGCACTGTGTATCTACTATATAAAGTCTTAATCTTTTCGTTTTTTGCTTCTTAGCTTACACCTTCATGAATTCAAGTTCCCACTTATGTTAGTACAATTATTAACTGCCATGATCACGATTCATTGTTGCCAACCTACAAACTGCTGAAAAACCCTTGGTATTTATAATAATATTCCCTAAATTAATTCCATTTTCGAATGAGTGATTATGGTGTCATAACGTTTTTAACGTTGCATTAATCAGAATCCCCCTCGTGCGTTACTGTGTTATATCGTTTTACTTCGTTTATTTGTGATGAGTGTTTCTGTTCCTTATGGTATGCTCTATGTTTAATAAATAAATGGTTCTGTTTTTTATTAGTGGTAATTATTATGGAATTATGTTTATGTATAGAGTATAGACAATAGTTTATAGAGTATAGACCAGTCACTGAACCCCAGATCGTATATTAATTGCGTGAACTCACTACAAGAAATAGTAATAACACTTAATGTTTGAGATTTGTGCATCATTAAGAAGCAATATTTGTAACCTAATTTATATTGATAATGATATGGCGATAGGCTCGCCCCCTATCACATTATGGGACCGAAATTCGGCGAAAAGTGGGTGTACTGGTTACACCTATGCATACACCTTCGGCGATTAAAGGCGTGAGTGTATATGTATATTGATAATAAGAGGGCCTCTAGGTTTATGATGAATCAATATATGGTTTGATAATTTAATTATTTCCAAGAATTTAATCATTTTTATCTTGGCACAGCAAAGTGACTACACTGCACCTGATGGTAAGCGCAGTGCCGTCCAGTTACAGTATCAAGTAGCGAGAAACAATATAATCCTCGCTACTCAACACAATCATGCTGGCCTGCTGTGTAGCATCTTCATACTACCCCATGGGGCAAGGAGGTGAAAAGCGGTCGAGGGTCTCGTGTCAGAGTGATCAGAATGCCGCAACACGGCCAAACGTCGTACCCCAACTCTAGACAACATTCTTGTATATTTTATTCACTTGTAATGCATGTGTCAACAGCCTTTGAACAATACGGAATGGTATTTTAATCCAACCGCTTGATACATTACCATTAATCTAAACCTTACCATAACAATCCGCGTTCGCGTATTAGCAGAACCAGTTATTGGATACCTCGCAATATAATTATTAAATATTAATTTAATATTGCTTATTTAGCTCAATTTGTCCATATAAGCACATTAAGCACGATCGAACCACAAAGATAAATTAATTTGTGACATGACACCGCGTCGCGCCGCGCCATTGTTTCATCCAAATGTACAGCGGGAAATTAACTTTTAAATTGGCATCTCACTTTTAACAGTGTCACGCTATCGCAGATGTCAAGGGGTGTTCACGAGCGAAATAATGATCAAGTCACGAGTGCGTTGTACAAAAGAATTAATTGCGCTATAATTAAATGTTGGCATGACACTCTTGTTTGTTGAAGAAATTCGTTGTCAAATACGCAGGTTCTGTGAATTGCGTGTACTTTGTCGACAATTATCGGGTTTGCTTTACAGTAGCTCTTTTTGTTTCGACGCCTGTTAAGCATACTTTTTGTTTATACTATATATGTTATCTTAAATATCAATAAAAACAAAATAAGCTATATATTATACGCTGTCCGCCTGCTTCACGTGCTCTTTCTACTAATAAAAGTTATAGGCCTTAGTCCACTACGCTGGCTTACTGCGATCTGGTTGACTTTACATATCTTCGAAATTCCTGTGGAGAATGATGTTTTCATGCACCGCTTCAATATGCATTATTATATAAATTTTATATAAAAAATAAAAAAATATATTCACAGAAAAAACAAATTCCGTAATATATTATAAGTATATTATTATCTAGCAAGCTTGACAGATTGCTAGTTTTGGATCTCGACAATGAATGCCCCAATACCAGAAGTACTATTATCATATTTATAAAGTAGTATGAGATATCAGTTATCAATAAATAATTAGAAGTTTAACTTTACACATTCTTAACTATTATATATAAATAAATTATTTTAACCATTCCAAAAATCTACCCCGCTTCAAAATTATCAGGTTTAAGTACCTACCCAGATCAACTGCTTCTCATCGTTATATGTATTAGAAAGAAAGAGTTTATTTGGCTTTTCAATAAAATCAAAACAAAAAAAAATACATAAAAGAAAATGCACATTACAGTGAAAAACCTAAAAGGATATTTATATTTATCTGCTATTAAATAAAATGAACTTCACATAACAAACAATCCCAGCCTTTCATTTACTTAATAACGGAAACAAAACCGTAATAAAAACCGAAACGCACCATCAAATTAATTATATAAAATGACAGTAAAATTTCGAATGTAATACAATTACATTGTGAAAATGGAATTAATTGCGATACCAGTGGCTTTTCGTACGTCATTGGTTGGTACAAAATGGTTTTCCAGTTTGACAAGTTCACAATAGGCGACGGGGCGGCGCGATAGCCGCAGCGGCCGCGATAACGCGCGCAAACAATGAGCTTTGTGATTACGTACAAACAACTTTCCCACTCCCATTTACATGTAGCAGTTCAGTTTAACTCGCCAGGGAATAGTTTTTGGTGTGCCATCGTGTTGTCTTTTTCAGTCACAATATTTAAAATATCTGAATTATTAAATAATAAATAAATACACCCAACAGTCACATACATAGTCCTGACCCCACACTAGGTAAAATCTGTGTCGGGGATATCGAGAACTACGAGGGACTACGGTCCCACAACACCCAGACCCGAAACAAATATATGTGTGTCACATAAACATTTGTCTCGGTGCGGGAATCGAACTCATGGTCTCTTGTTTCACAGCCGGCTACTCGCCAGTTGCGTCACGGCTGTATTGGAGATATATCTTGTTTAAATCCAATACTTCAGTTTACCACTGATAATTTATCTAATCTAATGGCAATTTGTAAAAATGAGTGATATTTTCGGTGTCATATATTATGCTTTACATAAAATTTCTCCCAACTAATATTAAACTTAATTCTATTTTTAATTTATAATTTGTATTTTTTTTTATTTGTTTTTGCAATTAATGTATTCAATGCATGCTGTGACATCTGAAGGTAATGCATTTACCATGTATGTTATTTGTTCTTTTTAATTTTATTCATTATATTTAATGTAATTACCATTGATTGTCCTATATAAAATAAATAAATAAATAATGTAGAACCTATTTATGGCTAAATATATTTTGAACATTTGAAACACGTGCGAAGGTGATTGATAAAACGTCAAATAAAAAACGAATGTAACGTATAAAAATATGCTTTATTGTATTATCACAGAAGATCGAAATGAATGTTAAAGCATTTTATAAATCGAAAACAATGGTGATTAATACAAATGTAAAATTACATAGCAAGGATCAAACGCGCCACACAACTGATTACACGTAAAACTCCAGACTTGATTCCAACTAGATTTCAAGTTACATATAACTTACAAGCAATAACTTGTAACTTTGGCCTTTGTCTAAGTTTCGATACTTAAGTGACTAGGATACTCTATTATATTACAAATTTTGCTTACTCACGCCGTTGGAAATTAATAGTCCAACGACTGCTACACTGTTACTGCGTGGCATTATTAAAATATGTTAAAATGAAAAATGAGTCGGCGAAGTAATGTGCAATATCTAATAACTTTCTAAGAAGTTGTAGATAAGTAAAAGCAGAAGAACTACAAGTAATTGGATCTTGAACTTTCTTATTTCTTTTACTGATGGTAATATTCTTGAAGTATCTTGTCTAGAGTGGACAATCTGAGTTTTGACTCATCAGCTCAAGTACACAAATCTGCAGCATCAAATTTTCGTTGTTTTGAAGTATTTGCTTCGTATTCGTTTAGGTCGTAATGCAATAACTCATTTAGAATGTTGCAGAAAACACGTCCAGTTAAGCGTGACCCTTGCTGTTTACTACTAAAGCCCCAGTACATCAATGCCAATGTGAGTCAACACCGTATGGGACGAAGACAGGCTTCTCAACGTGTACAGTGTTATAAACAGGTACAGGAACAGTGTGCACCACTGGCAGAGTTTTGAGGATTGGAACCTCTTTGATGATCGGTATCTCTTTGATGATCGGGACTGGTTTGATCACAGGCACCCTTTCGATATGGTGGTGGTGGACTGTATGTACATCATACGGCACGTGGATCCTCAAGCTATAACAAAAGATATTAAGCTATCAAGCTATAACAAAAGATATCAAGCTATAACCAAAGATATTGAGTTATAACAAAAGAAAATTTTAAGTAAATATCGTATAAATGAGATAAATAAATAAATATTTATGGAAAATTGATGAGATAAAGTAATTATCGGTAGGCAGCGGCTTTGCTGTGCCCTGGTATTGCAGAAGTCTATGGGCGGCGGTGACTACTTACCATCAGGTGGCCCGTCTGCTCGTCTGCCTATCGAGGCACTAAAAAAAAAAAAAAAAGTATTAAATGATATAAATAATTAAATATTTTTTATCTCATTTTTATAAGAATTTATAAAATCCATATAATAATTTCAATGTGTAATATTCGCGTAAATATAAATAATATTTTAAACTGGCTTTAAATAAGCGACCCTGATATTTGTTTATACATATATACATATACACTCACGCCTGTAATCCCCGAAGGGGTAGGCAGAAGTGTCAAAATAAAAATGAAATCAAAATCAAATATTTATTGAATCCATGAAATGCTATACGTTATTTAGATTCGGTCAATCTTTTTTACTCTACCACCAGTTCGAAATGAAGTTTAATAGACATATTTCTAGAGTCTAGTCTGTACTTGAATCCGTAATACAAATGTCAATCTAGAAGGCACTTCACTGCGAAGACGCAATAGCTCACTTTAACCTGTTATCTTTTTATTTTTGTTAGTCCCAATTTCTAAGTTTTAACAAATTTCTTATTTTTAAGAAAATTAACCCTATTTAAAATTCGAATAATTAAAATCAAACCATGCATAAATTATTTTCTCAATATGATTTCATTTCCTTACTGTCCAAGATTAAACTATTCCGTGCACAGATAGTTAATGACACTTTAGTTACTTTATTACTACATTTTCGTTCAGACCAATGGAATCTAATACTTACTACAGTACTAGAAGACTGAATTAGTATATTGCAACTAATGTCCAAAAAAAAGTCTAATATCAAGGCGCTTAGATAAAGAGTCAGTCACTAATTACAAGCAGCGATAGCCTAGTTGGTTGCGGTACGGACTGCCAAGACGAAAGTCGTATGTTCGAAACCCAAGTGGCATACACCTCTGACTTTTCTAAAGTTATGTGTGTATTAAATGTTAATCATCGCTTGCTTTAACGGTGAAGGAAAACATCGTGAGGAAACCTGCATACCTGAGAACTCTTATAAGAATTTCGAAGGTATGTGAACTCTACCAACTCGCATTAGGCCAGCGTGGTGGACTAAGGCCTAACCTCTCTCATTAGTAGAAGAGGCACGTGCCCAGCAGTGGGACAATGTTTAATACAGGGCTAGTATTATTTATAGTATTATACAAATTATTTGTGAAACAACCTGCGGTTTATAACACAGTCTGTTTAACGTATTGTTAACGTTATCAACTATTATTTCTCTTGTATGCCCGTCTCTGTTGATTTATACAATGGCCGCACAAAGATACATTAGCCCTGTGTCGACATTACACAAATCATGTTCATACCGCTGTCATTATACCATGTGTTTGCTGTTTTGATCAATGGACGACGCAAAATGGTTGAACAATTATGATTTTATTGTGATATTTCAGTGTCAGTGTTTAATTGCTTTGAAAGATTAATAACCATATCTTCTCTAGATAAGCTCACGACTGCATCTTTGAAAGGTATAATGTTAAACTAGCATTAAACTGTGGTCTAACAGTGGTCGAGCCTGTGGCCCTGTCGATACAAAATCCAGGTAGGTGATTTATCGTTTTTAAATCTCAACGCAAACGATTGCCGTAATCGAATTCAGGATTAGATTCACAATTTATCTACATTATTACTAGTGTAATAAGATCATTGTACTATACCTTGTTAAATTTTAATTTATAAAACATAATTCTCCTTCGGCGGTACTCGGGAAACAGTTTATAATTATCTGTGTTTGATACTCATTGTACATATATATACATCGTTATAACTTGAGTAAAGAAATGATTAAGGTTAAAGACTATTCCAAACAAGTGTACTAATCCATTAAAGAAAGTTATTGCGCCTTTATAAGTACGTGAAAGATTCAATAGTAGAAATGTTTTCATTACTGTCAAGTAATCTTGGTAGTGCGTCTATATTCTCTTGCATACAAAACTCGCGTATCTTTTTAATTTACTTTTTGAAATTCAGCACAATGCATTTATTACTGGCCTCTGCTGTAACCGTATATAATTTTTGGCAATTAATATGTGACCATTTGTAGATCTAATGACTTTTCACATGCACGCTACTGGACCAAAACAGCGATGAGGATTACAAAAATAATTAAAAAGAAAGTTTTTTTTACTTACTGCGTTCTGTGACCGTAGCCGAGAGGGTTCGGGTCTGGTACGGGGATCGCCAAGCACATGTGGCTGGCGAGAACGATGACAAGGGCGAGCTGAAAGCAAAAATATGGCATCATCATCCTGGAATTTATAATTTTGAGGTGGAACCTGTGCTATTTGAGTTTATATACATATGGCGGGATTTCGCTCTTAATATTTAAGACTGACGGAAGGCTTGTTAATAGGGATCTAATCTAGAAATTAAATCTAGAAATTTAACGGTAGGCAGCGGCTCTGCTGTGCTCTGGCATTGCAGAAGTCTATGGGCGGCGGTGACTACTTACCATCAGGTGGCCCGTCTGCTCGTCTGCCTATCCAGGCACTAAAAAAAAAAAAAAAACAAAATCGTTGAAATTTACCAAACCTGAATTTATAACCTACAAGAGGTGCGGCCTGATAATTAATAGTGTTTATTATTACACGTATGATATAATTACGGGGTATATAATTAAGAAAAATTTCGACTCAATGAAGCTAATTATGTATAGAAGAAATTAGGTACTTTCAAAATTGACGTCCTTTGATTTTTTTAATTAGTTTACTATTTTTTTATTAAAAAACAAATATTTAAAAACCCGATAGTCACACACATACATAGTTCTGATCCCAAACTAGGTTACACTTGTATCGTGAGTATCAACAACTAAAAGGGACTATGGTCCTACAAAACCCAGACCCGAATCAAATATTTCAAACAGCAGGCCGGCATGATTGTGTTGAGTAGCGAGGGATAGACTGTCTCTTGCTACTTGATACTCTATCTGGACGGCACTGCGCTTACCATCAGGTGCAGTGTGGTCACTTTGCCGCGCCAGAATAAAAAAAAAAAATCTGTCTGTCACACAAACATTTGTCTCGGTGCGGGAATCGAACACACGGCCTCTCGTTTCACAGCAGGCTGGTCGCCCGCTGCGCCACTAGATAATGTAACTCAACTGATTGATTACAAAGTCGTCTGATGCATTCATACATCGCACTGCAATGCCCAATTAGATTCACGCACGCTACAACGTTTAAAATTCAAATGAGGTGTCAAAATAGGAGTTTTCAACACGTAGTACCTTTCTTTGTACTTAACTTGATTGTCAATGAGGGAAATGCTTGTGTCACCGTTATGTAATGCCTTGAGGGTATATAAATGTAATTAGGGTACGAATTAACACTTACAAGTTCGAAGGGTGAATTTTGAAAAGGCTAATGCACTTTTAACGGTTCAATATAATTTGAAATTAGTAATCAAATGTTTGGAAGCGTTAATATTAGAAATTTAAGACAATTAATATGGTTAATGGAATAATTCACTATTTAATCAAATGATGTACTTTAGTTTAGATAGAACTTTAGTTCTTCTAGACATTAAATATATTAGATGTTATATGCATTCTTAGGTATTTATTTCTTACATAAAACATATGAAATGGAATACTACTATTATTAGTCATTATAATATATTGAAACAAATTCAAGACTTTCTTCTTCTTAAGAATTTTCATAAAGCATTTTTATTGATTTTCACAAATAAGTTTAAAACTTTTTTAATTATAGCAACAAATTAAAGATTAAAATTCCGCTGTACACGTCAGAAAAACTATATTTTTATTTAATTAATAAAAACTATGTAATTATTATTTTATGAAAAAAGGGGGCAAACGGGCAGTAGGCTCACCTGATGGAAAGTGGTCACCGCCGCATCATTATTATTATCATCATTAATCAGAATTTTATAAATTATTTCTTTACATAAAAGTCAATACTCACAGCTTTGTGATACATGTTGGCGTGTGATTGGTGCGTTGTGCTACTGTGCAGGATGCGCCTGCGCAGCCAGTAAATATGTGCGCGGTTGTGCAAGCTTACCACCGTCATGGTTCCTTGTCGGTACATGTGCACCGAGCCACTGTATAGCTTCGCGTGGTGACACAGGGTGCAATTTGTATCGATCGATCGATAGATGATTTGTGTTACGTGAGTACGTGATTTCACATAAAATAGTTATAAATGTATCTAGTCTCATGTCTTTATGGTGGAGGTAATTATAAGGGTTTTCTTTGATTGGTACGATTTGATGCTCCAGGTGTATTACTGGTACATTTTTTTTTATTCTGGCGTGGCAAAGTGACCACACTGCACCTGATGGTAAGCGCAGTGCTCTCCAGATAGAGTATCAAGTAGCGAAAGAGATCATCGTATAAACTTGTTAAATACTAAAATATAATAAATAATACTAATGTTTTAATTTAACCACCTTTATCTTGATTAATAAATTAAGATATTTTCTAAATTATGACGTGCATATATGTATATGGCAGTTCATAAAAGTCAAACAATAATGTTTGTTTTTATTTTTTTGTAAAAAAATTGTTACCGTACACAAATGTTATAACACTTGGAAAATCATGAATTTTCCTTAATATATTTTTACACACCCAAAGTCGTCTTAATTACGAAAACATTTCACAGCTGATCGTGAATCAAATTAATTAATATTGGCAATTATTATGAAATTCCCAGTTGTACTCCAGCATTAACGCTCCACTGGTTAATGTAGTTATAGTAATATCCATTTAGGGCATTACCACACGCGTAATGATTCTTGCTGTGGTCAATTAAGGGTCGTACATATCGTTTAATGTGCGCATTTTAGCAATATTTTTCATAACAAACGTTGGCAAACGGGTGATCCATTTGATAGTGATGTGCATCGTTCATGATTGCCAATAATGCCAATTAAAATAACAGGAAAATAATGAGGATTGGCAAGGGAAGGTAATTTGGACTAAAGGAACACTCAATTTACCAAACACAGTAAGCAGTTATTTCACGTTAATTTCCAACAAACACTGTTAATACTAAGAAGATGTATGAATGTGGAAGAAGCTAAATATGTGTCAGGATCGTAGGCACTTGTGGCACTCAATAGTCTCTGCCTACCCCCATGAGATACGAACGTGAGTGTATATGTATATGTGTGTAGTACCCCGTTGACATATTCACGTTGTAAACACGAAACATGACTCTATTACATAAAATATTGTTTGATAAAAAGCAAAATCTCTCACATTAACTAATGGTCTTGTAGAATCATTTATTTAAATAATAAATAACACCCAACAGTCACACACATAGCTCCGACCCCACACTAAGATACGAGTCTTGTGTTGTGGGTATCAGGGACTACGAGAGACTTTCGGTCTCACAAATCCAGACCCCGGACACAAATATCTGTCTGTCACACAAACATTTGCCCCGGTGAGGGAATCGAACCCACGGCCTCTCGTTTCACAGCCGGCTACTCGCCAACTGCGCCACGGAGGCTGTCATTTATTTTTATCCTAGGACTGCAAAGTGACCACACTGCACCTGATGGGAGGGAATCTAAATATACGGATTCCCTGCACTTATTGTAGTTAAAAAATATAATACTGAAATAAATCCAGAACCGATCTTTCTACTAGGAAAAGTTTTACCTATAGATAAAACATTATTGTATTTTTTCACATATTATTTTGTTATACCCATAGTTCGTTTGCGGTTGTTAGTTTTTTATTACGATCCGGTTTTAGCAACATTGAAATAGCGTGGCAAGTTTGTAAAAAAATATGTAATAGAAAGCAGTATTGTAAAAAATACGGCAATGTAGTCTTTATAAAAAAAATTGTACTATATGTTACTATTTCTAGCATCGCTTATTGCTTTGTCTTTTAAATACAATAGTTATTAATATGAGACAATTTGATAGCCTTCGTGGCGCAACGGGCGAGTAGGCTGTGAAACGAGGGCCGTAGGTTCGAGTCCCGCACCGAGACAAATGTTTGTGTGATAGACAGATATTTGTTTCGGGCCTGGGTGTTGTGGGACAGTAGTCCCTCGTAGTTCTTGATACTCACAATAGAGGTTTCACCTAGTGTGGGGTCAGGACTATATGTGTGGCTATTGGATTAATTTATTTATTTATTTCATACTAGATGTTGACCGCGGCTCCGCCCGCGTGGAGGTTATTTTTGGAAGTAAAGGTATACAATCCATGTAGGCATCTTAAGCTAGTACACCTTTCCATATTTTGCTACCCCATAGGAAGCGTGCATGTTTTCGGAATAAAAAGTGGCCTATGTAATTTTCTGATCCCTAAACTGCCACTAAGCAAAAACATGTCGATCCCTTCCTCTGTGAAAAACTAAACTATCCCACAGGAACTATACATTTTTCCGGCATAAATTTCTGTGTGCCAAATTTCAACCTGATCCATCCAGCCGTTGTAGCGTGATTGAGTAACAAGCATCCATCCATCCAAACATTCGCATTTATAATATTAGTAGGACAATAGTAATAATACCAGCCCTGTATTAAACATTGTTCCACAGGTAAGGCCTTAGTGCTAAAATTTAATTAAACATTATTATAAAAAAAATTACCGATAAATTAAACAGACTCAGCGAAAACCAGAATATATTATTTTGAATATACCTATAAAGAATGCAGATACTTTCAGGTATATTCTCCCCAAAATGGCCATTCGCAAAATTCCCAGCGACTGTCAGTTATTGGCCGAGCAAATAAGAAAAACAATATAAAATCAAAATGCACTGGACGCGGCTCAGCATAGCGAATGAGTGCAATCAGGTGTATTTCCCTCGACACCGGCCTGCAGGCTGTGTGTTTCTGTTTTTATTGAATATTCCTTTAAATTATTTTTGTGTACGCGTGGACTTGATTTTGCATTGGTACATATGATATACTAGATGTTGTCCGCAGCTCCGCCCGCGTGAAGGTTATTTTCGGACTAATAGGTATACAATCCGTATCCATCCATGCCTCTATAGGCATCTTAAGCTATTACACTTTTCTATATTTTACTATTCCATAGGACGCGTACATTTTTCCGGGATAAAAATAGCCTATGTGCTATTCCAGACTATAATCTATCTCTGTGCCAAATTTCGACGAGATCCGTCCAGCCGTTGTAGCGTGATTGAGTAACAAACATCCATCCATCCAAACATTCGCATTTATAATATTAGTAGGATTCATACTATCCATTATATTATGATAAATAATAATTAATACACAGGTTCACGCCTGTATCTTTGAAGAAGTAAATATAGGTGCAACAAGTACACCACGTATCTCGAGATTACTTGAAATATCTTATTCCCACCCGGAGTAACTCATATATTAAATGGTATGATTTTTCTTAAATTTGAACATAGAAAAAAATAGAATTTCCTGTAGACATCTGACAGTGTACATGGTTTATAAATTTATACCTAAATTCTTAGTTTAGTTCCTGCATAAGTTTTCGTGATTTCTTGCTTACCCCAAAAAGGTATTTGTAAAAAACAGAAATATAATTATTTGAAAACAGCACACAGGGTTCTTAATACCGCTATTTTTTTTTTTTTTTTTATTTCTCTGTTTTAAGGAAGTTTTGTCACATATGACAATGTCACTTCCGTTAAGATTAAGGCTAGTTATAAACACTCCGTAACTAGGTACTTCCAAAACAAAATAGATATAATTTAGACAGCATCTTGGCGTCTTCTGATAAAGGAGAAGCCAAAATGCTGTTAACAATTCCAATATTAAGAGTAAGTAGCATATCGATGCGTTTGGACTGGTTCCGAACACATTCCACTAAAATGTGTTGAACATCTTCAACAACGCCGCAAATCTCACAGTTAGGTGTATCAGAAAAGCCCATTAAATGCCTAAATTTATTAGACGGTATGTGTCCAGAGCGAAGTCTCAATAATGTAACAACATCTTTACGGCTCAAATGCTTCTCTTCGAACCATGGGTAATGTGGAGGTTGGCATTGAATTGTTTTGTACCATATGCCTTTAAATCGAGAACGTTCATCAAAATATTCCTTCCATTTTTGTTTATATTTAGTTCTATGCACCGCCAAAATGTCATTATATAAAGAACAACAGGAAAGTAGAATTCCTTCACTCGTAGATTGACGCGCAGCCTTGTCCGCCTCCTCATTACCCATGATACCAACATGAGAAGGGACCCATTGAAGCACGAATTGTTTGTTAGATGCTTGCAACTTCCAGATGGAGTCCAGAATTTTGTAGGCTATCGGGTATCCTCGAAAGCTCGAGGTTATCCGAGCCAGATGTTGAAGAGCACTTTTAGAATCAGATACTATAACAAAATTATTATATTGTATGCTTTCAATGTATGACAAGGCTTCACTGATCGCTATGAGCTCACAGTGCATTATCGAGGTGTTGTCTTCAATCTTAAATTTTGTGCAGGTATTTAATTCAGAATCAAAAAACGCTGCCCCATTTTCATTTGCTTCTTTGGACCCATCCGTAAAAATTTGATAAAATGAGCCATATTTAGAATCAAGCATCGTGTTACACAATTTCCTTAAATCAATTTTATTAAAATGACTTTTCCCTGAATTTATTCCTTCTATGTTGTAATTAATATGTTCAGATGCATTAAACTTTGTAACCCAGATTCCTAAACTAAACATATCCAAAGGACTGCTAGTGAAAATTTTGTCATCCTTATATTCGCGATGAACTTCTAATATTAAGGGGAGTCGTTTATTTGACCAGTAACTACTGTTGCACATTTCAAATAGCTCCTTTATAGTGGTAATAGAAAGATTATTTCTGAGGGATCTCGCTTTTAAATAAAATTTTCCAGCTAAGAAGTATCTGCGTAGCTCTAACGGTGGAAGGCTCATTTCAGATTCCATTACATGCGTTGGAGTTGATCTAATAAAACCGCCAATGATTCTTATGGCATGATTCTGGACTCTATCAAGCTTTTGCAAGTGAGACATAGCACTATTCCCATACAGGAAAGAACAATAATCAAATCGACCACGGATAATCGAAATATATAACCGTCTCAGGTGCATTTGGTGGATACCCCACTTTGCTCCAGCCAAAACTTTAAGTATATTTACATATTTAACAGTATTGTCTCGTATATACTCAATATGTTTTTTCCATTTAAGAGACTGGTCTAGCCAGATGCCTAAGTATTTTACAAATTTCGATTGCTGAATTTGATGATTACTTAATTCCAGCTTAATATTATGAGATTTTCTACCTCTGCTAAAGATGCATGCTTTAGTTTTTGTAATTGAAATAGTCAAACCTAGTTCCTGGATTAACCCTTCAAAGCAATTAATTGCAACTTTGATGTCATTTGCAGCGTCGTTAATATTATTTTTGCAACTATATAATATAAAATCATCGGCATATTGCGAGATGTATACATTGACTATATTTTTAGAAATTTTAACAGGGGCTAAATTAAACAATATTGGAGATAGGGGATCGCCCTGGGCGATTCCTATTCCTGTAGTACGACTTAAATAGTTATTTTCGTAAGTATTAATAGAAAGATATCTCTCATGCAGAAATTCCCAACTTTATGCAAATATTTATATATTTGCATAAAGTTGCACCCACACTAAGACTGTCAAGAATTTCGAGCAAACTAATTATATTAATATTATTGTAGGCACTATCTATATCCACAAAACATCCAACAGTGGAATATCCTCTAGTAAAGCCAATCTGAATTTGTGTAACTAATCTTATTAAATTATCCATACATGATTGTGATCTCCTAAACCCAGTCGTCTGTTCGGAAAGAACCTTATGACTTTCCACAAACCATTCCAGTCTGTGGGTTAATATTTTGTGAAATAACTTACAAATGCAAGATATTAAGGAGATAGGTCTTATTCCTGGAGTGCAATTGTTATCCTGACCCAATTTCGGTACTGGAATTATCCTTATAACTCTCCATTGTCTCGGAACAAAACCTGCTGCCAGAAATCTATTAAATAAAGATACTAGTAATAATTTCCCTCTCCTTGGTAAGTGGTTTATCATAGAATAGGACACACCATCTGCACCCGGAGCAGTGTCTGATTTTTTTTCAGAATTTATCAATTCTTGTATCGAGATTGGGTCACACAATTGGGAATTAATAGAGGAAAATATTGGTGTGGGGGGTGAGACATAGTCCGGAGCTATACTGCATAAAAGTGCTTTTGCTTGTTCAGGATCTGTGTTTTTTTTAGAAGATCTATATCCCTTGAGCCACCTCATTTTATTCCACATTTCGGCAGATGAGGTAGCACTGTCGATGCTGTCACAAAAGGATTGCCACGATTTTGCTTTCGCGATTCTTATAAATCTTTGAGCAGAACTTGTTTTATTCTGTAAGTTCTCAAGGTTATCAGGATTAGGGTTTCTTCTGAATTTCGACAAAGCTAGTCGCCTCTCTGCTATTATTTTTGATAATTGTTGATCCCAGTAGGGCTTGGGTGTAAATTTTGCTTGACGTAGAGGATTATCTGATGATCTGTAAAGTGGAATAGTGCTATAGGCTGTTTCATTAATAATGTTCACAAATGTATCATATGCTAATTGATGGCTTGCTGGTAATACCGTAAATGAAAGTTCTGCTTCCACTTTTTCTTTGTAGCACAACCAATCGGCCTTTTTAAAATTTCTTTTGATCGTAACCGGAGCTCTAGATATAGATTCTGCCTTCATTTTGATTATCATATGATCACTGCCAAGGTTTTCATTTAAAACTTGCCAAGTAAATTTCAAGGCGGAATCGATTGATATCAAGGATAAATCAGGGGAGGTTTGTTGTAGTAAGTTGTTAACATACTTAATTCTTGTGTGTGAGCTATCATTTAGAAGGTAAAAATTATGATGCAATATTGAATCCATTATTTGAGCACCTCTTGGATCTGATTTTGTCGACCAGTTTGGGTGGTGTCCATTAAAGTCCCCTGTAATTAATGTTTTTTGATCAACTATAGAGAACAGTCTATCCCAATTTTCTTTTCTGGTTTGTATAGCTGGTGGGCTATACACGGCGATAACGTTTTGAAGGCTTTCACAATTAAGTAGCTTTAAGTGAACTAATTGGATATGAGGATTCAAAATATCTATGTTACATTGAATAGATTTTATTGACCAATGGGTTAGGATAGCCACCCCACCGTATCCATCAAGCCGATCGTTTCTATAGATGTTGTAACCACTTATTTTAAAAGAATCATTTCTATCTAACCACGTCTCGCTTACAATAGCAATATGTATTTTTTCCTGAGTTAAAAGTAATTCGAATTCATTGCGTTTTGGTTTTAGACTATGAGCATTCCATTGCACTATATTGATTAATTGATTATTAGAGTTTGAATCCATTTTTGAATCTTACTAGGAAACGTAGACACACACAACATAATTATTGATAAAAACTCGCTGACCAAGATATCTGCACACCCCTTAATCTTTTCTTCCCATGTTTTATCCTTTTCAATAATTTTCTCTTTTAGTTTAATTATTAACCTCTTCCAAAAATTTTGACCATCACTATCCTTTTCTTGTCCTAGATTTGTCGTATTTTCACAATCTTTTTCACTGTCTCCATCCTCTTCCCACCAAGATATAACCATGTCATTATCATTCTCCTGACTTTTCCTACTATTAGATTGAGTTTTACTTTTCTTCCCTGATTTCTTGGTAACATTCGCATATGTGGTGTTACAGTTGCTATTACTATGAGATATTCCTTCAAGAGAATTTTGAACTACAGGCTCTTCACATCTTTCATGTTCTTGATGTATTTCTGTTTGGTTTTCTTGTTGGTTAAAAGGTGAAGGCGGGACATAGAGAAGCAACCCTTTTTTGTATGAACAATTATATTCAGCCATGAGGTCTCTTATCTTTCTTTCTTTTAGATATACAGGACAAATCCTAGCCAAGGTCATATGCCTACCTCCACAATTATTACATTTAAAATCAGATGTATCACAGTTCTGATGACCACGGCTACATTTTGGGCACACAATTTTCGTTGAGGGGCAGATTTTTTGATTGTGACCAAATCTCCAACAGCGTGAACACTGTGTTACGGGGTAGACATATGGGCTTACACTTATTCTGGTGTCATATATATACACATAGGAAGGCAATGATGAAGATTTAAAACATATTCTGACCGTTTCACTGATCTTCCACTCGCCATCTTCGCTACATTTCCTTTTTAACCGCTTTACCCCTATGATAACAGTGTTGCTATTTAAACCTTCCATTATTTCTTCCTCTGACAACTCTGTTTCAATATTTTTAATAACACCAAATGCATGGTCCATTTCATAAGTTTTATAACATTTAAATCCTTTCTTTTTGAATACTTCACAATTAAGTAATTTCTCGACACTTTCTTCGTCACTGAACTGAATAAGAACTTTATAAGCATTTATGTACTTCACTCGTATAATATTTTATATATTTTGAGATTTTAACAATTTGGCCAGTCCGAACTGTTTTGGTAATTCTTCCTGTGATGTTATACATATTTCGATTTTATCTTCGGAAACTCTGGTTCCAGTCTCCTGAGATCGCGCAAATCGCTTCCCTCGTCTCTCCACAGTAGTCCAAATTTCATTTTCGTCTAATACTCTGCCCCTCTTATTAGGTGTCCTTCTAATATTTTCGTCGTCCATCTCGTCCATCTCGTCCTCTACTCCTGTACTATATTGAAATGGTGTACCACATCTCCTTGTCACCTCACTATTTTCCATAGAATTCACATTTGTTCCGTTCGCCTCATTTTGTATTAATGATTCTTCGCTAATCATAACACGGATTAGTAGACAACATCGTACAATAGCCAAGTATAGGTACAAACTACTCGATCGAACAAGCGGTGGCTTAGAACCGGTTTGCGAATAGCACAATACACACGTCTACCGATACGGAGCGTCCGCGCGCGATTGAAATACCGCTATCTATAAAAACATATATAATTATATAAATGTTAAAAGCCACAAGAGGACCGTAAGTCCTCCGCTTTGAGTCAGTGATGCTCAGAGAGGCTTACCGTCGTAATCCCCTCACAGGTCAGTCATGTCACGTCACCTGTGCTCCTGTGCGCTTTTTTATTCAATGCCGTATGCTGCCCTGGCGCGGTTAAAGGAAAACAAGTTAAACCACGTTAGACATTTTTTTGCGAACGAAACTGCTACAAGTTTTCATATTTCTGGGAATGGATACTTATACACAGGTGCCGAATATGGAATACAATAAATAAGAATTCAATTATTTAAACCTAATGTTTGATTAAGCAGTGATAGCCTAGTTGGTTGCGGTACGGATTGCCAAGACGAAAGTCGTAGGTTCGAAACCCAAGTGGCATACACCTCTGACTTTTGTAAAGTTATGTGTGTATTAAAATGTTAATTATCGCTTGCTTTAACGGTGAAGGAAAACATCGTGAGGAAACCTGCATATCTAAGAATTTTTCGAAGGTATGAGAAGTCTGCCAACCCGCATTAGGCCAGAGTGGTGGACTAAGGCCTAACCCCTCTCATTAGTAGAGGAGGCCCGTGCCCAGCAGTGAGACAATGTTTAATACAGGGCTAGTATTATTATTATTTTATTATAATGTTTGATGTCATTCCTACGGAATTCGGTTGGAATATATTGTTGTAAAACTGACATTATTTTGTATTGCATCCCAAAATTATAATTCCATTTTCAATCTGCAGCTTCTGATAAATAATGAATTTTAATATTTTCCAAACCACGTAATGCTTCGCAAAATAGCCGGGTGAAGTAAGTCAATATTAATTAGCAACGCGTCATTTTCGGTCGCGCTACACAAATCATTTGGACGCTGCGCCAGTGTATCGGGCCACATTCATCTCTTGCGTTTTTGACAGCTTGCTGCGCCTTTCACATGCTGTGAGCCCTATAAACTATGCATGGGTTGAATATTAAATTGGATTGAATATGAGTATGCGTATATATGCGCGTAATCTGTGGAAACTGTTATAGAACGTGTATAATTGTTTTTTCTTTTTTATTTTGTATGCACAATTGCTTCTGTTGATTCCCATATAAAAATAAATCTAATTAAAATAGCTGTAGTATTGGTCGAACAGTAAGGTACTGCTAAAGACAATTTTCTTTTCAAAAGTCTTAGAGAATACCGATGTAAAGTAAGGGGGTTATCTTCGTTTTCATGATTAAAGATTTGCAAAGAGCTAATCAGTATGTTAGGATTTTATGTGTTTGCTGTAGGTCATCTTCCATCAGATTCGCCAAAAAAATTATATTTGTCATATTTTAGGTACAATTTTGTTGGGTGGTGAGAAATAGTGCCGCTTTAAATTTCATGACGTGGTATTAACGAGGTTTACCTACTATCCATAGACCGAAAATAGCGACTACCCTAAAAATATAATAAAAGTAACTTCATGTTCCATAAATGAGCAGATAAATAGCCGTGATTTATATGGCGATAACTAGTTTCGCATTATAACTTGTTCTTATTTAATAAGGAAAGTAAAACTTGTTACGAATAAAATATGTTAGAAAACATTTTATGAGACCGCAACTGTATCGTAACCGCTTCGTAATTTTCTTGTCTATCCTGTCTCATTAAAGGAGAAATGTTTTCTCAACACAATTTGTGTGTGGACTTGTTTATAAAATGTATTAGAAATGCCATTGCTGATTAAAAATTAATTCATTGTATTTGCTGGTTGGTTTGAATCGATTTTCATAAAGCTGGTCATAAGACCAAAGCCTGTGGTGTAAAAATAAACACAACCGCTCATATTGTGGCCACTAAGGACCCAAAATCTTTTCAACTTCTATGGTTTCTTCTCAGCCTCACTAGCTTAGTGGGCAAGTAGCTAGCATTGAAACAAGAGGCAGCAGTTTTAATCCTCACACCAACACAAATGTTTGTGTGAACCCCAAATATTCGTTTCGGGCCTGGGTGTTGTGAGACCGAAATTCTCTTCTGGTTGCTGATATCCACGACATAACATTTGAATATTATTTTAGAATCAGGACTATGTGTGTGACTGTTGGGTGTATTCATTTTATTTATTTATTCTCTAGCATGACATTTCAGAGTAAAAGTGATGTGTTTTTTTGATGGAAAGTGATTTGCCCATGAACATCAATCATCATCGTGTTATGGAATAAAGAAAGAAGATTGATCTGTTTACGATGCGATATGGTAAAACCAAACTATAGTCCACTTGGTCTACACTATGAATGGGCCGGGCCGTATTGAGCAGGTTGGAACCACTATCTTACAGAAACCTGACGTTTCTGTCGCTGGTAGCTGCATATCAAACGGCGAGTAATATTTCCGAAAGACCAAAGTCGTGTTTTCCAATCCTAATTCTTTTCCTTTAAGGTCAATGATATTTTCGATGTTGTAGGTATTCATGAGCGGCATAGTTCACATACCATCATGCCCTCGCTTGCTCGTTAGCCAGTCTCTGAAAAAGATATAGTACTCATTGAAAATCAAGTTGCAAAAGAATCTGCTGATCATCAGTTAAAGTATCCCTAACAAAGTTTAATACTGATATTGCTTTGTCGTTTATAACAGATTAATAAGCGTGGAGTATAACCTTGCTAAACGCTCTGTGGTTTGTGGTGACAGCTCAGTTCACGCAAGGAGAGACTGTGGTCCACATTCGATTTATAGCTACTATCATAAATCGTTCCTTTATGTAGTGGCTTAAGCGTTATGAGCATGGAAGTTCTGGATTATTTCAATTGTAAATTTAATATCCCGATTTGGATAAGATCATAGGCTAGCTCCTAGCAGTAGGTACACGACTCTGAAACACGATAGGCACAGTATCTTCCAAACTATCTAGATATCAGAAATTAATTGCTCTAGTTAGTGGTATAATGGAGGTTCCATTTAAGATGGAGAAGACTTTTTGAATATGAAGAATTTATTTAATAAATTATATTAATTGTCAAGCGTTGTTACGAAAGTCTCATGTTCAATGACTTAAATAATTGAGTTAATTAAGAAAGCTCAGTAAGCAATTTTTTAATTGGTCGTAAATTCTCTTTCAAATAATTTTAACATGAAAACGTCTCGGGTAGACTATGTATAATAGATTCGCTAGATATGCTTAAATCTGCATTTGCAATTTCGTACTTAAGATCTTACCTTAATTATTTAGAAAATTCAAATTGACTGCCTCGGTGGTGCAGCTGTAATTGCGAATGCGTTACGACTGCTGTGCTGATGTTTCGGGTTCGATTCCCGGGTCTTGTAAATTGATATTGGGTTTTTCTATTTAGAAATACCCAGTATCACAGCCCCAGAGTCTGGAATTGTATTCATTGTCTGGTATAGCGATAGGCTCGCCCCCTATCACATTATCAAAAGTGGGTGTACTGGTAACACCTCTGCCTACACCTTCGGAGATTGCAGGTATGAGTGTATATGTTTGTGTGTTAAATTCAAATTTATTTGTAGTTATTGTTATTTAGATATTTATTTTCAACGCCAACTTGCTATTCACATTGTCTCTCAAAATGTGTATCATGACAAGAGATTTATTGCAACTACTTTTTACTATTTTTCAATGAAATTCAGCAAATGATATTGCAACTAACAAAGTGAAGAAAATTTAATTTGTATACAAACTAAGCAGTAATTAAGTTAATTACACAATCAAAAGCGGCGAACACGAAGTTCTTATTCCGACAGCAGTCATTTAAAGTTGTGGGAATACGTCAGACGTCGAAAATAGCCATGGATTTTATTACAAATTGGGGTATAAAATATAGTAAATAACTTGTAATTTCGTTTATTAATTCAAAAAGTATATAAGTAAATAACACCTAACAGTCTACACACATAGTCCTGACCCCGCACTAAGATACGAGTCTTGTGTCGTGGGAAAACTACGAGAGACTACGGTCCCACAACACCCAGACCCGAAACAAATGTCTGTCTGCCACACAAACATTTGCCTCGGTGCGGGAATCAAACCCACAGCCTCTCGTTTCACAGCCAGCTACTCGCCCACTGTGCCACGGATGCTGTCAATTTGCCTTATTATGACTATTTATAGGCAAGGGAAGCTTACCGATACACTTAGCTTTTTTTAGATAAACGATGTCTATAGAACAAATTTTTTATCACAAGGTATTAAAGGTGTTATACATTGCATTGTTGAGGCCCAGCACAACCATTACATTTAACGACGTAAATAAATGTTATTTCTCATATTAAATCTTGAAACGGCTCCAAGTCACGATCTAGAACTATTTTGGCTCAAAGCAGAACGCGAAAGATAATAAAGAAAGCAGAGTGCAGAGTCCTTGGTAATTTTTTATAAAAAGGTTTTTTAATTCATAAAAAGTACATCCACTTCAATAAAAAACAAATTATGCGTCGCTATAAAATTTCAGGGTTGCCCTCGATTTTTCTGAGATCCCATCATCAGATCCTGACTTGGTGCCAATGGGACAACCTGGGAAGTATACCCTTTTAAACAAAAAAAGAATTTCCCGAATCGGTCCAGGCGTCTTCGAATAATCGGGGAATATACATAAAAAAAGATTCCGACGCATTGAGAACCTCCTCCTTTTTTGAAGTCGACTAAAAATAAAGATATACATCGACATAACACGACAAAATGCGAGAGATACCACTTCACGAAGTTGGCTGTGCTGCGGCGCGGCGTGTCATAAAGGATTCGGTTACCACTCGTGCCGTGAATGGCTCTTAAAGTATTGAGTATCGTCCGGTAAATGGAATATTCTCGATAAGTCCGTATCGAGTTCTCCGGTATTCTTTCACTTTCATCACCTTGTTTGTTAGCGGTGATGTAATTCGAGTGAAATGTGACTATTTCTATATTAGGCAGCGTGTTTCTACTATACGATAGTGGATTAACCATCTGTTATGGAGTGTTAGTGCATTCTGAACGTTAAATCATTGATATTAAGTTGAAGATTGTTTTGTCCTATTACAATTTACATGTTCAGTACTACAAAATATGATATATCTAGCTGAGCAGATTAATTTTATCTTTCTCTTGATGATTTACAATGTGCTTTAGGAACTTTTATGTGTTATGGGAATAAAAGCTACCTAATTATAGATTATTATTATTACCAACCATGATCGACCCACTGCAGGGTCTCCCTACCCTCTTTCCACTATAGACTTTGAGCTGCAGCATGCCAATTATAATTAGAATATTAATTATAGATACAATGGATTAAGTATTTAAGGATTTTACACAATCTAGCGTTATTAGCGTTGGGTTAAAGATTCTGTCGATTAAGAATTTTTAAATGACTCAATTTAATTTTTTATGCATACGAGATGTTTACCTAAGAAAATATGTCCAAATTAAAAAGTCATAGAATTATAGCCCTTTAGAATTTATCTGATAATTTTAAAACATTCATGGAGACTACCGACATAAGTGAAGCCTTACATTTTAAAATTAATGTGTTATTTTTTTAAACAGCTTCCATGAAGTAGTAACTTCTTTCTTTAGATTTCTTGTCAACTATTATAGAACTTCATAGGCCTAAGGAAGTGTTCACCTATTGTTTCCACTTCAATAACTTTGTCAGTCAATAGTCGAATTGACATAGATTACTTGACATTGACATCCATTTTTAAAAGTAAGTCCGAAGCCGTTTTTATATGCGGTTGAAACGTAATATTTAAATGAAATGTACCGATAAGTTTCGCATAGATACGTGAGCGCCAAGGGGATACGCGTTTGAATTATCCTTACACGTAAACAGTTGTAGGTTTGTTACATAACCGTGATGTAATGACCGTTCGCCTGTTCTGCGCACATGTGGCCAATGTCCTAGATTGACGTATTATGTATTCGATGTATCTGCGGAATCACGATCAACATTGCAATCACACGTTTGTAAAAAGTAGTGTAAGTATCGACCCATAAACGAATTACGAACTTCACGAATCTGTGACATCTGAACGGTTTGTCGCCGTTTCCTTGAGATCGAATATTTATCCGTACTGGCTTATTTTCTCAGTCAGGATATCGATATTTTGGTTGACTCAACGTTTTTTGTGAAGTATTGACTATATTTTTGCAAAAAAATATTGCGGTGCTGATGCCATTTTCCGTTCACTAACGTATGTGATTTTACGTAAAAAAATGAGGGCGCTAATATTATTATTTATTTATTATTAAACAAATAAAGTTATAAATCGCTGTAATAAGGTGATACACTATGAAATGATTACTTTAGGTACACCTGTGTCGGAACAATATTCTTAATCTATGTTACAGACATCACGGTTCCTCCATGACATTAAAATAAATAAAGCAATCCGGTTCGAGCAAAAAAAATTTAAACAGTCTTACTTTAAAAAAAATATATCAAAATCAAATATTTATTCAATCCACTATTCAGTCAATCTTTTTTTAATCTACCGCCAGTTCGGAATGTAGTTTCGCTAGAGAAGGACGGGCAAGAAACTCTAGCGTTGCTCTTTTCGAACACCGGTTAACAATATTTGGTCATACAATTAATATGCAGTTTAAGTTTAATTAAATTAAAGTAGAGTAGCTCAATGTATGTTAATTAAGTTGTCTTATAATTTTTTAATCATCACCGTCACATATCGCATTGCTTTAATTTGCGCTGACATTGGTATTGACTGCCGGAAGTTCTCTCACGTACAGCATAGTTTAGTAAACTCGGGCCTTACTCTATTAGACTTACTGACTTACTCTTTACTACATTCATAATTTTATTGTAGTCACGGAAATTACGGACTTAGAACGGACCGATATCCTTCCACTAAAAATAGTTCATAGAATACGACCTTATTTAGCGATCATACGCCGTCAGTCAACCGAGTCCCGGAATACAAAGGGATAATAATTCTTTTATAATATTGATTGAGTGATTGACATCACGCATTCGACGCGATTAAAGCACGTCGCGAATAGACGCCGACGGAATAAACAAATTGTGATAGAAATGTGTCTATTTACTTTCTTTTGCCAAATGGCCTCGTCATTGTGGTAAATAGGCTGAGAATTCCAGGTCGGGCAATCACAATTAGTGTTTGAGTTTTAGATTCTAAAAACACACACATGATTTGAAAACCAATATCACTTCACCCGATCTGGGGATCGAACCCGAGACCTCAGCACGGCAGTCGTAACGCATGTGCAATTACAACTGCGTCACCGAGGCAGTCTCTGTGGGTTTTTCTATTTAGAATTACTCAGTAGCAGCCCTATCACATTATGGGACCGTAATAATTCGGCGAAAAGTAGGTGTACTGGTTACACCTCTGCCTACCCCTTCGGGGATTACAGGCGTGAGTGTATATGTATATGGCCACATGAATTGCCCGGGAATTAGTGCCCGATGTGGAGATAGGCATCTAAAACATGAAGGACGGAAATAATCTCGGCGTGTCTGGGTGTAATAGTTGCACCTCTGCCTATCCCTTCAATGATATATGCGTGAGCTTATAAATTATTACACTTTTGCCTTAGTTGGAGAATATTTACATGCGATGCTCATAAAGTTGATTAATGGACTTATGAAAATGTGTGTCAGCATATGAATATTGTTCAGAGTGGTTTAGTAGCTGACAAAATATAGGTAATGTAATTAAATTAAAATGATACACTCATTGCCACAGGTTCCTATTAAATACTAAAATATAAATAAATAATTGTAATTATGAACTGCCTCGATGGCGCAGTTGTAATTGCGCATGCGTTACGACTGCTGTGCTAAAGTCTCGGTTTCGATCCCCGGATCCAGTAAGGTGATATTGGGTTTTTCTATTTAGAAATACTCAGTATCAGCCCGGAGTCTGGTATTGTGCCCGGTATGGCGAAAGGCTCGCAATCACACTGTGGGACCGTAATAAATTCGGCGAAATGTGCGTGTACTGGATACACCTCTGCCTACCCCTTCGGGGATTACAGGCGTGAGTGTATATGTATGTTTATATGTATGGAATAGAATTACTGGTAAACCTAAATATTATTAAATTTATAGGTATTATGCCAATTAATTACTTATGCCTAAAACCTACAGGCTCTTACTACAAGCACATAATCTACGCTGAGGCTGTATGAGGTCAGACTCACGAGATCTTTCGCGGTCAATGTCGGAAGATGAATGACTCCGCGTATCTCAACTAATTATTATTCTGACATCGTCGGAGTGGATCGATAGACTATTTAATTTGACGATATAATATTGAAAGTGAACGTGAAAGCTGAACGGATAAGTATTGTATATTAACAGATATTATTTTAGCTTCGTATTCGCATAAATATATTACAATTATAATTTCAACTATCGAGTAGAGGCCCTAAATATGCAAGCCTGTACGTCTCGTCTAAGATACTACTAAAAATGATGTAGTACACTTTATCTAAAATGATACCTACTATTCAATCGTACATGAAGGACTCAAAACTACATGGTGACTGATGTAGCTAGTCATATAAATATGTTATAATCTATACTTATAATAAATCTGTAGAGAGGTCAATTCTGTACATGAAATATATTTCCAAAATAACTATCAGCGGGTGATTAGTGATCGATACTGACGCCAAAAATGCAATCAGTAAAATTTTTGTCTGTCTGTCTGTCTGTCTGTATGTTCGTTATAGAAACAAAAACTACTCGACGGATTTCAACAAAACTTGGTACAATTGTTCTTCATACTCCTGGGCAGGTTATAGTATACTTTTCATCACGCTACGATCAATAGGAGCAGAGCAGTGAAGGGAAATGTTGGGAAAACAGGAGAACTTACTCCATTTTTTAAGCTTCCTTCGCGTGTGCAGCCTTAATAGTTAAAGCTACACAGAAATCATGTATGACGGAAATGTTCTACTTAAAATTATATCAAAAAAAATCCACGACAGCAAATGTCTATATTTTATTGTTGACTCACAATAACACGTGTAACTCCCGATAGCTTAGCAGTTCGGAGATTTCTGATTATATTTGTCTACTCTTACGTTTATAACACTCTCAATCATCCCTAATTAATAAATGTTAACATTATTACCTATTTAATTTAATAAAAAAAGAATTATAGAAATAGGTACAGAAACATCAGGCTATTTTAATTGCAAGAAAAAATAACTCCTTGGATTGTATACTTCTGCTCCCGAAAATAACCTCCACGCGGGTGGAGCCGCGAGCAACAGCTAGTTATTAATAATAATGCAGTATAATAACATTAAATTAAAATGTTCTAAATTGTTTTTCCATTTTTATTATGTTAGTTACAGAACAAAGCAAAGTACATTGTATAATAGT
Source organism: Laothoe populi (assembly GCA_905220505.1). Classification (NCBI taxonomy): domain Eukaryota; kingdom Metazoa; phylum Arthropoda; class Insecta; order Lepidoptera; family Sphingidae; genus Laothoe; species Laothoe populi. The sequence goes on from HG992165.1 coordinate 11,202,038, forward strand.
CAAAAAAGTCAGGAGTATCTGAAAATTAGCACTACCTGAGGTTTTTCGCCTTGGTAGCTAAGCATAAGCTAAGCCATGTCCTTTTACCATATATTTCGTTGATTTTTCTTTATCTATTATTGTTTAGAGTAATAAAATCTTTATAATTATTATGGTTAAATATTCTATTTTGGAGAAGTGGTGTCTTTATGGTATAATCGGTAATGATTAATGAATCTACTTTAGTTAACGATGTGTGTGCCAAACCCAGAGCAAATAATATTGCCGAAGAGCAAAGTAAACGCAATGGGCTATAATTCAAGTGTACTCTATGTAAACAATTATCTATTCGTGTGACAATATTGTTGGTTAGTATATATGTGATATAGTTATGGTATACTAAAACATAATTTGTGGGTAATACCCACTATTCACAAATATATCTCAGCGGCGTAGCGTTTAGCGACTTCTAACAGACATGTAATAATATTTATATATTGGTTAAACCATAAACCATTTCCAAACCTATCACGCCACTTTGTCCGCCACTACGAAAAACAGTTTTGGGTGCGAACTCACCGTACGCTAAATGCTGCAAAATTATAAATTCGTGCAGTGATATAATGGACATTCATTTCGACAATCCTACTGCTTTGATGAAATCGTTGAGTGGAAGCTTGGCTGATTTTGATTAAGGTAGATGCAAGTTGTAATAGATATTGCTTTATTTTCTCTAAATACTTTAGTTTTTTCTTTAATTGTTTTTTTTTGTTCATCCGACACATACTTTTAGCTTATTTTTACTTTTATTTTTCTTTAGGCTAGTGTAGTTCATAAGATTTGTTAATTTTATATAGATTAGTATAGTGTTTAAAATGTTTATGTGTTTATTGTGTAAGTGGTGTTTGCCTATAATTAATTGTTACATTAATGCATGTCTTATCTTTATATGTTCAATATCTGTAAGTGAATGGATGTAAACAATTGTTGGTAAACCAAATAAAATAAATAAATAAATTTATTTATCCAACATACATATCTACAGAAACAAGAGAAAAATAATTCATATCTAATTAAAATACGATTAGCTGCAATATGTGCGATGGAAGGGGTACCAGCTCAGTATACGCTGTTGAGATACAGCACTGATTTTCAACTCGACCACTGGTTAACTTTTTAAAAATTACCTGCTTTTGTTGAGCGAGCATAAAAATATTGAAATGCTCTGATTTCACTAAATATCGGTCAGCCTTTTTTGAATTACAATGTTAATTATTTACTTCCTTAAGAGACGTCACGATAAGAGAAGAACTTCATCTTGTACCCAAGTGAGACTTGCACATGAAATTCTGCATATCCGTTCGTCATTACCATATTATAATATAGCGCGGGCGGGCTGTTACGGCACGTAATTTCATATTAAACACGCCACTGACAAGTGACGTGAGTGCATTGCGCGTTCATTACCGTTATTAAGGGTGAACAACTTGCTGATGTCACGGCCCCTAACAAATGACGTGAGGACGGCCGCGGCGCTGTCTCTACATTACTGTCTAAGTTTTATTAATGCTATTAAATTTTAGTTTTAATTTGAAGTAAAGAGGGTTTATTTAAATAAAATGGAACAGATTTTATTTTTCAATTATAATTGTCGCATTATTTGTGATTATAAAGTGAAATAATTATTTCTGACATGGCTTTGGCCTTTTAAATTGTGACTATTTCAGACATGTCTTTGGCCTTTTAATTATGACTATTTCAGACATGGCTTTGGTCTTTTGAATTGTAACTATTTCAGACATGGTTTTGGCCTCTTGAATTGTGACTATTTCAGACATGGCTTCGGCCTTTTAAATGGATAAAAACTACAGATATGGCTTTGGCCTAAAAACCAGAGAAGTAAAAGACTTTCAATTTTAGACAAGATTTGGAAAAAAATACGACAGACAAGGCTGCATGGCGGAGAGCCTTTGCCTTTTATTTTATATGAAAAAGAGAGAATGAAATAAAATAAAAAAATATAATTATTGCAATAGTAGTTGTAACGTTCAGGTTATTTTAAACTCAGATATGTGTCAGCATTCAGATTTATGGACAAGTAAAAGCGTTTTACGAGGTTTTTAAATTATAATGTGATATGTTGTTTATGTGACAGTTTTGAGATTTTAATAACATATAAAAGTAGCATTTTTATTAAATGTTAATAAACGTCAAACTGTGATTTATATCGCTTTTATTACAAACAACGTACTTTACGTTAGACGTAATAAATGTCAAAAGAAAAAACTACGATATTACACATATGAAATGATTGATCAAGGATTTAAATTTGTTAATTATGTATCGTAAATAAAATAACACTTAGTAACTGTTTATGTAATAATGATGAAAGATATGACAATAAAAATATACAATCTTTAGTTATTAAAACGGGATATTTACCATGTTTTTTATTTGATGTGAGTTCCCTATATTTCGGCACTATTGCAAGCGCCATGATCACGGGTAAACTGAAGTTTTTGCGGGTGGATATTTATGAGCAGACAAAACGATCTACCCTCTTTCTTTCATAAAAATATAATAAAAAAATGTATAAAAAATGCAAGAAAGACTTAACAATAAAGTTTATTTCTAGAACGTTTATTGATGGCACCACGGAGTTTTTACGAGAGTCTCAGTCTATTATAGAGAGTTATGAACTTAGCGCAGCGACAGCGGTGTAATTTGATATCAAACACGCGGGTGACATGTGACATGGCTGCAGCCGAGCTAACACGCCATGTATCAGCCTTCCACGTAGGGCTGTCTTCCAATAGACAAGTTATAGTTGGCTTTTTGATTAAATTTCAATAGTTCAATTGAATAAATAGAAGAAATTGTTATAATTCACAGTTGTTTCTTGATAAATGATGCGCTAAAGCAATCCTGACACCGCACTTACTTTCTTATGCTGTAAGCTTGAAAATTGATTGGCCGTTTGTCACGCATAATTTTCGATCAAACGCTCTCTATATTATAAGAATTACAATCTAATATAACTAGTTGTCAGTGTATTATATAAAAGTTTTATAATTCATAAAAAGTACACCGACTTCACTAAACAACAAAATATGTGTCCTTATAAAGATTCAGGGTTGCCCTCGAATTTTTTGAGATCCCATCATCAAATCCTGACTTGGTGCCAATGGGACCACTTGCGAAGTAAACCCTTTTAAACAAAAAAAGAATTTCTCCAATCGGTCCAGCCGTCTTCGAGTAATCGGGGAACATACATAAAGAAGGATTTCGACGAATTGAGAACCTCCTTTCGAAGTCGGTTAAAACAGATATAAGTTGACGCTTATATACGAGGGGAGGCAGAGGTTCAACTAGTACACCCATCGTTCATCAAGCTTATTTCCATTCCATGATGTGTTTGGTGGTGAGGTTATCACCGTATCGGGTACAAATTCTCATCCCAAGCAATGTGTGAATTTTGAATCGAAAATACTAAACACAATGGTTTCTTATGTTTACGAGAATATAATACATTGAAATGAAACAAATTTTACGGATTCTATCGCGATTTATTCACGGGACCCGTGACCATGAAGGCTGTAATGCTTTCGAAACGTCGGGATAAAAAAGTTTAAACCGCGATAGAATCCGTAAAATTTGTTACATTTCAATATACTTAACACAGTTTGTGCTGGGATTTGAATCCAAGACATTATCGGTTTATCGGTATAGTACACTAACTCTGAGCCAATGAGACGATGAATTATGTGTTGTATAATATACATTAGTGGAAATGAGGACTTGATCAGAATTCAAGGTGGTGTGCGCTGAGAGCCGATTGCAGTATTTAATAATACATTGGAACTAATTTCTGCAATTATGTAATATAGCCTAGGTATAAAGCAAACGAACAGATCTAAGCATGGTCAGTCTTGAGTATTAGCTTGTTGTGGTCACAGCCAATTCACAGCTAGTTTTTATTTCTCGCTAACATTTAAAAAGCTGGATTTCACCCCTGAACGATCGCGTGCTTGAGTATTCCAGTCGGTTACCAACCGTCTTGTCTATGTTAATGGGATTTGTAATTTAAGTGCTCGCATATGATACGAAAAACATAATGTTTTCTCTTTTCAAACTAGCATTGTTTTCTTTTGTATATTAAGAACTGTTCCTGTTAGTGCCCGGTTCCTGGATAATATTCACTTCTCCAAATCATGAGGGACCTCGAGAGAGATTACACTAAAGACATAAGACCATATTTTTGTCTGGTTCATGTAGTGTCGTTTTTTGTTTACAGTTATTTTACGTCGAAATTGTAGTCGCCTACATAACTGTATGAAGTTCTTTATCAAATTCGCTAAGGAATGTTGACCATACTAGATGTTAAACAATACCAGCCCTGTATTAAACACTGTCCCACTGCTGGGCAAGATCAACATATTAATATGGGGGTTAGCCTTTAGTCCACCACGCTGGCCAAATGCGGGTTGGTTGACTTTACACTTCGAAATTATTTCACGACGATGAAGGAAAATATCACCGTCAAGTGAAAATTAACAATGAATACACATCCTAGATGTATGTTATTGACACTGTTATTACTTCTTTCGAGACATCGCCTTACTACTTTAGTTCGACAGTCTACAATCATCTTTTTATTCAGAATAAATATTCCATGTCAGAGTCCAAGTGTACTTTTTAATATACTTGACATATGACACCCAAATCAGAGTAATAATTTTAATATGTAAACAACTTAACGATCGAATGTCTAAATACCTCTCAAGAGACAAAGACGCTATCGTGTTCCTCAACTTTCTTTATATAACGACTTCAATTAACGTTTTAGTTCGTTCGTCTATCTACTTGAAATTTTTCTTCGCCATCTTAATTTGTACGTGACTCCGGGAGTTAATTAGCGCAATTACGAGATCCGGTGGGTTTTTTGTGCCACTTACACTCCGCCATTCAGGGATAGCCATTGTGGAAAATTAAATTAACTCTAAAGTTATTCCGTGTGACGATTGCATATTGAAATAAAGTTTGTAAAGCAGTTATTATTTTTATGTAATTTTACACTTTGATGTTGGTATTAAAAGGTGTATCAAAAATTAGTTTCGCAGAATATTTTCTTTGGTACTCCGATGCGAAAGTCCGTCTAGGTGGGAACTACCGCTTTGCCTAGTTCTGCCGCTAAGTAATATGTTTGGTTCCAGTTTGAATGATAATGAATTCAGTAAAATAACTGGAATGAGATTTAATATTAAAATCTTTTACATAGAGGTCATGTAGGCAGTGCAGTGCATTTTCGAAGTACTTTTTTTATTTAACTTTTTACATGTGGTTACATCATTCTAGTGGCCTGCTGGTTTCAGCTAAAAACTGAAATGAAAAGTATCACATCATAAAAGTAAATTTAAGAATATTTTCTTTTTCTAATATTCCTATTATAATTGTAGAGACGACTGAATAGAAATATTTTGCAACCGATAAATGTATAAGGAAAAAAGAATAAATATAAAGATGAAAGAAAAAGTTTCCTTTGTGTCGCCGTACGGGGAAATCAGCTATAAAACTTTGAAATTATATTGTATTTTCAATAAGATAATATACTAAATCGCGAAGAATAATAGAACAACACATCTTGTTAAGCACATCCAAGAGCGTATACTTATAGTTGGCTGTATACTGTATTATTCCTGCGAAGCTAAGCCGGGATAATCCCAGTGGAAATCTAAGTCTTGAAGCTCGCAACAAATTTAAAATATACAAGAATGAAATAAGTGTGGCAATTGGGGCACGCATGTATTATGCAGAATAGTCTGTACTTGCTCTTTGATAACTTGGCAGTCTTTGTGATGCAATAGGCGAAAAGGTATGAGACATGAAGAACAGGTGGTTCAGTTCCTTCTATGAACAATAGATTGATTTATCTCGTATTTGATTTCTCTTTTTTTTTATATATATTTAATATTAATTGCTTAATAATTAGTTTGTAATTTTGTCATTTTATAAGATCATTTTTAAATAGTTTTTTTATGTTTTTATTAATATGTAATGGATCATGATGTATTTACCTGTAAATGTTTCGTTACATTTGTCCTGTTTTCTGTGTTTTTATTTGTCAATGTATTAATGTATACAAAACGTTGGTAAATCAAAAATAAATAAATAAAATAAATAAATAGATCTACTTTTTTGTGCCATGATAGGCAGACGAGCAGACGGCCCACCTGATGGTAAGTAGTCACCGCCGCCCATAGACTTCTGCAATGCCAGGGCACAGCAAAGCCGCAGCCTACCGTAAAAATATTACGAACTTAAATTATTAGAAAAAATAAACAAAACCAACTTAAATATCATGCATGGATTGAACTGGACCGAAGGTTTAGACCTACTTATATGACGCAAGTATTGATACCCATGATAAACGCTTAACCTGTGAGCTGTCAGAACTAAGTGTGTGACTTTTACAAACAATATCGTACCTATTTTCTTTTAAACTGGAACATTGTTAATAATTAAATACTTATCTACGTAACAAGTAAAAAAAACAACTAAATTCAATGCATTCATAAGAATTGAAACAATTCTACATAAATAATTAGTCAGCGAATAACGTATTATAGCCAAATCTTGTTTTAAAATTTAAGTTATTTAATGCTGATATATAAGACAAGCTTAATAATATATTGGACATTGGTGTACATCGAAACTATTTCAAGTACATACATGTAAGAAAATACTAGTGAAATGTTAAAGACATGTAAAATACAAGTAAGTAGAAATGTTACTTACCTTAAATGAAAATCTAACATCGTCCAGACACGAGGACCGTACATATGAGTAATTAACGTGCATCACCTACGCCCACTTACTCTTATTTGGGTTAATTTTCCGCCTTTTGAAGTCAACGCGATCCTACTTTAGCTACTAAGAACTTTATTAATTTTGCTCGTCTAAAATATTACAATGTGTAAGTTAGTGGATTGTCGTGCACATTGTAGATATATGGCTTTGTATCCTATCGCAGCAAAGATTTTATTAGGTTATATTTAGGTACTAATGCATTGTTTTATTTCGACACGAGTTAATTAATATCCATTATTCTTTTGACAACGAAGAAATTAATATCGAAGTTTAAGAAGCATATACCGCTGAACTACACCAAGCCGCCATTTTTGATTCTCGAGCAGCTTTATGTATACATTTTTTTATACTGTATGACGGGTTTATAATAATATGATTATTTAGTTATTATAGTATCTATAACAATGCGATTGACTGTAAAAACAGTACCTCCAGCCTAAATGATTTCGATTGTCAGTAACGTTGCAACCCTTGACGGCAAAATGATGCTAGCTTGAAGTAACTCTCTCTTTCTCTTCCTGGCTATTCATCCCACATGGTAGCTTTCCTACTGTTTTTCCTTCACTTCGCTCTCCTTCCGACGTCACATGTGGATGCATTGATTCATGTCTATGTACTACATACTTCCATGTTATCTTGGTCTTCGCTCTGAAGACGATCAGAAATAGAAAATTGCAGTATCAAGTTTTCCATATAGTCAAGTGGCTTCCTCTTCACATGCCCTTACTACTGCTCTCTAGCATCTTATCTACGATATCGTACTATATTTAACTTAACGTAACTTACTTTGCACGTTCTCGTTACGGGTTTTATCGAGCCTGGTGACGCCCCGCATCCACCAAAGCATCACGCCTGCCTAAGGTAGCTAGTTATTATTATTCATAGACTAAACTTGGAACGAGTTACTATGGCGGGTCTTTATCCTCCCATCAGTAAGCATTCTAGTAATTCCACATAATAGTGTCCTTGTTCTTGCCGTTATAGTCACGTTTCTTTGAATATTTAATAACATCTTTATTTGGAAAAATAAATACAACTACATAAATAAATATCTTAGTCTGAAGTTAAAATGAATCAAATTTTCTTTTCTGTTTCTTTTTATTCTGTTCATAGATTGATTACTTTTGTCGGTTACATTTGCAACATAATTTTACATTAGATTTTATATTAATATTATACACATGTTTTATGCTTACAGGTACGTTTGAATACTACCACAAGATTGTAGCAGAAATGTTCGTAAGTCAAAATTTCTTCATCTTATTGGCAAGCAAATAAGTTGTAAAGTATGTCGAATTATTATTTTAATCTTATCTTAGAGCGCTAACCCCAGAATCTCTTACGTTATGAACCCACTACAAAACAATACAAATACGCGCGTTAATTTTCATGTTATATTTAATATTCAATAACGCGCTCACGTCTTTTATTTAACACAGTGACAATTAATATTTGCGGTAATATGTATCACGAAAACACATGTTAATGATCGTTTTCATTGTCTTAAACGTGCAATTAACGCAAACGTGTCTGAATGTGACATAATTTACTTTAAATTCAACTCGTAAAACGAGCGCCCAACATCAAGCGCGTGCTGAACGGCGCTACAGATAAAGGTTGTAAACTTTATTGGCTTTATTACGCTTACGGCTTGTGGCAAAAACCGACCCCTTAAGAAGCAGCGAGACACCTAAATCAAAAGTGCCGCGTAAGTACCGAAGCACGTGACGAACGAATGTGTATCATACGTTGAATGGGTTATGGTGTCTTTTGAAGGATCACGCGGTGGCGTTTAATGCTTACAGGCGAGAACGCTTGATCATAAACGGGAAGGCTTCTTTGATGTACGCCCTCTCGCCTGAAGCATGAAACGCTCTCATAGATAAAGTGCATTTCGATATTAGAAGTTGCAAACATAGTTTTAAAGTGAAATTTACGGTATGAAATTGTTTTGTTCGGTGAAGAAAAGACGGGTTTGTGACCCTGCGAAAGTGGATGCAATAAAACTACTTGTTTTTATGTGCCGCTGTGAAGAGGATTTTCTTTATGTGTAATGAGGTTATACAGAGTTTATGGCTTGTTGTTTTATTCCGTGTTTTATTGTTGACCTATAAAACTGTTGTATATTGTTTGTATAATTGAAATGTTTGATATTATTTTAGTAATAAACAGTTTCCCTTGTGTAATAAATGTCGTAAAGTTGTCAGGAACTAAACAGATTGTCTAACAGTTGACACTTTATGGACGTCATTTTAGGCTTATATAAACGAACATCAGTTTATCCACTTGCGTCTCAAACGCATATTAAAAAGTAATAAAGTAGGGGTAATACATAAAAGCCAAAATCAATTTTATTTCCATAATGTTAAAGTTAAAAATAGTATGTAAGAACGGCGAGTGTTGCCAGTATTTTTGGTGCGCCGGCGTACCATTGACACGTGACTGGATAAGATTGGTATCTGTCATCTTTGACAGACACCCTGGAACATTGAGTAGCCGATTGTGAAGCAAAAACATTTGTCTCGGTGTGGGAATCGAACCGCTGAGTTGTTTTACAGTTGACTATTATGGAGATTGTACATGTCGTATCTTCCATTTGTAATAGTTTTCTATCTGAGTGTGTTATGTTAATCGCGCCGTTACATGAGATTATTTACTCTGGGTGAATGTTACATGCGCTGTTAAAGAATGGAATAACCGTTTCATTACCATACATATGGCATACGATTTCACTCAAGGTAACCAACTGACTTTCTGAACTAGTAATACTACATATTGACGGTTGGCGGGCTAATTGCTTCAAGCGCCATTTTTACAATAGAACAGCATGTAGAACGCGATCAGTACGCTCAGCAAACGCAAGCCCGTCGGTCTGTTGAAACCTTTGCACACGATCCTCGCGTTTGTAAGGCTACAAACACGCAGATACATCGCTACGAACGCGGGCTTACAGCGCTGAGTGCGCAGAAAGCCACCGCCATTTACGAATTATGACCACAGTATAACGATGGCGTCTGCTTCGACTGTTTGATGCACCAACACGAACGCGCGCTTCATTTGCGTTCGTATTGATACAAACGTGCGTTCGACGCGCGTTTTATTTACACTTCTATCGATACATACGTGTACTATCTTGTAATATACGTTGAGAACGCGCAGAGAACGCGCAGAGAACGCGCAGAGAACGCGCAGAGAACGCGCAGAGAACGCGCTTATAAAAACGCGCAAAAAACGTGGTGTACAAAAACTCTAATGCGGGGTCAGCTATACTTAATAATAATTGTATTCCCGAGCAAATTATGTAATTTTGACACACATTTGGATTGCTGAACTGTAGTTGGACAATCGAGGACGTATTCTACAGACCACTTTTACGCGGGTCTAAAGGCAAAAGCTATTTACTAAACCAAATCTCCGTGTATTTAACAATACCATTTGTAAAACGGACACCGAATTGAACTATCGTATACACACACACATACACTCACGCCTGTAATCCCCGAAGGGGTAGGCAGAGGTGTAACTAGTACACCCACTTTTCGCCGAATTTCGGTCCCATAATGTGATAGGGGGCGAGCCTATCGCCACATCGGGCACATTTTCCGACTCCGGGCTAATACTGAAGAATTTCTAGATAGAAAAACCCAATATCACTTTACCCGACCCGGGGATCGAACCCGAGACCTCAGCACAGCAGTCGTAACGCATGCGCAATTACAACTGCGCCACCGAGGCAGTCAGTGAACTATCGTATACCACTCAGAAATGATTATAGGAATGTTTTAACAAGAAAATTGACCTGTAAACTATGTAGGGGGCCTTGTAAGGGTCTGGGCACAAACTCTGCAACTAGTTTACCATATTGTGATTACCCCGGGGACTTGACTTTGCCTCCGCAAATGTTAAAATGGATTCTGTAGCGAGCCGCATGTTATTGATTCGCTGCTGTTCTATTGTTATGACTTGTGATATTTCGTACGTTGTCCCATATAATGTTACTAGCTGTTGCTCGCGGCTCCGCCCGCGTGGAGGTCATGTTTGGGAGAAAAAGTATACAATACAAAATACCAATATTCATGCGTTTAACTTAAAAATGACGGATTTTCATACAAACATCCATTCCCTATTTTACCCCCTTAGGGGTAGAATTTCCAAAAATCCTGAAACATATATTTTTTATTTTTAACTAAAATGCCAAATACTAATTTTCATGAATTTAACTTCAAAAATGACGGATTTTCATACAAACTTTCATCCCCTATTTTACCCCCTTAGGGGTGGTATTTCCAAAAACCCTTCCTTAGTGGATGCCTACGTGATAAAAGGTACCTACTGTCAAAATTTCAAGTCTCGAACCCCAGCCGTTTAGGCTGTGCGTTGATCGATCAGTCAGTCAGTCAGTCAGTCAGTCAGTTTCTTCTTTTATATATACAGATGATTGAGATGATTTACTGCTAAATGATACTTGAGTATAAGTGGCTATTTAACTACTTATGATAGCTGTATCTAAATATAATCAATTGGCTATGATTTGCGCATGGAAAATCTGTGTTCTCTTTTTAAAAGTTAAGATAATCATCATTGTTGTCATTGTTTAATTTTAATCACAATAGTGCATGTTCTGACTGCGTTACATTGGTATGACTTTTATTCAGTTAGATTCATGTTATTAGAGTTGTTGCGCCTATCGTCGTATAGACGTCTGCAAATCTACCGTCACTCAATATTTATATTGTATGTATCATTTAATATTATAGTAGAAAATTATAAATGATTTGGTCGTGGACAAGGAGCGGTAGTTTATTGTTCGATTATTGTAGAGTCGCGTATTATCTTTTATATATACACCATTATAATTTATATTTTACATGTATTATTACTGTGAAAGTGCATTATTAGCTCAAATATTATTTTAAAAACTAAATAAGATAATTAGGACTCATACCTGTATACCAGAAGGTGTAGACTGAGGTGTTACTAATAGGCTTATGATACGAGGAAAGTCGCTCGCTTGTAGAGTCCTCCTACATTATATCTATATTATTTGATAAATGTCAATTGAAAGTCAATTTTAACAATGTGATCATCTACCTGCCCTTATCCCACACTAAATAGGGGCGGCACAAATTGTTTGGACTCTCCACGCAACCCTATCATCCGTCAAATCTGCATACGCTCCTTTCATGCGCATGTCCTCATTCACGAAATCCATCCATCTCTTTTTAGGTTTCCCACGACTCTTTTGTCCATCCACATTCATATCGACAGCCAGTCTTGTCACATGCCCTTCATCCCTCCTCATCACATGCCCATACCAAGCTAATCTAGCACGCCTCATCTTTTCCACGATTGGTGCTACACTCAGGCTTCCCTTTGCATACTCATTCATTATCCTATCTAACTTTGTGACTCCACACATCCATCTTAACACACGCATCTCAGTAGGATGCAGTCTCCTCTTATCCGTCTTTTTCATTGCCCAACATTCACATCCATACAATGTATCTGAACAATGTTGATGAAACAATCTATCTTAATTAATTTTTGTACTATTCCTACCAGATAAAAAATTCTAATGAATCATATAAAAGCTAATGAAATGAAAATCTTGATTTTTATTAAGAAGATTTCTATGAATTGTTCAAGAGTTAATTCAGATTTGGTAATAATTCTGTTTGTAAAGTTAAGCTTTAATCAAAACTCTAGTAGACAAAACAAGGAATTCGTTGAAACGACGCTCCGAGGTCTTTTACGTAATTAAGTACTTAAAGCATGTTCCTATGTATTTAACTATGTCTCTAAGGATTATTTTTAGGGTTCTGTACCTCACAATTGAAGATGAGACCCTTATAGGGTCACTTTGTTATCCTTCTATATGTATGTTAAAATATTTTTCTGCCAAATGTCGAGTGATCGAGTTGTACACAATATTACATAATACTAAGGATCGAAATGAAAACAGTTCAAGCAACAAAAGGCGAAAGCTTTTCAAATACACGACCTACAGTAATTAAGTATACGACAAAGAAGATAATAATTATAAGTAAATAAATCGGAATTAATTAATATTAAATACTGGGGAATATATGAAAACTGCAAACTACATTTCTAAACACACAAATAATAAATGAATATAATTCAACATTGTCGCCTTCCACGACGCAAATCATGCTCACATTTTATTTTATGTGTATTATCGAAACTAATTGACAAATATTATGTTCAATATTTTTTCTACTGCTAAATAAAAAAACGTCAATACTTCAAGAATCACTTGTCTAGATCTATATCTAAAACTTGTAGAACGAAAATGCGTCCAATCTCGAATCTGAATTGAATATATATAATACTACTATAATAATACTAGCCCTGTATTAAACATTGTCCCACTGCTGGGCACGGGCCTCCTCTACTAATGAGAGGGGGTTAGGCCTTAGTCCACCACGCTGGCCTATGGCGGGTTGGTAGACTCCACATACCTTCGAAATTCTTATAAGAATTCTCAGGTATGCAGGTTTCCTCACTATGTTTTCCTTCACCGTTAAAGCAAGCGATAATTAACATTTAATACACACATAACTTTAGAAAAGTCAGAGGTGTTTGCCACTTGGGTTTCGAACATACGACTTTCGTCTTGGCAGTCCGTACCGCAACCAACTAGGCTATCGCTGCTTGAATTGAATATATGTACATATACAATTTTTACAAATCCACATGTACCGAAGCCTTGAAAGACAATCGATTAATTCGAATGTAAAGCGATATGATATGATCAATATAGGAAACGTAAATGCTTTTAATCTTCTGTAGGCACAAAAGATATTGTGTGTGTACTAAATGTAGCGGATATATTGAAATCTCGGTAGCGAGTCGCGGAGAGCGGATCATCCGATTATTTGTAAACCAGCATTGCCAACGAATCCTATCCTGATACGTCGCTAACTTGTTATTATACCTTGTTACCGACTTTATCCATACTAAACTGGTTTTCCGTTTTCCCTTTATTGTAAAGGTGGGATTAATAAAGTAAATGTGGAAGTTGTTTTTTACATGCGGGCTTTGGGTTTGAATTTATATTGTCTGTTTATATGTTGAATATTTATACAAATGTACTTTATGTTGTAGGTTTTAGAATGTTGTCGACGGTAGTATTTTAAAAAGAGTGAGAGATGATATGAAAGAAAGGCGAATACATAAATATCACGCCTGTATTCGATAGGAGTGGGTAGAGAATATAAATTTCCACTTACACGATCCTGATAAACTACTTTTGTTTCATTTCTCAATCTTTTCATGCATTGACGTTACTTTAAAGTACCTGTACTATATTACTATTGTACTATATTTGGAGAGGCTAATTTAGCTGATATAGACGCAGTCGCACTTGCCTTATATGAGTGGTCACTGTCCCACAAGCCATCGTGCAAATGTATTCAAACCACGCCAGCACACCTCTCAACATTATCGTCCACATATCTTGATTTACTGTATAACGTTCTATAAGCATATTATTCCTAAAAACATCATACTACAAAATCTAATCAAGAAGATTAAATATCATATAGATACTCGCCACTTTTTTGCTGAAGCATGTCTTTAAGATCAGCATTTGTTTCTGGGATGTTCCGCATGCACTATGATTTGTTTACAAATGTTTTACATGTCACATTATGAGTTATAACTCTAGACACATGTTTTAGAGAAAAAAGTTAAGGATCCAAGTGCAAGGGGACATTACTATAGACATAATCAAGCAGATAACCCCTGTCAAGCCTATAGCCAAAAAAAACCGACGAATTGTTAACCTCCTCCTTTTTTGAAGTCGGTTAAAAAAGGTGAACACAATACGTCCGTATGAAATACTAATGTATGAAAAGTAGAATATTTTATTAGACTCGCGCTGAGTTTCGAGTTTTAACGAGTTTTATTCGGTTGAGAGCAAAATTGGTTCCTTATTGGATTGAAATACGAATGTGAAATAGATATATTATTGTGTTACCTTATCGCATGTTTTTTTATGATTTCTATGTGACATAAGCTACATAGGAGACATGGGGTAAATAATTACCGCTCATAGTTTTCACAACTCCCTTTTTTTTCTTCTGGCACGGCGAAGTGACATACTGCCTGTGGAAACCTGAGAATTCTCATCATAATTACGAATTACGTATGTGAGGTCTGCCAACCCACATTAGGCCAGCGTTATGGACTAAGACATACCCCTCTCATTAGTAGATGAGGCCCGTGCCCAGCAGTGGGTCAATTTTTAATACAGGGCTGGCAGTATTATATTATTACGGCTAACACTCACAATCCATAAGAATTATGTGTGTGCCTAGACCAGCTTAAAGCAGTATATATGTGATTCTTTGGACCACTCACTCACTCACCGTATGAAACGGAATATTTTACTTCGATTTGTAGTATTCTGTTTGAGCCGGACCTTTCATGGATGTAATAAAACTGTTTACAGCGTGCCTCTATAACTTTAAAACATAAATTTCGATGACTTGCAATAAATATTAAGTCTTCGTATTCCAGTTTATCTTTGAAAGCGAAAACTTCAAGTAACTCACACAGTTAAACACAGAGCAATGATCTATGGACTATTTGCAAACCTTTAAATAGATTAAAGGCCCGGGTCTCTTTTGGTGGGCTTAGTTTAATGGATTTCCCTGTTTGCCCGAAGAACTTTTTCTTCGAATCACTTAATCCGCCACATTTTGGGTGTATTTTTTGCGTGATTTATGAACGTATGACGCCGATACGGCTAGACGATAACATTTTGAATTTTTGCCATGATTTTTCCAGGGCGTTCTGTGTTAAGTGAGTTATTGTCCGTAACAAATGTGTTTATTCTTTAGCATTTTGTCATAACATATTTTTATGGCCTACTCATAATATATGTTAAAATATTCTACATGTGTTTATTATATGAATATTCAGTGGCTTTAGCTTGGAAGTATATAAATGATGTGATGGTTAATAATGTAGTATTCTGTGTAAAAGAAATATTGGAGGAAATATTAATTAATCTCATTTCTTCACATATACATCAATACATCGGTTGTATTTTTTATGTTAGGCCATTAATTAGTTTTATGTTCATAAAATACAGTCACCGAATAAAATTATTGCAAATCATTGAAACAGTGGTCTTCTTTAGACCATTTAAACGATGTTTGCGATACATTTCTTCCGACTGAGACAATAAGTAGATTGTATGTACTATTGAGATTCGATGTGACGAGTGAACTCTACATCGAGCTGTCATGTTTCCATACACTTAGTTACTAATAAAAATTGGAGTTGAGTAGGAGACAGTTAAATAGCTGCATTTATTGCATTGATTTCTTAGGCCTACTGTCCATGGAGGCGTCATTTGACGAATGCTGGTGGTAGGATATCCATATTCATATCCGCCCGGATAGCGACCACCGTACACAGGGTGAAAAACCCGCCATAGTGGCACACGCAAGTGTGTCGCATTCCGGGATCAGCCAGTGTACATCCGGTTTTTTGGGGGTCTAGAATTGGGGTACAATGTTGGCCATTTTGCGGCCTTCTGAGTACTCTGACAATAGACCCTCGACCGCTTCTTCACCTTCTTGCCCATGGCGTAGTTTGAAGGAGCAGGCCGGCATGATTGTGTTGAGTAGCGGGGGATAGATCGTCTCTCGCTACTCGATACTCTAATTGGACCGTACTGTGCTTACCATCAGGTGAAGTGCGGTAACTTTGCCGTGCTAGGATAAAAAAAAAATGCATGCATACTACATGTATGTATGTGTTAATTAATTATATAGATAGCGTAGAAGGTATTAAACATCGCCACAAACTTAATAAGGAAGACAATTTTTTTGTATCTTATTTGAAATTTACTTTTATACGATTATATTTATCATTAGAGGAGGTGGTTCTATATTTGATAGTAAACTTGGTTTCTTATACTACAAATCAATTTATATTGACGCAGAATTTAGGCCAAGCGAAGCGTCCAATTCTTTACTTCGTTGTGGTTTTTCGCTCATATTTGAGATTTTTTTGTATATTAAAGTAAAAAATCGTATGGCCATCAGCCGGTAAACAAACACCTTTAACTTGTGCTTTAGTTAATCCTACAATTATTTGCGCCACCAGCATCTAACGGCCTGTCTTGGCTAACAGACATGGCTAATTTCCCCTAAAGTCCTTTACCCTTGTCTGCATTAACCATTAACTTGTGACATGCTTAATTCGCTAAGTGCTGTGGTCAGTTGTCCTTGGGACGCGGTCTGACTGATAGCGGGTTTATGCGCCAACCAATATAAATGTTCAGGGTTATTCTGTGTTGCTGAAATTAGAATACTAGAAGCAGTATGTAAAGGTACGCTATTTGTCTGTATGTATGTATGTTTTGTGCCTGCATTTTTTCATCATTGATTTTCTTTGTGACTACTATCTTTACTTCGTTTATCATATACTAGCTGTTGCTCGGCTCCGCCCGCGTGGAGGTCATGTTTGGGAGAAAAAGTATACAATACAAAATACCAATATTCATGCGTTTAACTTAAAAATGACGGATTTTCATACAAACTTTCATTCCCTATTTTACCCCCTTAGGGGCGGAATTTCCAAAAATCCTGTAACATATATTTTTTATTTTTAACTAAAATGCCAAATACTAATTTTCATGAAATTAACTTCAAAAATGACGGATTTTCATACAAACTTTCATCCCCTATTTTACCCCCTTAGGGGTGGTATTTCCAAAAACCCTTCCTTAGTGGATGCCTACGTCATAAAAGGTACCTACTGTCAAAATTTCAAGTCTCTAACCCCAGCCGTTTTGGCTGTGCGTTGATCGATCAGTCAGTCAGTTTCTTCTTTTATATATACAGATTGTCCAACTACTACTGGACTGGACTCCAGTAGTCAGTTGGACAATTATGATTCTAGGCACCAGCTTAGCAGATTCACTTCAGTAGAAGTTGGACAATTATAATACACGTAACTTCAAAAACTCAGAGTTGTATGATATTTGGGCTGGTTCGAACTTGATTTGGTCTCGGCAGTTTGTACCGCTCCCATCTAAGAGGCTAAGTCTAATTAAATAAATCGATCCGTTGCGGTGTGAAAACCTTTCATACGGGTCATATAGGAGTTTACGCAAGGTTACCAAACGAGTACCAGGAACACCCGCACGTTTTACGAGTAAATATCGATCTTATTACACTACATATACATACTAGCTGTTGCTCGCGGCTCCGCCCGCGTGGTCATGTTTGAGACAAAAAGTATACACTACAAAATACCAATTTTCATGCATTTAACTTCAAAAATGAAGGATTTTCATACAAACTCTCTTACCCTATTTAACCCCCTTAGGTGTGGAATTTCCAAAAAACCTGAAATATGTGTTTTTAATTTTTAACTGTAAGGCCAAATACCAATTTTCTTGCGTTTAACTTAAAAAATTATGGATTTTCATACAAACTTTCATCCCCTATTTTACCCCCTTAGAGTCGGAATTTCCAAAAATCCTGAAACACATATTTTTTATTTTTAACTAAAATGCCAAATACCAATTTTCATGAATTTAACTTAAAAATGACGGATTTTCATACAAACTTTCATCCCCTATTTTACCCCTTTAGGGGTGGTATTTCCAAAAATTCTTCCTTAGTGGATGCCTACGTTATAATAGGTACCTACTGTCAAAATTTCAAGTCTCTAACTCCAGCCGTTTAGGCTGTGCGTTGATCGATCAATCAGTCAGTCAGTCAGTCAGTCAGTCAGTCAGTCAGTCAGTCAGTCAGTCAGTCAGTCAGCTTCTTCTTTTATATATACAGATTAGACAGCTATAAAGTTTATTATTGGGTCATGCATATTTCACTATGTAAATGTGATACAGGGTTTTCTTATCACGAAATACTCAGTATCTGTCCGGAGTCTGGAATTATGCTTAGTATGGCGATAGGATCGCCTTCTTTCAAATCATGGGACGGTAATGGGCTCGGCGAATAACCTACCCTAACAATAACAGACGAGAAAATTAGCTAGGATAGTTTAGAAAAGGGAGAACTAGGAGAATAGGAAGTCTTAAAATAAAGAATGAGTAGGAAGGGACCATTCCCTTGGGTGTATAAGGCCTCTGCCGCTAGGGTAGGGGAAGGAGATTGGGGCATGGCGTCCCACAAAATAAAATAAAAAAATAACAGACGTGAGTTGTATGTATTTCAATTTCTATTAAAATACCGAATCTTTTAAAGTAATTTACATAATAAAAAAAACTATAATCCACCCACTCATTAAGCGCGTTTAGCGTTAATCCATCTATTATGTTAATTAAATGGAAATATTTCAGGTATTTAGATGTTTAATCCCGGCCACCAGTCTCGCTCGCATACCCACCGCACGCCGGATCGTAGAAATAACCAAAACGTATTACCCTATTAACTGGACCACCTTTGTTTAAGTGAATCTGTGGGCTTGAGTCGAGTTTAAATTATTTATTGGAGCGTAAAGGTCAGTGAAGAATATCTTAACCAGACAGCAAAATGGACAGTGAGGACATTTTGTGGACGACATAGTTATATCATTAGGCATTGTAGCTTTGCTGAAGTAAAGTCAGCAGCTTTGCAATTTAAATAAATACATAAATACACCCAACAGTCACACACATAGTTCTGAACCCACACTAGGTAAAACCTGTATCGTGGGTATCAAGAACTACGAAGGACTTCGGTCCCACAACACCCAGACCTGAAACAAATATCTGTCTGTCACACAACCATTTCTCTCGGTGCGGGAATCGAACCCACGGCCTCTCGTTTCTTAGCCGAATACTCGCCCACTGCGCCACGGATGTCAAATTTGTAAATTATTTTAGAACCTCTATACAAGCTTGTAATGATACGGTTAATTTTTGTAATGAGAGCACATAAGAACTGTATTGTCGTAAGTGAGAGTGAGAGACCTGACCGAGTCACAAGCATAAAATAACAAACATAAATTGCGTATGGTTAATATTTCCTTCTGAAAAACGGCGTCTCACATCGTCTATTATTCATCACGGCTAGAGAAGTGGCGGAAAATAGCAAACTAGATAAGTTTTAAAAGGACCAAGTTAGATGAATCTTGACTGCATAATGACACAGATTAAAAGTTGTTGATTGTGAAATATAAAGAGTTTCAGATCGCAGAGCGGAGCGAACCGCGTGGATTATTAATAAAATCCTCCTTTTACAAAGTGAGCAGTTCATAAATAAGGATTATGTCAATATAAGCCTGCTAAAGCGTTTTATATTGTGTACCTTAAAACGAATCTTGACTTGTAAATGGTTAAGTCATTACATACCCTAGAAGTACTCGCTTTTATTAACTGATGAACATATATGAACATGGTTGATAACTTTTTGCGAGTTTTACATTAATATTATTTTTAAATCTTTTGTAGATGGAAATATCTACGTTGTTGTAAATGACGTTGGTCACCCTTCAAACACTGTGTGATCTATTTTTTAACCGACTTCAAAAAAGGGGGAGGTTAACAATTCGTCGGAATCTTTTTTTTTTATGTATGTTCTCTGATTACTCGAAGATGCCTGGACCAATTCGAGAAATTCTTTTTTGTTTAAAAGTATATACTTCCCAGGTGGTCCCATTAGCACCAAGTCAGGATCTGATGATGGGATCTCAGAAAAATCGAGGGCAACCATAAAATTTTATAGTGATGCATTTACTTCCATTTTCCTATTGTTCTCTTATATATTTCCATGAAGAATGCTCTTGGAACTGTTCCATATCCGCATAAAAAATGAATATTTATCTTTTGGAACATTTACTGCAAAATTGTTATTGCTAAATTTGTTCGTGACCAAAGAAGATACATATATACAACTATAGTTCTTGGAATAATGATAATATGTTGGTACCTATTTTAATATTCTCATATTTATTGATATATTATCTATTTATTGTCCAACTACTACTGGACTGGACTCCAGTAGTCAGTTGGACAATTATGATTCTAGGCACCAGCTTAGCAGATTTACTTCAGTAGAAGTTGGACAATTATAATACACGTAACTTCAAAAACTCAGAGTTGTATGATATTTGGGCTGGTTCGAACTTTATTTGGTCACGGCATGTTGTACCAATCTTATCTAAGTGGCTAAGTCTAATTAAATATTGTTATTTAGCAGAGATCTCCCATATAAAGTATGGTCTTAAGGTGACAGTCTGGATTAATTTCTGGCGATATTACAAAGGATAATGAAGATTTTAACAGTACATTAAGTCACACGCAGACACGAACAACAATTTACGAAGGACTCGAGTCCAAAGGGGTGTAATTAACACAAGCTGCCCTCTATCAATAACAGATTAGCATGTAAAAGCTAATGGCCTAATGGTTTGTGTGTGCCAGTAATTGGGCCATAAATTTGTGTACTGCATGGATTGTTATCATTATACTGTGTCTTTAGTATGTATGTAAATCTACTTGCTTGTGTGTCTTCTATAGTATTTTTATTTGCTCATTCATCATAAGATTCATGTTGAGTTTCGACTTTCAAAAATATTACGTTTTATTTTTTTGGCATTAAATATTTAAAAAAAACTGTGTTTAATCCGGCAGAAAGAATCGGAACAATATTTTCGAAAACCAAACAAGATACACAAAGTATATCTAATCCCTTTATAAACTAACACCAACATTCACAGTATAATAAATCACATATAAATGATCAGTCTGAAAGCATTTCATCTTGCCAGAAATCATCCACCTCCAGTAAACAACTGATACGTTCTGACATACACCCTGATCAAACTCAGGATATCGACTGTCACTCTCACTATTAATCTGAGAGTAGGAGTCAAGGCTACTGGAATGGCAGTTGTCACTTTGGAAAACACCTCTTAATACGTTACTGCGACCTCGATTCTTTCTACGACAGTTTGAGATTAACAGTTTCCTACCGCACTAATGGATGCTTTGTTTTTATATGGTCAATATCTTTTAGTAGCTATATTTTGACCGCACTTTCGATTTATAATAGGATTTACTTCCACACCATGATTTTGAGATATGGTATCACCAGATATAAAGTAAAAAAAATGATTATACATCACATTCAAATATAGTTTTAGAAATATAATAATAAACTATATAACAAACCTCGAAGTGGAGCACTGTTCAGCGAGATTTGATTGTGTACTGATTTTGCGGTGTCTCCATTATTTATCTAGCAATTAATATCATCAAAAACCTTGCACACACGGACGCTATACGACTTTGCATTAAATCAATTCCAATTACGATATCGTGGATATTCTTGTAATACCGAATATTAGTTTATTGTTGAGCGGTCTACAAATTTAAATTATTTCGTAGTACTCGCCAATCATATTGGAGAGTACTATGAGTCTAATGGTTGCTTATTTTAATGTAATTGGTTTTACAAGATAAGAACTCTTTGTACCTTTCTAATGATTTTAATTTTTTTTTACACTATGCGAATACATTCCTTTTATGCAATTTTCAATAAACAAAAATTTCAATTAAATGATATCTTCATGTATAATAATTTATCGTACTTCAATATAATTAAATAAGATTTTTAAATACAAATTATTTGTTTTCTTCATTGACAGTTTGTCTGGACCCTTTTCTAAATATTTTAGAATCATTATAAATAAAAATTTACTGTTTTTCGTTGGTACATAACATAATACATAAATAATTTGAGAATGATTAAACCAATAAGACAATATTTAAAATTTCGTAACAGATTGAATACTGATTTTCAGGAGAGAAACATTTTAAAAGCGGGCCCTAAAATTGGGGGAAAGTGCTTTTAATTCTATGGAATTTCAGTCTATAAGGTGTTGATAAACTTAAGTATGCGAAGGTGCAGGCTGAAGCTAGTGAGTAACATATATATTACGTACTTTCATATTTCAAGTTTTTATTTGCCGAAGAAATCAAGGGATTACGATGTCGAATTTCTTTGCAAATACTGTAGATAAAAATTTGGATTGTGGATTCTTTGCGACTCAGTAGCCATCAATCTTATTCAGAAAAAAGCCTGCTATTGAGCTTGCGATATAGGGGTGTTGAATTAGACATGAAGAAATTCATGTAAAGAATACAGTCGGTTATCATGTTTGACCCTGTGCGCTATCTGCGTATTTAAATTTAAGTTGGCTAGGGCTGTTGTTGAAAAACCACAATATCACTTTACCCGACCCAGGGATTGAACCCGATACCCCAGCACATAAGTCGTAACGCAAGCGCAATTACCACTGCGCCACCGAGGCAGTCACTTATCTAATTTTACCCTGTGCACTGTCTGCGTATTTACATTGAAGTTGGCTAGGGCTGTTGTTGCAACGAATAGTGTGACTTCTTTTTGTTTTAAATATTGTCATAGTCAATACATTAGTAATAAGTATGATTCTAAATACTAAACCTGTAAATATTAACTTATCACGGCATACTAATATAAGAATATATAGCGATAGGCTCGCCCACTATCACATCGTGGGACCAAAATTCGGCGAAAAGTAGGTGTACTGGTTACACCTTTGCCTACCCCTTCGGGGATTATAAGCGTGAGTGTATGTGTGTGTGCTTAACTAATATCAGTTGCACTAAGATAATGAACTTCAGGAACACGAATCCAAATATCAAATTGGCATAGGTTACCTAGACGAAATTTAGTCTGATCTCAGTGCATGAACAGATTGGCTAGGTGCTCTCAAAGGACTTCTCAACTGAAACTTACGACTTCGCTGGTCGGCATCAATGGGGTAAATTACGGGTTAATGTAGTCCCTGCACGTTCTAGCCTGCTAACTTAGTAATGCACTCTGTTGTATTAAGATTGTCATTGGTTGCTTTGCTAGTATTTGAGTTACCTCGTCCTTTGTCCTGTTGAACGTAATTCATTAATGATTAAGCATGCATTTATTTTCACGGACTTTTTAATTTATTTTTAATTGGATTGCGAGGGGGTTGTACATATTGTGTTGTAAATAAACTACTATCTTACAATACCCAGTTACAGCAACCACAACTAATAAGTATTGATCCAGACAAATGTTTGTGTGACAGATAGATATTTGTTCCGGGTCTGGGTGTTGAGGGACCAAAGTGCCTCGTAGTTCTTAATACCCACAACACAAGTTTGACCCCGGGTCAGGACTATGTGCGTGACTGTTGGGGTGTATAACTTTTACACCCAGTTTCGCTTGCGTATTTAAGTTTATCAACACCATGACAGACTCACATATCATAGCAAAATCAGTTTTAGATTTTCTACTTTTCTAATGTTCCCATATAATCTTATTTGACTATTACGTACATAAATTTGATCAGCTTCAGTGTTCAGTTTCAACCGTTCTCATAATGGGTTCACTAGCGAGCAGTAATTTTTACTTTTATTTGTTACATTTTGTGAACACTGCTGTATAACAGTAAGGTGGGGTTTGGCTACAATTAATTTAAATTACTATTTGGAGGTTCGCCCCGTTTACTCCGATTACGTAAACCAGAGCCTTGGATGCGGGTTCTGTTTAATTATCCGAACGAATCATGCAAAACGACAATTTGGCTTTGTGCATAATAGGATTACTGTGGCGTTTACCAAGAATTATTTAACGTGTGTTTTTGTAAAATGCTGAAACAGGCGAAGATTGTTTGATAAGTGTTTCTTTACAAACTAAATGATTTAATTGTTAAGAATTAGTGCGGGAATAACATTTCATTTTTTAAAGGTGCTTTATTTTACATAAATATAAACATCCTTACTCACGCCTGTAACCACGGAAGGGGTAGTGGGCCCATGTCCCATGATATTATAGTGGGCGACCCTATATCCATACCATGCACAATTCCAGACTCCGGGCTGATATTGAGTATTTCGTGGTAAGAAAAACCGAATACCATTTTTACCCGACCTGGGAATCGAACACAAGACCGCAGCACAGCAGACGTACCGTGTACGCATTACAACTGCGCCACCGAGACACTCAATAATGAAGTCAGTCGGTAAAGTGCTTTGTTTTATGCAAAAATAATGTATGAAGCACTATCAGTAACCAAATAAATTGATTTCAGTGGCATGTTGCTATAGATTCAGATTAAAAATGTAATTGCATTCTTGCTTATACATAATCCGTGTAACATTATGCCCCACGCGATGATTTAAATTGTAGGGGATTGAGGCAATAATCCACATATGGCGTATAGATGAAGGGAATTAAGAACCTGGTCAGTTCAGTTGTAAATCTTTGGAAAATTTAATTTTTTTGTTAATTTAATGTCAACATCATTCAAATAGTTCATCATTTATCATTTTCATTTGCTAACACTGTTCATTTTGGATGTGGGCCGGTCCTCAAACGACGCGAATCTCATTTTCGCTTTTACACGTCCAATTTTGTTTAGCGGCGAATAAGTATGTTAGGTTAATCAATAAATATTCGAGTAGGTTTCATTTTGATTCCGTAGGTATATAATTAATGTTATGTAAGATAAAGTCACCAGTCATGGACAGTATAGGCGATTTTTTTTTGTATTTGCTTTGTAATTTCTTCATTTTTCAATATACATTCTTTGGGATTTGGAAGTAAATCAAAAGCTCTTTTGTCAATCAGTATTCAATATTTAATTTCAGTTTAGTACTTAGTACAATAAAATATTATAAATAAACAACACCCCTACTTAGGCACCATCAATGGACTGTTATAATCCAGTGTTGGACCCCCAATTATGGACATTATCATATTATGAACAGCCATCAATGGACAGTAATAATCCAGTGTAAGATCACTAATTGTGAACAGCTAGTTATGGAAATATGAATGACCAAGTAAAGGACAAAGTATTAATTATTAACAAAATGCTTCTCTTTTAAGCCAACCGGTCAGCTATGTTATTTGAATAAAAACACTCTAACATTATTATGAATGTCCGTCTCATATATCAAGTGAATACTTGAATTATTAATTATTGAATTATTTGATTAGAAAAAATATTCGCAAAGCAAACAACTAAAAACAATAAAATCGATACGGAGGCCTAGGAATAATAACATAAAAGTAATACTTGTGGATACAAATAATGAGAAAAAAGTCTTAAAAAAAATCAAGAAGTATGTCTATTTAAAAAGACGTCTAACCAAACAATTTAAGGAAAATAAAAACAAATAAAGAGTTCCTTAGCCGGCCATTTAATTTCATGAAAGCAGCCGCGTATTCTAATAAGCTGAAAACATTACTTGGTTTTATTGCGCATTTTCACTTAACTTCCAGTCGGTATTTCTCCATGAAAGTCATTTTACTACGCTATCGTCTGGCCAGTGTGAATTATTTAGAACAGGACCTCCAAAGATAGGCCATTAAAATTTCATTCGGATCGACCTACAGCTCTTGACTCCTACTCGATACGTTTTACTGATGCTAATGTTTTGAATGTCTATTGATTTAGGTAAATTTCTACTAATGGATTCTTCGGTTACTAAAGGTCTCGGGGCTAATCTAATTTACCCTTTACGACAGTGTATTTTTTAAATTAGCTATACGTATACTGTTTTTATTATTGTCACCAACAGGTTCAATATGTTAATAAATAATGAATCTGAATTAGTACACGTTGGAATAAATATTTTTTTAGGAAACTATCACAAGAAAATCTCGTATCTCTTGTCTAATGCATTATGTTTAAATTAAACAATAACATAAATATCAGCTGTTGCATGTATATCATTTATTAGCTGTTGCTCGCGGCTCCGCCCGCGTGGAGGTCATGATTGGGAAAAAAATTATACAATACAAAATACTAATTTTCATCCGTTTAACTTCAAGAATGAAGAGTTTTCATACAAACTATCATCCCCTCTTTTTTGTCCCCTTAGGAGTGGTATTTCCAAAAACCCTTCCTTAGGGGATGCCTGCCTCATAAAAGGTACCTACCTACCGCCTACCTACAGTCGTTTTATATGTGTGTTGATCGATCAGTCAGTCAGTCAGTCAGTTTCTTCTTTTATATATACAGATAAGTGGAAGTCAATAGTAAACCAAATAACATAGCTCACAACTCCTTTTACAATTCGAGCGACAATTTACTGTGCAATAAATAAACTTGTAAAGCAATGAATGTAGCTACAATAGAACGTTTCGTGGTAAGGTCCAATACCAGAACAACCTTATTTGTAATATTTACTAAGTGCGATGTATACTGTTTTTTTATCCTAGCCCGGCAATGTGTCCATCCTGTACCTGATGGTAACCGCAGTGCCGACCAATTAGAGTAGGTATCAAGTAGCGAGGGACAGCCTCCGTGGCGCAGTTGGCGAGTAGCCGGCTGTGAAATGAGAGGCCGTGGGTTCGATTCCCACACCGGGACAAATGTTTGTGTGACAGACAGATATTTGTGTCCGGGGTCTGGGTGTTGTGAGAACGAAAGTCTGTCGTAGTCCCTAATACCCACGAGACTCGTATCTTAGTGTGGGTGGGGGCTATGTGTGTGACTGTTGGGTGTTATTTATTTATTTATACGTCACTACTCGACATAATCATGTCGGCCTGCTGAGTAGTTTTTTCATAGTACGCCTAAAGGACCTAGGATCATAGGAAGGAAGGAACACGGTAGCTGGTAAGCTATAGCTTCGTGGTGCTGCAAAGATACGAATCTGTGAACATCTTGGTTCGGTTCTTTCATTCCACCAACTCCAATATTGTACAAATATACCAACATTTGAACCAAATTTGACTATTATTATTTTAAATCATCCGAAATCCGTTCATCCCATGCGGGCTTCGTTTGTCTTTCGGTTAGGCCAAACGTGGGGCCGGTCGGGCATCTAAATATATTGTAGAGGTAAAGCTGGCTCCATTTCAGAGATTAGCTCCGAAGTCATTATTCCCTCAGATAATTTTAAGTCGAGACTCCATTACCGTGGACCTTTGTAATCAAATTAATTTTATTGGATGATGCCTGGCGTTAAATACAAGTGGACTCGTTATTAATTCCATTTCATATAATTGATATATAAGTAACCTTGAAGTTTGATATGTTTTTGTTGGTAGTATTACTTACATTTTCATACGGTTTTCACCAATAGACGCAGTGATTTATGATGAAGATTTTGGTCTATAATTCATTAAAGTTTTGTGTAAATTCGCTGATATATGTCGTAGCACTGTAAAACAGTTATCAGTTCAACAATCCATACAACTGAGCACTTCAACCTTCGTGTACTATTTTCTTAAGTAGCTATGGAGTCAAAAATCAATTAACTTTAAACAACACCAAAATATGTGTACGTGTACGTTTGCATGCGTGGGCTACAAAAACCTTTGTTAGTGGTTATGCGATATATAGTTTAGGCGTCCATGAATCAATCAGCCATTAATTTTAATGTGAAGATTAAAAAGCTAATACTTTTTTCTAGTTGGTAATTTAGACCTCAGAGGTCAACTGCTAAACCAATCAAAATTAAAATTACACCCGAATTGAATTCCAACATCCTTCCATCATCCGTATGAAAACGAAAGCGTCGGCGTCACGGAGTCGCGAGTCGAGATTATCCATTTCCTTTCGATAAGTGAGAAGTTTTCCTCTACAAGATTAAATATTGCAAGTCCTCGACTCCCCGCTGTGACTAATGTACTGTCACTATGTTCACTTGCATGTCGTAAAAACGAAATGTGGAGCGTTTATAGGAAGTGTTTTTCGAATGTAAGGAATGCCGAATGAATTACGTTATGCTGTGAAATAAATAATGCTTAGTTGGTTTTCTTTCTGTTTTAAGACCTGATTGCATGTTTGTTGTAACATTAATATCAAAAAGAAAATTGATATATTAGCTTTCACTTGCATAATTTTCTGTTTAATGTGCTTTATTCTTTGTTTTGTTAGCTTTGGCTCTAGCTTTTAGAAAGAAAGACTATCTGAAATCCTGAAATCCTTTATAATGTTAGACTGCCACGGTAGCGCAGATGTAATTGCGAATGCGTTACGACTGTCGTGCTGAGGTCTCGGGTTCTGTGATTATATGCTTATTCCGATTCTTATAATAAGAACTCTATTAATCATAAGTTAAAACTCGAAACCGACTTCAAATTCTTCAAATTCAAATGGCGGCCTTCTGAGTACTCTGACAATAGACCCTCGACCGCTTCTTCACCTTCTTGACCATGGCGTAGTGTGAAGAAGAAGGCATGATTGTGTTGAGTAGCAGGGGACAGATCGTCTCTCGCTACTCGATACTCTAATTGGACCGCACTGCGCTTACCATCAGGTACAGTGCGGTCACTTTGCCGTGCTAGGATAAAAAAAAAAATTGCTGCTATTCGTCGAGGAGTATTAGGTTCTTGCCTTATGCTCCGTTATCTATTTACATACTCTAAGCTATTTACTAATCAAATTCATACGAAACCACCTTATATAATAATTAACTACAAATTTTTGGCGGACATATCGCGTTACATACAAAAAATATGAATTTTAATTTAAAACCTCATATTTTTTATATCGCTTAAAATGTGTGTAGCATATGAATTCAATATTTCATAGTACGCCCCTTACTGCGATCAATTTTCACCGCAGAAGCGACAATTCCAGAATAATTCCGCACCATTACTCGCGCCAATGTGTCGATATCCTGCCGACTTTGTTGCGTGAATATTCAATTATTTTTGTATTTTGCATTCCATTGAGCATTGATTATTCAAGTGCCGTAGTAAAAACTAAATCGTGGTTCTCGAAGTAGTTTGAGTGATAACCTTTAAGTCACTTTTATTATTTTGTCCTATTATAACACTTTTAATTTTATTCGAGTTTTTTTAATTGTAATGTGTCGCTAATACTGCTCCACTTCAATCACAGTTGTAATTGCGTACGCGGTACTGCTCTGCTGAGATTCGTGTTCGATCCCCAGGTTGGGTAAAAGTAATATTGGTTTTTCCTGTCAAGAAATTCTCATTTCTTATAGCGATAGATATGGAGAGTTCTTTCTATAGCGATACATAGTTCACTGTTTTTTTATAAATAAACTGAACTGTATATCGCTATAGAGAGAACTATAATTATTAAAAAAAAACTAATTTTTAACTTTTAAAGCGTGTTTTTTTAGTTTTTTGCACGCTTTATAATAACTTAACCTATATCTATGTATGTAACGGGATCTGTCAGTGTAATTTTCACCACCTTCAAGATATCCCATTGGCAAACATGAAAATGGTTTCGTCACCCATTTACTTTATACCCTACGAAGAATCTATGAAGAATCTTCAAATTTCTTCACACACATAAGTCGCTTAGTTAGATAGACAGTCGTGTACATAACACGCCAAAAATATGTGCGTAACTTAAGGATTTTCTGTAACACTCGCAGTAAACAAGGCGTAAACAACGTTGTTCATTGTCTCATCAACCATTTTGGTAACGGAGCGTCTGGGACGAAGCATGGCAGTGCTATATTATAAATGCTTGGCTCAAGCAAGGGCTGGCAGGCCGCCATGTGCATGTACCCCACACGTCAGGTCATAAACCTTTTCGTAGTTTAGATTAAGCAAGATTAATAGTGGTGCAAAATTTGAGCTTGCAGTCCTACAATTCTATAATATGTATTCTTAAGAAAATTATAAGTTTCAAAAGAAAATTAGCATATTAGTTATCTGAAATAAATTATAAAGAAGATAGAGCAAAATTTAAAGCTCTGAATTTATAATGATAGTGAGTTTGTATTACATTTTTGTACTTTTTGTGTTATTTGTTAAAACTATTTATTAATCAACATGTTTTATATTTTGTGACCAACTAAAAAAACTATTTTTACTCAATTACGGCAAGATATATGAATCTTACTAGCAGTGTACATTAGTGAGATGATTAATTACCTCATACAGCCTTAACTACTGAATCGATTTCAATAAGGTGACCATGGGTACATCTTGGTACATTTTTTATTAAGATTTAGGTTAATATATAGGGAAAGATAGACTAGTAATAAGAGTACACGCAAAGTCGCACTACTAGTACCGTCTCATTCATTCCGTTCTCTAGTCTGTATATATAAAAGAAGAAGCTGACTGACTGACTGACTGACTGATCGATCAACGCACAGCCTAAACGGCTGGGGTTAGAGACTTGAAATTTTGACAGTAGGTACCTTTTATGACGTAGGCATCCACTAAGGAAGGGTTTTTGGAAATACCACCCCTAAGGGGGTAAAATAGGGGATGAAAGTTTGTATGAAAATCCGTCATTTTTGAAGTTAAATTCATGAAAATTAGTATTTGGCCTTTTAGTTAAAAATAAAAAATATATGTTTCAGGATTTTTGGAAATTCCGCCCCTAAGGGGGTAAAATAGGGGTTGAAAGTTTGTATGAAAATCCGTAATTTTTTAAGTTAAACGCATGAAAATTGGTATTCTGTATTGTATACTTTTTCTCCCAAACATGACCTCCACGCGGGCGGAGCCGCGAGCAACAGCTAGTTTTAAATATACGGTCCCATTGAACCATATTACAAAGGCAGGGCATTATAAATAAATACACTCAACAGTCACTCAGTCTAACCTGACTGTTTGGCCCCACACTAATGGATATTTAAAAGGCACAAATACAATATTTAAACATTTACTACTCCCACTTTGGTTGTCATTATTAACTACCCCCAACTAGTCTCCTAAATATCTCCGTTATACCTTCGGTATTTCTAATTATAAGAAATATCCTAATACATGGGTATCAAAAACTACGAGGACTACGCTCCCATAATAGCCGGACCCGAAAGAAATATTTGTTGTCCACACAAACATTGTCTTAATGCGGGAATCGAACCCGAGACCTTTCGTTTTCCAGTCGGCTACTCTTCTACTGCGTCACATAGCATAGGATATTATATAACTTACATTTCACTTAAAACTAAATAACAGAATCAAAAACCCGACTTTAATAAAAACACACAAAATTAACGTGTAATTTAATGTATTTTGTACAAAAAACATAACATTTTGTAACAAGAATAACGTATAAACAGAAACATTCGAAATGGTAAAAAATACCTTGGTAGAGTGTCGTCGTAACTTCGACTGCGTAGAGTCTACCGTACACCGTAGACCGGCCAGCCTTAATCCGAATTGCTGGCCCCAGTCGAATAGTTTACGAGCGAATCTTTATTGCACTCGCTTAATTTCGTCCAACTATGCACCAGCCGCGGGAGTAATGAATTTATCACTGCACTTCCATAGCTGGACTATTTGATATAGTTTTCCGGGATAGACGTGAAGCCGTTTTATATTTGAATTGAGAGATGAATTTACTTTTGTTCCTGGTTTATAACGTTTACATTTAATGTGGTTTAGAATTAGAACATGGATGTGGGTTATAAAATCTTAATTGTACCCA
Organism: Laothoe populi; assembly: GCA_905220505.1. Lineage (NCBI taxonomy): Eukaryota > Metazoa > Arthropoda > Insecta > Lepidoptera > Sphingidae > Laothoe > Laothoe populi. Next base: position 11,234,285 of record HG992165.1, read on the forward strand.
ACTTTTTTTGAAAGACCGGATGAAATTCTACAATATTGCTCTTTTTTTTATATCATAGTCCGACAAACGAGCCAGTGGGTCACCTGATGTTAAGTGATCTCCACCGCCCATGAACATCCACAATACCGAAAGTATCACGTATGCGCTGTCGGCCTTGAAAAGACAGGAATAGGGATTAGGGAAGGGAAGGTGGTGGTAGGATATTCGTATCCGCCCGGATAGCGACCACCGTACACAGGGCGAAAAACCCGCCATAGTGGCACACGCAAGTGTGTCGCGTTCCGGGATCAGCCAGTGTATGTCCGGTTATCGTCGGGGGGCTAGAGTTGGGGTACGATGTTTGGCCGTGCGAGTATAAGCCGGTTCACAGTCGGTTGGAGGCGTGTTGATCCGTCGGCCAGGGAGACCTGTAGAAACGGTGGTACCGCTGGCCGCCCGCGGTACAGTACAGGGGCCCAATCGTGGCTAACCACCACGAGAGGCTGCCCCACCATGCCGCGCATAATCTTGGGTGGGTCCGTCGTGCCGGTTGGTGACCGGATGTGGGGTCCCGGCGGCCTATCCCGGGAGGGTACGGGGGCCCTTCCGTCCGGCGGATCAGCTCACCTCCTCTCGGCTCTTTTAGTGGACCGGCGCTTGTTACGGCCTTCTGACTACTCTGACACTAGACCCTTGACCGCTTCTTCACCTCCTCCTCCCATAACTCCATGTCAGTGCATACAAAGAGAGCAGGTTTTACAGCGGTGCGTAACCCCACCACCGCCTTCACAATGGAGTTCGCTAACATCCGCGGACTCCATTCTAATCTTAATGCCGTCCACCACCATCTTGAGACGGCCCGGCCTGCTCTGCTCTTCTTGACGGAGACGCAGATTTGTAGTCCGACCGATACTTCATACTTGCTTTACCCCGGATACTCGCTTGAAGAATGCTTCAGGCCGAGGGCCGGGGTATGCATGTATGTTCGGTCGGACGTCTGCTGTCGCCGTCTGCGCTGCATGGAGGACCCCTCCTTCTCCACCCTGTGGGTACACGTCGACCTCGGCTCCCAGAGTCGGGTTTACGTGTGCCTTTACAGGTCACACGACGGGGACGTAGAGACAACTCGGCTATTTAATTATATTAGCCAGGCGACAGACGACGCGCAGGAGCAGTTTCCAACAGCGGAATTGGTAGTTCTGGGGGACTTTAACGCACACCACGAGTTGTGGTTGGGCTCCTCCAGAACTGACCATGCCGGCAGGACTGCTCATGCATTCGCTTTGACGAATGGCTTGACACAGCTGGTGGACCAGCCTACCAGGATCCCAGATGTGGCAAGTCATGCGCCCTCTCTGCTGGACCTACTGCTGACGAGTCATCCAACCGGGTATAAAGTGACGGTTGGTGCTCCCCTGGGTACCTCCGATCACTGCCTGGTTGGGACGTCGGTTCCTTGCGCTTTGCCTCCACGTCCCGTGAAGGTCAAGCGCAGGGTCTGGCACTACTCGTCGGCAGATTGGGATGGTATGCGGGATTACTTCGCATCCATCCCTTGGCGGCAGCGCTGCTTTGATGGAAAGGATCCTTCAGCGAGTGCTGACGCCATTGCTTGCGAGATCAGAATAGGAATGGAATATTACATTCCTTCCTCTGAGATCGCAGGCAAGGGCCGAGGACGCTCCTGGTTCAATCGTGCATGCGCCGATGCTGTTGGCAAGAAACAGGCGGCGTATCGTGCTTGGATCGGGGGTCGCGCTACGAAGGATCCCAACCTCAAGTCACTCAAAGCAGCCTATAACCGTGCTGCCAAGGTCTGCAAGAGGGCGTATGTTAAAGCGGATGCCCAGCGCGTCTCCAAGATTGGATGTGCTTTGGCCGATAACCCAACAAGCAGTCGTGCTTATTGGAGCTTGGCTAAGGCCGTCCAATCTAATTTCTGTCGCCCTTCGCTGCCACCGCTGAGATATCGAAATGGAAAACTAGCCCATAGCTCGCAGGAGAAGGCCGATTTACTGGCAAACCTCTTCGCGGCTAATTCGAGACTCGAGGACTGCAATGCTCATTTACCAACTACGCTGCCCGGTTGCGGTCACACAATGCCTGATATCCGTATCAGGCATTGTGATGTGCGGCGTGAGCTGCAGTCTCTCGACGTCCGGAAGGCTAGTGGTCCTGATGGTATCCCAGCGCTTGTACTTAAAAAGTGTGCAGCGGAGTTGTCTCCTGTACTGACGCGCCTATACCGATCGTCCTACCTCTCAGGTATTGTGCCTGAATCTTGGAGGGAGGCTAATGTGCAGCCGATCCCCAAAAAGGGTGATAGGTCAGACCCTAACAATTATCGCCCAATCGCCATAACCTCAGTGATGTGTAAAGTCATGGAGCGACTGATAAACAGCCAATTAGTTCGCTACCTAGAGGATCACTCGTTGATCAATGACCGCCAATACGGTTTCCGTCATAACCGATCAACGGGTGATCTTCTAGCGTTCGTATTACATCACTGGGGGGAAGCGATTGACAAGCATGGCGAGGCTCTGGCTGTGAGTCTCGACATAGCCAAGGCATTTGATAGGGTCTGGCATCGTGGCCTTCTCTCCAAGCTCCCGGCATACGGTCTGCCCGACAACCTGTGCAAGTGGATTTCCGGCTTTCTGCATGAGCGTAGAATGCGTGTCCTCGTTGATGGACACGCTTCGCAGCTCATGTCAGTAAATGCCGGAGTACCACAAGGTTCTGTGATTTCGCCCACCTTGTTTCTTCTGCATATCAATGATATGTTGTCGCTTGGCAACATTCATTGCTATGCAGACGACAGCACGGTTCATGGGCGTTATAGCAGCAAGCCTCCTGGTTGCCGGGCGGATACTGAGAGGAGACGAGAGGATCTTGTCGTTGAGCTCAACCAGACCTTGGATCTCATCTCATCATGGGGTACCAGGAATCGGGTTGAGTTTAATGCCAAGAAAACCCAGGTGTGCGCGTTCTCGTGCAAGAAGTCTCCGTTTTCTCCAATCCCCGTTCTTCAGGGTGTTCCACTCGCAATGCGGAATGACCTTAGTGTCCTAGGTATGGATATCCGCTGCGATCTTAATCCAAGGAGTCACATCGAGGGCGTAATATCCGCCTCTTCACGCAGGGTCGGAATCCTGAACAGGGTGCGGCGGTTTTTCACGCCTGGTCAGCTCTACCGCTTATATAAAGCGCAGGTGCGGCCAGGAATGGAATACTGCTCGCACCTCTGGGACGGTTCTGCAAGGTACCTTCTCGATGCCTTGGATGGGTTGCAGCGGCGGGCCATCCGCATTGTGAATGATGCAGACGTGAGTAACAGCCTGGAGCCGCTACAGCTGCGTAGGGATATTTCCTCGCTTAGCGTGTTCTACCGTCTGTATCATGGCGAATGCTCTGAAGAATTGTTTGATCTTATCCCATCCTCTCCCTTCCATACCAGAACCACGCGTACTGGCTTGCGGAGCCACAGCTTCGTGGTGTCTACTACCCCGGCCCGAACCAAGAGGTTCGCAAACTCGTATTTTTGCCGCACCATCAAGCTGTGGAACAGTTTGCCAGCTACCGTGTTCCCTCCTTCCTATGATCCTGGGTCCTTTAGGCGTAATGTGAAGAAGCTAAACAGCAGGCCGGCATGATTGTGTTGAGTAGCGAGGGATAGACTGTCTCTCGCTACTTGATACTCTATCTGGACGGCACTGCGCTTACCATCAGGTGCAGTGTGGTCACTTTGCCGCGCCAGAATAAAAAAAAAAAAGAAAAAAAAAAAAAAAAAAAAAAAAAAATAAAAAAAAAAAAAAAAAAAGGGGGAATCTGGGCCTCCGGATATCTCACTTACCATACGAAACGCGACAGTGAACTGTCACTTTACGTTGGTTTTCTGTGAGACAGTGGTACTACCCCGGTCGAGCCGGCATGAATGCATGCCGTAGACAAATGTGTCTACAGCGTGGCTCTACCCCTTTTAGCATTATTCTAGTATTCGTCTGAACAATGACGACACAAATTGTGAAGATTTCATCAGAGTGAGAGCTTTGTACGAATCGTGTTTCAGTGTCAGTACATATATGTACATCCATTTACTTTGTATTGTACTTAACGATTATTGGATTCTAATTAGAAGTTTTTAGAAAATATATCTATGTAAATGTATATACATGTTGGTGATATTATTCAGCTTATTATTTTAAATAATCTTTCTTAATACATGTACTATACTTATATATAGTATTCGTTTAATATTACATTATAATGTAAACAGACTGCCGTCCCACTTTAATGCTCTTTTAAAATTTTCTTGAAAAAAAGAATGCGATAAGAACCATTTGAACCGCCATTTGAACCTACTTTCAATTTGATGTGTTTGAATATAATGCATTTTAGTGTACAATAAAGAGTATAAATAAATAATAATACCAAAAGCTGTGAAACTAACGAGGCTTTATCCATGTAAACTAAAACTAGCTCGATTTACAACTTTGATCGTTTTTTCGTCCTAGTTAGGTAAACATTGGTTGAAAAGTTTGAAACATGCAATTTACCAATATCCAGCGTCATGCCAAAGTAACATTAGTTAGTAGCGAAATCAGCCCGTTCACTGGTTACATTAATAATGACCATCCATCAAAATGGTAGAAACACCATAACGTGGCCCGAATGGAAAAACTTTTAATGATATGACGGCGATTTATTTCGTTGTGCGAACCTATGAATAATAAAATATTTAATCATATTGGGAATAACAACTTAAGTTTATCGAATAGAGCCACGCTGAAGACATATTTGTCTACAACATGAATGGGCCGGCTCGACCGGGGAAGTACCACTGCCTCACAGAAAACCAACGTAAAGTGACAGTTTACTGTCGCGTTTCGTATGGTAAGTGAGATATCCGGAGGCCCAGATTCCCCCTTCCCTTCCCTAATCCCTATTCCTATCCTTTAAGGCCGACAGCGCATACATTATACTTTCAGTATTGTGGATGTTCATGGGCGGTGGAGATCACTTAACATCAGGTGACCCACTGGCTCGTTTGTCGGACTATACTATATAAAAAAAACAATTCATTACTACATTTAAATAACTATAACATTATTAATTTTTTTGAAACATCAGGAGACAACATTTTAGCAATTAAAGGCACTACGCAAAAAAATTGCTTGCTGATTGATTCGATATATACAATACGTCAACTGTTTATTAAACCTGATTAAGTTTCTTTGAACCGAATGCAAAGAAATATTTAACTTTTTCAACTAAAATAAATAGTCTTAGCAAATCCAATTCTAGATACAGCACTTTTTATAAGCATACGAAATTGTACACAAACGCTTGGAGCTTATTCCTCATTTCGTAGCAACTTGCTAGACATTGCCAATACACTAAAGCAGACTGCGCATTTGAATAAAGTAAAAACTACTCAACAAAGTTTTGAGTGCAGCCTTTATTATGCATACATCAACCGAGACGTTTATGCTGACTTTCTAATCTATTGTCTTATGTTCAATTCAAAAATTACCCGTTATAGACATCGCTTTTTAATTTGAAACAAATTTTATTCTGTCTATTCTAGAAGATTTAGAGATAGCTTTTTTAATCAAATTATATTAGATTCCTTCTTGATCGCACAAAGGACATGGACATATCTAACCTGACTTGACAGTTTGTACGAGATATCTAAATAACTTAATAAAAAAAATCCTATGTGAATTCAATATTCTATCAACATATTCTAACAAGATTAAGAAGCATTCCTATTAATTTATTACTATTTATTTAAAACGCTCAGCAAAAATCTAGTTGTAGGTACCCATGAAGTATCAAAAAATTTGTAAGAATGCCTAAAGGCTGCTAACTGATGTTCAAGCATCAGACACGAGCGACTTTAGTGATCTTTAGAAGTCCGCCATATTGGATTTACAGTGACGTCTCTTTATTTTTCGAGTTATTCTCAGCAAGCCCTTTCATTTGATACCCATATTGTAGGAGTGCATTAAAAATAACTAGTCCGCCGTATTGGTTGTTTCGCCATGTTGGATTTAGAATGACGTCATAACTAAATAAATATAGCTAACCATGCATTGTCATCCAAATTAACCGTGTATACAAAATTTCAGCTCAATCGGTTGAAGATATTTGCTTCAAAATTGAGATGCAAGATTCCACCAGAACAAACATACATACATACATATACACTCATGCCCGTATCCCATGGGGGTAGGCAGAGACTATTTATTGACTGCCACAAGCTACGATCCTGACACATTTCTTTCGCCTCTTCCACATTCATACATCTTCTCATACATTTTCGGCGGTTGGAGGTACTCCTGATTACATACATACATACATTGCAAGTTAAATAATACGCACAAACAAATAATAATATTATTTGTTTGTGTAATATTAAATAATATTATTCAAATCATTCCATAAACTGCCACGACAATTCATATACTTTGAGTAGGTATTGATTAACATTTTACGTAGTAATGTTTAATTATGTTAGTTCCACCACGATGAATCAATGATATTATTAAATTAAGAAATATTATAAAGCTATATTAGCTGGCGAAGGCCTTGAAGAAAACTCAAATCATTTCTTCTAAGGACATAACAAGGAAACGAGGATTACGTGATAATCTCATCAACATCAATGCATCAGTTGTTAACCCACTGCTGCTTCGGTATTCGTGAAACACAAACCTTATTCACGTCGATACTCGCCATCTGTCTAAACTTCACGCAAATCCGAATCAGAACAGAGGTGCTGAAAACACAATAGTGTAACGTTCTGACGTATGCCAAAGCATTCTAAAGACCTGCCATACATGACACCGCGTGAGACACACATTGACTAGGGGCTATTCAATAAAGTGGATGCAACAGCGCTCCACAATGTGCCAGGTTTATCCAATACAGAGATAAGCCTCGCTGAGATTGCATGGGTGTAATCTTGCAGAATGGACTAGAAACATCTTCATTTGATATTGTGAGTGGGTTTCGAGAGCGCGTGCAGTGAACGTGGTTTCGTGTAAACGAATCGATCTACTCCATCACCTTAAGTGACACTTCTTGCTTTGTCTTGTCTATACTAATATTATACAGAGTTAACTTTGTAACTTCTAATGTAGAGGGTATTGTTTGGATATACCCAACTGTAGGCAGCGGCTTTGCTGTGCCCTGGTATTGCAGAAGTCTATGGGCGGTGATTACTTACCATCAGGTGGCTCGTCTGCTCGTCTGCCTATCGAGGCACTAAAAAAAATATATATAAACTGATCGGATTCCGTAATTCTTCTGTTTACAAGAAGCTATAGGATGCCCGAGTGCTATAGGTTATTTTCCATTGTGAAAAAGATAGGTATCAATTACACTTTTATGCGAGTAGGCCTACTACATACTACCAGAAGCTAGTATTTAATAAAGTTTAAAAAAAATCAAAGGCGAATGTAAAGTAAGAAAGTAGTTTCTGTAGTGTATGAAGCCTTTGATCGAAGCAATTTGGTAGTCTAAATACTGTTTTTTTTTAATAACTAGTATAGTATCAGAGGCATATTAAATTGTGTTGAGTTTCAATAAACTAGAAGAGACAGAGAATGTTCTTTTCGAACTAGTATGTAACATTTATCAAGAAGATTAACTTTTCACTTCGTACTCAGTCATCACACCGGATAAATTAACGTATACGTGCATAAATAAAAAAAGAAACGCTCTAAATTGAGAATCTTCCGCTGTAACTATTCAAGTCCATTTGCCATCGCTGTTAGGAATCCATGGTTTAGAGATTCACTCCTAAAACACATATTTAAATTTCAGCTCTCAACACGCTTAGTACAGATGGTCAACATTAATCTAGATAACTTTATCTAACCTATTACACACTTAAGTAACTTTAATAGTTTCCAAACTTAATGAAGCAGTTACAGTTGGTAATGCGGCGCTGAGCGTTTCGGAATTATCACACTGTAGTGTAATTACTTGCGCCCACGGCCGCCTTGTGTGGCGAGTCGCGTCTGTGGCCAAATGCCAGACTTCACGGCCTCAGCTTATCTCGGCTTACTTTACTTTATGTTAATGTTTACCTTTCATGTCTGCCTTGCCTTATATTTAATCACTTAGATCTACGGATTAAAGTTATTGTGTATATGTTTCTTGATTCAAATATGGTTGTCCAATGAACATGCGGTATTGTGCGGTTTGAAATATTTTATCTACTATTTGTATATAATTATGAATTAAAAACATTTATATTAATCCATTTTTGTATTTACCTGAGAATTGGCCTCCTAACTTCAAAATTATGCGAAGTCAACTAACCCGCAGGGCTAGTGTGTTGGACTAAAGCCTAACCTCTCTTATTGTTGGAGTAGGTAAGATCGTGCCCAGTAGTGGGACAGTGTTTAATAAAAGGCTTGTAATATTTATTTCTTTATTATTTTAGATTTTGCTGGTGGAAGGATATTCATATCCGCCCGGATAGCCGTACAAATGGTGTAAAACCCGCCATAGTGGCACACGCAAGTGTGTCGCGTACCGGGATCAGCCAGTATACATCCGGTACGATGTTTGGCCGTCTTGCGGCCTTCTGAGTACTCTGACACTAGACCCTCGACCGCTTCTTCACCTTCTTGCCCATGGCATAGTGTGAAGAAGCAGGCCGGCATGATTGTGATGGGGGTTGTGGGGATAAATTGTCCCTTGCTACTCGATACTCTAATTGAACGGCTCTGCGCTTACCATCAGGTGCGGTGTGGCCACTTTGCCTTTCGTGAAAAAAATACTAATAAGATAAATACAGCGGTTTTTAAATAGCCGCCTACGGCCATAAACTGTAGTTTTTAAGAAGAATGTTCACGTCGATGATCAGTTGTGTAAAAGTATTGTTACGTTAAGTGTTTTATTATTCACCATAAATCTTACAAATATTTCTCTTTGTTCCAGGTATTTTCTATATTCCGTAAAGGTAGCGATTAAATTCGACGATGTGATTGGATTTATCATAAAACCAAGATAGGATGAAGGTAAGCTCAGCGTTGTTAATGTAAACAAAAGGTTCCAAGCAAAATATCCTCGATAATCTTGTGAACGACGTAGCCAGGATTTTGGTGTGTTTTCTTTTTAATATTTTGATAGCATCAAAGTTATATTTTAATTTATAAAGGCATTTTTAATCTGGATAATAACGGATTTTAACGTCAAATGGGCATGCCTGATTCGTTTGTTTTATATTGGCTTGATAAAATTTCAATTTATAGAAGAGTAGGTATATCGTGGAAGTGCATTTCAACTGTCGGTGGAGCTGATATAGTCTCAACAGTTGCAATAACTTTAAATTCTACAAAGTTAATAACATTTTGATCAGGTGATCTACTTTCTATTTGACGTCATCTACTTACATGTAGAATTCATTTCGTGAACACTTGATTATCTTAGACAGTAAATAATGCGGCATTAAGACCAGTTCTCTAATTTTATATGTATAGAAATCGCCTTAGACTATATCGTGTTTTATTTATCATTGTTTTCTGATGCACTTGAGTCGTAGAGTGAGCGGAAACAAATGAATATAAAGGTCTATTGTTCGTGCATTTAATATCACCTTTTTGCTTTAAGTAGGTTTTATTGTTATAAGCAATAATACTGCGTATGTTCTCCAACCAGCATTTCAAATTAAAAAATATTCAACAATTCCAATAGAAATTTTTCGATATACTTAGATGGCATTTTCCATCTTTACTGTTATGTTTAACAGCCTCCGTGGCGCGGCGGGCGAGTAGCCGGCTGTGAATCGAGAGGACGTGGGTTCGGTCCCTGCACTGAAACTAATGTTTGTGTGACAGACTGATATTTCTTTTGGGTCTGGGTGTTGTGGGACCGTAAGACCATCGTAGTTCTTATTAGTTGGGTGTATTTATTATTTATTCATGTTGAATCTACAGGAAAACATAAAATATACTAGACAATTAAACATTTGTTGCAAGTGCGTTTTAAATACAAATCCACAATTGGACAGAACTTATTGTCTGAATAAGTATGTTAAGAGCGGAACCGCGATCATAGGCTACACGTATATAAATGTATTTTCATTTATCCCTTCATCTTTCTTATATTCGTGTTTATATACAAGATCAACATTCACAAACACTTGCAAAACAGCTTCGCTAGTAGTTTTCCATACATTTATGTACGGGTAAGATTCTGGTAAATTATTCATCCACACATGTAGTGGAGCGGCAAAAACTGTGAGACAAAGTGTCGTCTTGCACAGTCGTATCCTTGAGACCTTCATTAGGGCCCGCTGTGTTCGTGACACGCCCTTCTGGCTTCTGTTGTGTACGACTTTCTTTATATTCGTATTATATATGTTGCTTCTTCTTTATAAAAGAGCTTAAGTGGATGTCGTTGACCTTTTGGATGTTTGTCATAATAGCTGTTTGTTATTGTATAAGTTGGGCCCAATTTATGGTAATGTTTTCGAAGTATGTTTATGTAAGTGCCTTGTACCTCTTAGTAACATACCTTCCTACTTGAGGGTTCAGTAGCGGGGGTTAGATTATCTCTCGCTACTAAATACTCTAATTGGTACTACGCTTACCATCTGGTGCAGTGTACTTAGCCGTGCCAGAAAAAAAACGATGTATCGTAAGGTTATAATCTTTGAATATCACTCTTTTAAAAACGTTATTTCACCTGTATTTTAAGTAATTTAGTATAAATTTATACTATTTTGTATGTCAAAACTCCTTGACTATATGAATGCGGCAATCATCAAAGAAGTAGTGAATGTCAAAAAGGCAAACAGCACTCACAGTTTATTCTGGAAATGCTCATCAATCAATTCATATTGAGATTCCGTGATGGCATCTGCCTATCTCCTAAAATACTCACAGTAAGCTTTAAAAACCGGGAGATCGCTATTCCTTAAAACATTACCGCCCTAAATAAAATTAACATAATATATGTGTATATATAACATTTATAAACCTTGTAACTGACTCGGTGGCGTAGTAGTAATTGCGAATGCGTTACGACTGCAGTGTTGAGGTCTCGGGTTCGATCACCGAGTCGGGTCTAGTGATATTGGGTTTTTCTTCTTAGGAATACTCAGTATCAGCCCCCAGAGTCTGGAGTTGTGCCCGCTATGGCGACAGACTCGCCCTCTATCATATAATGGGACCGTAATAAATGCGGCGAAAAGTGTGTGTACTGGTTACACCTCTGCCGAACCCTTCGGGGATTACAGGCGTGAGTGTATGTAATGATTACATAATTGAATTCTTCATATACAGCCGATGAATCCAAACTCTACTCGGTTGAAGCTAAAATTCAATGTACTGCTAGAATCAACAAAAACTTGAGCTACGAAAATAAACAATACTAATTTGAATAGTGTTTTAACTTTTAGCTGCAACAGAAGGGTTTCATGACAACCAGCTGTGAAAGGTTAGGTATCTACTGATATCAAAAGAATTAATTACATTTATATTCAGATTAACTTGCCATTTGTTTTAATCGTAGTCATATAAAGTATAAAAATGTTGATAAAGGAGACGACTATTCATATCCATTGAATGCCTCCAAGAATCAGAAATTACACTATATGTATTTTATTTATGGATCCATTCCCCGTTTTTAGTAACATCTATAAGTCATATAGACTGTAAGCTACTCTTATCATTTGTCCTCATTAATTTTCACTGCGCATTTACGAGTGGGCGGCTTCATGTCACTTAATCCAAAGCTGTTAGATTATCATCACCACGTTTTTTCACGTCACGAACAAACCGCATACATATTCTGCCTTTCCGCCGCCACCATTACCATATCCCTCAAATATATCATAGCGTTCGGAATACTTTATGCTGTCGGTGTGTAACAGGCGTTTTGTGGTAATGTCTTCGTTTGATGTATAGCAGTCAGGAGCACTCGTGGTCTAAATATCTTGCCATTATATATATTGTGGCTACATTAAGATGTAACGCGGCAGAAGGGCGGCTCTTAGCGTTTTTTCGTTGCGTAATCACGAGCCAGATTGCTCTGTCGCGAAACATAATGCCGTGGCCCGGGAAATTTGTTAAAATTATAGGCGAACATTTATTTCTCCACTCGAAATATCGAAATGGGTGGGGTCGACTTTAACCAAAAGTCCGATGAAATTACATGGCAAATGGCGCCTCGTTTGCTCTTAATTTGTACATTTGTTTGTCCAATCTTTTTTTCGCCGAGATACGCCCCGAGAAATAATTGAAGGAGCTATTTTGCTCGGCAGAGGAAATTGGTGCCGAGATTATTCTTTGTTATATTTAATTGAAACAGATTATGAACACACACACCACGAAACTATATATAAACGATCGGAATACAGCGGTAAAGGTGAAAATATAATAAGCTGCGGACTGGCAAAAGTATTCTGTATGAATTACAAATGAATTTTGTGGAGTTGGTAAAACTGGCGCGGCGGCACCACGAAATGTTCTTGCACGGCCACTTCGTTAAATAATGTAAGGAAACGTGAAGGTGCGCGAATTGCAACAACTGGCTCAAGCAAAACGCGCGGAGCCGCTTGAATTTGCAATTTGAAGGCGTTCGTTCTCTCACAATTTGCTTATACCGAGCCCCACGTTGGGCGCCATTTCATGTAATTCAGTCCGCAGCCGCACTAAAGTTAAGTAATCGCAAACCTTAGCGCAGTTCCGACGCCCGCGCTTGCCCCAGAATTCTTATTTTTTGGCATCGTTTCAAATTAAAAACGATAGAGTGAGATTTTTACAACCCCCCTTGATACTGAGACATCCACTTATTGCATTAACTATAAAGTGTAATTTATTGAAGAAGCTGGCGTCTAACGATAACCGCTTCGCAACCTCGTGTATTCAATGTGAATAGTTTATTTCACGAGTAAAATTCCGTCGGACCGCATATGTTTGTACAACATGGGACTCAAAACTAAATTAATGTAAATACATTTTATGAGCAATAGTACGTCCTAAACCGGGAATCTGGATTGAGGTAGACCCGCTTGGCTTTCATTTTCTCTTCAATAATGAACGAGTGCTGACCCGCCTTTGCAGGCTGCACAAAATTTAATTTTAATACGGGACTGGCCACTATCCGAGCGACGGCCCGCCTAACAAAACATAGCGGGCTGCCACCCCGTAGATTAGAAGTCGCTTACACTGTGTTTGCTCACGGTTAACGTTTTTGATATCCACTCCATGCTTACGTGTTAACACTCAATGACCACGTTTCCAGCCACCAAGCTAAGATTCCGCCGAGCACAAATTAATTTGCGATAAAAGCGTTCCGTACTAAAGCGGTGCGATTACTAACAAAATCATAATGGAACATTCAACATTCTTCGGCGTCTACAATTGGAGTAAAATTTGCTGCAATTTCACGAATTGTCGTCGGCAGTTATTATTCGGGGCGTAAGCGGGAATTTGTCTCTCCAGGACATAGCTGGTTTTGTCCTGGAGTTTCCCGTAAATTCGCATGGTTCGCTGACTCCTTTCAAAAGTCGTGGTTGGTTTTACGCTTTTGGCGGTATTGTTCGTGGCGTTTTGACTTTGAATTTTAACCATCCTCATTCAGCAATAGCACGAGGATGAATATAGTCTTTGACTTGCGATTCGCGCTTTGGAAATTATTGTGCATTTTGGTCAGAGTTACTTTCACTTTGGTAGTATTGGAAAAATTTCCTGTGTTTAAAGAGATCAACAAGTATAGAATGTTTTAATATTAAGCGCTTTGTTCGGTGGCAATTCACAAAAGTTATTTGTCTTTTGTCTTACCTTTGCCGAACTTAAAAAAGACGCCATCTTACAAATCCGCTTTTTGCCGCGAGCAAACCTTCGGGGTGGGCGGAACGAAGTAAGTCGTGGTACAGATGCATTCGACATGCCTAATCTCTCAAATCCTTTTCGAGCCCTTCGTCTGTGACTTCATATTTCGAGAACACTGGAATGTGGGTGTACATACATCTATATCGTTTGTATATTTCACAGTTATGCTTTTAAATTCTGTTGTCTGTTTCCTTGAACATTTTTATGGTCGGATTTTCACTAAAAGGAAAATTAATTGTAAAGTGATGATGGTTTTTATGAAAATAATTGACAAAATTTGAAATAGAATTGGCAAAAGGCACCGGCAGAAAATGTGTTATATAAGATCAATTTAGAGTCGCAGGTTTTAAAAATTTTAAGTCAATTTTATTTTTTATGAAAATCTTTATTTCCTGAGACTTATTTTTGCGCATCATACAAAAGGTATTGCCAATACTATAAATAATACAAGAGTAATTTATCTCAAATGTGTATAGGCAACAAACTTCCTTTGACTAATTATTTATCCCCTCATCAAATGTTCCTTACACTCATGAGTTCGCTAATACTGGTATCTTTTTGATACTGGATTCCCGTGGTGGTTAAAGATACTGTATCAAGTATACAACTTGCTGTATTATTTTATAACCTATCATATTTTCCGGGGATATTTTTTTAAATTTTGAACTTAGTACTTAGATTTCATTTGTTATTAAGATTTACTGCGTGTATTGTACTTATCAAGAATATTACGAATAACGCAATGATTCACATGAATATCTCCTTGTAATATTTTTATAATTGAAACATTATCCTATGACACACAATCTACGTAAGGGTGGAAAAAACAGATGTTACTGTCTAATTACCTTTCGTGTTGAATATCACTTAGCGGTGGACACGGGATATTCAACATTATTTCGTTGGTATAAGGACTCTAATATATTGCATGGGCATTATTACTGTTAATTTTCATACGAGTATAATACGAGAATGTATTATCTATACGAAATGTTTCCTATTTAGATTTTTATCAATCACTCTGTGTAATCCAGTGTTATTAAAGTAATGATGCACATAAACAGAATAAAGTAATATAAAGTCGCTGTAATGTACATAAAATAAAATGTCATATAAAAAGCCAAGTTAAAGAGAGTATAAATATAGTATCCTAGTGGAAAACAAACGACTACAATCAATTTTTTAATCCTGACAAATCATTCAGTTGTAAATGTCATGCCAAAATGGCGGCGTTGGTGTTTTTGAAGTATTAAACAACGCTAATTAGTAAATTATTACTCAAAAAAATATAGTTTAAAAAACACATAAAGATCACTGTTTTTATACCTAACTTTATATCGCTATAGAAAAACTCTCCATGTTTACAAGTTATTTTCTACTTTTTATTACGGCTGGCTACTAAAGCGTGTTTTTTAGTTATTTAAACTCATTGACTTATATTCTATAGACACGAACTGTCGAACATAAAAGATGTTCCGATAACCTTGTCCGCCCACTAATGCCATCTATCATTTTACTAAGAACTATTTGGAAGTAAAACTCCCGTCACTCTCTCTCGAATGGGACTTTCCGCGCGCTAAAACGGGACAATATATATAATGTATTTATTGTGAAAATGCCATCTATTCATTTTTCTAATAACTATCCCGCATTCGGAACTGAAATTAATTAATATTTATTGATATTACGTTCTAAACGTTATGAAATTATGTTATTTACCTTATATACTATTATCAGTTTCACTGTAAATCAATTTAAGGCAGATTTGTTCGGGAATGTCGCTACAAACAACTAAAATTAACTGATGTGCATTCGTAGGTGGCATGAAGCATACTAACGTCGGTGTGGAGTATACACCTCAACTCGGTGGAACATAATGTATGTTCTGGTCTAGTATCGCATCTAGTACGTAGTACATATAGATCGCTGTCTAAACTATAATTTATTTTCTTCTTTTTAGACTAAAAAAAATCCAACGGGCTTATATTTAATAGACTTGATTTCAAATCAAGACTACATGATAAAGAAATATGATCTAAAATTATCAGATCTTTTATTATACTGGTGATCCTGGGGTGTAAGGATATAATGCCAAAATTATGAAAATATCGTCAAATTTTCAAGTAAATCGGACCTCTTGAATGAGTGAATATACGTTGAAAGATTCCGTTACATACATACAAACCTACATACATAGATACATGCGAAGCTAATATAAAACGTGTAAAAGGAGAAGGTCCAAGATAATGTGACAGGATATCAATCGTGATAAAATCCTGTCGTAAAAATAGATACTGTAATCTTAAAAAATGTACACCTACAAAATATGTTTAATTTATTCTTTTACATATTCAAATATTGAATAAAGCTAATAGACCATCGAGAGTTAATCAGTTTGAGCAAAATTTAATTAATTCTATCAAACAAATCTCTCACAAAGATAATTAACTTATGGATCATCTGACCTGGATTTGACAACTTCAAACATATAACAATGAACAGTTATTTCATAAGAATTGTTGTTAATTACCTGATGCCTTCGAGCTGTTTGAATGATATAACGTATTTTATTTTATCTTTTTGTTGCATAACTCGAGTATAAAGATCCTTGTGTATGAATAGAAATGCATTATTTCTAACAGACTGATATACCTGAACCTATGAGTTGGTTTCGGCATTTCTTTTCAGGCTTAGTCAGACAGAAAATGCCGGCGCCATCAAGCTTAAAATATAATTAACATGTAAAAGTTATATTCAATGACTAGCTGTTGCTCGCCCGCGTGGAGGTCATGTTTGAGACAAAAAGTATACACCAATTTTCATGCATTTAACTTCAAAAATGAAGGATTTTCATACAAACTTTCTTACCCTATTTAACCCCCTTAGGGGTGGAATTTCCAAAAACCCTGAAATATGTGTTTTTAATTTTTAACTGTAAGGCCAAATACCAAATTTCATGCGTTTAACTGCAAAAATGACGGATTTTCATACAAACTTTCTTCCCCTATTTTACCCCCTTCGGGATGGAATTTCCAAAAATCCTGAAATATATATTTTTTATTTTTGACTAAAAGGCCAAATACTAATTTTCATAAACTTAACTTCAAAAATGACGGATTTTCATACAAACTATCATCCCCTATTTTACCCTCTTAGAGGTGGTATTTCCAAAAACCCTTCCTTAGTGGATGCCTACGTCATAAAAGGTACCTACTGTCAAAATTTCAAGTCTCTAACCCCAGCCGTTTAGGCTGTGCGTTGATCGATCAGTCAGTCAGTCAGTCAGTCAGTCAGTCAGTCAGTTTCTTCTTTTATATATACAGATATATCATAGTATTTACAAAAATAATGATTTGTTATATATTTTGATAATAATTTTTTAATTGCATATGTGCATACTTTGGTGCTTGGACACAAATGTTTATCCACATTTATTTTGATATGTGTTACCTATTCAGTATGATAAAATATAATGATATAATGTTTTGTTCTGATTTTTTTAAAGTTAGGTTTTAGTTTAGTTTATTTTTTTTTATTTTTTTTTATTCATTGTTAATTATGGTACGCTTACTTAGTATGCGTAATTACGCTCGCTTTAACAGTGAAGGAAAACATCGTGACGGAACCTGCATACCTGAGAACTCCTATAAGAATTTCGAAGGTATGTGAAGTCTATAATACCCACCCGTACTAGGCCAGCGTGGCGGACTAAGACCTAACCCCACTTGTTAGTAGAGTAGGCCCGTGTCCAGCAGTGGGACAGTGTTTAATACAGGGATAGTCGTACCATAATCACGGGACTATAGACTCCCGGTCTTTCGGAAGGCGTGCGTGGAGCCGAAACCAAGGCTAATATTATTATAATGTTTTATTATGAAAAATAATCCATTTCTTTATATAATTTAATAATTATCTTCTAATACGAATCCATATAAGCATAAGATAAAATTCTTTTCATTACTAAAACCTAATGCTGTACTCAAATTTGTCCCTTTGTTGCCACAATTTTATTAAGTTCGTTACAGTGAATTGCGAAGAGCAATTGAAAGTATCGAAATTGGCTTCATTTAATTTGGGTCTTTTATTTTTCTTTAGAAAAATATATTCTTTTAAGCGGGCACTAAGCAAAGGAAGCTCATTTAAGACGCGACTCCTCTCCAAATCCTTAATTCTGCTTCGTTGACGTAATTAATTTTATATTACCGCCAAAAGCCATCTGATGCCCGTTTTTCATTCCTTGCCTACGTCTAGCGGTAGACGTTTTTAAATCGAAAATAATTCACAAAGCGTTATTAGCGTTTAAGAGAAAAAAAAAAAAACTAATTACATATAAAACGCATAGCATTGCTTACGTATAAACTGTCTAGAAAGTCCTAGAATTATGTCTAAGTAACTGGATGTGTATCCACACATATTTATGGTTTCTTAGAATGCGTAGATTTTTTTTTAGTGCCTCGATATGCAGACGAGCAGACGGGCCACCTGATGGTAAGTAGTCACCGCCGCCCATAGACTTCTGCAATGCCAGGGCACAGCAAAGCCGCTGCCTACCGTTAAACCTGTTACTGTGGATGGGTATAAACATATATCTGGGTACCATTCCACTAGCGATAACCCAATTAAACTCCGATTTTAATGAAATTAGTTTTCATTAAATTAATAAAATATTTTAATTATCCTAATATAAATAATAATGTGGAATTCACAAAATGTGATCTTATCATCTTAAAAAATATTATATTTTAAAAGTCCAGCACCGTGTACTATCTCATTGCCCGGGCCTCTTTTATTAATGAAAGGGGTTTGGCCTTAATATTATTAGGGTATTTCCTATTATTAGAAATACCGAAGGTATTTAGGAGACTAGTTGGGCGTACATTAATAATGACAACCTAAGTGGGAGCAGTAAATGCTTAGCATAAAACGGAGTGCCTTTCGCGCTCCGGGGTTCAGTTGAGTTGTGAAGAAGTGATAGCCAGGATATTCGTGGTTCGTTCGCGGGGCAGTAAGTAATTGTAAACGGTTCAATGGTCGCGTAGTTCAGTTTAGAGGGTAATGCTGGTAGATTAATTATAAAGAGAGGCCTTATGTGAATCCTGACATGCGGTAATGTTAATATTAGGTACTGAGATGTGTAACAGTGTTGTGTAAATAAATCAATAATGGTAAACTTGTATTTGCGCCTTTTTAAATATCCATCTTGCATAGTTTTGTTGACGTTGCTAACAATATGTGTGGGAAGGCTTCAAATAATTTATTTATTCTTAATGTATGCCCTAGGCGTTGGAATCGAAGTTGCCACTTCTGGCTCAGCAGTCTGTTTCACTCCTTGCTAAGCTATCGCCTCTATTTAATATCGAATAATAAATCAAGTCTTGGAAACTTGCAAATATATTTTATTCTATGAATATTAAAATTATTTTAATTAAAACCTCAAAGTAACTCGGTTTGTTGCTCAAACTTATATCTCCAACTTCACCTCGACTCGCATCTACATCTGTTCTGTTTAAGATATATTAACATTCATTATCTCTTACAGCTACTTATATTATAATTACTTAGATTATTTTCTCTTATTGAATATTACTGAACTGTATTTCATGAATAAAAGCCACTTTCCTTTCTTGTCTTTCCATTCTATTGTCTCTAAGAAACTGATAAGCGATAAGACGGATAATTGCACTCATTTCTTTGCTTTTAAGTTTTATAATATGTATCCATAGTGTACAAAAAGTTTAAATAAGAAAGAAAAAGGATGCACGGTATAAGTCATGACGTCATCACCCACAGTGGCCATTACGGTGCGATTGTGCGACAGAGATCGTGAGATGTTCCCACTACACAGCCAATTTTTTACTATCAATATTTAAAATAATAAGTAAGAACACATTTTTAATAAATTATGGTTGTATTTTCGCAAAAGAATTGCTTTCTTTTATTTTCAATTGCATATACAATAAGATACAAAATTAAAATAAGGAAATTCTACCTTACTAATGGCCAGGTTTCAGTAACACTATGCGCATTGACCGTCTTCGTTGCATGCCACTAGGCAACATTACACTGTAATGTGATTAAACAGAGTCAGGAAGTCAGGTATGTGTTATAACTCTATACTTCAATAATTTTACTGTACGATCACTTCGACCGATCTCCTCATTTCCGTTTTATAATAATTTTATTAATGAAAACACGTACGTAGGCCTTGCTTATAGGTAATATTGCGGTATAATTTATGTTCAGCTTTTCGATATAAAAACTAATTTGAAAATAGTAATTACTGGTACAATATACAAAAAGTCTCACGTGTATCGCTATTGCTATGTTGGCCAACAGAGTAAAGTCGGTCTGAATTGGTAGATTGACACTCCTCTCAAAAATGACTCAAATATACGAAATTTTACCGACCGGTTCAAACATTTTTTTACCGAATTTCTATTTCCTCCACTCGAAATCCTAGGCAAGATCCCTAGAGATATGCTCATCACGCGAGCGAGTGGCCTTCAGTGCTATCTGAATATTAGTGTTGGGTTTATTAATTTTACCTTTGTTTAATTTAAGCAGCGATAGCCTAGTTGGTTGCGGTACGGACTGTCAAGACGAAAGTCGTAGGTTCGAAACCCAAGTGGCATACACCTCTGACATTTCTAAAGTTATGTGTGTATTAAAATGTTAATTATCGCGTGAAGGAAAACATCGTGAGGAAACCTGCATATCTGAAAATTTTTCGAAGGTATGAGAAGTCTGCCAACCCGCATTAGGCCAGCGTGGTGGACTAAGGCCTAACCCCTCTCATTAGTAGAGGAGGCCCGTGCCCAGCAGTGGGACAATGTTTAATACAGGGCTAGTATTATTATATTATTATTATTAATTTAAGGCTCCACAAACTCTAAAACAGTTTTAGGATCAGTACTTAACTATTCATAGCTACTCAACAATGTATATATTGGTAATGAGAACTTAGTATATTGTTTACTAGATGTTGCCCGTGGCTCCGCCCGTGTGGTGGTTATTTTTGGAAGAAAAGGTTTACAATCCATCTAGGCATCTTAAGCTATTACACCTTTCTATATTTTGCTATCCTATGGGAAGCGTGCATTTTTCTGGGATAAACTGTAGCCTATGTCATTTTCTGATCCATAAACTGCCACTGTGCAAAAAATCATGCCGATCTCTTGCTGTGTGAATAACTAAACTATCCCATGGGAACTCAACATTTTTCCGGGACAAAAGTAGCCTATGTGCTATTCCAGGCTATAATCTATCTCTGTTCCAAATTTTAACCAGATCCGTCCAGGCGTTGTAGCGTGATTGAGTAACAAACATCCGTCCATCCATCTAAACATTCGCATTTATAATATTAGTAGGAAATAAGATTAGTATGTCGTCGAAAACCACGTTATATAGCTTATAGGTACTATAGCTATTTTACAACACATAACTATTGCGACTTACTATCTATTAGTATTATTTGTGAAGTAATATTATAAAATGTAACAACAGCAAATACAAAAGACATACGGCTAAGTTTCTTGCTGCTTCTTCTCAGACCAGTGGGCATTTCCGAAGCACCGATAGATTTAATATAATCCTGACCTGTAATAAGTTCATAGTGGCCTAATTTACTAAATAAATAATTTGATATAATTTATATTTAAACTATCGCTTCTAAACAACGCGATAATCTTATATTTCATTATAGAAATGTACAAAATTGTCAGAGTTATAAATCTTATTGAGACTATTTTGGGCGTGGAAGTTACTGTGTGCATCGGGAATCGCTGACGTTATTCAGAAAGCTGCCATGCTTAAATAGGATTGGGCAGGACACTCCATGTCTGATTGGCTTTAGGCCAAAACTACTTCAGAATGGGTACCAATAATAAAGACATGTACATAACTACAGTATGGGGTTCTTCAAGAAGGGAGTAAGTAGGTTTGTGAAAGATCGGCAACGCGCATGTGATGCTCCTGGTGTTGCAAACGTCCATAGACTACGGTAACCGCTTACCATCTGGCGGGCAGTAAGCTTGATCATAAAGCGCTGAAAAACTCTAGCAAAATACAGAAAAAAATAATAATAATACTAGCCCTGTATTAAACATTTATTTGCTGGTGGTAGGATATTCATATCCGCCCGGATAGCGACCACCGTACACAGGGCGAAAAACCCGCCATAGTGGCACACGCAAGTGTGTCGCGTTCCGGGATCAGCCAGTGTACATCCGGTTTTGTCCGGGGTCTGGAGTTGGGGTACAATGGCCATTTTACGGCCTTCTTAGTACTCTGACACTAGACCCTCGACCCCTTCTTCACCTTCTTGCCCATGGCGTAGTGTGAAGAAGCAGGCCGGCATGAGTGTGTTGAGTAGCGGGGATAGATCGTCTCTCGCTACTCAGTACTCTATTTGGACCGCACTGCGCTTACCATCAGGTACAGTGCGGTCACTTTGTCGTGCCAGGATAAAAAAAAAAAAACATTGTCCCACTGCTGGGCACGGGCCTCCTCTACTAATGAGAGGGGTTAGGCCTTAGTCCACCACGCTGGCCTAATGCGGGTTGGTAGACTTCACATACCTTCGAAATTCTTAAGAGAATTCTCAGGTATGCAGGTTTCCTCACGATGTTTTCCTTCACCGTTTTAAGCAAGCGATAATTAACATTTAATATACACGTAACTTTAGAAAAGTCAGAGGTGTATGCCACTTGGGTTTCGAACATACGACTTTCGTCTTGGCAGTCCGTACCGCAACCATCTAGGCTATCGCTGCTTTTAGCTATCGCTAGTAAAATAAATAATAATAAATCTTTAGAAGACTGGAATGTCTAAACCATGAAATATATTACAATTACATTTGAATTTGTTCAACCCGTTATTGCGTTGCTCGGTAAATGATCTTTAAATCCCCTGGTCGACTAGGCCGAAGCTAATTACACTATTTCGCCATGTTACGTCGTCTCCTTTGAAATATTATCTGGAAATGTCACAAGTTTGTGATATATAGGCGGTCACGAGAGTCCCGAGATTACTTTGTGTTGAAATTTGGTAAGCCACCCTCGCAAATGTCCTGCTTATGTTGATCATTAACATATGGCGGAGGGCTGGAGTATATGTTGTATATGCTGTGTCGCGGTGACGGTATTGTTTTATTTAACCATTTTATAATCTCGTGGTTTGAAATATTAAGGAGTTCGTAGCTTTGGGATTATTTTTTTACAGTAGTATAAAAATGTGGATCGATGAATATTTATTTGAAATTCATAAATACATCCAAAAGCCACACACATAGTTCTGATAACATACTAGGTAAAACCTGTATTGTGGATATCAAGGACTACGTGGGACTACAGTCCTACGACATCCGGATCTGAACAAATAGGTATATGTTTTTCAAACAAATATTTGTCTCTGAGCGGAATAGTACCCACGGCCTCTCTGATACATCACTAGTGGTCCCCGACAGACGTTGTCCTGCCACAAACCGCCTTCTCTATTTTATTTTATTTGGAAAACAAACAGTAAAATAATAACTGATAAAATTAATAGTATGGTTGTTTAAATACCAGTTAGATGTTTTCACATATTAAAACATCTAACTGGTATGGACTATGGATATACTATGGACGGAATTTTCGTTGGAAAATCCTATCTTTTAAATTGGACCCAACTACAGACATACACAAAATTTTATTAAAATCGGTTGAGTGGTTTCAAAGTCTATAACGGAAATAGGTAGAAACAATTTTTGTGTTTTATATAAATATATATGTACATATAGATATTGTTTAAATTATTATTTTCACCTTCTAATGTATTTACAATTTAATAATCTTGTACCGCTGCCTTTATATTCTAAAACAATTTAAAGGTACCTACAACATTTCAACCTGAAATTAAATTCCGACACAAACCTTTCAAACCGTAAACAAGGATTTCGTAACGAAAATTTTCCACAATACTCTGAGTACATCAAAACTGGAACATTGAATTGTGCTTTTACAAACAGGAGTGTTTACTTGCCGGCGTGGCGCCGAAGGATGATTAGTGGGGCGACAATAATCGGGCCTCTCCAATGACAGTCGTTTAGCAGAGCGACAGTAATTAATTACTACACTTGCCACTGGCACTGGCATACGTACGCTCCATTACTTTGATACGAGATGCGCGGGATGTTTCTGATTTGAGCCTACTCATTATGACAACAACAGAACACCCAAGGGTTGGGTTTTAATATGCGTATAATGATTATCTTTTTAGTACCCCTATGTTGTTGCATTATGGTGAAAAATGCGGTACGGACTGTCAAGACGAAAGTCGTATGTTCGAAACCCAAATAGCATACACCTATGACTTTTCTAAAGTTACGTGTGTATTAAATGTTAATTATCGCTTGCTTTAACGGTGAAGGAAAATATCGTGAGGAAACCTGCATACCTGAGAATTCTCTTAAGAATTTCGAAGGTATGTGAAGTCTACCAACCCGCATTAGGCCAGCGTGGCGTGGTACACTAAGGCCGTTAGGCCTCCCATTTGTAGAGGAGGCCCGTGCCTAGCGGTGGCACAATGTTTTATACAGAGCTAGTATTATTATTTGATGAAAAATACATTTCTATCTAGCAGAGAATTTATCTAGAACAATCTAATAATATTTAACACTCCTTGTGTTAACGCTCATTACATAACAAAGTCTTGAGTGTTGTAATGAAATAGAACAGACGCCGACGTCTGTTGAGCGGAAGGAAAGCAAAGGGCTGCATTTCTAACGAGTCCCGAAGGCGAATTAGATTTAATTTTTGATTTCGTTTGCTTGCTCACGTCTTGCTTCTAAATAATTCAGACGCCTGCACTGAGCCCCGGCAATATGCACCATAATGCTCTGTTATTTTATGGATTTAGTAATTCACGTTCACTACCATTCTATTGAATTAAATATCATCATCTTTCCCTTATTCTATTGGTGGGGTAGATGAAGCATTTTATGTTCCAAAGATTTGGTTAATACTTTTATGACATGACTATTGATGCCGACAAGGTCTTTCCTTGCAAACATATACCCAAGTGCTTGTATATCAAAATGTTTACTTTATCTTTTTTTTTCTTTCCCTTTCTTCTCTTATTACCTTTAGTAGATTTCATAGTTGGCACCAGTTACCATAATGGTATGCTTCCATCGATCATAATATAACATAAGATTCACGACGTATTTATACTATTCTAAATCCAGACTTATAACGTTGAATTATATATAATAGAATTCCAATCTAATTGTGAGTTCTTGGATTTTCGTCGGCTAGACTGAACGTCTGCCGCATTATATATTCTTTCAGTTGAACTACGTTAATCATGTATTAAACTTTTCATTAAATCGCTCTACACCCGTTTTCGAAACACGTACACGAAATAATAGGAGTGTATTCTATTGTTAGTTCGATAAAAAAATAGCTTCAGAGTGTACTCGTTGATATATAAATATTCTTGTACTCCACTACATAAAGCCGAAAACATATTATTAAAAAGTATTTTAAAATGTTACGATATTATTTCGATAGCAATGCCATTAAAAGGAAATTCAGATGCTCGTTAAAGTATACTAAAATTATGCCGATTAAGTTTTCTTGAAACCACAAATATTTAAATAAATTTTAATTTTCATTGCTTGATCAGCGTTTTTATCATTAATAAAATAAAAGTATATTTTAAAATGACTACGAATTACCACAGTTTGAAAATAGTTTAAGAATAACACATTTAGTAACATATATTGATTTTGCAAACAATTTCAATATTAAGCATTTTTTATGCCTGGATAGGCAGACGATTAGACGTGCCACCTGATGGTAAGTAGTCACCGCCGCCTATAGACTTCTGCAATGCCAGAGCACAGCAGAACCGCTGCCTACCATGCGGCAGTAATACACGAAATGATTGGATGTTATTCGATTACATAAGTCGAGAATTTTAATACTCATTCAAGAAGTCATAGATCTTTGTTTAACTGTCACCAATGTAAGTGTAGTGTAGTCTTATGGGTGATGAAATAAAACCATTTGACATGAATTATTATAGTTATAATGTCTAAAGCAATATGTGTTCGGGCGGCCAGAATACGCCCCCACAAGCGCCTTTAACTGTTTTCATTAGCCCCGCACGCGATGTCCGACATGTCTATAGATAAACGTACTTACATACAATTTCCTTTAATTTTCTACATCCATCATGGATGCAAGATATCCAACAATTAGACTTTGATAGAAGAATTTGCATTTTCATTACTATTGATTATTTTTTAGTATTAGTGGATTGGAGTGAATATTAATTGCTATTGTTATTCATTTCATGTCTATTTGACAGACTGACAGGCCCTGTAGTACAGCCGGCAAGAAGCCTGTTATGAAACAGGAATATTTGTGTGACCCACAATTTTTGTTTTGAGTCTGGGTGTTGTGAGACCTTAAGTCTCTTTTAGTTTTCGGTACTAACGACAAGGTAATTATATCTTACTGTAGGGTCCGTGGTATATGTAATTGTTGGGTGTTTATTATTGTTATTTTTATTCCTCCAGATATATTCGCTAGCTATATTTTATTTTATAGATATTTTTACCATATTTGACCACTTTAAATCCCAAATTACCAGCAGATCAGCAGCAGATTGCTATTACGTTATGTTTGACTATAAAATATAGTTAAAAATTGTCATATTCATGGTCCACACTTCACTACCAAATCTCACTGACTGAGATTGCTGATGGTAATTATTAATTGGCCGCACAGTCGCTTTGTCTCTTTCTACAAAGTGGTAAATTTTGTGAGGATATTGTTCAGTCCGGGAGGGTTACTCTAGACACTCGATTCCAATTTCAAATTGGGATTGGGTTCGAAAACTGTACAATTGGCACTCTTGAACGCAACACCAGCGCACGATTTAACTGAATCCGGTTGATTTGTTAGTAACTAAATTAAAAAGAGTATTTAGGATCGCTAGTTCGTCAATATTCGATTTCATTTAGTTGAGTGAGTTAGAGTTCCAATATCTTCTAGATTGGAATTGCAACTGTATCGAGTTCGAGATTGGAATTGATTTCAAGAGTAGGCCTATAGTTCTCTATGTGTATGATTGGAGTCTACTTAAAACCTAAAAAAGAAGAAGAACAATAGTCATATTTTGATTACGAAATATCTATAACTTGTGCTAGCTGTTTGTTAACTATCATTAGCTTTTAACAGGTAATTATTCCATATACCTGTAAACTTAACAATGGATAAAATGAAGGAGGTTTCACCCCATCCTGTGTATTCTAGTTTTACGACCTGATTTAATAGCTAGTTAGAGTTGCCAGCGGCGAAATATTTTCTCGACGTAAAAGATTTACTACCATCTTAGGATAAGATTAAAAATGTAATATTTTATATTTATTTTGTAACGATTTAACTTTGTAACCATTTATTATGTTATTTTAATATAAAATATAGCTTTTGCTCGCGGCTCCGCCCGCGTGGAGGTCATGTTTGGGAGAATAAGTATACAATATAAAATACCAATATTCATGCGTTTAACTTAAAAATGACGGATTTTCATACAAACTTTCATTCCCTATTTTACCCCCTTAGGGGCGGAATTTCCAAAAATCCTGAAACATATATTTTTTATTATTAACTAAAATGCCAAATACTAATTTTCATGAATTTAACTTAAAAAATGACGGATTTTCATACAAACTTTCATCCCCTATTTTACCCCCTTAGGGTGGTATTTCCAAAAACCCTTCCTTAGTGGATGCCTACGTGATAAAAGGTACCTACTGCCAAAATTTCAAGTCTCTAACCCCGGCCGTTTAGTCAGTCAATCAGTCAGTCAGTTTCCTCTTTTATATATACAGATAGATAAGATATCCTATAAAACTTTAGCGAATCTTCTATATTTTTTACATAAAACTCTTTGTGAAAGTTTATTTGCGTTGATCAATTGCGGTTTAAAAATTAATATTCGGTTGTAGAGCTGGGCTTCCTCAAATTTTAGATACCGGAGTACTGAAAAAACACCCACACGACATTTATAAAATGAGTCATAAATTACTGTAAAATCAAATGTTTTTTTCGTTTAATGTAATTTTTCATGCACTCCTTTAGTCATAGGAAAATTGACACTTCAAACTGGCAACCCTATTCACGTAAAATATATTCTCTGGCCTATTGTTATAACATTGTTATTCATCTTAACCGTCTTTCCTGACGCATTAATCGCCGTAAACGCCGGATATTCCGAAAATTATAACGCTCTCCTTCCGGCCGAGGCGCCCTGGCTCAACGTGGGTCCCCGATATACCGAATTCATTGTGTTATTCGAACGTTAAAAGATTTATTAGTATGTTAAAGGTTACAGGGCCTTTCATTATGATAAATACCCGGCTATTTCCTCCTGGTAAAAGTTTTGTTGAGATTGTTTTTTGGGTCGGTTTGTGATGAAAACTTAGATATATATAAACAAAGCGTACGCTTTAACGAGAGGTGACAAACCAACATGAAGTTTACGTTATGGTTACATATTTTCTGCGGTTCCATTTTGAGAGCTTGATATATAATTTATGTTGCCTTACTTAATAGTTTGTCTAATGAAGACGATGTTGGCATATTCTATTTCAATAAAATATCTAAAAACTACATGCACTATGGAACAACTCTAGTTCCTTACGGTTTTACTTCCATTGGAACTAAGCTACGTTGCACATAATTGGAATTAATAATTGGATATAATAATTTCTTAATAGTTGCCCTTTTGGTATAGTAAGGTCTAGGTAGTTAAGAAATCAACTATAAAATAAATAAATAATAAATAACACCCAACAGTCACACACATAGCCCCGACCCCACACTAAGATACGAGTCTTGTGTTGTGGGTATCAGGGACTACGAGAGACTTTCGGTCTCACAACACCCAGACCCCGGACACAAATATCTATCTTTCAAACAAACATTTGTCCCGGTGTGGGAATCGAACCCACGGCCTCTCGTTTCACAGCCAGCTACTCGCCAACTGTGCCACGGAGGCTGTCAAATTTTATGCTAGGCTATGTTTGGTTTATGTCTAAATCTCAGGGAAATCATAGTTTTGATTGAATTTTTTAATAATAATAAAGAAACATAACATAATATAAGAACAACAAAGAAATTGCTCGATAAGAATATCTGATAAGATCGTTTTTAATCACATGGGACATCATTAAGCTTGAATATACTTAGATTACCAGTTACATGTCAGCTTACACTTTCACGGATGTAGGCGAGAGCTAATGTAGGTAAATCTTTCATCTTAAAAATATCTGAACAGATCTGGATGCAGGGTTTGGAATTTAAGTGTGAGCTTATATGTAAATATTTTATCTGGTAACACTGCTGTTGAAGAGAAACTCCAAAGGACTACAAAATTACTTTATAACAGAAGAATATTGTATCGGAGACAGAGCATTCTAAAAGTCTAAAAGCATTCTAAAAGTGGTAGAGCCACGCTGTAGACATGCTTGTCTACAGCATAAATGGGCCGGCTCGACCGGGGTAGTACCACTGTCTCACAGAAAACTAACGTAAAGTGACAGTTCACTGTCGCGTTTCGTATGGTAAGTGCGATATCCGGAGGCCCAGATTCCCCCTTTCCTTCCCTAATCCCTACATCAGGTGACCCACTGGCTCGTTTGTCGGACTATGATATATAAAAAAACTGCAGATATTTAAATATACCAGACTCTATTCAACTGATAGACTCATATCTTATGTTCAAGAGTACATACAGGACCTTTATTCCTTACAGCAAAATATATACGGAATATTCAGAAATTGTGGTTATGGCTATAATAAATTTATTATTAGTAAAGATGAAGTTATATACGGTTATATTCGCGTGAGGCTCGCCTTATTAAAGATTCATTTGGTTTGGATGGAGGTAAAGCCGACCGTTCCTTGTAGGTTTTATCCTACGCAGAACTGAGGCGGGAAACTTTTTTTATTAAACATATAGGAATTGTACAAAGTCAATATGTTTTCAGCTTTAGTTGCAAAGTGATCAGTTGTGACTTTAGGTTTTGGTTTATATACTTTAATTGAAAATTGACACCTTATAAAAAACGGAAATCCTATGTTTAGCTCTTAAAAATCGAATCGAGTCAATAACCTAGTATCAGAATAAATTATTTAAAGTTTTTTGACTTGGTTTTAAGTTTGAGATAGACGGTTCAGCTGTTTGTTTAATTATATAAATTGGCGGCTTTAACTTAAATACCTATCCATAGTTTGGCTCATTTGTGCACGTCTTGGCATGCGTGCGTGAAGTTTTAAATAGGTGGTTTTGATTTTAATGTGACTGCCTCGGTGGCGCAGTTGTAATTGCGCATGGGTTACGACTACTGTTCTGAGGTCTCGGGTTCGACCCCCGGGTCGGGTAAAGTGATATTGGGTTTTTCTATCTAGAAATTCTCAAATTTAGCCGGGAGTCTGGAACCTGAGCCCGATATGGCGATAGGCTAGATCCCTATCACATTATGGACCGAAATTCGGCGAAAAGTGGGTGTGTTAGTTACTCCTCTGCCTATCCCTTCGGGGATTACAGGCGTGAGTGTATATGTACGATTTTAATGTATTGAATAGCCGCAATAAAATGACTATTTGTAACAATTATTGTTAATCATCTGGATTATTTCATTTGATTATATTCATTATAATATTTGTAATTTTTTTAATACGTAAAATAAAAAATACAGATAAATAAATCACGCACATTATTACAGTTATATCTTTGGATCTATATTTATGTGTGTGTTGGTGTCTTTTTTGTTCATGGCGAAAATCCTTGGCGACGCGGGGTACTACGGATATTTACCGGATAAAAACTCCTTGATTGTCTCTATCAACACCACAGAAGGATTTCGGTCCCTCCAAAAGAATCACGCCGGGAACTCTCCAGTGTTACGCTGTACTAGCACGTCAAGAGCGGAGTATCAATGACTCTCCAGCAATCTTACGTACCCCTATATAGAGCAACCGGGGTGATTTCAGCCATCGCCTCGGCGTCTACGTCTCCTAGCGGGATCGGTTTTATATTAATTTAACTGTTTGTATTAATTTGCTGTGTCCTGGAATTGCAGAAGTCTATGGTTAGCAGTGTCTACTTACCATCAGGTGGCCCGTCTGCTCGTCTGTCTATCCAGGCAGCAAAAAAAGTACTGTGAACTCACACTAAACCAACTTGGATGAAGTTCTTACTGATGTATTGGGATAAGCTTGCCTTCACTACAAACAGTACTTTTCATGTCGTTAGAAATTAGAAAAAAAAAACTCGAAAAATGTTCGCTATATTTGTTTATTGTGTAGAGAACATATTCCTATCAATAAACCTAATCACGCTAGCGGAGATATGGACAAAAGTATACAATAAAATAGATTACATAAATTGGATAACTCCGTTGTAAAAATTTCCCAATTTTTTCAAAATAATGTAGTTCTTTCTGAATTATTTGATATAAACAGACGTTGAAAAGAAACTGACAATTTAACAGTAATTTAGAATTAGGCTCAGTAGCGCATCTTGGGAGAGGCCTACGTCCAACAGTGGACTGACACCGGCTGATGATGATGATGATGATTTAGAATTAGGCTTTTCTATTAAAGTATAGTTTTTTGTTTCTTTCTTATTTAGTAAAGTTTCGGTTGGATATCCTTGAGGTATTTTTCGCCTGTTTTATTTTTATTGTTTCAATAGTTTTTGACGTATACGACAAACTAACACTTTTACAATTTAAGTCTGGCTCAATATCAACTGCTCCATTATTTGAAAACAATCATAACCTCAGTCTTTCGTAACGAAAAACAGAAAACCGACTAAAAGAACATGCAACCGATGGAGCAATCATCTGCCGGCAGACTCACGAATTAATTCTGTAGTCCAAGGGAAAATATGCAATAGGCTATAACACAGCCCGCCAAAAACCAATATCTTCGTTCCAATATTTGCACCGAGCCCGTATGAGTTCCTCTATTCATCGGCCCTGCAATAGAGGCCTAGGAATTGCAATTAGGCCTCAATTTACGCATAGTTTCTATTGGAATTTCATTCGTAGTCTTGTCCTCGATTGAGAGCTAGATTGTCCCCGTTTTCTTACTTCTCATGGTTGGTAGTTGTTATACGAATACAGTGAAATGCTTTTTGTCTACCTTTGTAGAAATGAGAGTATGAGTTAATGAGTTAATTCTAACATTATAATCTATACTTATAATAAATCTGTAGAGAGGTCAATTCTGTACATGAAATATATTTCCAAAATAACTATCAGCGGGTGATTAGTGATCGATACTGACGCCAAAAATGCAATCAGTAAAATTTTTGTCTGTCTGTCTGTCTGTCTGTCTGTCTGTATGTTCGTTATAGAAACAAAAACTACTCGACGGATTTCAACAAAACTTGGTACAATTGTTCTTCATACTCCTGGGCAGGTTATAGTATACTTTTCATCACGCTACGATCAATAGGAGCAGAGCAGTGAAGGGTAATGTTGGGAAAACAGGAGAACTTACTCCATTTTTTAAGCTTCCGTCGTGTGTGCAGCCTTAATAGATAAAGCTACACAGAAATCATGTATGACGGAAATGTTCTCCTTAAAATTATATAAAAAAAAATCCACGACAGCAAATGTCTATATTTTTATGGTTGACTCATAATAACACGTGTAACTCCCGATAGCTTAGCAGTTCGGAGATTTCTGATTATATTTGTCTACTCTTCGTTTATAACACTCTCAATCATCCCTAATTAATAAATGTTAACATTATTACCTATTTAATTTAATAAAAAAAGAATTATAGAAATAGGTACAGAAACACCAGGCTATTTTAATTGCAAGAAAAAATAACTCCTTGGATTGTATACTTCTGCTCCCGAAAATAACCTCCACGCGGGTGGAGCCGCGAGCAACAGCTAGTAATTAAATAATACAGTTAAGTCATTGTTTGTATTTCAGTTTTAGCACCAATATTTTATTTTTTATTTTAAATTAAACTACCTTACACCTGATGGTAAGTGCGGTTCCAATATAATGTCAAACGTCGTAGAATCATAGTGTATTTTTTTCCTGTTACGGCAAAGTGACCACACTGCACCTGATAGTAACCGCAGTGCGGTCCAATTACAGTGTCGAGTAGCGAGAGACAATCTATCCCCCGCTACTCAACAAAATCATGCCCGCCTGCTTCTTCACACTACGCTATGGGCAAGAATATGAAGAAGCGGTCGAGGGTCTATTGTCAGAGTATTTTGAAGGTCACAAAACGGTCAAACATCGTACCTCAACTCTAGACTCCCGATAAAAACCGTATGTACCCTGGCTGATCCTGGAACACGACACACTTGCGAGTGCCACTATGGCGGGTTTTACACCCTGTGTGTAAAACTTCAACGATCACGCGTTCCAAACTCGTCATTCAGTCGTAAAAATCTTTGTTAACATTTTTTTATTCGTAAAGACCAAGGCGAATTCTAGTTCCGAAGCAATGTTCGTTCCATTAACTATTTATATATTTACAACCAACAACATTTATAATTCCAAACAATATATTTTCTAAAAATATTTCTTCTTCACAAATGTCTTATTTCATTTATTCAGGACGTAAATGAGAAACAAAACGTTGGCCGTTTTTCTATACATAATATAGTGTAGGCTCGAAAAACTTTGGGTGTCTGATAGAACTCATAAATTTTAATAAAGAAGTTGGTATCTTGTTTGCGTCAAGTCCTGTGCTCGTTGTTTATGTAAAAGTTGCCACACATACCGATACCGACAACCAATAAACGGTACCAAAAGTACTAAGTTTATTTTTGCAATAGAAAGTTTCAAGGGAAATATATCAATAATGTTTGCTACATTCCAGTCTAGGACTTGGACATTTATGAATCGTCAACAATGGACCACTGGACGTAGTCTATCGACATCCTTTATATAATGAAGGCCGAGAAAGTTTTTCCCGAAATTGAATGTTCTCGCGACAATCAGAATACCGTCCGCAGATCATATTTCAGCGAACGAGATAAACTCGGACAAAAGAAAGGAATCCCCGCTTACCCAATTGGGTAATGGCGCAGCTCTGTCGTTATCTCTTCCCATTATTTCTGTTTGAAGGAGGCTGTGGTGTTCTACTTAATACTAAGGGTGAAATCTTTACAAAGATCTTTGATAAAGTTTCCCGGTACTTGATCTCGTTGTGAGGAGTAATGCTTGGATAAATTGCTTTTGCGGGCGCTCAATAGGTTTATGTTACATGCAGCCGTCCTTGTAACCAGGCG
The DNA here is from genome assembly GCA_905220505.1 of Laothoe populi. Classification (NCBI taxonomy): domain Eukaryota; kingdom Metazoa; phylum Arthropoda; class Insecta; order Lepidoptera; family Sphingidae; genus Laothoe; species Laothoe populi. Next base: position 11,268,442 of record HG992165.1, read on the forward strand.
AAATATATTAAAAACTAATGGAAGTTTCCCTTTAACATCCTTTCACACATTTTCATTATAACTAGTTCTTTGTAGTTATTTTACGGTACGAAATTTCTATATTATGTGTACTTATTGAAAAAAAATTATAAATATTAAATAAGTTACTTTTATGGAAATTTATGGAAAGTCACGGGGCGGGCTATGAAGGCTGTAAAGCTTTCGAAACGTCGGGATTACAAAGTTAAATAAACCGCGATAGAATCCAAAACCATTATATTATTTCTGTTATTATAAAAAAATACATACATACATACTCAGTCACGCCTGTACTCTCCAAAGTGGTAGGAAGTGTTACCTACTAGTACATGTACATTCCGCTGAGCTTTTTGCGGTTCCATGATGTGATAGTGGCGAGCCTATCGCCATACCGGGCACTATTCCAGACACCGGGCTGATGCTGAGTATTTCGAGGTAGAAAAATCTCAAGGGTTCAACCCGAGACCTCAGCACAGCAGCCGTAACGCGTATGCAACTACAACTGCGCCACCGCGACAGTGATATTTATAGTAATTTAATATTTGAACTTATCCCTATTTCTATTTATTTAACCGACTTCAAAAAAGGAGGAGGTTAACAATTCGTCGGAATCTTTTTTTTTATGTATGTTACCTGATAACTCGAAGACGCCTGGACCGATTCGAGGAATTCTTTTTTTTGTTTAAAAGGGTATACTTCCCAGTTGGTCCCATTGACACCAAGTCAGGATCTGATGATGGGATCTCAGACAAATCAAGGGCAACCCTCAAATTTTATAGTGACGCATAATTTGTCTTTCTTTGAAGTCGGTGTACTTTTTATGAATAAAAAACTTTTACTCATGGCTTATCAAATATACAATTAAACTCTCGACAATCAATTTCAAAGATAGACGAGTAAGACTTCTTATTTTTCTTATGTCGTCCTTATTTAACATAAGCAATCCTTTTACGTGCTGTTTAATACTTGCCTGTCCAAATTAAGGCTGCCTTATTGCATACAAGTAGTTATTTATGTTAATGGCTTACATCTATTTTAGTCTTGTTTACCACTCCATAGCAGCGATAGCCTAGTTGGTTGCGGTACGGACTGTTAAGCCGAAAGTCGTATGTTCGAAACCCAAATGGCATATACCTCTGACTTTTGTAAAGTTACGTGTGCAGTCGTTGTTAATTATCGCTTGCTTTAACGGTGAAGGAAAACATCGTGATGAAACCTTACCTGAGAATTCTGATAAGAATTTCGAAGGCATGTGAAATCTACCACCCGCCGTGGCCATCGTGGTGGACTAAGGCTTAACCTCTCTCATTAGTAGAGGAGGCCCGTGTCCAACAGTGGGACAATGTTTAATACACGGCTAGTATTATTATTACCACTCCAAAGATATGAACATTCCATGTTTGTATGACTTATTTGGCTCCAAATACAAGTGATTACAAATTTCCAATTTTATTTTGACCTAAATAACTCCAAATGGGTCATTGGATTAAAAGGTGCTACAATATTGATATTGAGATATTCAAGTCCGGTGATAATATCTCGCTGTTGATTTCTTTAGAGCGTATAACGCCCGTCGAATGAAACTCTGGTAAACAACTACAGACAGATAGCTCTAGTCTTTCGCTTCTGGTTTTAGTGTTGCATAAAGTTTTTTGTCGTTGATATTTACATTGTACGTGTTTAATAAATCTGAAGGAAGTAGTATAATATAGTTGGAAGATATATAAGATAGTTGGAAGTTCCAAATGATTTGTTTACACTATTGTTGTATGTTTTAATAATCACAAAATGGAGGTATTAATTGATAGCCACCATGGCAGAGCAGGCGAGTCTGTTAAACGAGATGTGGTGGGGTCGATTCCCGCGCTAAGACAAGTGTTTGTATGATCCACAAATATTTGTTTCGAGTTTGGGTTTATACCTACCATATAATAAAATATAATATAATAAAAATATAATTTGAGCTACATGAAAAAAATTGGCAACAATAATAATACAACAGGAACAAACAATTAAATTAAAATTCAAAGCGATATATGTTCATAACACATGTAAGAATTATTTAAGCTCGAGTTGATTGTTATGTATGTCTAATATTAATTAAAAATCGAAAAACATCTTAATTGTACCTTGGCCTCAAAACTATTATTATGTTCAATGTTTTTATATTATAACATTTCCAAACAGAGAAAACATTCGTAATCTCCAAACATCGTCAAGATGGCGTCAACAAACAACCGAATAGTTCATATTTCAATGTTCTGAATTATATCAAAAGAAAAGCAGCAGTGCACTTGTTTGCTTTTAGAACTCTTGAAACTGGTGGAGAGCATACTCCAAACTTTTTCACTCCCATATTTTCAGGCGACGCTTGTATTTTAAAATGTCCAGTGCCCAACTTTGCTCTTATTTGTTTCGTGCATTCAACCATAATTCACTCCCGTTTTGCAAGATAAGTGCCGCTTGAAGACATTTTGATCTACTGCCTCCCACTGGGGTCAAGACACTGTTGTCTAGTAATTCCAAGTTTAAAAAATTTGTTTGTTATAATCGATATTATAAAATCAACGGTAGCTGCGTCAAGGCGCTGCGCCTTTGCTGTGCCCTGGCATTGCAGAAGTCTATGGGCGGCGGTGACTACTTACATCAGGTTGTCTGCTCTTCTGCGTATCGAGGCACTAATAAATATATATAAAACTAGAGGGCCCGGCAGACGTCGACCTGCCCGTAAAAGCAGCACCACACCAACTGCAGTGCCATCTGCTGGGCTGATTTGTGAATCTAAACCATCCAGGGCGCCACCCAAACGCATACAAAAAAAATAATTCAAATCGGTCCAGCCGTTTAGGAGGAGTTCAGTGACATACACACGTACAGTAGAATTATATATATAAAGATATAAATTGTTGTTATATAAGATAATATCAATATCAACGGAATACCATCACATAATGAATGATGTTGACTAAGATTTTGTTATTTTTAATAATGTCACTCGTTCCAACTACATTATTTACTTAAATATTGTTGTCTATTAATTCGAAATCCTACTATGGTCTTCAACTCCACTTAAAAATAATAATCTTAAACGTTAAATTTCTTAATAATCTTAATGTACGCTTTAATTTCTCGTATTGGTATTTCACTTATTTGCTTCTATTCTCATAATGTCGTAATTTATGGCGTTTTCTATACTAAACATTACTTATCAAACTATTTTAGCTCCTTGACAATATATCAAGAGTTTCCTTGGCGACATCGCGACAAGATTTATCCTTGAACTGGTAACACTCGATTTAGATTGTACCGTTTCGGTCGCAGTGCGTAGGATGTAAGAGGTAAAAAACTGCCTCCTTTGCAATTGACGAAAGCCACATTACTTTTTAATTTGAAATGTTGCCAGGTACTCGTTGGAAAAGAGAGACTTTATTACAGTCAGAGGTATCTCGCTTTTGACCCGCGCGCCCTTTGTGGAAGCTATTTTTTATTCATTCCTACGGATTCATACTGTTGCCGCTCCCCAACCGGCTTCTCTTTTGGATGTTGTACGTTTCAACTCGCACGTTTTAGAAAAATAGAATTCACGTTTTTGTCTCATTGGGTTTTGTAATATTGCGCAGTGTTTATTTCGTGCTCGCCACCTCGTGGTCAGCTTTGAATCATTTTCAGGTATGTGAGCGTTGTTCCACAAAGGCATTTATACACAGTCAGCGTTAAACATATACATACATAAGAAAATTTTGGCGTAGGCGATGAATAGGATAATGTTCACCTCAAACAAAATGTGACCTTGACTGCTTCGGTGGCGCAGTTGTAAATTGCACATGCGTTACGACTGCTGTGCGGAGGGATGGGGTTCGATCCCCGGGTCGGGTAAAGTGATATTGGGTTTTTCTATCTAGAATTTCTCATTATTAGTCCGGAGTCTGGTACCTGTGCCAGGTATGGCGATAGGCCCGCCCCCTATTACATTATGGGACCGAAATTCGGCGAAAAGTGGGTGTACTGGTTACATCTCTGCTTACCCCTTCGGGGATTACAGGCGTGAGTGTATATGTATGTAATAAAATGTCTACGCCGAATATCATCGAAAACTAATAATACAGGAAAATAAAACCTGTTGCTACAAAGGTAAGTGTACTAACCTAGAGTAAAAACTTTAAAATTTTAAATTGTAGCATATTTACAGGTACGCGGTGTTTTAAGCCTCTATATCTCTTTCCGTAAGTTAATTATTAGAATTGAGTATATTTATTTATTTATTTATTTATAAAAACACAAAAATAACATATGCAAACAATACAATATAAACGAATAGGTAGACTAGGTAACATAACAGCAATACAATTATTTATCTTATTGTCTATTGAAGTAATCTGTTAATACAATATATAAATATCAGCTTTAGTGTAAACATTATCTCTAATATGTGTATTTCTTTGTTCGCAGGTACGTTTCCGGTTTTACCAACTAGCAGTACAAAACAGCAAACTATCTTATATTGCACAATGTAAACAGGAAGTCTCGTTATTTTCTCCATTAACTTTAATATGCATGTAAAACTTTTTGTTTGTCCGTTTCGTTGGAGTACTCTTTACAAGAATCCTTTATATGGGGGCTATAAATAAAGTATTACGAGTTTCGCGAGGCATTCTGTTCGAGTGAATCGAAGGCACATGTGAATGCTAGGCTTTGTAGTTTGTGCCTTGCCCTTATGCCGGACGTATACTATAGCGCATTCTGTGATCTCAGTTTCAGTGAAACTTGGTTACATATTATAAATATAATATGTATGCAAATATGTATATGTATATAACTGACTGACAATGACTGACTGCAACTCGGTTGAGACGTCGGTAAATAATTTCGGATTTATACTATTATATTATATGTATCAAATATTGAGCGATTAACACCCGTACCTCAATTTTATAATATGTGATCGATATTTAAAAGGCACAAATACAATGTTTATAATTTATTGATTGATTTACACGACACTGTTACACATCTCAGTGCTTAATATCAACACACACGCATGTCAGGATTCACTTTAAGGCTTCTATTTATAATTAATCTACCAGCATTACCCCTTTTAAACTGAACAACGCCATTGAACTGATTACCATTATAATTACCGTTTACACTTACTACACCGAACCACGAATATACTGGCTATCGTCTTGTCTTCCACTCAACTAAACTGAACTGAACCAACTGAACACCGGAGCGCGGAAGGCACTCTGTTTTATATTAAACATTTACTACTCCCACTTTGGTTGTCATTATTAACTACCCCAACTAGTCTCCTAAATACCTCAGTTATACCTTCAGTATTTCTAATAATAGTAAATACCCTAAAATATGTATTCAAATCTCGAGAGTCTACAAACTTGGTTAATTGCGTATATCATAGTAGGTTTATAAAATACTCGCTTTTTCTCGCAGCTCCATTCGTGTCAATTTCTTAGTAATAACTCACTACTCTCAAAGTTAGAAATAACTTTATCTATCTATGGCATCGAGTGCAAAACTAAAGACAGACTTCCAATAGTCGCGACTCACTTTATGCATCAGACGTGTGCGTTAGCTGCATCATTGTTTGTTAACGTCATACTGAAAGGGATGTTGATGCCGAACTATTGTTATGTTACCGTCGAACTATGATCTATATTTTTCCGTAGTGCAAATATAAAAACGCATACATTCAGATAAAAAAATTAGTGATATACAAACTCCTGCATATAAAATTTGAGAAATGTAACATTTAACTGTAATTAACTTTCAATAAAACTAGAAAACAAAATCTTTTTTTTATTTTTTATTATTTGGGCAGCTTACGGCTACATTTACAAATTAGGTTAAATATATAAGTAGATATATGCCAATTACAAGCTACCACATGTAGGAAGAATACAATACAATAAACTTATATACACAACACAATCATAACAATAAACTTGGCTCATTCGTGAAGATGTTTATTATATGTTATCTTAATGTATATAATCATAACATTTCTAAACGCTACACTCTGATGTCATATAACACTTCAAGTATAAGCAATAGTGAGTTTAATAAGATTCTTCCAGTCACCTAAAAGGATTTGTAAGGTATCAACTCGATTGCAATGCAAGAATTTCTGCTTTCGCGATGACAGCTGGCCGGCTTTAATTTTCCGCCTCTATGGATACCGACGTCTCGCTAGAGGCGCTTTGCGTGTTTTATTTACTAGGTTATGTCGGTGTCAGTATTGTTAAATAATATAGGGGTATAACGACTGCCTGGGTTGCGCAGTTGTAATTGCGCATGCGTTACGACCGCTGTGCTGAGGTCTCGGGTTCGAACCCCGGGTCGGGTAAAGTGATATTGGGTTTTTCTATCTAAAATTCTCAGTATTAGCCCGGAGTCTAGAATTGTGCCCGGTATGGCGATACGCTCGCTCCCTATTACATTATGGGACCGAAATTCTGCGAAAAGTGGCAGTACTGGTTACACCTCTGCCTACCCCTTCGGGGATTACAGGCGTGAGTGTATGCGTGTGTGTAAATAGCCCCTTATTCATGAGTCATGTCGAAGAATACTTTATAAGCTCTTTAAACCATTTCAAACCGACATCGCGTGTCAGGTTGGTTTAAAAACACTCTCACGGGAAAATAGTTTTCACTCATGCGTTCCACCAAATTATATAATGAAATTTAACACTCCATTTTCGACATAAATCAAGTGTGTCGTAAACACATTGAATTTATATCGAAAAGTATTAATATGACCATATTCTATGTATTATGTTGGACATTAAACGGTGTCCATAATCGTAAACAAAGGCGTAAAATCGCCCGTAAAGTAAGGTGAGGACATGGAGAATGTAGCCAAAGTATTGTAGTTAGCTCCAGTATAAGTTATTTTACGAGTAAACTGTAGAATATTGGCCGGATTGGAAGCTCTTCAATAGTGAGGGTATATCTATTTAACTTTCAGCCTATCTAAAACTTATATGTCAAAGATTTTGCTGAATAGTTGCTTAGATGTTCAAGAAAAGGAGTTTATTTGAGATATTGAGACAGCCTCCGTAGCGCAGTAGGCGATCTGTGAAACAAGAGGCCGTGGTTTCGATTCCCACACCGGGACAAATGTTTGTGTGACAGACAGATATTTGTGTCGGGTCTGGGTGGTGTGAGGCCAAAAGTCTCTCGTAGTCCTTGATACCCACGACACATGACTCGTCTCTTAGTGTGGTTTCGGGGCTATGTGTATGATTGTTGAGTTTTATTTATTTATTTACTATTCTTTTGTTTTTATGTCGTGAAATTACTTTATGTGATTAACTTTATTTCGATACAGTCAGAGTTGTTCCCGAAGTTAATTGGAAATTTCAAACAAATTCAATATAAGGTTTATTTTCTCAAGTTATTCGAGCCGTATTCATTCCCGTCACAATTTGCAAGCACATATGAATTTATGGGAACATTTTCAATTATTTGTCCAATAAGAAATCGTATCACATTGCACTTAAGCAAGAAAACACATGAATTTTCGGCTTTATTTATACAACGAGCGAAACAAATATAACCGTTCCATGTAAGTTAGAGAAGGATGGAAACAAGAATTTCTAATGAACGTAACATGAGCGTGACTCGGGTAAGGGGTCATCGACCTTTTCTTTAGGGTGGGTCCCCTTCGGACAGGGTAGGAAAACGCAGTAGGCGGTATATTTTGATGCATTTTCTAATTGATACGTCAGAATGTTTTAGTAGTCAAAGTAAGTTGTGTTTACGTTAATCGGTGTTCGTCTCATGATATGTTTGTAAACAGCGGGTCTAAAGTGTTTGATGTTTGGAAAATATTTGGCCATGTATTTAAACACACGTATCTTATATTAGCTTCCTTTGATGTATTGTGTATTGGTTGTGGTTAGAGTAATGGTGGACGGTTTGGTATATCGAAAGCTTTAGTCTCTTGATCGTAACAGCGCTGCGGTATGCGGTGTCGGACACATAATTGTATGAAAAGCGAAGTAAAAAAGCGAAAAAAGTATGGTCTCTTGTTTCGTCGCAGTATGCGTCAGCGGTGAAGGGCAATCGTGACAGCGTGGAGCCGCTTATCGCAGCGTTGTGCGTAATGATTAAGAGATAAAAGCTTTATTCTATACAGCATAGGAATAACGCACCCTTAGACATCCTACATACACTACATACATGACTGCCTCGGTGGCGCAGTTGTAATCGCGCATGCGTCACAACTGCTGTGCTGAGGTCTCGGGTTCGATCCCCGGGTCGGGTAAAGTGATATTAGGTTGTTCTATCTAGAAATTCCTCAGTGTCAGCCCGGAGTCTGGAATCTGTGCCCAGTATGGCGATCGGCTTGCCCAGGCATGAGCGTATATATTCGTATTACAGATACTGAAATTATACTATACTAACTCGTATTACTTACTTTTTTTATCCTAGCACGGTAGAGTGACCACACTGCACCTAAAAGTAAGCGCAGTGCCATCCAGTTAGTGTATCAAGTGGCAAGAGACAATCTATCCCCCGCTACTCAACACAATTATACCGGCCTGCAGTGTAGCTTGACACTACGCCATAGGCCAAGGGGGTGAAGAAGCGGTCGAGGGTCTAGTGTCAGAGTACACAGAAGGCCGCAAGATGGCCAAACATCGCATCCCAACTCTAGACCCCGACAAAAAACGGATGTACACTGGCTGACCGCGGAACGTGACACACTTACGTGTGCCACTATGGCTGGTTTTACACACCTTGTGTACGGTGGTCGCTATCCGGGCGGATATGAATATCCTACCACCAGCAAAACAGCAAAACACAACAAAACACAACAATAGCAAATTTAAAACTATACTTGTAAAAACCTTTATGTATCTCGATATACAGTAATTTTGGATAAAGGTTTACATTAAGAAAGGTCTTATCAGCTGGATTTATGTTTCGATTTAGTTTATTTTTAATGTTTTACGATAGTGACTATTATTTACTTAGTCAATTTTGAGAAAAATATCTATTGTTAATTATTAAAATCAATTCAGTAGCCCGTAGCAAACTAGTTTTAGAGTGCGTGTTTCTTGTCACATGTTGTGTATATGCAGGCTATTTTCATATTGTTTAAAAACAGTTCTAAAAATAAACAAATACAGTCCAAATGTTTACACCTTATGTACTATTTTCCTAAACCACACAAAATTCAGTCACCGTACTAATTTCACACCTGAAACACGCTTTGTGTTTCTATACGTTCTCCAAACTCTACACTTGTTACATTTTTATTATAGGCGTTTGAATGACAACCAGTTTGTTCACTCAGTTGGTACGTTCCTTTGTGTTATGAACGGTATGAACATTTTTTTTTTTTTTTTTTTTTGTCGCGGGGAAAGCGTTTTATTACTGCCGCCCGCTCCGGAGGGAAGCGGATTAAGAATAAAACGGGTATGCTGGACTAGCCGGTCTTACGACCCAGCATCCCCCTCGCACGGATGATGGCTATCCGTGCTGCCGCTGGGCCGAGTCCCTAACCCCTATATACAACCCACCCGACACTACCAGCTAAAACCCCGCGGTGGCCTTCTTCGGCGCTTACGGAGCGATCCCGGGGTATTCTAAGGAGTGCTAGAATTGCAGCCGGAATCGCCCCTGCGCGGTGCTGCGTAGCAGCCCATCTCCATGGAGGGCTAAGGAGCCCCCGCGCACCGAACAACGACAGCGAACGAGGCCTTACCACACGCGCTGCCGTCCATCACGGGGTCGCACGATGCTCCGAATTTGGGAGTGCATCGATACGGGCTGACAGCCCTCCGCTGCGCGCCCGCGACCCCCGATGGCCCCTATTAGTCGCCTCGTACGACAGGCAGGGGTTACCGTGGTGGAATTCAAACGCCCCCATTCCACAGGGCGGGAGACGCCGGTCAGTCGTCCACCTGGCGCCTCCTACGTCTTCTCTGACGGCGGGAGGGATCATATCGTTCCCGATCCCTCTCAGCACTCTCCTTCTGCGAGATGACGTTCTCGCAGAAGTGGGCCACCGCACGCCAGGACCTCCGGCTGGCGACCATGGACGACACCACGGCCGGCAGCGAGAGGTCTCCTCCGACGACTGCTCTGAGAGCGCTGCGCTCTTCGTCCCAGGCTGGGCACTCCTCCAACGTATGTTGGGCCGTGTCTTCGCGGCAGTTGCCACAGTGGTGGCACACGGCGGACACCTCCTTTCCGATCCGACACAGGAACGAACCGAAACACCCATGGTCCGTTAATACCTGTGTCAGTCGGAACGTAGGCGCCCCGTGGCGCCTGTCTAGCCATCTCTTTAGGACAGGACGCACTGCCGCGACAGTCCTCAAGCCCGCAGTCGGGCTCTCCAGCCTGGTATGCCACTCCTCCACGGCGGTTCTGTGAAACCGGGCCGCAATCTCCCTCGGGGCCAGTCTCTCCTGACGGCGGCTGGACGCCTCCTCCCGCCAGAGGAACGCTGACGAGAGGAGTTTGGCGTCCAACTCCCAAGGGAGTGTGCCGGCCAATACGCAGGCCGCCTCGTGGGAGACCGTGCGGTAGCCCCTTACTATTCGCTGCGCCACCAAACGCTGCGGGTTGCGCAGCAGGGCGACGCAGCGGGCGTTCAGGGACTCGGCCCATACGGGACATCCGTACAGGGCCATTGACCGCACGACTCCAGCGTATAAACTTCGGCAAGGGCTATTAGGTCCCTCCAGGTTCGGCAGCAGGCGTCCGAGCGCGCCCGCCGCCCGCACCAATTTCGGCGACAACTCCTTGAAATGGGCACGGAAATCCCACCGGCTGTCCAGAATCAATCCCAAGTACTTCATTTTACAGCCGATGGGAATCCGCACCCCCTCCACACTTATGTGGGGCTCAGAAGGTGGCCGAATCCGAGGCCTGTGAAAACAAAGGGCCTCGGTTTTGTTGAGGGCCACCTTAAGGCCCAGTCGCCGAATCCTGCCCACCACCTGTTCGGTTGCGAACGAGGCGAGCAGGGTGGCCTCCTGGAAAGACCTGGCCGACGCTGTCACTAGTGTGTCGTCCGCGTAACAGACGACAGCGACACCTCGGGGGTAGGTACCACGGAGCACCCAATCGTAGCCGATGTTCCACAAGAGAGGGCCCAAGACTGAGCCCTGTGGAACACCGCAGGCCATCGCTCTTCGGTGCCAACCGTTGGCGCCCGGATACACTATGTATCTATCTGAGAGATACGAGTGCACCAGGCGCCGAAGATACGGTGGCACCACGTGGTACCGCAAACGGTATGAACCTGAGTTCTATTGGAGCGTGAAAAACGCGTAATATGCAATCGCGTGGTTGAAGCATACGTACAGTGTATAGTGTCCATTATACAAAGTTCTTGTCAAAGATTGATGTTCGAAACCAGCCGATTTTCATACACCTCTGACTTTTCTAAAGTTATGTGTATATTCATTGTTAATAAATAGTTTGCTTTTATGGTGAAGGAAAACATTGCGAGGAAACCTTAGGTAAAGTACCGACCCGCATTAGGCCAGCGTGGTGGACTAAGGCCTAACCCCTCTCATTGGTAGAGGAGGCCCGTGCCTAGCATTGGGACAATGATTAATACAGGGCTATTAAGGCAGGATTATTAAGCTGCTCTTGTCATTATTAAATGAATATTTAGTTTCAAAAAGTATGTTGTACAGGATCTTCCAGAAAGAAGGTATCCAAAAAATCAGGCTTAAAAACAATGGGTAACATATAAGTAAAGTTTAAAATGCCATAAATCTCATCTTTTTAATTTGAATTTAGAATTGTTATGAAACCGTTTTATGATTAGGTGCAGTGTGGCCACTTTGCCATGCCAGGATAAAATAAAAATGTCTGTCTATTACAACTAAGTGTATTGTGACTAAATTGTTAACAGCTTGCAGCAAATTTCGTTAGTTAAGTTTTACCTTTTTTTTCTTTTTTATTGCATAATTCGATTAACGAGCATGTGGGTCACCTGATGTTAAATGATCTCCACCGCCCATGAACATCCACAATACCGAAAGTATCATGTATGCGCTGTCGGCCTTAAAGGACAGGAATAGGGATTAGGGAAGGGAAGGGGGAATCTGGGCCTCCGGATATCTTACTTACCATACGAAACGCGACAGTAAACTGTCACTTTACGTTGGTTTTCTGTGAGACAGTGGTACTACGCCGGTCGAGCCGGCCCATTCATGCTGTAGACAAATATGTCTACAGCGTGTCTCTACCACTATAGAACCTATATATATACCTAACTGTCTCAATGTAATAGAGCTGAAATATTGACTGCTTGTAACAAATAAAATATTTCTTTCTAGATGGTAATAGATTATAACTTATAACAAAATTTATGTATACTTACAGCGCTAAATAGCAGAACCAAAAAGTATGTATCGATTGTTTTATAGGTGTTGCTAAGTAGCTTAAGGGTGAGGCTAACATTAGCAGTATATCACCGCTATTTAAGGGGACACGGCAATAAGAAATACTTCCCCACTCAACATTAATTTAAACTCAAGGATTTAAGGGGCAATTCTTCCGCCGTAATGTATCATAATACGAAGGTAAGAACTTGAACAAATACAGCCCCGTAATTCACCTTAAATCCTTTTTTTATTTTTATTTTCTTAATAAATGAGTAGAAACGGCGGCACGTGTTTCTTGAGAATAAAGGTTTTACCTTTAATAAATGAAATGAAATAGTCCTTTTATAAAGAGTTCTATTACGGTTAAGCATGAATAGGTTACCCTGACGATTGACAGTACCCTTGAACTGAAGACCGATTATTATATTTATGCTGATTTCTGAGTAAAGTATAAGAAATCAATTAACACGTAGTATATTTTCATGAAAACCTAAAATAGTTTTATAATACAACGTATAAAAAATCTGCCAAGATTTTACAAAGGTGGAACGCATCAGCAATGTTCGAAACTTAAATTTGGCGCTATTATTCACACACGTTCACAGCTAAAGTGAAAGCAACGGTCTGATTTCGCAGATAAAACAATTTTCGCTAAAATATTTGCAACCAAATAAAAGGCCCGCCACACCGACACGAATAGATCCAATCAACGCGAATGAAAGCGAAAAATTGACCGAACCTGTGTGTTAGGGAATTATTTACGGGAATATTGCTCTGGAACGTGGTGTACTTAGTAGGTACTGATGGTGATTTTAGGCCGACTATTGACTATCCTTTCAAGCAAGCTATAGATGATTCGACTCATGCATGCGTGTTATACAAAGACAGCGACAGTCACTATCTACTTAACTCTTTGGCGTAAGAGAAATCGAGAAATTGCTAACCATATTCACAACCATATGGTTATTTTTCACATATGTATATACTTATTTTTCACAGCGATATCGCTGTGAAAAATAAGTATATATGTTTAATAAATTTTATTCCGAAACTACTCATGAGGTAAAGTTTGTATAAGAATTAAATGTTTTTAAGTTGAGAGATATTTTAAGAACTGTCAACCACATAGACCATCGTAGCTTAGGGCTAAACCCTCTCATTAGAAGATGACGCCCATGCCCATCAGTGGGATAATGTTTAATACAGGGCTAGTATTATTATTTATGATTGTTGGCGAGCTTATCGCCATATCGATCACAAATATCTGCGAGTATAAAATATTTAATATATAAAATATATAATTTGAATTTTAATCTAATTTTACAAGACCAGACGACTAACACCGAATAGATTCTGTTTCAAGATATAAATATTTTTAATTTATTCAGGTGCCAATAATAATATAAATAGTATTAAAATGTGTAATGTAATGTTAGTGAGTAGAGATCTTTTTCAATTTTAATTATGCTAAATGTTGCCGAATTACTCAGATACTTATTCCAATGCTAAAATTAAACATTCCTCATAATGATCACATCAATCATTGAGATAAAATCTAAAATCACAAACTAAACTAAGAAACATTTCCAATAAATGTCAGAATCGTAGAAGCAAAGTTCAAGGGAAAACTGTCCTAGTTATAATTATCATCCAGAATCGATATTCAATACCGAGGTTCTGGCACAAGATGGCAACAGCGAAGTAATTTTATTACATCAATTGCGAAACTTTGCGGCCGTTCACACAGCATGACGAGTTTGGGATTTCGGGTATCTAAAGCCGTGTTCAGAATGATATTAGAACAAACGTTTTCGAAATGAAGGTTTGTAGTTATGAATTTTTTTGTGCTATTCCTAGTTATTCTAGTGAATCGGTAGCTTATATGGATATTTAGTGTACTGTTGGCATTGCCAATACAATATGAGGGTAGTCTCTATTTATTGGAGATGTTGGGGGTCTCTTACAAAATATTTAGGGATAGATCTATGAGTTATAACACCCAGTGGGGGCGGATTTCCTATAAAGGTGTGCGCCTCTGCGCTTCTCGAGTCAGTCAGTTTTCTAGAGTCTAGCTCAGTCTGTGTCTAATTCAAGTAGTTCATCTGTCAATTAGTGTGCGTGCAACTTGTTCTCAGTGCAGTGTGTGTTTAGTGGTATCTCTAACAGTACTTAATCTTATATTAATTAGAGATGTATTGATAGCCATTTTCAGAAAGTATGTATATTACCGGCGTATCTAATTACAGATATTATTTAAAATATTCACGTAATAAGTAAAAATATCTATACATATTATTTATCATACATATTTTCATTTCATTGCTGCAATATTTTTCTTGTCTGAGTAATTCATAGCTCAAAAGCTGAAATTTTGACAGCATATAACTTCATATATAATAACTAGAAAAGCTTCAGGGTGGAAATGTGTGTATGAGAAATAATATTTTTCTTGTAACTTGGTATTATCTCTTTTCAATACAATGAATGAAACATGTATTTCGGCAACATACAAAAAGGTATTTTAAAGGGGAAAAGGAGTGAAAAACATTTATATGTGAAGTATGCAGAATCGGAAACGGAAAGCTAGTTAAAGACATATTAATGCTAACACAAAATTTAATTGTTTTTTGGTCGTAATCGTAAAGGTGTGTGTGTATTGCGAAAATCGAAGTAATGAACTAAGTTCGAACACAAAAACATCAAAAGGCTAATTTCAAACCTTTTTGTCATCAATTTTCACGTTTTTGGTAAGGCCACCTAACCCTGTCTTCAAAGTGTTTCTATTGTTTTATACTTAATTAAACCCGTTTAGCATACATCGTCGGTGTATATCTTTCTTTAATTTTTTTTTTTTTTTTTTAAATAACTCATGTTTGAATATACAAGGCAATTTTACCTCGTGCCCTTTAAGTGGGTCACGCACATCTTACACAACAAACAAAACCATAAACAAACAATAAAATGTAATGTGGACTCTGAATACCAACCATGGTACTCAAATTACCTGGACTATCAGATTAACTTTATACTACATATTATTATTTAGCCAATGTCTTTTTTATTTGCCCTTTTAGTATGTTTTAACATCACTAAGATTTTTTTTGTTATCCTCAAGTTACATCATTGTTACAGTTGGTAATTAATCTTAACTAAATTTATTAAATGCAGTATTGTAGTTCACTGGAAGTTCATACATTTTTACTAGTATTTTTCAACTATAACGTCATTGACATCTTTTGAATATAATAATAATATTTGTTTTATCCTGGCAGGGGCGCATTGCACCTGATGGTAAGCGCAGAACCATTAGAGTATCTAGTAGCGAGAGAAAAATCTATCCTTCGGTACTCAACACAATCAAGCCGATCTGCTTCCTAACACTACGCCATGGTCGAGAAGGTGAAGAAGCAGTGAAGGGTCTAGTGTCAAAGTACTCAGAAGGACGCAAAACGGCTAAACGTATAAACGTACGTGTACCGTGGTCGCTATCCGGACGGATATGAATATCCTACCACCAGCATTGTACTTGTATTATGTATTTTCTCACTTCCAGGCATGAGTCTTCTCTACTAATGAGAGAGGTTCGGTCTTAGTCAACCACGCTAAGCGAATTTGAATTAGTCGACATCACATACCTTTAAATTCTTAAATACGAGCCAATTAATTCAACACGCCTTAATTAAACAAAGGGCAAAATATGTCAAACTAGTATTTTATTTCACTTCCTAATTATCCACATTAAATTATTTGCCTCGTGTTATTTAATCTGGAAATTTGAAACAAATCCTGAATATATAAAACTTTACAATATCGAACGGGCAACCAACTTATTGGCCGACTGACCCAAAGAAAATCCCAGATTTGGTAGACTTCAGTGTCATAAAAGGGATTCCTATTAATCGCTTCAAATGTACTTCCCTATTAGACCTCTCATCTGACCACAGTGTAGTTCTACTAGAGTTGTTCCAGGAATTAGTACATGTTAAACCCACAGCAAGGCTACACGAACGTAAGACCAATTGGGATAAATTCCGTACCACAGTAGAGTCTACGATCAATACTAACCTGCCTCTTAAAACTGAAGAAGACATTATGACAGCGGTTGAACATTTCAACCAGTGTGTACAAAATGCTGCCTGGGATAGCACTCCTGCTGTCAAGAACTACTCAGAACCAAACTGCTCGAAACCCATTCGCGAACTAGTAGCCGAAAAAAGACAAGCTCGTAAATCGTGGCAAATTACTAGATTCTCTAGAGACAAAACACGGCTAAACTACCTAACAGCTAAACTGAAAAAAATATTGTGTACTGAAAAAAATGACAATGTACAGAACCACCTTCGTAATCTAGATGCAACGGCTGCTAGCGATTACTCCCTTTGGAAAACTACTCAAAGACTAAAAAGACCCATTGCCTCTGATCCGCCGATACGCAGAAAGGACGGTTCCTGGGCAAAAAGCGACATAGAGAAGGGTGAAGCCTTTGCTTCTCATCTAGCCGAAGTCTTCGTACCAAACACTGCCCAGAACACGTCGAAAACTGACAGCGAAGAAATCATTAACTCGCTTAATGAACCATACCAACTCGACCGGCCAATTGATAAGATTAAGTTGCATGAAGTCAGAGAAACCATTAGAAAACTAAATCAGAAGAAAGCCCCAGGATATGATTTAATCACTGCAAAATTGCTCCGCGAGATACCTGAAATAGCAATACATTTTCTGACACACTTGTTTAATTGCATTCTGATCAGAGGCATCTTCCCGCCACAATGGAAGGTAGCTCAAATTAAAATGATCCTTAAACCGGGTAAACCTCCTGAAGATGTGACTTCTTACAGACCAATAAGCTTGCTACCCATTCTGTCAAAAGTTATGGAGACACTTTTTCTAAAGAGGTTAAACACAGTAATGGCACAAAATAAACTTATACCGGACCACCAATTTGGCTTTAGAAAACAACACGGCACAATAGAGCAGGTGCATAGGCTGGTAGAAGAAATTCATAAGGCTTTCGAAAACAAAAAATATTGTTGCGCGGCATTCCTAGACATTTCTCAGGCCTTTGACAGGGTTTGGCACGAGGGATTATTACATAAAATAAAAAACAAGCTACCCACAAACTATTACATATTCTTGAAATCATATCTTACAAATAGGTATTTCTATGTTAGGCAAGGAGAAGATATAACCAAAATCAACAGGGCCCATGCAGGAGTGCCACAGGGAAGCGTGCTTGGCCCGATCTTATATCTGATCTTTACTTCAGACCTACCCATGACAGATGGCGTCGTGATCGGCACTTTTGCAGATGACACAGCTGCCCTAACAACCCACGATGAACCGGCACAAGCAAGTCACATGCTCCAACACTCACTAGACAACATTACGGAGTGGCTAACTACCTGGCGAATAAAAGCCAATGAAACTAAGTCGGTACAGGTGACCTTTACGACACGACGTGAAACATGTCCCCCTGTGACTCTCAACAAGAAACAGATACCACAAGCAAATGAAGCTAAATACCTTGGACTTTATTTGGATCGTCGTCTAACATGGAAAAAACATATATTTACAAAAAGAAAAGCATTAGGCATCCAACTAAGAAAAATGTACTGGCTGCTCGGTAAAAAATCACAACTGTCGCTGGAAAACAAGCTGTTGTTATATAAATGCATCCTGAAACCAATCTGGACCTACGGACTTCAACTTTGGGGCACAGCCTCCAACTCAAACATCGAAATACTTCAGAGATTCCAGTCTAAAATGCTAAGAATAATTACTAATGCTCCATGGTTTATAACAAACAAACAATTACACCTCGACCTTCAAATCAAAACAGTTCAAGAAGAGATTAAACACACAATGAAATCGTACAGAAAAAGACTCGAAAATCATCCTAACATACTAGCTACGCACCTAATGAATACTAACTCAACAATCAAAAGACTTAAACGAAAGACCCCCAGAGATTTATAGGGATTCGCATACTTATAGGGAGTACGTCACTGGACTAACTGCCCTCCAAGACAATTAAAATCTCATAACCTATTGCTAAATGTTCATACAGTAACAGATTGCAAGAATAAATATAAAAAAAAAAAAAAAAAAAAATATAAAACTCAATCTAAAACTTAACTGCTCATGTGTCCACGCCTTTATGAACCCACTCTCGGCCGGACAACAACAAACGGGAATTAACTTTGCGCCACGCGTAATTTGTGCCGTAAACTTTATTACGGGTGTATGTTTGCAAAATATTATCTCCTGTTAGACGATACTATGTCACCTGCTGGGGTTGTGATGAGGAGATACGGTTATGATATTTGACATAGATTCAAATTTTATTATCTTGAATAGGCAGAAAGCTGTGAAATGCTAAGTACTAGACTTACGATACCCACGATCGAAACAGTCCCTTTGATCAACACTTAAAATTGCTCTATAAATTGTTATGGAAAAGAACGAAACCAAATACTTTTGACAAACAGAATGATCTTGGCTGTATATGAATTGTGTTTGTAAAATTAATAAAATATAAAAAGGGAAAATATAAAATAAATAAATTTTATATTTAAATATTTTAGCGGAACGCTGATATATCTATCAGAAGATATGAACATAGCAGCATAAGCAGAGCAACTTTATTGAATGGCGAAAACTCAATGCCGTAAATGTTTGGAAATATAGGAAGAAATAAAAATATACTTTATTTAGTCATATCCTTAGACCATAAACATAAACACATAAAGAAGTAGTACAAACAAAAACAGAAAATATTTATAAACTTACAGTATAATTCCTCAAATTGAAACATCTGCGTCAAAAGTATGACCAAAAATTTACAAGCAACTGGGTTCTTTGAGTGTGAAGAAACTATTCAGCAGGTCCGCATAATTGTGTCGAGTAGCAACGGTCGGCACCGTGCCAGAATAAAAAAATAATTACAGCATTTTATGGAATCGCGTTGCACGTGTCTGTTTTTATGTGATTTAACTTTTTCAACTAAACTAATATCCATGCTCAACTTACCCTATTATAGAAGTAGGTTCAGCAAGCCTGGCCTTAATCACTTGAGAGCTATATTCTACGCGGCTGTATGGTTACTAGGATTTTGTCTGGAAACTTCACCCAGATAAATTTCCTATCGCCCAAAATAGAAAAAGTAGTTAATATTACAATACGTTTCATTCCAGTTTATACCTAGTTTATATATGTTTGATGATGATGAAAGCCCAAGCATACATCACTGACTCTGAAGTTCTATATTCATTGATAATTGTCGCTTGCTGAACGATGAAGGAAAAAATAGACCTGCATACTTAAGAACTTCAAAGCTATGTAAATTCTATGACCCTATCTTAGGTCAGCGTGGTTGACTAAAGCCAACCTCTCTCATTAGTAGAGGAGGCCCATGCCCAGTAGGACAGTACAATACAGGGCAGGTAATATCTTACTACTAATGTAAATGTGAATGTTTGTATGGATGAATGTTTGTTACTCAATCACGCCAGAACGACTGGACGGATCTGGTTGAAATTTGGCACAGATATAGATTATAGTCTGAGAATGACACAGGCATTTTATCCCTAAAATGCACGGTTACTATTGGATAGCATAATATAGAAAGATGTAAAAGCTTAAGATGTCTCATTGGATTTTATACTCTTTCTCTCAAAAATAACCTCCACGCGGGTGGAACCGCGGGTAACAGCTCGTTATATTATAAAGCTTTTTCGTGGCTTATTCATTGGACCGTATGTATTACTATCATAACACCTCCAATACTGTTTTGTAAACAAAGATGGAAGAGCTACATATTAAATGGCGCACACTAAAAGCGTAGCCATGTTCATCAAATTGAACCAATTTGCAAATAATCCGACGATATTGTACGCGCTTATTGGCTTCACTCTGCGACAAAATCGGGTCGAACAAAAAAGGACTCGGAACTTTCATGCCAGGACGTATAAACAATCGTTAACAGAGTGTAAAGATTAAATAAATAATACAAGCCCTGTATTAAACAATGTCCCACTGCTGGGCACGAGCCTCCTCTACTAATGAGAGGAGTTAGGCCTTAGTCCACCACGCTGGCCTAATGCGGGTTGGTAAAGATTAATTTAACTTATTTGTTTTTTTTTTAATTCTGGCACTGTAATGTGACCAGACTGTACCTGACGGTAAGCGCAGTGCCGTCCGATTAGAGTATCAAGTAGCAAGAAACATTTATCCCACGCAACTCAACACAATCATGCCAGCCTCTTGTTTAGCTTCTTCACACTACGCCTAGAATCATAGGAAGGAGGGAAAATGTTCCACAGCTTGATGGTGCCCACTTAAAAATAAACACTTATACGAATATGTGAAGAAACAATCAACTTCGATAAAATAAATATATTTTATTGAAGCAGCGGCGAAGATTGAAAATAGCCTCCAAACAAGACAGGACTGGTTGCGACAGCTATGCTTGCTTCATAAGAGTTTTGTTTAAACCATTAGTGAAAAGTAAATATACATATTTTATTACGTCGTCGTCGATTATGTCGTTTCCGTTAATAAAAATTGAAAGGGTCGATTCAGCACGAAATTTAGGCGTACTATTTGACCCAGACCTTCACTTTGAAGTGCACATAGGTAATGTCGTGAGAAATTGTTTTTATAGACTGAAACTTTTATATAGATTTAGAAAATACTTCAGCGTTCCTCTAAGAAACAGACTGGTAGAGTGTTTGGTTTTGTCTAGGCTAAATTATTGCGATACTGTTTACGGCCCCTGTCTATTATCGCGCACCGATCGTCTTATTCAGCGTGTACAGAATGCTTGTGCTAGGTATTGCTTCGACATTCCGCGTCGCAACCATGTCACACCGTATTTGAATGACGCAAATATGTTAAAAATGGCAGCCCGGCGGAAATTACATTTAGCCTCCTTACTTTTTGGTATTTTTAAATCAACAAGGCCCAAATACCTTTACAGTAAATTTACATGGAGACAGGATCATCTCACATATGGCACACGCACCACGACGAATCCCTTGGCAATTCCGCAACACAGGACTACTGCATTCAGGGGATCTTTCAAGTATGCCGCCACTCACTGTTGGAACAACATCCCGCCGCCGTTTCGAACTAAAACCAATAAATTGTGCTTTAAATATAATTATAAAAAATATTTATTACAGCTTCAGAAGCAATAGATTTAAAAAAAAAAGTATACACTATCTTACCTTCCCGTTTTTGTTCGAATATCTAGGTGGAATGAATTGTTTGATCACGGTATAGTGGCGAAACATTGTGGATGCATCTTTTGTATGACGTTCACTTTCTTATGGCATTCTTATGCCATAAGAAAACTCCCATTTAAAACGCCACTTGTATTGCAATTCAACTCAAGCGCATTATTGGCCGGTTACTTATATTACCAATATTTTATATTCGTAAGTGTAGTGTTCGGCAGCATAGTTCTACGTTAATTTTATAATAAGTTCCTTCACTTTGTTATCTTACTGATTCTGCGCAGTGCGACATGCACTTGGTCAGATTGTTGCTGCGTGTCTGGTGTGTGCACGTGTGGGATGATTCGATCCCGCCGCCTCTATGTTGTGACCTGAAGTTCGTGCGTGTACCGCATTATGCTAATTTCACAATTATTTTCGTCACATAAAAATTGTATTTAATACTGGTTAGTTTTTAGGTTTTTTTTTATTTGGTTTTAATTTTATATAATATATGTACGTCACTGGCTGGGTTCCCTATTGAAAACCAGCGCTGCACTATGGGGTAGCCTGTATTGCAGCTTTAAGCTGAATAGGGACTTCCATTGTTGGTGCGAATATTATTAATTGTATATGTTTTTAATATGTGTTAGTTCTTTACGTAGGTACCAACAATAAAAAAAAAATCTTTTCTTTCTTTCTTCTTCATTACATGTACATATGTGATTGTAATCTGAGCATTTGAAAAAGCATCGTTCTATTTAGTATGCTACATTTCCATAAATATTACAATTCTCCCGGCATCGGCACAGACAACAAAAAACAAAAAGAAAAGTTCAGCAAGGTATACAAATCAAACATTAATGAAATTCAGCCGAAAATAACCTCACTTCGTTGATGGATTCCGCGAATAAACGGAAACTCAATCAGAAGAAAGGAACGCGCGTGTTATTTTTGCATGTGAAACGTTTTAATGGTGGAACAGCCTGCCTTCTCTTTATACTGTGTTGTGGCGCGTTGAGTAATTGATGCGTAAATCGGAACGTTACGGGGCGTTTTCTTGATTTGCTATATTGAGTGTGAATTAAAGATCATTGAGGTAATTTATTGTTCATCAGTACGATTTATTGTACGGTCTGCGTCTAACAAAACGTTATTGGGGGCAATAAACCTTCTATGACGTTTATTATATAGTTATATTCTCATTCGTGGACTTTAGCCCACATGTTACGTCTTTGTGTAATACATGACTGAGTTCTACGGAACTTCTATTTCTATTGTCTATTTTAATTGTCACATAGTCATGACCCCACCATAAGGTCTAATTATCTTGGGTATCGGAAAATACGACTTTCAATCTCACAACACGTACTATTGTAACAAATATTTATGGATCATATAAACATTGGACTCGGTTCGGGAATTGATCCCACGGCCTTTCCTTTCACCGCCGGCTAGTCACTAACTGCGCCACGGGGAATGTCAAACAAACTGTAAACACAACAAATTACTGTTTTGATCCACTCTGAAAATACTGTATAACCGCCGCACTCAGAGTTGCTAATGGATCATTAAATTTAAAGATTTAAAAACTGCAACGCTCAGTGAGGTAATCCTCCGTCAATGTCAGTAAAAATTACAAGTTTTGTGAATTTTACAGTAATAATCGATTAACAATGAACGGACGGACGAACGACGGATAAACATAATTAGTTACCAATATAATTTGTTGAGTTTGATGCACTAAAGAAGCCTCAATGCTTTAGATGAAGTAAAGACTGATTTTTTTCTCTGAGAGTGATCGTTACAAATATATTGACGATCATCTAATTAATTATTTCTTAAAATTACGCGAATATTACACACTAGCTGTTGCTCGCGGCTCCACCCGCGTGGACGTCATGTTTGGGAGAAAAGTATACAGTACAAAGTACCAATTTTCATACCTTTAACTTAAAAAAATGACGGATTTTCATACAAACTTTCATCCCCTATTTTACCCCCTTAGAGGTGGAATTTCCAAAAACCCTGAAAATGTATTTTTTTTTAATTAAAAGGCCAAATTCTAATTTCCATGAATTTAATTTCGATATTTACGGATTTTCATACAAACTTTCATCCCCTATTTTACCCCCTTCGGGGAGGTATTTCCAAAAACTATATAGTCTATGTTACTCAGGGTGAATGTAGCTTTCCAATGGTGAAAGAATTTTTGAAATCGGCACAGTAGTTTTTGAGTTTATTCATTACAAACATACAAAAATACATATCTTTCCTCTTTATAATCTTCTCCATCGTTCCCTCAATGCTGAGGATCGCGACCACGTGTCTTCAGCCTCCACTGTGTGCGGTCTTGAGCCGTGTGGACCGCCCGTTGCATGCTGCCGCCCACCGCTTTCCTCACTGTATGTGACCACCTTGTAGGTGCCCTACCTCGAGCACGTCTGCCTTCCATTTACAATTATTTGCTTCTCCAGACAATGCTTTGACGACCGCATAATGTGTCCGAAGAAACTTAGGACCCGTTTCTGGCATATTGAAGAGAGTCGCGAAGGCTCTTTAAATTAGTAGTATAGATAAAGATTGTAATACAACCGATTAAATCGCGGTTTATTTTTCAAATAAAACTACATATGAAATATAACTTTACGGATTTTATTGCGGTTTATTTAGCGTAAATAAAGTGCGACAAAATCCGTAAAATTAGTTTTATTTGGATCAGCTAATTGTTATCTTATTCAAGGAAGCTCCAACTGTAACATAATTGTAGAACTTCAGTATACAACTTACCGACTTCAAAAAAAGGAGTTGGTTAACAATTCGTCGGAATATTTTTTTTATGTATGTTGCCCGATTACTTGAAGACGCCTGGACCGATTCGAGAAATTCTTTTTTTGTTTAAAAGGCTATTTAAATGGTCCTATTGGCACCAAGTCAGGATCTGATGATGGGAACTCAGAAAAATCATGGGCAACCCTCAAATTTTATAGTGACGCATAATTTGTTTTTTATTGAAGTCGGTGTACTTTTTTTAGCATTAAAATCATACAATTCAAATTCCGTAGAATTTGATTAACTACCGTCAAATTCGATTGTTGAATTCTGAGCACATCATTCCTAACAGGATCAGTGGAATCTACAAAGACATCGATACAGCAATGAACACGAAAAAATACTTGCAAAATAGAATTCACGACCCCTTTTATCACACAAGCAAAGCAACTTACGCAAACAATGGTTATGTAAATATTGCCGAAAATGGGATGAGTGACAGGTCTTTTGTAAGGCGAAATTCACCCGTCCCCGGGGAACGTTTATTACAATATCTTCGAAAGTACGCCGGTTGACTCGTGTCAGCGCCTATAGCTTACGCAGAGTTTATTTTTAACCGACTTCAAAAAAGGAGGAGGTTAACAATTCGTCGGAATCTTTTTTTTATGTATGTTACCCGATTACTCGAAGACGCCTGGACCGATTCGAGAAATTCTTCCTTTGTTTAAAAGGGTACACTTCCCAGGTGGTCCCATTGGCACCAAGTCAGGATCTGATGATGAGATCTCCGAAAAATCAAGGGCAACCCTCAAATTTTATAGTGACGCATAATTTGTTTCTTATTGAAGTCGGTGTACTTTTTATGAATAAAAAACTTTTACTTATAAAAATAAATATTTTTGCTAGTAGAACTAATATACAACATGTAACATGATTAATGCACACTCTGAAAGTAGTTTGTTCAGAATAAGCGACTGAATGCATATCAACAATTTTTTAATATATTTTTTTTTTCCAAAAATAATTAACACTCAGGTAAACAATAGTCACCCTTTAATTTAACGTTCAAGACAAACGAAACTGAAACATAAGTCGATGCGATAAAGTCTTTTCTAAATGCAATAATAAACGAACACTTTAAAAAATCAAATAATTAAAATTGCGAACTTTATGTCGAAAATTACAACTAATTTCATAAAAAACAATATTTATATTCATCGCAGTCTAATTTCAATACATGAATTATGATTGTATTAATACTAGCCCTGTATTAAACATTGTCCCACTGCTGGGCACGGGCCTCTTCTACTAATGAGAGGGGTTAGGCCTTAGTCCACCACGCTGGCCTAATGCGGGTTGGCAGACTTCTCATACCTTCGAAAAATTCTCAGATATGCAGGTTTCCTCACGATGTTTTCCTTCACCGTTAAAGCAAGTGATAATTAACATTTTAATACACACATAACTTTAGAAAAGTCAAAGGTGTATGCCACTTGGGTTTCGAACCTACGACTTTCGTCTTGGCAGTCCATACCGCAATCAACTAGGCTATCGCTGCTCTCCGCTTATGATTGTAATAATAATTTAAAATTAGGGTGTCAGAGTATGTGCGTTATTCCCGTTACACGTAGTATACATAACAGAAGACTATTCTTCGATCCTTATACAAACGCGTGAACGGATACTATCCATACATGTACCCAACTCTGTTTCTACTTGGCTGCCTAGTATACAATTCTCTCCAGATTCGGTATCAAATGCAACAAATCCCGATTGTTTATAAAACCATCCACAATCAAATAGATGTAGCAGACCTACATAATCAACTTTTTCGCATTTTTGTGCCTAATAATTACTGCAGAACTCGAAACCATTCGTTATTCTCAGTACACCAAAGTAGAGCTGTTGCTTGTGCAATGTCTCCGCTGGACTCAAAACCAGAGAGTGACATATTTGCGAGTACAGACGTATATTTTTGTTAGAATGCCTTTGGTTTTGCGAGTACGATGTTTGAATGATACATTTAATTATTAAATACTGTGTATTTTAATGTTATTATTGCTATTAATCAATCAAATCAAATTAATTTAACTTAAATATAAATATAATATAAGCAGCGATAGCCTAGTTGGTTGCGGTACGCACTGCCAAGACGAAAGTCGTAAGTTCGAAACCCAAGAGGCATACACCTCTGACTTTTCTAAAGTTATGTGTGTATTAAAATGTTAATTATCGCTTGCTTTAACGTTGAAGGAAAACTTCGTGAGGAAACCTGCATATCTGAGAATTCTTATAAGAATTTCGAAGGTATGTGAAGTCTACCAACCCGCAATAGGCCAGCGTGGACTAAGGCCTAACCCCTCTCATTAGTAGAGGAGGCCCGTGCCCAGCAGTGGGACAATGTTTAATACAGGGCTAGTATTATTATTTTTGTCGCTTATACTGTCATTGTCGCGTGAACTTAAGCACGCGCTCTGTATTGCATTGGCATGTAGCTATAATTTGCATAGGGAGAATGGCGCTGACTCCTGACATACAGGTTTTCTACCTAGTTCAGGAGTCAGAGGCTTCAATATTTTTGTGAAAATGTTAATATTTATGCCAATAAAGATTTATTATTATTATTATTATTATATTTATATTTTATCTTATCTCCCTGTGAAGGGGTGAAATGACCAGCAGTGCGGGCCGAGGCCAAGCACTAAAGGTTTTATATGTTGTATGTAGATGATATAGATGATGATGATAAGAATTTTCGAGTGATACGGCACGTGTTGAGTATTGTGGCTTTTTGGAGAAGATGTTGTATATGTGTGGGCATGTTTAAGGTTTTCAGGGATTGATTAAGGCTTTTTGGGATTATACCAGTGGAAGATAAGACTATTGGGATTATGTGGACTGTATGTGCTCTCCACTGTGTTTTCAGCTCTATTGCAAGATCTTGGTATTTTGTAAGCTTATCTGATATTGTAGTCTGTAAGTTGTGTGTGTTGGGTATGGCTATGTCGATGAGATATATGTAATTGCTATTTTTGTCATGAACAGTTATGTCTGGTCTATTGTAGTGGATGGTTTTGTCAGTAATGATTTTCCGGTCCCAGTAAATCTTGCAGTGTTTATTTTCAAGTACATTCTCCGGTTTATACTTGTAGTACGGAACTTTTTTATGTATAAAGTTATATTGATGGGCGATGTGTTGATGGATAATTGCGGCTACCTGGTCGTGTCGGTGTTTATAATCCGTTTGTACCAGAGACTTGCACGCACCTGTTATATGTTGGACTGTTTCGGGAGCAGAATTACAATGCCTACAATAGTCTGTTGTTTGATTAGGATCTTTAATAATGAATTTTTTATAGTTTCTGGTGAGTATAGTTTGGTCTTGAATTGCGAGCATAAAACCTTCGGTCTCCGGAAACAATTCACCTCTTTTGAGCCACTCGTTCGACTTTTCTTTGTCGACGTAGTTTTGGGTCAAATCGGTTCTGTGTCTTCCATGCAAAGATTTTTGTGCCCATTTCAGAATTTTTTGTTGTGTGTCTATGATTGTTTCGTTAGGTTGGGTGTTTGTGTCTCTGAGATTAAGCGGTGTAAGTTTATTGTCAACGTTTGATGCATGTTTGTG
Organism: Laothoe populi; assembly: GCA_905220505.1. NCBI lineage: Eukaryota > Metazoa > Arthropoda > Insecta > Lepidoptera > Sphingidae > Laothoe > Laothoe populi. The sequence continues at coordinate 11,296,448 of HG992165.1, forward strand.
GAGGGATGAACGTTGTGATTTAGTATGGAAATAGTGTCTTAATGATGTTATTTGTTTATTATGTAAATTTTGTATGTCTATTAAGCCTTATTATTATATAAATATAATGTAATATCTGTGAATAGTGTAAGTGGTATTCGTAAATTCAATAAATAAATACTTGGATCCGATTAGGTTCAGATCACAGTACACGTGGTGTAAAACCAATTGTAGTCAGCCAGTGTATAGAGAATCGGTGCGCGGGGGCTCCTTAGCCCGCCATGGAGATAGGCTGCTACGCAGCACCGCGCAGGGGCGATTCCGGCTGCAATTCTAGCACTCCTTAGAATACCCCGGGATCGCTCCGTAAGTGCCGAAGATGGCCACCGCGGGGTTTTAGCTGGTAGTGTCGGGTGGGTTGTATATAGGGGTTAGGGACTCGGCCCAGCGGCAGCACGGATAGCCATCATCCGTGCGAGGGGGATGCTGAGTCGTGAGACCGGCTAGTCCAGCATACCCGTTTTATTCTTAATCCGCTTCCCTCCGGAGCGGGCGGCAGTAATAAAACGCTTTCCCCGCGACAACAAAAAAAAAGTGTATAGAGAATGCGTCGAGTATGGTTGCGTCTTGCAATTGCCCACATTATTGGAATACACCAGATTTCGCAATATTCATATTATAAAAAACAAGAGCTTGATACATAAAATACTTAATTATATAAATAGATCCTTGTTTTTCTTCTCTGACATGGAACATAGAAACGCATTTGTAAACCAAGAGAATTCGCAAATAACATCTATCAATAATATCTATTTATAGTCAGTTGTTTACTAGGTGCAGTGTAGTCGTTTTCCGTCGTTCAAATTTTAATTAAAAAATGCATGCGTAACCTGCAAATAGTTGGCAATATGTTCCGGGTATATGTTTGAATATAATCATTTTGGTATTTCTCTCTAAGCAAATATAGACTAGACTAAAATCTAAGGACTCTATATATTTTGAGTGTTTATTGAACGATTTTCCTATAATTTAGAGACAATTGACCACTTAACAACTTTTTATTCCTTAGGAGTATTTAGTCATAAAATGGTTGTGACTAAACTGTGGCCCCATATCAATCAAATCAAAGGAGAAAACGCTGTCATGAATTAAACCATATCGAATTTGGTGACATTTGGTGACACAGTTTAATACGAAGGGTAATGGCCAATAGACGGCTGATGCGACCCCAATACCAAGGGTTAACTGTATCCATACTTTATGCATTACTTATCTAAGAATATATTTGGACTAGATATAATATAAATATTTATTGACTGATAATAATTAATTGAATACACGTCTTAGAGTAGGCAACCAAAAGGAGACGCCATTACGCTCGAATCTTGAACAAAAAATTCAGCAATGTCGGTGGGGGGCTTCGTACAACTACAAATAAACATGTGCACACAAATGCAAAATGTAATCACGTCGCTACGCACGCACACTACACCATTTCATACAACACTGGCAAATTTATGCACACAGTTACAAATTTATCTTGTTGTGAAATATATTTACAGTGACATATATTGACAACTGTGTAAAAACAGTAGAGCGTAGCAATGTCGACACGAGGTATAGATAGCGTTGTCCTTATCTATCGATAGATAAAATAAAACAATTATAATTTATGAAATGTTTTAAGATAATTTTTTATGTGTATCATCTTGTCTATCGCTTTCTTGCAATCACTGGGTGTGATTTCGTGAAAAGGGACGGAAGTAGAGAGGTATAGTTAAAAATAGTGTAAATTAATATTTCTAATTTATTCGAAATACTGTAAAGATATTAAAGGTAATGAGTACTGAGAAAAATACAAGCCAAATAAGCAAAAATAAAAACTTTATTTTTTAGTTTTTTTTTTAAATAATACGCCTTTCATTTATTTAATCTATACTATTATATAAAGCTGAAGAGTTTGTTTGTTTTGAACGGGCTAATCTCAGGAACTCCTGGTTATATATAACATCACGCTATCACCAATAGGAGCGGAGCAGCAATGAAAAATGTTGCAAAAACGGGAAAAATTTATTCCTTGTGAGAGCTTCCGTTGCGTACACTGCGTTAACGGTTAAAGTTACATAACAATCATGTACGACGAAATTGTTCCTCTTAAAACGTTCTAATAAAAGTCCGCGATAGTATATGTTTATCTATTTCGGTTGGCTAACTATAACCTTTTTAATGGTTATCGAATTTGTTCTGAAACAATGTATTATTTGGAAAGGGGTTTTTATAAACATGGTATTAATCCTTATCCAAATAAATACTTTATTCATCACAAGTATTTAATTTTGAACAAAGTTGCCCTTTACGTCATTTGATTTCAATGAATATCTTAGGAGATATTACAGTTTTAAAATATCTCCGCAGCAAAATTAATATTGTTGTTTGTATGTCTGTTTCTTATCTTTTCATGACTAAACGGGTGAACGAATCCTAATGAAATTCAGTAGAGGGATAGATTATATCCTAGGGAAGGACATAGGGTATCTTTTGTCTCAAAAAAATATCTTGAAAGGGGTGAAATAGAGGTTAAAAGTTTGTATGGGCAATCCGTAATACTTCAACTTAGGGATCTAAAAATTCATATTTTGGCTTTAGGTAAAAAATAAAGAAATACGTGTTTCAACGTTTTTACCAAATCATCCCTTAAAGGGCGAAGTGAGGAGTTAACTTATGAGGTATTCTTTAAATGTAATCTCAAGCTTCAGGCACAACACTTTTTTTTGTCGCAGGGCAAGCATTTTATTACTACCGTCCGCTTCGGGGGGAAGCGGAATGAGAATAAAACAGTTATGCTGGACTAGCCGGTCTTACGACCCAGCACCCCCTCGCCCGGATGATGGCTATCCGGGCTGCGGCTGGGCCGAGTCCCTACTACTTATGTACACCCAACCGGACACTACCAGCTAAAACCCCGCGGTGGCCTTCTTCGACACTTACGGAGTGATCCCGGGGTATTATAAGGAGTGCTAGAAGTTTAAGTTAGGAGTTGTGCCTGTCTAGCCATCTAGACAGTCACAACACCTGAGATTCAGGACGATCGCTATAGGTGTCTCAGTGCAGAAGACAACTCCTTGCATTGATACTTCTGCTCCCGAAAATAAACTCCACGGGGGCGGAGCCGCGAGCAACAGCTAGTATGGATATCCAGCTGTTGTTACATTACTTAGGACTAAGTTATAATGAGGTAACAATAATCTTACTATTAATGAACAACATTTTAAGGATACCACGACATGCGTTAAGAAAAAAAAGTAACACCAGTTCAATAAAAGTAAAAGGTTAATTAAATTTTCAAAAATAACAATGAGCATGACCAAATGAGAATTTAATTAATAAATTAATAATAAAATATATATATTTTATATCTAAGTATAACAATATTATAGAATTGTAGCTATAAGAAAAAATGGTTAGCTATATGTAGAGCTAACCGTTTTGCCACAACAGCTTTTTTGAATTTTGGCAATTTATCAACAAATACATCATACCTACATACATCGTTTCACAAATAGAGTTATATGATTTGGACAAACGGGATATGGCAGAGAATTGTTTTAGGTCGGTTCTGGTCTCTTGGTTTCTTATATAAGTATACTCGTCTTCTTCTGTTTTCCTAATGAAAACACGACCTTGCTTACTTAATCTACACGAATTTGTACTCTTTTTCTTTGACGATCTGGCGAGCCGCTGCGTGTAATTTGTTTTTAGGTGAAAGGTGCTCAACAATGTAAAGCGGCGATTTATTACCTCCAATGCCTATGTGAGCAGTACTGAGCTTGTCGTTTGGATTTGCCTTATTAAAATTTATTGTTTTCGCTAAAATGTATCCCGAAGCCTAGAGGTAGCCAATTTAACAATGATTGAGCGAGGTCTCTTGTCGTCTCTGTTACTTTTTACCACACGAGTGCAATGATGAATGTCGGATTCTTTCAAGTTGCAGGATACCTTAGACAGCTGAGTAATTATAGATAGCAAGTTTTACTGTTTGTGCTCGGGGACACACTCTATCTCAAGATTGTTAGAACGGTTATGCTGCTCAGCAACCTGAAGCCTGATTTGCAGATCCTGTAACGTATATGTTAACTGAACGTTCTCTTTCTTTAGCTCTCCCAGTGTGTCTTGGTATTTGGCGATGGCGGATTTGGTGGTTTCATAATTTTCATTATTTCCTGTTTTATGAATTGATTTTCGAGATTGAAATTCGGTTCTCACCATCTGCTTAAGGGTTTGGTTAAGCTCCTGTGCTAAAGCCAATTTCATGACATTGAATTCTTCTCTTATTATTTCCCTAGCGTCTTTCTTTGTAATAACTGACACGGAAGAGTTTAAGCTGGAACTTCCACTAATTGCGCTAGTATCAACAGTGGCTTTTTTCGATGCGTAATATTGTCATTAAAAGGTAGCGAGTCATTATTGTTCCTTGACTTGCCGGGTGAGTCAATGGGACGTAAAGGTGTATTACTGTTATCAGTTTTTGGTTGCTTTGCACATCATCCGTGACACTTCCATTTTTTTTTGGTCAACACTAATTGTAGAGTAGCGTTTTTCAGGTATGTCATGTCATGTCATCAGCACATGCAACACAACAATGACGGCCGTTGCAAATTATTTTAAAATGTTGATTACTCACTCGTTTTGAGGTATTCCGATTATACCTCAGCAAATATACCACCGGAAAGTACACAACACGACCTTTCCAATGGTATATAGTTTGTAAGAAAATGGAGTGTTCTGTTATTCCATAAAATTTCAAATTAAATAAGCGGAGCCAAGAAATACAGTGTTACTGGTAACGAATGCGATTAGCAAATGCTGTGAATGAAAGTATTGTATGTCATTGAGAGCGATTATCGCCTGTTTTGGTGTGGTAGCCGGCTAACGGCTATCTATTATGAAGAGCATATAAAAAGGGCTTGAGATCTCGACATGAAAACAGGGTGTCCCAAAAGTCGACGTCAAGCCGGAACCGGGTGAAAAGGCAAGTCATACCGGTTAACAAAAAAATTTAAAAAAATCTAAGTTGCTTGTTTTTAAAATTATAGGCATGGCCCGGTTTTTTCAAAGTATAATCCTAACTTTTTTAAATATAGGTACCGGATACATTTTTAGGATCACATTTTTTTGACAAATACTTTATTCTGGTTTTGTCATATTTTGTGACATTCCTAGTGTGTTAGAACTATTTACATTAAAAGTATGTGTTTAGAAGACAGTCCAGATGGATTAGTAATTTTATCGATAACCTTTATAAGTTTATATACAACACTATTTGAGTCTTGCATAAACGACAGTGTTACCACATAAACCACCCAAAATGCTACACTGGCATAAAGTTTATGAAATTGTAAACTTAGTCGATATGTCAACTCTCCTAATATTTATAAATTATAAATTAAGAAGCATAAATAAAGTAATCCTACTAATATTATAAATGCGTATGTTTGGATGGATGCATGGTTGTTTGATATCCAATCACGCTACAACGGCTGGACGGATCTACTTAAAATTTGGCACAGAGATAGATTATAGTCTGGAAAAGCACATAGGCTACTTTTTATCCCGGAGAAATGTACAGTTCCCATGGGATAGTTTAGTTTTTCACAGAGCAAAGGATCGACATGATTTTTGCATAGTGGCAGTTTAGGGATCAGAAAATGACAAAGACCACTTTTAACTCGAAAAAATGCACGCTTCTTATGGGATAGCAAAATATAGAAGGTTAAAATGCTCCAAGACCTACACGCGGGCGGAGCCGCGGGCAACATTAGTTAAAAATGAATATTAAAAAAACAACTTGCGTTTAAGATATTAAATGCAAATAAATTTTACACTACTGTGGCTAAAAGATTAACCTGGCAACATTTATTACCCGATGATAATTTTTAGAAATTATATGTTTTGTTGCTTTTAAGGATAATATTACTTTAAACAAATACGTCCAGGTGAAAAATAATGTTGTATTTTTGTAAGTTTGATGTGTCAGATCTATTTTTAGATGTTAATACCGCTACAGGCTCGCATTTTGAGGGAGCTCAATTCGCACGTGATGTCACTTTTTGAGTGGCGGATCACGAAGCGCAACTCGTTTTATAGAACGTGTATGAGCACCGTGCTCTTACATTTGTCATACGGGGTAAGCGCTCAATGGCGTCTCCAGTGTTAAATACTCTAAGATACACGTACTTTACTTTTGGTTATAAATTAAGAAAACAAGGGCTGATGAAATAAAGATATGTTTTTATTCAAAACATACCGTTATCACATTATCCCTTATTTTCCAAATTTAGTTTGAAGTATACATTCCAGACAGGAGACCGTGGTACACGACACGAGTCATATGACTACGGTCTTAGAAATGTCCACTTTGTAAGTAGTTTTATGGAAAATATCTGTTGCCCGCGGCCCCGTCCGCGTGGTAGTTATTTTTAAAAGAAAAGGTATAAAATCCATGGAGACATCTGACGTCCTTCTATATTTTGCTATCCCATAGGAACCGTGCATTTTTTCGGTATAAAAAGTAACCTATTTCATTTTCTGATCCCTAAACTGTTACTATGCAAAAAATCATGTCGATCTCTTGCTATATTCTTGCTATTCTATGTGAAAACTATCCCAGGGAAACTGTACGTTTTTTGCGGGATAAATGTAGCCTATGTGCTATTTCAGACTATAATCTATCTTTGTGCCAAATTTCAACCAGATCCGTCCAGCCGTTCTGACGCGATTGAGTCACAAACATCCATCCATCCAAACAATCGCATTTATAATATAAGTAGGATACACCTCAAAACTTTCCTATACAATATTTGCGTGTGTCGTTCTCTCTTATCGCGGTCGCACACCTCAGTCTACCTTAAGTTTAATTTTAACCAGTCACGTATCAATGCATGCCGGCATACCAAAAATACTGGCAACGCTCACCGTTCTTACATGCTATTTTTAACTTTAATATAATGGGTATAAAATTGATTTTGGCTTATATTTTACAGACTCTACTTATTACCTTTTGTGAACACCGGTGTCCTTGTGATTCAGGAGTGTTAATTATATATGTACTAACAAAAGGTATTGTACTAGATAGTTACTGCTAAATAAAGTTATTTATTCATCAGAACATCAAACTTCACGTTCCATTGTTCAATCAGCTACAAGGTCGTAACGAAATGAGGCTTTAATCCACAGCTAATGGGTCATCCAGGATATCTAAGATAGGAAACTTAAACTAAGTTTGGCTCTAAAGGTTTTGTCGAGCTAAGTTAGTTGGACTCAGACGTTAGAGTCTACGTTACGACCGAATCACTGTTAGTTCCACGACTTTTATAATTCAATGGGCTTACAAACTCTTTAATGGACTCAAAAACATTAACGTTGACTTGAAATAACGTTAGCAATTTATGTTATGATTAAGGGACTTTGTACATTTTAAATGTATTGTGATTATTTTATTTTCGCTGCACAGTTATTAGTAGTTTTGCTGTAATGATAGCCCCTGTGGCGCAGTAGGCAAGTAGCTGGCTAGGCTGTGAAAGGGGAGGCTGTGGGTTCGATTCCCACACCGGGACAAATGTTTGTGTGACAGACAGATATTTGTGTCCGAGGTCTGGGTGTTGTAAGACCGAAATTCTCTCGTAGTCTCTGATACCCAGAACACAAGACTCGTATCTTAGTGTGGGATCGAAGCTATGTGTGTGACTGTTGGGTCTTTAAAAAAATCAAAATTATTCTATATTTAACATGTCTGTAAAAACGAGCTGAAGTGACCTCAGAATGTTCGGAACAAATAGGTAAAAATTGGCAAGCAAACTCGTGCTAGCTACATCATATGAAGCAACGTTTTCGATAAACCACTACTGATGACGATGACGCAAGTGCTCCTCTTACAGTTGTTATAGGTCCACACTCTCTAAATCTAGATAAAAAAACCCTTTTACTAGAAAAGGAGGCCCGTGCCCAGCATATTTTCACAAATCTTTCTCTTCCATCTTCTGTCCTCAGGGATATCGCAGGTGATATTAACGGTAGGCAGCGGCTTTGCTGTGCCCTGGCATTGCAGAAGTCTATGGGCGGCGGTGACTACTTACCATCAGGTGGCCCGTCTGCTCGTCTGACTATCAAGGCACTAAAAAAATCGCGCTATAGCTCTCGAAATGAGACCAGATTGTTGTTCCATTGTATTCTTAGTTTTATGCCACTCCAATAACTGTGACACCCCGTTAATGATTATCGCCCACCTATCTATGTACATTCTACATCGGTGGCCGTGCAGCCCTGCAGATTTGAATTTCATCTTTTATTTATTTAAGCTTACTAATTTACAGCGCATTTGAGTTTTTTAATCTATCACAAGCCCGATGATAAAAAACCGACAATATTATAAATAAAGATGTGCAGTCATAAATTTTAATAATTGACAATACTTTTTTAGTATACTAAGATCTACAAACATATAGACTCACGCCTGTAATCCGCGAAGGGGTAGGCAGAAGTGTAACCAGTAAACCCACATTTCGGTAAATCTATTACGGTCCCATAATGTGATTGGAGGCGAGCCTATCGCCACTGAGTATTTCTAAATAGAAAACCCCCAATATCACTTTACCCGACCAGGGGATCGAACCTGAGACCTCAGCACAGCAGTCGTAACGCATGTGTATTTAGATCTACGCTACCAAGGCAGTCTAAGATCTAAGCTATAAATAAAATAACATATATTATCCATTAATAGCAGCCATCAGACCAGTTTATAAAAAAATAAACTGCTAGTGCAGTCTAGAGTTGAGATGTAAGGGAGTTGTATTTGACACCAAGCACTTTGTATGAAGCAACTACTGACGCTTAAATGGCTTTAACCCGATACGCTGACTAAGCTTCCGGAATAGTAAAATAAGCAATGCAACACAATTCAAAACAGATCAAATTTTTAAACTACTTAGCTCTTATAAAATAATTTCAACCGGTTGCGCTCGGTTGAAACGTCGGGAATTAAATTGGTATTTATGCCAATAAATATTGCGCGATTAAGACTCGTTCTTTTTTATAATATGTATAGAAATTGCGACAGTCTAAAATCATTTACAATAGCTCTGATTTTGCAAATAGTTCAGCAAGGTTTTTGTTCGATATGCCTCAAACATTCTGTCACAAGCTCGATGAGTGCCAGTTACATTTTGCCAAAACATAATATCAGTGTTGCAACGTGTCACTAGAACGGACAGTTCCCCTGTTCCAGCAAAGCCGATTATAATCGCGATAAAAACGCCAGTAGGCGTCCCCTATGAGACCGTTCCCCTCCCGATGGTCTTATCCGATCTCCTGTCAAAAGTCTTTCCAATTTATGTATTGCAGCCGACGCCCTGCGGTATTATTTATTGGTGAACGCTCTCCACGCGCCAACTTTTCTTTTTACGTATCCAGCGATAGCCTCTCGAATCAAGATGTATGGTTTTCGATTCGGAATGCGATCGTTTCAAATATAGATAGACAATTTAAATTTTTGAACAACAAACTTTTTGATTCACAAAGAGCACTTAAATCGTATTCCCTTTGAAAACTCGCCGGAAACCACTAAGCTTTTAACGCTAACTAAGTAAAACGAGAAAAAAATATAGGCCGTGTCATTTAAACGTCAGTTCGTGAGCAAAAAAATACGTATATTCGTAGTTTTTTAGGCGGTCAAACTAAAACCTGCGTAGTATAACAATACGAAAAAAAACAGGTTTATTTCCGCATAGAGAATTCCACGTTAGTTGTTTTCGATAGTTTTATTAGTTAGAGTTAGGTATAAATTTTATAGGAATTAGCTACAGATAATAAATAAATGCCAGTCAATTAGTGCTTTCTTGTCGACTATACCACCCTTTTCTTATTTAAGCTTTCAATGGATAATTATAAAATTATTTACATACACCCAACAATACTATTTTAAAAGTTTACTATTTTTATGTTACTCAAAAAGATGCTTTAAAAAAAATGCTTGTAAAATTCGTGTCCTCTTTGTGCGAAGTAAATTGCTTCCCTATGCATCTTGTTATTTCTTTTGATTAAGTTCGTTATAGGTCTCGGGACAGTTAACTTTTATGAAACAACCCCCGAGAACCGTTGAGTTAGTAAATTTACATTTCTATGAAGCTAATATTACTTTAAATATCCAGTGTTATATAATTCAGACTAACTTTAGAATATTTGGCTCTATCTTCCGTACCATATATTGTTCCTACTGGCAGTTGTATTTACTGTGGATGAGACAGTTAAATACACCCAACAGTCACACACATAGGTCTGATCCCACACTAGGTAAAACCTGTATCGTAGGTATAAAAAACTACGAGGGACTACGGTCCCACAACACCCAGACCTGAAACAAATATCTGTCTGTCACACAAACATTTGTCTCGGTGCGGGAATCGAACCCACGGCATCTCGTTTCATAGCTGGCTATTCGCCTGCTGAGCCACGGAGTCTGTCAGTATTCAAACAGGAACACAACCATGTTTACATAGTACAGATTGGTGGCAGTTATGTAAAAACAGGTGTTATCTATCCAGGTAGACTTGGATACGATAGACCATCTAGTACTTATTTTCGTTAATGTTGTTTTGACATTTAAAACATTTAATAGCATGATTATAAAAATAATAAATAATACTAGCCCTGCACTAAACATTGTCCCACTGCTGGGCACGGGCCTCCTCTACTAATGAGAGGGGTTAGGCCTTAGTCGCTAACGTACGCTGGCCTAATGCGGGTTGGCAGACTTCTCATACCTTCGAAAAACTCTCAGATATACAGGTTTCCTCACGATGTTTTCCTTCATCGTTAAAGCAAGCGATAATTAACATTTTAATACACACATAACTTTAGAAAAGTCAGAGGTGTATGCCACTTGGGTTTCGAACCTACGACTTTCGTCTTGACAGTCCGTACCGCAACCAACTAGGCTATCGCTGCTATTATAGCATAATTAATGTTACATAATACGACATAAATTATTTAATATGTCAGTCTTTTCATGAAATCTGTTGTAATTTAAATAATTTCATTCTAAATTTTTCTAATGATTTATGTTTTTTTTTACAAAGATTTGATTTCATTGTTTAAACCACTTATTATTGTACAAAAAACAAAACTTTTCTTGCTTTAAAATTGTTTACTCATCGACAGAAATTACTAATTCTGAAGATTGTAAACTGTAACAAATGCATTAAATGCGTTAATTTAGCAAACTCAAGACACATTTTAATTTTAGTTAAATAAATAAACTGAATCACTCAGGAACCTTCAGATAAAGAAGGGGAGCGTAAACCTCACACGAGGCGAGCAAAATAAAAATAAATTGGAAAAACGCATTTTATTAAGTGCTCCCTACACAGCGGCCATCAAAAGGGATCATAACAACCGCCTACTGAGACAAGGACACAAGGAACTCAGATATTTATTACTAAGATTAATGATACCGGTATTCATGACGGAGCAGACGCTTAAAGGCAATACATAAACAGATTTATGTATGGTTTGAAGGCGTTTGTAGTGACAGCGGCAGGGTTACTTAGTTTATTGTTTCTGTTACACGCGATTTTCTAGATCAATAATATTACAATGAGATTCAATCTGTAATTATATTAAACCATTTATTTTTCTACACACACAATACAGAAACGAAAAAATTTATATATTATCTAGTTACATAATTTGGCTATTTGCTGCAACATGTGCGGTGGAAGGGGCACGAAGCTCAGTATACGCTGCTGAAAAACAGCACTGATTTTCAGCCCACCCCATTACACACAATATATACCCTGTAAAAATACAGAGACCGAAGATTGGTGATAATTCCTGAAAAATATAATGTTTGAATTGGGAACTTTCTACAATATTTTATTAAGTTACTTCAGAATTAGTTGTTGATTAATTAAGGTGAAGTCAAGGTCATGTGTTTGCTAGGATAAAGAATTCAAAATTCCTAATCTTCTGATATCTTTTCATACACAATTTGATATACGGTACTCTAACGCCGGAAATTGAACTATGAAAACTTAAGTTATAGTTTTTTTTTTATAGTATAGTCAGACAAACGAGCCAGTGGGTCACCTGATGTTAAGTGATCTCCACCGCCCATGGACATCCACAATACCGAAAGTATCATGTATGCGTTGTCGGCCTTAAAGGACAGGAATAGGGATTAGGGAAGGGAAGGGGGAATCTGGGCCTCCGGTTATCTCACTTACCATACGAAACGCGACAGTAAACTGTCACTTTACGTTGGTTTTCTGTGAGACAGTGGTACTACCCCGGTCGAGCCGGCCCATTCATTCTGTAGACAAATATGTCTACAGCGTGGCTCTACCACTTCCAAATTATGTTGTTGCATGTTTGTATGTTCCAAGTTATATTTCCGCAATAACCAATACCTTTGTACAAGTTGTAACATGCAAAATGACTAGCTTCTGGGTGTCGCGGTATAAATTTCGCGTTTCATCCTTTACATCGGTAATTGTCAAACAATTTATTATATTTATTATATTCAATTGTCCTTTATCATATGAACAACTTCCCGAAAAGGTTGTAACTTATGTTAGAAATCTTTTAAATTACTTAAAACATATGTCATGTTAGAATGGACAACATTTGAAAAATGATACCTTCAAAATAGATTGTTCCTTGTTGATGCAAAACTACAGGACAATTCTTGCAAAATGTGAGTGGATGAATGGTGATTATATCATGACTAACTGTTGCAGCTCAGCTCGCGTGGTATTATTAAAAAAAAAGGGTATACTATGCATTAAGGTATCTCAAGATTTGTTACATGTTTCTTAGTGAATCTATAAAGAACCTAATATTTTTCTGGGAAAACATATCATGTGTGTTAATTCAGCTAATAAACTATCTGTGCCAAATTTCATCCAAATCCGTTCAGCCGTTTTTGCGTGATTGACTAACAAACATACAAACTTTCACATTTATAATACTAAGTAGGATTATTATGAATAATATCTCGTAGCTTATATATATGACAAGCGTCGATTTTTCAATCAAAATAATAAACATCTATGACATTTCAATGAATAAAATTATTTAAAACACAATCACAATCCATTTCCCAAACCTCCAAGTACGCAAATTCAAACAAATGCAAAGTTTGTTTACGCACATCATTTGATATGATACGTAGCTTAAGGGCAGAAGAAATCACAGCCAGCTCGTAAAGTATTGCGAATCAAATCGAACGCGGACCGTAAACGCGAGAATGAGGAGCGCTGTAAAACACAAATATTCCGAGAGGGAACTCTTCGGAATTTGTTGGCGGGACGAAGCCGATCCGATAATATGGCTATTTATGGTATTTTTGCTCTCGGCAGCTTTTTCCCGCGATCGCTTCTTTCTTGGCGAGATTTCGAGGATCGTGGCAATTTTTTCATAAATTATACTTTAACAGGGTGTTACTAATTTTTCTTTATGGCGCGATTGACCGGTTTTATCGGGGTGTTCCCTGTTTCTTTTACATTCGATTTCCACATTATCACCGATTTTTTCAATTTCAGGTAATGAGGACAAATATCGACGGCAAATCTGTCTACATTCAAAAAGGTGCCATATTTACGGCTGATTGGGTATTATTTGCGTTTACTTTAGACCGTGTCCGACCGCTGACCACACGTTCTAATTGAAACCAAACGCAGTTCTCACGGTGGACTCCGTTTATAATTGCTTTGATGCTTTTATTAGTTTACCAATTAAATTGTTTTTTCTGGCAAATTTAGTTTTTATAAATGAATAAGAGTTTTTTTAGATCTTTCGATTTTTATATTTGCAGTTTATTATATTAAACAAACTAGTTGTTGCTCGCGGCTCCGCCCGCGTGGAGATCATGTTTGGGAGAAAAAGTATACAATACAAAATACCAATATTCATGCGTTTAACTTAAAAATGACGGATTTTCATACAAACTTTCATCCCCTATTTTACCCCCTTAGGGGTGGTATTTCCAAAAACCCTTCCTTAGTGGATGCCTACGTCATAAAAGGTACCTACTGTCAAAATTTCATGTCTCTAACCCCAGCCGTTTGGGCTGTGCGTTGATCGATCAGTCAGTCAGTCAGTTTCTTCTTTTATATATACAGATAAGTGAAATATAATTGTGCCTTAGAGTTTATTGTAAGTCTTTACATTAGTTTTATATATGCATATACTTCATATTTATTTATAATAGCTTTTGCCCGCGGCTACGCCCGCGTGGTGGTTATTTTTTAAGAAAAGGTATAAAATCCATAGAGAACTCTTAAGCTATTACATCTTCCTGCATTATGCTATCCCGTAGGAACCGTGCATTTTCTGGTACAAAAAGTAGCGCCTCAACTAACACTATGCAAAAGATCATGTGGATCCCTTGCTCTGTCTAAAACAAAACCAAAACTAACGGATTTTTCATACAAACTTTCTTTCCCTATTTTACCCCCTTAGGGGTGGAATTTCCAAAAATCCTGAAATATATATTTTTTATTTTTAACTGAGAGCAACAATACCAATATTCATGCGTTTAACTTCAAAAATGACGGATTTTTCATACAAACTTTCTTCCCCTATTTTACCCCGTTAGGGGTGGAATTTACAAAAATCCTGAAATACATATATATTTTTTATTTTTAACTAAAAGGCCAAATACCAATTTTCATGCGTTTAACTTCAGAAATGACGGATTTTCATACAAACTATCATCCCCTATTTTACCCCCTTAGGGGTGGAATTTCCAAAAATCCTGATACCTATATTTTTTATTTTTAACTAAAAGGCACAATACCAATATTCATGCGTTTAACTTCAAAAATGACGGATTTTTCATACAAACTTTCTTCCCCTATTTTACCCCGTTAGGGGTGGAATTTCCAAAAATCCTGAAATATATATTTTTTATTTTTAACTAAAAGGCCAAATACCAATTTTTATGCGTTTAACTTCAGAAATGACGGATTTTCATACAAACTATCATCCCCTATTTTACCCCCTTAGGGGTGAAATTTCCAAAAATCCTGAAATATATATTTTTTATTTTTAACTAAAAGGCCAAATACCAATTTTCATGCGTTTAACTTCAGAAATGACGGATTTTCATACAAACTATCATCCCCTATTTTACCCCCTTAGGGGTGGTTTTTCCAAAAATCCTTCCTTAGTGGATGCTTACGTGATAAAAGGTACCTACTGTCAAAATTTCAAGTCTCTAACCCCAGCCGTTTAGGCTGTGCGTTGATCGATCAGTCAGTCAGTCAGTCAGTCAGTCAGTCAGTTGCTTCTTTTATATATACAGATACCTTTTGAATTTCATTCCATTATATTAAGTGCTATACTAAATTTTAGTTTTGCTAGTTATGTCTTTCCCAAGAACTAAGATTTTATGTAGTTGAGCGAGTTTTTACTTCGATTTGATGGGTAATCTAACTATTATAATAATAGAAAAATAAGTATTGTTGTTTTTTATATATGTAAATGTGCTCGTAAATCCTTTACCAGAGCTCGTTATCTTTAGATACGGTAGGCAGCGGCTTTGCTGTGCCCTGGCATTGCAGAAGTCTATGGGTGGCGTTAACTATTTAGCATCGGGTGGCCCGTCTGCTCGTCTGCCTATTGAGGCACTAAAAAAAAAGTAAATGTACATTTTTTTATTAATCCTTTTTAAACTAATTTCCGGAAATTAAAGTGACAACTGCCAGACCTGATGCGTTGGTAAATAAATTGACGTAGGTTATACAGTAGTACCTGGGCGCGCATATTTGCACGGTTCTGTTGCGGTCGGGCTCTGGGAAATGAATAGCCCAATTTTCCGCATTTTCCGCCATTAACAACATCCGGTCCGTACGGTTGACGCGTCCGCAAATAATGGACGCCCGCATAAACTGTCCGGTTTGTTTGGCTGAAAAAAGCTTTGTCAAAAACGGATTAAAGTGGCCATGCTCCTTGTCATTACTTTTTTAATTGATTTTTGTGCAGAAGAGACTTTTGTGCGACTGTTATTCTGATGACAATTTAGCCACAATGTATATTTTAAATCTTATTAAATTACATCTATGTAATCATTAATAACAATATTTAAAAAAAAACAATGAGGCTTTTTTCATTGTTTTTTTTTCTTTATTATAGTACTAGTTGTTGCTCGCGGCTCCGCCCGCGTGGAGGTCATGTTTGGGAGAAAAAGTATACAATACAAAATACCAATATTCATGCGTTTAACTTAAAAATGACGGATTTTCATACAAAGTTTCATTCCCTATTTTACCCCCTTAGGGGCGGAATTTCCAAAAATCCTGAAACATATATTTTTTATTTTTAACTAAAAGGCCAAATACTAATTTTCATGAATTTAACTTCAAAAATGACGGATTTTCATACAAACTTTCATCCCCTGTTTTACCCCTTTAGGGGTGGTATTTCCAAAAACCCTTCCTTAGTGGATGCCTACGTGATAAAAGGTATCTACTGTCAAAATTTCAAGTCTCTAACCCCAGCCGTTTAGGCTGTGCGTTGATCGATCAGTCAGTCAGTCAGTCAGTCAGTCAGTCAGTCAGTCAGTCAGTCAGTTTCTTCTTTTATAGATACAGATAGTCCGACCAACGAGCCAGTGGGTCACCTGATGTTAAGTGATATCCACCACCCATGAACATCCACAATACCGAAAGTATTATGTATGCGTTGTCGGCCTTAAATGACAGGAATAGGGATTAGGGAAGGGAAGGGGGAATCTGGGCCTCCGGTTATCTCACTTACCATACGAAACGCGACAGTAAACTGTCACTTTACGTTGGTTTTCTGTGAGACAGTGGTACTACCCCGGTCGAGCCGGCCCATTCATGCTGTAGACAAATATGTCTACAGCGTGGCTCTACCACTTCCAATTTTATTGGAGGTAGTAACATAGTCTGGTTTTTTATTGTATTCGAAGTAAGCCTTCAGGTTTCGAATACTTTGAAAGTTTGACAACCCTTTACAGTACGATGTAAAATAAAAGTAATAGCTAGTGTAGTAACTTAACCTTTAAAATTTATCCGGCTGTATATATTCGACGGATTTTACTACCACTTCTGCAGTTAATATGTTATTCATTTCAAATTGGGAACGTGGACATAAATGGTTACAAATACTTCTAGCAACATTAATATTAGTAGGAAAACCATAAAGAACAAAGATAAAACAATCAACAATAGCGGTTCCGGGATCCAAGAAGCGTGTTGGATATTTAATAGTATTATACATAAATTTAAACATAAATATTCACCTAAATCTGGACAATGAATTCAATGCGGCAAAAAGAAAAACAGAAGATGCAAATGTTCTAAACATTTTAGTTATTCTGCTGAAACTTGAAAAACGAGAAACGCCACGTTGTAATGTCGCAGGATATGCGCTGGATGAATGCCATTTTTTAATTGGAGATTGAAAAACTCTTTTATTGTAACCAATGGCATGCTACTTATCGATTCGATAAAGCTATAGCATAGCAAAATATTATTTAAATGAATAACAATGCAAGACAACAAGCTCCAAATTCCTCGCCGCCATCACAGAAACCGAGTGAAGCCAGCCACAGTCGAACGTGTCCCGGTTGTTTTACCATATATTAGAGGAGTCACTGACAAGATTGGCTATATACTGAAGCGGGCTTCTATCAAAACTTACTTCAAGCCGCCCAAGAAAATTAGTAAATTTTTACCACCTGTCAAATGTCATGTACCCCTACAGGAACCAGGCATATATAAAATAGATTGCGACTGTGGTCTCTCCTATATAGGTCAAACGAAAAGAAATGTAGGGACCCGCGTAAAAGAACATATAGCTGACGTGAAACACCGACGCTCTACGAAGTCTGCAGTTGATGAACATTCAGAAAAAGGCTCCAAACATTATCTTCGATTTGATAAACCACAAATCCTTGCCAAAGAACACCGATTCCTACCTAGGATGATCCGCGAGGCTATTTAAATTAAAAAACATCCTAATTTCAATAGAGAAGATGGTTGGA
Organism: Laothoe populi; assembly: GCA_905220505.1. Classification (NCBI taxonomy): domain Eukaryota; kingdom Metazoa; phylum Arthropoda; class Insecta; order Lepidoptera; family Sphingidae; genus Laothoe; species Laothoe populi. The sequence goes on from HG992165.1 coordinate 11,314,488, forward strand.
AGCTAGCACCAGCCTGGGATCCAATTATACATTTAATTAAATCGGAACCCAAAAGACCAACTGCCAGACCTCATGACACTGTGAGCTCTTTCTGCGTAGATCGGACTACATCAAAATAAAAATGTAATATCAACTACATTGAGGGTAGAAACACTGCACTACACTTTCGAGATGACATACAACTCAGTCTCCCCCGTGACCATGAAGGCTGCAAAGTCTTCGAAACGTCGGGTTAAAAAAGTAAAATAAACCGCCATATAATCCGTAAATTTCGTTTTATTTCAATGTATAATATTCGCGTAAATATAAGAAACCAGTATAACATTATTGTAATAATATTTTGATGGCATTTAGTTTATGTTACTATCAAGCGTCACAGAATTATGCCAAACGTATCTTAATAGGGATATCTTGAAAACTTGTACTAAGTTCTTATTACCAATAATTTAGTTTTGTGTGCTTATTTACAGAATCCTACTAGAAATTGAGAAAATGTCATGAAATATTCAAGAACGAGTTTAGTTCGTTTTATAGTCTCTTAAAGCTCACTTAATATCAGCAATAAAAGCTTAACCGCTAAGTTAAATAAAGTAAAAGCACATTGTCTTACGGTTGTAAAATGGTAAGGGTGGAGATATACCGAGCGTTACCATATAATTAATAGTTGTTGTTGCCCAACAAACGTGTTTTTCTTAGTTTTGTCTCGTAAACGACGTTATCACAAATAAAAATAATAATAATAATATCCCTGTATTAAACACTGTCACTGCTAAGCAAAGGCCTCTTCTACTAAAGAGAGGGGATTACGCCTTAGTCAACAACGCCGACCTAGAGCGACTCCAGCATTCCCAAATAAGTCTTAAAAATCTCTACAATGTATCCATGTTCGTTTCAAAATAGTGTCAACTTAATATTTTTCCACGTATTTAATATCAGCTCCATAAAATTCGCCAAGCGATAAATTTCCAAAGGGTAACAACACTAATGTCATTGAGCGCGTCACGCGATATTGGCTATAAATAAATTTAATCTGACCCCGCGTTTATCTCATTTTTATCTCTATATGCTCCACCAATCATGGAAGCTAACGGTTCTATACCAGCGGTAACATTAAGCCCAGCAGTTACCCCGGTAACGGTCGCCGGTACAACGGTATCGCGCCCATAATGAATTTCCTCTTTTCATTTGGTGTCTGAGGCTTACTTTCACCTCGTTTACGCTCGCCAATGGATATTATCGCTAAAAATAGCTTGCTGCTTTGAATATCGGTTATGTTTGAAGATTGTGGTTGTATTGTGCCCTTGGGCCTGTAAAGAGGTTTGTTCCGCCTTTTGAATCGGTAAAGATTTCATTCCTTGCTTAGTTTATGTTATGTAATATTAAAAGAAGTTGTTTGGTTGGCGATCAAATAATCGTTGGCTTAAAGTTGAAAAAGGTTATATAAAACTATAATATATCATTAATTATAATAAATATAGAAAAATCTGGCAATAAGACTTGGCTCAGCTAATGCTGCGTAGAGCACAAATCATAGGCAGCGCAGATTTTCAACCACTATTTGCCAGTGGCGTACTTACGAGGAATTCCCCATTCAGCTTCATACTGAAATATCGTCCAAGTTGTAGAAGGGGTTTTTCGAGGATTATATATTGCCATTTAATTTATTTACTTTTCTTTTTTCACTTACTTTACTTATCAGTTATCATTTTTAACTACATAGTGCAGAACGGTAGTCGATCTTGAAGTAAGAAACTACTCTATCGTACCTTGTAAATAGAGGAGTTGGACGCCAACTTACGTAAGTAAATATTGAGTAAACTCGGCACCTTAAGTTGGAGCAAATATTTGTGGGTTATCCAAATATTTGTCTCGTCGCGCGGATTGAAAACATCAAACATTGAAAACTGATCAATATTTCTATACAGTTTCATTCATAGTTTTATAAGAACAAGAGTAGTCCTCAAGTCGTCGTAGACCATAATTCATAAATTTTAACATTTGAAAGTTATTGAGGTTCTTTTTTCAAAAAGTATAATTTTATAAATTTTGTTGTATTACATCAGTTGAGAGCGTATACACATAACATATTGTCTTATGTTGTTTGATATTGACAATATGTACGTAAATAATGGACGTTTTACATTATTTTGTTTAATGCATTTGTAACACACATTATATAAAAATGTTAGGTTTCTGGACTTCTCCATATAAACTTTAACTATGCCAAATCTCACATTCCTCCGCGCAATATGCTTGAAAATGGGTACAAAATTTTCTCTACAAGTATTAATATACAATGTCTTAAATACTCAAATAATATGAAATTTATAAAAAATAATAACTTGATATTAAACTCAGTGCAGCCCGATTTATTTTATCGAACTACTAAAGTTAAATTTAAAAAAATGAACTGTTCCTAATGTGACACCGCCCTTATCGTGTTCGTCATTCGTCAAAAGTTTACCATAGTCTAATAAAAGATTTGATGGCCGCATTTGCCTAAACACCTAATTGGAAGGCAAGATAGCGAGTGGTATAGGAATCTCCTTCTACCGCCATAAAACGTTATCATATTATTTGTCTAATTTTAAATGACTGCTGTAAGCTCTTGTATTAAGTTTTATTTGAAATCAGTTTTGCAGGCTCAAATCTACGTAGATATCTAGTTTTCTAAAATTACGCGCTCGCTACTTCATTTTGGTTTTTACTGAACTCATGTTCATACGAAACTGAGTGGTATTCACATTGATAGAGCATTTTAAATTAGTATACCTACCTACCTCTGTGGCGCAGCAGGCAACTAGCCGGCTGTGAAACGAGAGGCCGTAGGTTCGATTCACACAAAATGTGACAGACAGATATTTGTTTCGGGTCTAGGTGTTGTGATTATTATTAGCCATCATCGATTAAACTCAAACTACACTGAAAACGACTGTTCGCACACTGATTAAAATCGAGTTACACTTCCGGTAATTTCGTATAGACTGCCCCCGCGAGTGTTGATGCTTTCCTTTTTATAACAAATCTTGCCCACGGAGTCCACAACCTATCCAATCTACCCACAAATACTTCGTAAGTGACCCGCAATATTTCCATAAAAATCTAAAGTACCCTTACATTATGGTGTACAAACACCCAGACTCGAAATAAATACTCTGTCCTCTCCTTTCCCTGGTGGTACAGTTTGGACGGTACCCGTGATATGTGGAGCTGTGGTGTTGGTCGTCGCGTGGATCTCATCTGTGGGGGGCTGGCGTGGGGTACAGGGAGACCCGATGGGAACGGCCGCCTGCCGGTCAGTAGGGGACCTGAACCCGGAGATACACTTTTTAAAAATTCCCTCCCCGGGAAGCTGTCCCACCAATCGGCGAAAATCCCGTAGTCCAATCGTCGTGCCAGTGTGGGAGACTGGAGTGGATCCCGGCGACTGTACACGGGGGGGCATCGGGGGCCCTTCCGTGCCTCGCGCCAGCTCCCCGCATTACCCACGTGACCACCCTGCACCTGGCTCTGCGACTATATGTTGCGAGTGCCGTCTAAATTTCACTGCCCCCTCACATCTCCTTTCCCCCACTACCAAAAAGAGTAGTCCTTCAACGGTAGGCAGCGGCATTGCTGTGCCCTGGCATTGCAGAAGTCTATGGGCGGCGGTGACTACTTACCATCAGCCCATCTGCTCGTCTGCCTATCAAGGCATTAAAAAAAAAAAACTTATGGATCACAGAACATTTAGTGTGGAGATTGAACTCGCAGCCTCTTGTCTCAAAGCCAGCTACTGATGATAAATGTATTATACAAAAATTATACACGCATTAATGTTTGAAGACCGAGGTCTATCAAGCTAGCAGTGAAAAGTTAGCAGAAACATTTGAAACTTATTTAGGAATTAGTTGCTAATTAGTTGCTAATTAGTTGCTGCTATTTCGATTTTGTTGCTCAAGCCAGTTCCTCAGAAATCGAGTCACTGCTATCTTTCACATAAGCTAGCAGTAAAATAATGAAGTGAGCACATATTGAGTCGGTTATTGGGTCTGAATTTGTTGCTAATTTGTTGCTGTAAGATAGTATAAAAATATTGAAAAAATATTATATATTTAAAAAAAAAATTTTTTTTTTTAAATTTTTTATTTCGATTTTTTCCTCTTATGACAGCGGTTGTTTTTGTTGCTGGGTGGCACAATATCTACGAAGGTGCACCGGACCAGCAACTAATTAGCAACAAAAATTCTGCTGAACATTTAACCCGTTATCAAGGTCATTAAGGAAATATTTAATTTTTTCCGATTATGACAGCGATGGATTTTGTTGCTGGGCGGCACAATATCTATGAAGGTGCACCCGACCAGCAACTAATTAGCAACAAAAATTCTGCTGAATACCTAACCCGTAATCAAGGTCATTATCGAAAAATTTCATTTTTTCCGGATCTGACAGCGGTGGATTTTGTTGCTGGGCGGCAAAATATCATCGAAGGTGCACTGGACCAGCAACTAATTAGCAACAAAAATTCTGCTGATCATTTAACCCGTTATCAAGGTCATTAAGGAAAAATGAAATTTTTTCCGATTATGACAGCGGTGGATTTTGTTGCTGGGCGGCACAATATCTATGAAGGTGCACCGGACCAGCAACTAATTAGCAACAAAAATTCTGCTTAACATTTAACCCGTTATCAAGGTCATTAAGGAAAAATGTCATTTTTTCCGATTAAGACAGCGGTGGATTTTGTTGCTGGGCGGCACAATATCTATGAAGGTGCACCGGACCAGCAACTAATTAGCAACAAAAATTCTGCTGAATATTTAACCCGTTATCAAGGTCATTAAAGAAAAATGATTTTTTTTCCGATTAAGACAGCGGTGGATTTTGTTGCTGGGCGGCACAATATCTATGAAGGTGCACCGGACCAGCAACTAATTAGCAACAAAAATTCTGCTGAATATTTAACCCGTTATCAAGGTCATTAAGGAAAAATTTCATTTTTTCCGATTATGACAGCGGTGGATTTTGTTGCTGGGCGGCACAATATCTACGAAGGTGCACCAGACCAGCAACTAATTAGAAACAAAAATTCTGCTGAATACCTAACCCGTAATCAAGGTCATTATCGAAAAATGACATTTTTTCCGGATATGAAAGCGGTGGATTTTGTTGCTGGGCGGCACAATATCTATGAAGGTGCATCGGACCAGCAACTAATTAGCAACAAAAATTCTGCTGAATACCTAACCCGTAATCAAGGTCATTATCGAAAAATGTCATTTTTTCCGGATATGACAGCGGTGGATTTTGTTGCTGGGCGGCACAATATCAACGAAGGTGCACCGGACCAGCAACTAATTAGCAACAAAAATTCTGCTGAATACCTAACCCGTAATCAAGGTCATTATCGAAAAATGACATTTTTTCCGGATATGAAAGCGGTGGATTTTGTTGCTGGGCGGCACAATATCTACGAAGGTGCACCGGACCAGCAACTAATTAGCAACAAAAATTCTGCTGAATACCTAACCCGTAATCAAGGTCATTATCGAAAAATGACATTTTTTCCGGATATGACAGCGGTGGATTTTGTTGCTGGGCGGCACAATATCTACGAAGGTGCACCGGACCAGCAACTTATTAGCAACAAAAATTCTGCTGAACATTTAACCCGTTATCAAGGTCATTAAGGAAAAATGACATTAGTTGACTAATTAGTTTACCTTCATAGATATTGTGCCGCCCAGCAACAAAATCCACCGCTGTCTTAATCGGAAAAAATTTCATTTTTCCTTAATGACCTTGATAACGGCTTAAATGTTCAGCAGAATTTTTGTTGCTAATTAGTTGCTGGTCTGGTGCACCTTCGTAGATATTGTGCCGCCCAGCAACAAAATCCACCGCTGTCATAATCGGAAAAAATGAAATTTTTCCTTAATGACCTTGATAACGGGTTAAATATTCAGCAGAATTTTTGTTGCTAATTAGTTGCTGGTCCGGTGCACCTTCATAGATATTGTGCCGCCCAGCAACAAAATCCACCGCTGTCTTAATCGGAAAAAAATTCATTTTTCTTTAATGACCTTGATAACGGCTTAAATGTTCAGCAGAATTTTTGTTGCTAATTAGTTGCTGGTCCGGTGCACCTTCGTAGATATTGTGCCGCCCAGCAACAAAATCCACCGCTGTCATAATCGGAAAAAATGAAATTTTTCCTTAATGACCTTGATTACGGGTTAAATGTTCAGCAGAATTTTTGTGGCTAATTAGTTGCTGGTCCGGTGCACCTTCATAGACATTGTGCCGCCCAGCAACAAAATCCACCGCTGTCAGATCCGGAAAAAATGAAATTTTTCGATAATGACCTTGATTACGGGTTAGGTATTCAGCAGAATTTTTGTTGCTAATTAGTTGCTGGTCGGGTGCACCTTCATAGATATTGTGCCGCCCAGCAACAAAATCCATCGCTGTCATAATCGGAAAAAATTTAATTTTTCCTTAATGACCTTGATAACGGGTTGAATGTTCAGCAGAATTTTTGTTGCTAATTAGTTGCTGGTCCGGTGCACCTTCGTAGATATTGTGCCGCCCAGCAACAAAATCCACCGCTGTCATATCCGGAAAAAATGACATTTTTCGATAATGACCTTGATTACGGGTTAGGTATTCAGCAGAATTTTTGTTGCTAATTAGTTGCTGGTCCGATGCACCTTCATAGATATTGTGCCGCCCAGCAACAAAATCCACCGCTTTCATATCCGGAAAAAAAGTCATTTTTCGATAATGACCTTGATTACGGGTTAGGTATTCAGCAGAATTTTTGTTGCTAATTAGTTGCTGGTCTGGTGCACCTTCGTAGATATTGTGCCGCCCAGCAACAAAATCCACCGCTGTCATAATCGGAAAAAATGAAATTTTTCCTTAATGACCTTGATAACGGGTTAAATATTCAGCAGAATTTTTGTTGCTAATTAGTTGCTGGTCCGGTGCACCTTCATAGATATTGTGCCGCCCAGCAACAAAATCCACCGCTGTCTTAATCGGAAAAAAATTCATTTTTCTTTAATGACCTTGATAACGGCTTAAATGTTCAGCAGAATTTTTGTTGCTAATTAGTTGCTGGTCCGGTGCACCTTCGTAGATATTGTGCCGCCCAGCAACAAAATCCACCGCTGTCATAATCGGAAAAAATGAAATTTTTCCTTAATGACCTTGATAACGGGTTAAATGTTCAGCAGAATTTTTGTTGCTAATTAGTTGCTGGTCCGGTGCACCTTCGTAGATATTGTGCCGCCCAGCAACAAAATCCACCGCTGTCAGATTCGGAAAAAATGAAATTTTTCGATAATGACCTTGATTACGGGTTAGGTATTCAGCAGAATTTTTGTTGCTAATTAGTTGCTGGTCGGGTGCACCTTCATAGATATTGTGCCGCCCAGCAACAAAATCCATCGCTGTCATAATCGGAAAAAATTAAATTTTTCCTTAATGACCTTGATAACGGGTTAAATGTTCAGCAGAATTTTTGTTGCTAATTAGTTGCTGGTCCGGTGCACCTTCGTAGATATTGTGCCGCCCAGCAACAAAATCCACCGCTGTCATATCCGGAAAAAATGACATTTTTCGATAATGACCTTGATTACGGGTTAGGTATTCAGCAGAATTTTTGTTGCTAATTAGTTGCTGGTCCGGTGCACCTTCGTAGATATTGTGCCACCCAGCAACAAAAACAACCGCTGTCATAAGAGGAAAAAATCGAAATAAAAAATTTAAAAAAAAAAAATTTTTTTTTAAATATATAATATTTTTTCAATATTTTTATACTATCTTACAGCAACAAATTAGCAACAAATTCAGACCCAATAACCGACTCAATATGTGCTCACTTCATTATTTTACTGCTAGCTTATGTGAAAGATAGCAGTGACTCGATTTCTGAGGAACTGGCTTGAGCAACAAAATCGAAATAGCAGCAACTAATTAGCAACTAATTAGCAACTAATTCCTAAATAAGTTTGAAATGTTTCTGCTAACTTTTCACTGCTAGCTTGATAGACCTTGAAGACCGAGGCTTCCAATCAAACGACGTCGCGCGCAAAATTACTAATAACTACATTTTATAATATTTAATGCTAAACATGAAATTTACTACCAATATCATTTAGCACGCCATCGTGAAAGTGCTGAAAAAAGAGCACTAACCATAAAAAATATTACTTGCATTAAAAATATACGACAGAGATCACACCGGCAAGCGGGCGACACTTTAAAAAGTTTAAAAGCAAAGTCGGTGGGGAAAATTCATTTCGTTGCAACTTTTTCTAAAACAGCGGCCGGGTCTCGACATGAGTTATTATGTAAATAGTTTTATTTCGCTTGTGTTGGCCGCAAAAGAGGTTTATTTGCGGCTTAGACAGCCAATGTAGCTCGTTAAGTGATCGTCACGGTTTGCTACTTTTCTTACTACATTACGTTTATCTTTATTGAAGTTGCGAGACGGATATCGTGGTTTTGTTCCCATGGGATAGCATAACAATTTTATCCTACAGGAACCGTGTATTTAAAAGATGTTTCGTTATGTTTCGTAAAATAGAGTAGCTTATTTTCCTCAAGAAAGATTTACACAGTAACGAAAAATATTCTCTAAAAAAAAAGAAACTAAAAAAAGTCGTGGAAAACCCATGCCGTTGTTGATCATACTGTCACTGTCTCACACATACAGATAAAATTTACCACGCGAACGAAGTCTTGGGCAACAATTATCTTACTATTCTACTATCCTACTATAACGTGTACGACCAACTTACACAGTAACGAAAAATATTTTCTTAAAAGTTTAAAATAAAAAAAGTTTTAGATAATCCACGCCATTCTTTATCATGCCGTCAGTGTCTGGCATATGGAAAGAAAGAATATATTTTTTATTTGGTCATCACTTTAAATAAAATACAAATTAAAAACACATAAAGCAGTAATACAACAACAAAAAAACAATTATAAACCCTAAATACACCCCCGCTGCTCCTCAATTTGGGTCATTTTTGGTCATACTTTAGACACAGGTCTAAAGTATGAACAAAAATTGCATATAGATATAAAAATCCACGCGGACGAAGTCGCAGGCAACAGCTAGTGATAATAAACCTTAACTCTAGTTATTTGCCTCTAAGTTTTTTGCCTCAAAAATACTAACATTGTAATTTAGGAACATTAATCATTCACATTACGTCATGTAATTTATTGTACCCTTTCTAAGTTACTGACGAAAATTCATGGAGAATTTTATGCGTAGCGTGACAATATTGGTGGTTGATATTCCAACTATCGTTAATATGAGTAAGATGGATGAATTATTTGGCATGCAAGATCTTTTATACACTTTACTTGGCAGACTGTGTATTCAGGAATTTTAGGTTCAATTTACTGGTCGGGTAAATATTTAGATCAACAAAATTAAATAAAAGACGAAAATATTATTAAAGAATATTACATGTCACTGATTATCGATAATTTACAAAAGCAATTCTTTTTTATCCTAGCTTGGAAAGTGACCACACTGAACCTGATGGTAAGCGCAGTGTCGTCCAGTTAGAGTATCAAGTAGCGAGAGACAATCATGTCTACTTAACTGTTGAAATATGACAAATACAAAAAGGTATCATAAAAGGCCTCGTGATATGTATTTAATTTTAAATAAGTGCCATAACACGTCCCATATGAACGGTTGACGTCATAAAACACACATTTTTACATGTTCATTATAGAGCATTCTACAAAAGGTTCATAAACTCACTTTATACTTACTTTTACATGAAAATAAAATGCGTTTACCGCAGGAAAAAGGTCTATTATGAATTTAAGTCTGCTTCGAGAAAACCCGTCATAGTGGCACACGCAAGAGTGTCGCGTTCCGGGATCGGCCTGTGTACATCCGTTTTTTGTCGGAGGTATAGAGTTGGGGTACGATGTTTGGCCGTTTTGTGGCGTTCTAAGTACTCTGACACTAGACCCTCGACCGCTTCTTCACCGTCTTGCCCATGGCGTAGTGTGAAGAAGTAGACCTACTATACATATAGACCTACGATACTCTAATTGGCACTGCACTTACCATCAGGTGCAGTGTGGTCACTTTGCCGTGACAGGATAAAAAAATAGACATATTTGGTCTATGTTTAAAATATCTCCGATCCCCTTTCAAACGTTCTTTGAATGCCTCCAATTCATTATATTTGGGTCACTCAGGCAAAAGTACATTAAGCTAACTTAATAAATGCATTTAGAAAAACTGAATAGGGCACCATTATCTCAATTTATTTCTCAAGTACGTCGTTATGTTGGCATAACCTACTACAAAATTCGAAATATAATATGGGCCCAATTTATATTCAAAACGATATTAAGACGTTCTGAAGTGGTGTCGTAAATAGAGCCCGACGGTAGAACAACCCATAAAAAAATTGAGAGGCAGTAATTCTGAATTTTTGGCGGTGAATATTGAACGTGTAAAGGATCAACTTTTCATTGATTTTATTTATTGGATAAAATTTGCATTTTTTGGGTATCATTTATACTTGGAGCTTTTATGTAATTATAATTAACAATTCTCCAATCTAATGGATAAATATACTAAGGATCCTCATATTTATTTATTTAAACGGTACGCAGCGGCTCTGCTGTGCTCTGGCATTGCAGAAGTCTATGGGCGGCGCTGACTACTTACCATCAGGTGGCCCGTCTGCTCGTCTGCCTATCCAGGCACTAAAAAAATAATAATTTAAGAATGAAATCATAATTCACAATATAAATACGAGATCAGTGGCTGTAAAATTAGGCGAGGCTGTCATATCATGAACTACGAGATACGTTCGGTCTGATTAAATTAAGAGCCGAAACAAATATTTGTCAGTCACACAAACGGTTGTCTCGGTACGGGAGTCGAACTCACGGCCTCACACCACTATGCCAATTTTTTATCAACTGCTTCAATAGCATTTAAATTGCCACATAAATATTTTATAATTACTATGTCATCATTAACCAACTAGAAATATTAAAAATATATTCCAATGGGCACTATTTCCAGTTTCACTAGTACCAGAGTGCGGTCCGTATTGTTTACCAACGGCGTCTCTCCGGGCTGCTGATTAATTCGTGAAACTAGTCCCACAGTGCCGTCCTCCTAACCGCAGGATCATAAGCCCCACGATTAAAACACGAGTAGCGCCGTCCGGGGACGCACTCAGACTTTTGGATGAGGGACTTATTACTTGAATCCTAGAAAATTATAATTTGAAAAACATATCATAAATATTTCAGCATTATGCCAAATGTGTTTTTTAAATTAAAATGTATTATACTCTTTTATGTGATTAACGGCATTTATTTCAATTTTATTTATTTAAAAATAAAATTGAACATAGGTATATATGGTCACTATTATATAAAATAAATATTTATTATATTAATAATGAACAAAACCCAGCTGACGTTGTACTGCTTTTTATATTTATTTACTTCGGTATATCAATTCAATACAATTCGCGTATATAAAGAAATCACATTATAATATAATGTTCACGACGATTTGTGTATATTTTATTACATGAATTACCCTAACCTATCTAAAACGTACTAAGGCAGAGGTGTTTATATTATATAAATTATAATATAATTTTTATTTATTATTACTTTCCTCATCACTGGAAGAGTGGGTAGAGGGCGCCCAAGGCGAACGTTTACGAATCAGATAAACGATTTTCTCCTAAAAGGGCAAATCAGAAGTACCTCCAACCGTCGTAAATGTATGAGAAGATGTATGAATGTGGAAGAGGCGAAAGAAGTGTGTCAGGATCGTAGCTTGTGGCACTCAATAGTCTCTGCCTACCCCCATGGGATACGGGCGTGAGTGTATATGTATGTATTTATTATTATATTTTTTTATTTATATTATATATAATATACGGCCGAAAATAAAACTGAAGGTCCCACAATATCTCTTTAATGCAGATCTGTACAACATCGCGGTCGTCCCTCGAAAATCTGTGGAAATCAATAGTCGTGGCCAGAGTTGCGGAAAATCAAAGCGACAATGCTGCCCATGTCGCCGGGTCCTTATCCAGGATGAACTTTTGTATTTATTTTGATTACGATCAGATGATTGGTTGTTGACGTAGTGATTTAATATTGATATATTATTGGTTGTAAGAGATTTAAATTTTGAATTGGAGTTTTTTTTATAGGAATTCATAGAGCTAGCTGACTATGATAGATAGTCTTAGATATGACAGTTGTAAAATTTTACGCTTTCTACTCTAATACACGGTTTAATAACCCTTCCTTGGCAGTCGGGTAAAAAAGTTCGGTAACTCAGGAATATTTGGTAACCGTGTTGCATTAATAAAATTGATAAATAACAAAAAAAATAATAGGCGCGGGTTACGCTGGTGCAGTTTGAAAAATAATTTAAGTGTTCCAGGGAGTGTTAAAACTTTAAGAGATTTAACGAGGTAAAACTATAGCATGGTCCTAGTAATTTTGCAGCGATTTTATTAGAATTTAGAAACAATCTTATAAAAGTAAAGATTTTTAGAAAAAGTAAATGGTGATTCCAGTGTTCTATTAACAACACTCCACGTTAACAACAAAGCTCATAACAATCAGGGTAATATGAGACCGCGAATTGTGATAACATCGCAGACATTTTCTTGGAATGAAATCGTTATTTCAAATTGAGAATGGTTTTTTGCGTGCCGTCGAGAATACGTGATGAAGGGATTCCGTGTAGGAAGGGGACTGTGGGGGTCTGTCGGTGCGTCTGTAGAATACTGTACATAATTGTAAGGACTGTTATTTATCACATATACAATACTATGTTTTTAAGTAATTATTGCGTTTGAAATGGGTGCTGCTCGTGTGGACTGGTCTGCTCAGACTGTTTCAGTAAAGACCAACTGCTTTAAGAAATCGAGATTTTCATCACTCTCACGACGGTCATGTGTAGGTGTTATAATGAGTTTTATTTTACAAAATTGCAATAAGGCAACTTAACATACATAGAGCTGCTCTAATCTAATGTAATTAAATTAAAATTGTATAATAATTATATGACCAAATATTGTTAACCGATGTTGGAAAAGAGCAACGCTAGAGTTTCTTGCCCGTTCTTCTCTAGCGAAACTGCATTCCGAATAGGCAGTAGAGTAAAAAAATTACTGAATCTAACAATGTATAACATTCATGGATTCAATAAATATTTGATTATGATTTTGAAAAAAAATAGATCGATGTATAAATGGAAAAAATATTCTGTGATAATAATATAATGGTATTTTTTGCCATCATGTGTAAACTTACATTACTGTAATATTGTTCTGTGTTTGTTTTCAATCAATACTTCCAAAGTTACAATACATATAGAATTACGCCTGTAATCCTGGAAGGGGTTGGCAAAGTTGTAACCAGTATACCCACTTTTCGCCGAATTTATTACGGTCCCATAATGTGATAGGGGCGAGCCTATCGCCATACCGGGCATATATCCAGACTCCAGACTAAAGCTGAGTATTTCGAGACAGAAAAACCCAATATCATTTTACCCGACTCGGGTATCGAACCCGAGACGTCAGCATAGCAGTCATAACGCTTGCGCAATTACTACTGCGCCACCGAGGCAGTCCAACATCCAAAATTCTAAAGTTAGGTATACTTATTAATCACTGTTTCTAAAAATACAAGCGAATCGTTTAACCAGATTAATTTATAATTCTACACGTCTTTTAAAAGTTTACAAGAATTTCACTAGTCAAATGTAACTTTATTTTTATATTCCAGAATATGTTGCCAAGAAAAATTGGTAATATTTATAAATAAATACCATAATGCTACAATAAGCCCTCAAATTTTAGATTAGTGCGGTCCGGTTCCAAAAATTCCTCGCGGACCTAAACCTATGAATGGCTACGTTATCCGTCGACCGGTTAAAACTTCTCAACTTTTTTCTACACTCAACACTTTTCCGGCCATTAAAAATTCAACCGGGCCGTAAAAGGCGGAACTCGGATCCATCGCTTTAGAATAGCTGTGACGATGGCGAACTAATTGGATGCGAATCAAACCCGTTATACTTGGCGCTTTAACTGTACTCCGATTACTGGATTTTTTACTTATTAGTTTCCAGACTAAGCGTTTTTGATAAACAATTTATTATGACCGTGAATGTTGGGTTGGAGGGACTTAGACTTAATGCCTATATCCCAATTAGTGAAAGTTAGGGAATATTTTAATGAGATTCGCATGTAGACATTTCCACCCTATTTGGGGATTTACTATATTCATATTAATATAATTGGTGTTGTGAGACTTATAAGCATATAGAATATTAATTCAATTAAAATGTCCTAGAAAGTCAGAAATAGTTATAAACTGTCGCACAAAGAGTTTCCTTCAATTATCTTTAAATATCAATTAGTTGACTCTCATTAAATATTTTAATAAATGTCAGTCTCAGAATATTTGGTCCTTAGTTCATCTTTGTCACATTTAGGTATGCAAAGAACATCGAACTCTACAAGTTGCATCAGAAGGATTTACAGTCTACCCCGTGACCATGAAGGCTGTAAAGCCTTCGAAACGTCGGGTTAAAATCCGTGAAATTCGTTTTATTTCAATACTACTATAAAATTAACAAAAAAACTGCCACTAACAAAGGATTAACTCAGTCTGAGTGTTACAATTTTTGCTAAGAGAAGAGTTAACGGTTCATTAGTGACTGTGAGGCGACTTTAATCTTTTATTAATAACTTCATTCTGAGTTGCGCTACTACACTTAGAGTTTGTTTTTTTATGTTATGTTTAAAATTAGGCCTAATAGAGCTAGTTATTCCTAAACTTTAGTACATATTAAGCATATGTGAACTAAATACCTTCATATAAATAAATATATTATAGAATCCAAATGATAAACAGGGCCGAAACACTCTATTATTATATAAATCACGTCCCACTTTCCCTTGTTTACCCAATCACAAAAACAATACAATATGCGAGGACGGTACAACGAATAAAGCACCGACATCAATCTTCGTCCGGTGGCGACTCATCGGCCGAAAAAAAATCAAAAAGCCGACTAGCCGACAACTGCGGAATACAGATGCCCACAAGAATCCGAAGAGCTGCTATTATCGACTTAGCCCCTATCTAGAAGGGTGCAGTATTGCCTCGAACTAATTTATTTTTACGGAAGTAAAAATAAATAAGTTGGAGGCAATATAGTAGTTTTGGTAGTAGCCTTTTATTAGGATTATTTTAAAAAAAGAAAACAAAAAGACAACTGCACAGTATACATATTAAGTATGAGTTTATACAGGTTTGATAGGTTAAAGTGCCATTGAGTAACCACTGTGTCTTAAAATAGGCACTACCAGTACCTTACCCAACAGTCACACACATAGTTCTAACCCCACACTAGGTCAAACCTGTATTGTGGATATCAAGAACTACGAGGGACTAAAGTCCTACAACACCCAGACCAGGAACAAATATTTGTCTGTGATACAACATTTGTCTCGGGGCGGGAAGCGAACTCACGGACTCTCGTTTCACGTGCTTAATCGCCCGCTGTAATGTTACAAAATTGAAGACTATATAGTATATACATTTGGTTATAATTTTGCAACAGTAAATTTTATTTAAGGCTTGACATGTTTGAGTATAAAATTTACTCATTTGGTATTTCAGTACAATTTTAATAAAACATAATCCCTCATTAGTAGAGGATATTTGTGCCCAATAGCAGTATAGTATATAATGATGTTATTATGAAATATATTATACATACATATACACTCATGCTTGTAATTCCCGGGCTAGTCAGAGGTGTAACCGCCGTACATTTCACCGAGCTTATAACCGTGCCATAATGTGATAGGGGGTGAGCCTATCGCCAACCCGGGAATAAATCCAGACTCCAGGCTAATACTGAGTATTTTCTGATAAAAAATCTCAATTTTTTACCCAGGGATCGAACCCGAGACCTCAGCACAGCAGTCGTAATTCATGCGCAATTACAACAAAGTCACCGAGGCTGTCAAAATATTTAAAACACATCTTCTAAAATCCCCATTGCACCAAAGTCAAGGTTGATTTGACAATAGAAAAGGGAGCAACTCTCTCAACATATTCAAAGATACTATACCGAGGAGCACGCGAGGGTTTCACGTCATAGTTCAACTATTTGCACTGCCATTTGAATGTTGAATTTGTAAATATTGGCCCGTTTTTGAAGGGAGTGAAGCCGAAAGATTCAGTTAAATGGCGTCATTTGTATTGTACTCCCCACCAGAGGGTCGAGTTACTCTTGTAACTCCTGTAAGTGTGGCGTTTATTGACCACTTTGGGAGTCGAGTGCGTGCCGGTTACACATCGCTTTGTCAGCAAATGTGCGCGGAATATAAATTTGTTTTAGCTACAACTCACAAATTGTGAATCTAAGATGTGTCTCACGTGTGGTATATTACAGCTAGCAGTGGATTTCTAGGTCAACATACTTTACGTTATTAAAGTCTCGAATTTGTTCTTTATACTAAAAGCTGGGTTGGTAACGTATGGAATGCGTATGGACCTTTTTTATACTCATTGTTGTCGGTAATCCATTGACAATGACACAACACGCAGACCTTAAACAAATAGTTATGGATCATACAAACTCAATGCGGGAATCGAACTGGCGATCTCTCGTTTTACAGCTGGAAACTTCTTTAGGCACGTTGGCCACAGTGAAAGGCACTGAAATGCATGACCGTGACGCTCAGATACAGATGTGTATACATATATATTTAAGAGAGCTATATATAGCCCTTTTGGGACGAGAACAAACACTATGGTATGTGAAGGTACCTTACACTTAGACTTCACATACGCATGTGAAGTCTACCAACCCACATTAGGCCAGCGTGGTAGTCTAAGGCTTGACCCCTCTCAATAGTAGATGAGGCCCAACAGTGGGACAATGAATACACGGTAGTTTTTTTTTAGTGCCTGATTAGGCAGATGAGCAGACGGGTCACCTGATGGGAAGTAGTCACCGCCGCCCATAGACTTCTGCAATGCCAGAGCACAGCAGAGCCGCTGCCTACCGTTAGTAGGTTACTGGTAGTGTCTTCATTCTCTTATATTACTGAATAGCATTACCTTTTCAACATTATTTAAATTGATGATCATAATATCCCCATTTCTCCTCAACCTATCATAACACATCATTCATAAAAAGGAATAAATAATACAGAGTATCTTTATTTAAATAACAGTCTCGTTTTATATGTAGGTCACAAAGTAATTTATTTCATTTTTTCGCTTGTCGTTTGCATTAATTTCGGAGGGCGGCATCTGCGGATAATGGCATTTCCAACTCGTATATTATTATCATTTTATTGAATTTATCAAGCCACGAATATTGTCTTGTGAAAAATTGACACCCAGTGCGTACTTCGTGGCCTTCTTGTGGGATTGTTCACTTCGTATTTTCTTGTTATGGTAATTTTTACTTTGTAATAGTTTTATAATTTGAATACCAAATAACTTTTTCATTTTTAGATTATACTCGAACATCGTTGTAGATTAATTCTTGTAGTAACGAAATTCTTTTAGTTATTTAAATGTTAATAACTAGGTAATTTAACATGAAACGTGGCATATAACGTAAGAAAATGCCGAAACGGTTAAACAATACCGTAAATTTTGTTGTTTGAGAAAAACCCTTCAGAGTTTTGAGCATCTTTCAGATATCTACATTATTTTGCTGGCTTTCTTATTTGCTTTTTCATGGTAATTTACGTTCAGTTTTCAAATTTATGTGAATATAAACGACGTGGTATATTTCTTGCGCGCATAATCTCCATAATGTTAGGAACAAGCCTATAACTGCTTATCATGTGACTTGGAATAATTGAAACTTTTTTTTATCCTGGCACGGCAAGGTAACCACACTGCATCTGATGGGAAGCGCAGTGCCGTCCAATTAGACTGTCGTGTAATCGTTAAACTATCGCGCGATACAGCTTGCATCTATTACATCTATTTTTATAACTATGGTAATATCCAGATAAGAATAGATTTACAACAGAGATTTGCTTTTATGATTGATTTCATCTAAATATTTCACTTACCAGGTATAAGTACGATACTTAAAGAAACCAATTATTGATATTATTAGTAATTAAAGTAATATATTATAATTGATTAGTCGATCAATTAAAACAAATAAATAAATAAATAAATAACACCCAACAGTCACACACATAGCCCCGACCTCACACTAAGATACGAGTCTTCTGTTGTGGGTATCAGGGACTACGAGAGACTTTCAGTCTCACAACACCCAGACCCCGGACACAAATATCTGTGTCACACAAACATTTGTCCCGGTGTGGGAATCGAACCCACGGCCTCTCGTTTTACGGCCGGCTACTCGCCAACTGCGCTACGGAGGCTGTCAAAAGATTCCCAACTAGTCTCTGTCGCTATTTAATGTAAATTTGTTGATTTATTATAACCTAAAATGAGTTTGTTAACGGTGCCCGAGTAGCGGAACGCAGCAGTGACCGCACCGCCACCGCCGTGTACCCTCGAAAAATATCATTTTGCAAAACGCAATTAAACTTTAACTTCATTAATGAAAATACCTTATTTTCTTTTATTCAAATAATGGGGCGGCTATATTGTCCCCAGCCAGTCGGCTCTCTATTGTATCTTGAACAATAAACGGCGTATTTCAGTGTTCGGGCAATTGTAGAAGGGACTTTTTTTTGGGTTTTAATTGGAGCACGTCATAAAATAGCTGGCTTGGCTTGGGATTTTATTAGCTACTAATGGATTCATTATTTTTAGTTCTCACATAGTTAGTGTCCAGTTGCTGACGAAAATGTACCGTGATTAATTGTTTTAAGAATATCCTTGTATATAATTATTGGAAAAACAAAACCCTTGAAAGTACCTAATAGTTTCTTAAGTTTACGCGAATATTATACATTGAAATATTTTTTAATCCCGACGTCTCGAAAGCTTTACAGCCTTTCGAGGTTTCACACCATCCGATGTTACTGGCTCGTTTGAGCATCTGCTATAAAAAAGTAATTAAAAATTAAGATAAACACCAACCTTAACAGAAGTCCAAACTCTGAATTTGCATTTTCCGCTCGCCAGTCCCTTAAATAAGAAAAATATCTAAAATGTGAACTATTTTTCTTTGTAGAACACTATCTTTCGGACAGGTGCAACCGTAGACCCGCTGTGTTTGCTCAAATAACTCACATTGCGAATATAAAGGGGAAGGACTCGTATGAAGTCAGTATGAATTCAAATAACCCCAGTCTCCATGCGCCAAGCAAGTTTTATATAGCGCTGACTGGTCCAGCTTTCATTGGCACCAACTGTAATGTTAAATCATAGTCAGGCACCTAATAAATGGTGCTGTAATTGGATCTGTCTTTTATTTGCTGTTATACATTTCTGATAAAAGCAGCGACAGGCTAGTTGGTTGCGGTACGGACTGAAAGTCGTATGTTCGAAACCCAAATGGCATACACCTCTGATTTTTCTAAAGTTATGTGTGTATTAAATGTTAATTATCGCTTGCTTTAATGGTGAATTAAAATATCGTGAGGAAACCTGCATATCTAAGAAGAATTTCGAAGGTATGTGAAGTCTACCAACCCACATTAGGCCAGCGTGGTGGACTAGGGCCTAACCCCTCTCATTAGTACAGAAGGCCAGTGCCCAGCAGTGGGACAATATTTAATACAGGGCTATTATTATTATTTTTATACAATTCTGTGCTGATGTTATATTAGCTTTTCAATCGCCTTCAACCTCGAGAGTCTTTGTGTGTTGTTACATTTTATTTATTATTATTTATGATTATTACTACTGTCATAGATTATGTACACATACAATCCA
Organism: Laothoe populi; assembly: GCA_905220505.1. Classification (NCBI taxonomy): domain Eukaryota; kingdom Metazoa; phylum Arthropoda; class Insecta; order Lepidoptera; family Sphingidae; genus Laothoe; species Laothoe populi. The sequence continues at coordinate 11,334,420 of HG992165.1, forward strand.
ATGGTGTTTTCAATTGTTTTTGTTTGTACATTACCGACCAACAAGAGGAAACCAGGAGGCAGTGGAACAGTACAGGGCTAGTATTCGGATGGATTTTTTTCTTCCGATATTGTCACGTATCCAGTTGATTGAGAACAAAAATGTAGTTTTAATGTATTCCAATCACAATATGAACAATGTATTTATAGTGTCTACAAATCTACATCTTTACATTTCCATAACATAGGTTATAATGAAATGTGTTATGCTATATTTGCTACATGCTTGATAAAAAAGAAACTACTATTAAACAAATGATTTTAACAAAAAATTAGACGGAATAGCTATACATACTTTTTAGAAAACAATAATTTAAAACGCAGACAATGATCTCCCAAAAACAGATGTTGGCGTTTAAAACTCGGAGAAAAGTGTTGTGCCAGACTTTCATTTCAGAGCTACGACAAGTATATGTGCTCACAAATGTTCATTTACTCTGGCCTGAACGTTATAGGAATGCCTCCTAAACAGTATTTAAGGTCTGTCTACCATTGTCATGTAGTATCCGTATTTCAGTGTTAGGTGTAATTTTATTTACTTTTTTCTCTTGGAATGTAAAAAGATGGGAGATTACTACTTTAAGTGTTGGATATAGATTCTATTCAGAGCCTATAGACTAATTTTCTCAACTATAACGGATCGAGAAAATTCAATTGATTGTTCAGCGGTTTGTTGAATAAAAAATAATAATACTGCACTACAACTTTCAAACAAATTGAAAAGTAATGGCATTTCTATTTACAGATAATTGTTTGTTAGACACAGTAAAAATATCCCAAAATCTTCTGTAGGCAGTCTGTAAAACACATGAGTCATATCTCGAAAAACGATTTTTTCAGCAACGTAATTTATCTAAAAGCCATAAAACTAGACGGCTGGAGGCAGACACGTCCGTCTCCGTAAAAGTACCCTGGCAAAATGCCAAGGGTGAGGGTTGAGGCCTCCAGGTCATTCCCGTAAGCACCCAAAAGCTATCGAGAGAGAATCCACTGTAGTACACCTTCTTAAGGCTGTATTTCCTTTCACACGAATTCCTGATAAGATTTTTCGAATACCCTGAGTTCACTTCATCCTATCGACATATCTCACCACCGTTCAATCTGAAATAAGCATTGTTCGCATTAACATAAGATTTACATTCTTCTGCGATTTTTTCTAGTTATTGCATCAACCTGTCCGTTCAGTCTTGTCTTTGCTGTGTGTTCTGTTTTTGACGCATTTATACTTATGTATCTATAATTTATATCAGTTAGACCTCTTTTCTCCCTATTGCGGTGTTTCGATATCTTTTACTTACATTTAGACATTTTTGTTTCCTTGAAATATCAAGGGTTCTTTGTGAACGGGGCTTTTAAAGAAGCCAAATAAAAATTCGAGATCCTGCGAGAAATTTTCTTCGAGAAAATCATACGAAATACATTTTAAAGCAGATAATAATACCATTTTTAGAATATTAATTACACCAGACGTTGGTACGCATTTGCAGGAAATATTTCTGGCTATTGAGGTTTTTTGTAACAGCGTATTTTCCGTTTCGATCTTTGATTAAATACTTCTGCTCCTTCCTTAGTATCTATCTACATTAGATTTTGAGCTTGAGCTAGCCGTATATTTGCATAATACTGGCCACTATTTAATTCGGAGCAGGATTGACGCATTCGAAATGTGGTGCTGGCGCAAAATGTTGGGTATTCCGTGGACAGCGCGCCGCACCAATGTGTCAATTCTTTCCGAATTGAATATCAAGTGCCGCCTATCGACCATATGCCTCCAACGGGTCCTCAAGTACTTCGGACACGTAGCCAGACGAGAACCCGATAATCTTGAAAAAGTTATTGTGGTAGGACACGTGGAAGGAAAGAGGAGCCGCGGAAGGGCACCGACCAGATGGACCGACACGGTGAAAGGAAGTCTCAAAAAGCAGTATACAGACTTCCATCCGGATGGCCGAAGACCGTGCGTCCTGGAGAGCCTTGGTGAAGAAAGTGATGACCTCATACAGTCACGACCCTCAGTCATGAGGAGGCGACGAAGAGGAAGAAGATTTAAATCAAAAACTCGTGTCTCTGAGACTACTAGTAGTCGTTCATTAAAGGATGACCAAGTATTATTCGTAGTGGTCGTTACTGGATTAACTTGTATTCATCGAATTTACTCATTTATTTTTTGCATGATAAATAAAATATTCAAAGAGTACTAAGTAAATAAAAATGTACAACGTGGCTTGATTTGGTATACAATATGTTTCAACCGTTGTTATGCACCATAATATATGTTCCTGATAGTAAAAGAGACCCTTATAGAGATACATTCAAACTTTAACTTACTTAAAAAACAATAAAGTTTTCATAAGAAATCAGACGGCCTCGGTGGCGCAGTTGTAATTGCGCATGCGTTACGATTGCTGTGCTGAGGTCTCGGGTTCGATGCCCGGGTCGGGTAAAGTGATATTGGGTTTTTCTACCTAGAAATACTCAGTATTAACCCGGAGTCTGGAATGGTGCCCGGTGTGGCGATAGGCTCGCCCCCTATCACATTATGGGACCGAAATTCGGCGAAAAGTGGGTGTACTGGTTACACCTCTGCCTACCCCTTCGGGGATTACAGGCGTGAGTGTATATGTATGTATGTAAGAAATCAGAAAACACACATTGAAGCCCACATAAATTTTGTAACGTTAAAAATCACAGACGCGATGATTTTTCACATTAGTGGAGGAATACTTTTTCGCCATTGAAAAAACCTAACAGCGTAGTTGAAATTAGTTTCTCAGTAATTTCGCGCGACCATCGTAAGCTGAGACCCTTTGTGAAATTAACTCTTTGTGCGGAACAGTAATTAGAGTGAAGGAAGTCGCCTTACTGGACAGAAAACGTTCTTTTCTTAGCGACCGGACGCGACGATTTAAGACTTTTTTTTGTAGCGAACCTGTAATATGCCAGCGTTTGGTTTCAGTCGCAAGCAAAATTGTTATTTATGTTTATCATATTTCCACTGAAAAGTCTCACAATCCAAGCACATTGATACTACTAATCCTGTGTGTATTGTCCCACTGCTGGGCACGAGCCTCCTCTATTAATCATAGGGGTTAGGCCTTAGTCCACGGGCATTGAAACAAATAAAATTTAAATTGTAGTATTGACAAATTGCGCACACATCAAATGGAGAACAGGCAGCATTTTTGTTTATATCTTCTGTCTGGATGTTATGAGCTCTGTGCGCTCAAATAACATATCTACCTCAATGTCAGACCTAGCGGCTGAACCAACGTGGCAGTGAATTTTGCAATAATTTTTATTATTTTAATATATAGTTAATAATCAAATACATGATTATTACCAATATCACAAGATTATTAAAAATGATAAACTGCCTCGGTGGCGCAGTTGTAATTGCGCATGCGTTACGATTGCTGTGCTGAGGTCTCGGGTTCGATCCCCGGGTCGGGTAAAGTGATATTGGGTGTTTCTACCTAGAAATACTCAGTATTAACCCGGAGGCTGGAATGGTGCCCGGGACCGAAATTCGGCGAAAAGTGGGTGTACTGCTTACACCTCTGCCTACCCCTTCCGGAATTACAGGCGTGAGTGTATATGTATGTATGTATGTATTAAAAATAAGTAATATAATAACATTTTAGGAATCGGTAATCATCAAGATATTGATTATTTCATTATAGAAAAACTCAATATCACTTTTACCCGACCCGCGTATCGAACCCGAGGCAGTATTAGAATGATTAATTAAAACAAACTTTAGAATGCTTATATATTCTTAACCTTAAACACATTTTAAATTCTTTTCGGTGATCGGCTCCATTTATGGTGTTTAAAATAAACATATCAGCGTAGTAGCCTATTTGGGTATCAAGTTTGGAATATTACTAATGATAATTGAGGCTGTCATGTTGCAATGTAATATGCCTAACCACAATTCTGTAATTTAGTTAATAACCTGTGCTGCCATAATTCGAAGTACTAATTATACTATAGCATACAGAACACAATGCTTTCATTATAACTACAAGATGTTGAAAGATATGCAGAATATAGATCGGTAAGTATAATATAAACATATATTTGACGCAACAGCGAGTAGCCGGTTGTGAAACTAGAGGCTATGGGTTCGATTCCCGCACTGAGACGAATGTATCTGTGACAGACAGATATTTGTTTCGCGTCCGGGTCTTGTGGGAACGTAGTCCGTCGTAGTTCTTGATACCCACGATAAAGGTTTGACCTAGTGTGGGGTCAGGACTATGTGTTTGTCTGTTGTGTGTATTTATTTTTTATTTATATCGTTTGTAAACGTCCAGAAATATTAAAATTATATTTTTTTCATAATGAATGTTCTTGAAGAAATTTTCTAAATTTAACTGCTCCGTCACGTCACCGTATTTAATTTTAAATACTTTATTTTATTTAAGAGTACCTAATGTTCTGCACAAGCGTCTTAAAAATAAGCATAAGTTATGTTGCACCAAAGTTAAAAGTAAAATTAAATTTCATATCTAAAAGTCGTTTATGTAAATACATAATATATGTTTTTATTAAATATTTTTATCAAATCGAATTAACGTTTTTACCAATTTGGCGTACTTTTAAATATTCGAAGACTACATAAAATTGTATTTAATAACCGAAGCGATGTTGAAATAAATTTATGCACCACCTATTTATATAAACCAATGGATTTCAATTGATTTTATCAAACCGCGTCCTAAGTAAATACATAAAATAATACACAAACAAACATATTCAAATCGGGGCACGACACCTGCAGAGTCATCATACAGCGATATTCTCCAAAATCGGCCTTATTTTGTGCACAAGCCATTCCACTTTATTGATATAGAATATTGGATACACAACGGCATCAGCGACACATTTGAATTCAAAATGTTTTCTGTTACATCCCTAGCTTCACTGGTATTTCAACTTTAAACCTTCAAACTTAAAGCCTAATATTGAATGAAAAGTTTTTCATGTAGAGTTAGGGTAGAGACGCCGATTTGTGACTCGGCCGTACGCTGGTACTGGGCTATGTAGCTGGAACAGTGCCAACTGCTAGACCCGGCGTTCTCTGGCTCATAGTTCAGACGACCACAACGTTTTATCTATTCAGAATTGAAAGCTGTGATAATAAAATTGTCGGGCATGGTTCGTAGCACGTCAGGTCGGCGATACAGTATTATTGATTTCACTTTGCGAACTATTTATACAATATTCATAGAGAATGTATATATAATAATAAATAAAATAAAAATCATAATTAATATTAAATATTTCAAGTGTAATCGTTCACTTGAAATACTGAATATGATAACTTAGTCTTGATATCAAAATAAAACTCGTAAAGTGGAACTATTTTTCTTTGTTCCATTTCCTCACAGATCGAAAGAATTTGGATACTTTAAAGTGTGTGTTTCTGTGTTATTCGCGATTTTTTTAACCGACTTCAAAAAAGAGGAAGTTAACAATTCGTTAAAAACGGAATCGTTTTTTTTATGTATGTTACCCGATTACTCGAAGACGCCTGGACGATTAAAGAAATTATTTTTTGTTTAAAAGGGTGGTCCCATTGGCACCAAGTCAGGATCTGATGATGAGATCTCAGAAAAATCAAGGGAAATCCACAAATTTTATAGTGATGCATAATTTGTTTTTTATTGAAGTCGGTGTACTTTTTATGAATTATTAACATCATGTAATTAATTATCTTCCTCTGATAAAACAGTATGGTTTTCGATCTGCTTGGCTGGCTTTGAAAGAACACCAAACTTCTTTGGAACTAAAGGACAATTAAATTACAAAAAAACAATTCGTAATTCGTAACCAAAATAACCAATTCTTAATAAAGAAACTCATTAGTGTAGACCGCAAATTGTGCCTCATTTTATCGGTCAGAATGCACATTCGACATTAATGCACCCTAGAGACGTGGGGTGTGCTCTTAATACGTGTTCAGAGTTTTAATTTGGACGAAACACGATATAAAATGGAATTTAATTTACGTCGGTCAATATATTTTGTGGTGTTGTCTGTCTGACCGATCTAATAATGTTTCTAATAAGGTATAAATGTTGATGTAATAATTATATTATATTGACTCTGTTTAATGATGTCTGGTATTAAATACTGGTTTCTGAATATATACTTACTCATTATTTCAGACAGAAATCTTTTAGCCCTCCAAAAACTGTAGATAACAGCAAATATTATCAGATCAGACTTTTCTCAATACTTCTTACACCTACAAGCACTGAAACGGCTAAGGATAATCGCCAATCCCACACCAATTCTCCTCTAGTTGTTTAAAGAATTACTTCCCTAAACAATGGCAAATAAGCTGGAGATCTTGATAAATCCATTTAAACTGCCAAATGTTCTAGCTCCCGTTTACCAGCGGTTCCATTTCGAAAATTAAATTACAAACATGGAAAAACGTAATGCATTCTGCATTCGTCTTGACGACTTGTATTTCAACTGATCCTTAGTTTATATCCGCTTAACGCCTTCCGATAAGAACATTTAGTTTTTGGGGTTGTTTTATTTTTTGAAGTTAGAAAAAGCAGGACAATTCAATTTAAAAACCGGACGCATCTTTTGCGAGCCGAGACGCACAAGCCCCCCCCCCCTCCCCAAAAGATTGCAAAAGTGGTGTGCTAATATTAAAATACAGGACTTTATCAGGGCGCTTTAAAAACCCAGGACGCTGCTTAGACACTATCCAGGACGTCCCAGGACACTCTAAAAACCAGGACATGTCCTGGGAAAACAGGACGGTTGGCAACTCTAAGTTTCACGCAAGAGGGAATGCTTGTGTGCCTTTTCGAGGATTCATCAAGCCTTAGAAGAATTATAGATTTTCCCAATAAACTGCATTTCTGAAAACAACTTTTTAAGCTGAAACGCGTTTAGACTCATCGATATTTCTTTATATATTAAAGAATTTTTCGATCTAAATAACAATAGAAATGTGCACACGTTATTACGGGTATATGTTCTAAATGCTTTCCTTCTTTATCGGATTATTCGGAATGTTTTCTTTGAACCACGATTACATAAGGGTATGCATTGGTGATTAACTTAAATATTCATTTTCATAGTCTTATAAATGTAAGTGATCTATCAATAGGATCCTTTTATGGCATTGTAAACCTATTTTTATTACTATTTAATGAAATTCAATTTCATAAATTAAAATTTTAGTACACCTTAATGTATACTTATTACCATTGTTACCTTTTTAGAAGTTCTAATGAAATGTGAATAGTCTTTTGAAAACTCACTTTATAATAATTGGATAAAGCCTATCCATTTACTCGTCGCGGTCGCCCACAATCAGACACCGGGTGACGTAACCATTCCTCTGGACGTTTCACAGACCACCAAATCGAACGTACAATTGATATTTATTAATTGATTTTACAACGTCTCGAGTGCCAATTAGCAGTAGTGCTAAGTGTTTATAATGTAAGTGAAAACATAAAAAATATATTCATATACTAATAGCTGTGTGAAGAATTTTTTTTTTACGTATTACTCAAAAACAAAAGTTATGATATAATAGTCACAATTTATTGCACTTTTCCATTATAACAGGTGTAAGGGTGGTTTCTACTCTCAGGGCAAGAAATAAAACGTAGGGTTCGGAAACACAACCATTTACTGAAATATATTAAAACGTTTACAATAGGGCTTCGTCGAGCGAGGTACAATGTTCGCGGATCGCGTAGGCGCGCGCGCGTGTCCGGTGCCCGAGTGTCCAGTCGCAACTTGTCGTTGGCGGCGGTTTTTGTGTCGGAGGGAAAGGGACAGGAGATAGCGGTGCGTCACGAATGCACCGCCAAGGATGCTTTAAACTGGTGCATAATATAGGCCTGGTGTCGGTTTATAACATATGTTCGCGCTACACAGGTTAATAACAGCTTATAATTTTAACCTCTCATGTATGACACGGACCGGTGTTATGAAAAAGGTAATAAGTAGTGGGTAAAAATACAATCCAAAATCAACTTTATTTCCATAATATTAACGTTACAAATACGCTTCATACGGATGTCAATAAGGGCGAGTCTTACCAGTTTGGCATGACCAAATATGTCCAGATGATACTTGAGTGGTTAATAGAAATCATCAGGTGTTTATAAACCATAGCTTATAATTTCAATAGCATCTAACCTATATTTACACCAAATATACAATCTTCAGGCTGAACATAATATATATTGTAAAAAAGAGGATATTTTAAACAACATTTATTAAGTACATATCCGTAATTAAGCACAAAAGAGGACATTCCAATTTTGATCTCCATCCAATCTTACAAGGAAAAGTAGGCTGAATATATTTATTAGAAATAATGTAATAAAACATGATTTAGAAAAATCCCGAGGGATGTTAATCCCGTTGGTGATATTGTGGAATTTACGTAGACAAAGGAAAGAAATACCAGAAAAATACATTGCCACCCAAAGGTCTTACATTCAGTTCTTGGATAGGCCGCAATAACGCCACGTCCATTTGTCAGGATAAGCAGCTAGCGGAGAAAAACTGGCCTTGTCAACAGATATTTCGCCAAACTTATTTGTTTCCAAGCAACAAAGATAAAACATCTTATATATTTATAACGCATGATACATTGATTGTGTTATACATGATAATGATGTACGTAAGATCATTAAATATATCTTTAACATGTCAAATATATTTTAGCTCAATGGTGCTAGGTATGGTGCAGGTTGTCCGCCGTGTGCCACCACTGTGGCAACTGCCGCGAAGACACGGCCCAACATACGTTGGAGGAGTGCCCAGCCTGGGACGAAGAGCGCAGCGCTCTCAGAGCAGTCGTCGGAGGAGACCTCTCGCTGCCGGCCGTGGTGTCGTCCATGGTCGCCAGCCGGAGGTCCTGGCGTGCGGTGGCCCACTTCTGCGAGAACGTCATCTCGCAGAAGGAGAGTGCTGAGAGGGATCGGGAACGATATGATCCCTCCCGCCGCCAGAGAAGACGTAGGAGGCGCCAGGTGGACGACTGACCGGCGTCTCCCGCCCTGTGGAATGGGGGCGTTTGAATTCCACCACGGTAACCCCTGCCTGTCGTACGAGGCGACTAATAGGGGCCATCGGGGGTCGCGGGCGCGCAGCGGAGGGCTGTCAGCCCGTATCGATGCACTCCCAAATTCGGAGCATCGTGCGACCCCGAGATGGACGGCAGCGCGTGTGGTAAGGCCTCGTTCGCTGTCGTTGTTCGGTGCGCGGGGGCTCCTTAGCCCTCCATGGAGATGGGCTGCTACGCAGCACCGCGCAGGGGCGATTCCGGCTGCAATTCTAGCACTCCTTAGAATACCCCGGGATCGCTCCGTAAGCGCCGAAGAAGGCCACCGCGGGGTTTTAGCTGGTAGTGTCGGGTGGGGTGTATATAGGGGTTAGGGACTCAGCCCAGCGGCAGCACGGATAGCCATCATCCGTGCGAGGGGGATGCTGGGTCGTAAGACCGGCTAGTCCAGCATACCCGTTTTATTCTTAATCCGCTTCCCTCCGGAGCGGGCGGCAGTAATAAAACGCTTTCCCCGCGACAACAACAAAAAAAAAAAAAAAGGTATGGTGCAGGTAGGTGCCTGACTAAGCCTGAGAAAAAATGCGAAACAAACTGACATATTATTAATTGTCTCCTTAAAAGTGAAGATACCAATATACATACTAATAAAATGAAATTATACGAGTTGCTTATGTCTTAAGCCCTGAAAAATTTTTTTAGTGCCTGGATAGGCAGACGAGCAGACGGGCCACCTGATGGTAAGTAGTCACCGCCGCCCATAGACTTCTACAATGCCAGAGCACAGCAGAGCCGCTGCCTACCGTTAAATATACAAACTTACTATATTCACAATGATGAATATAATCATTTAGTAACTTATACGTTAATAGTGTTAGGCGTTCGTCTTACGTATAAATACAATATATTGTAATATATATTCACTAGATGTTCGGCTCCACCCGCGTGGAGGTTATTTTTGGAAGGAAAGGTATACAATCCATGGAGGCATCTTAAGCTATTACACCTTTTTAATTTTGCTATCCCATAGGATGCGTGCATTTTTCCGGCTTAAAAAGTGGCTTATGTCATTTTCTGATCTCTAAACTACCACTACGCTAAAAATCATGTCGATCCCTTGCTCTGTGAAAAACTAAACCATCCCACGGGAACTGTACATTTTTCCGGGATAAATAGCCTATGTGCTATTCCAGACTATAATCTATCTCTGTGCCAAATTTCAACCAGATCCGTCCAGCCGTTGTAGCGTGATTGAGTAACAAACATCCATCCATCTAAACTTTCGCATTTATAATATTAGTAGGATTATTAACTGTCGCTTGCTTAGACCGTGAAGGCAAATGGTTATGCCAAAGATTTTCCAAATAGTAATTTCAAAGGTTGTACTAACACGCATTAGACCAGCGTGGTAGTCTCAGGCCTAATCCCTTTCATTTGTAGAAGACCCGTGCCCAGCAGTGGGACAGTGTATAAAACAGGTCTGCCGGTCTATTCTGTAACACGATTCCGATCCATCGGTATTGGATTTGAGAGATTTCGTACTCTTTATCGCCATATTATTTCAATATTGTGCAGCCATTAATATGCAATAATTGGAATTAAGCTTATCATATGAATTGTTATGCAATATTAAAATAATATTAGCAGTAGGGTCGCACTCAGAATACGAAATCTCACAAATCCAATACCGATCGATCGGAATTGTGTTACAGAGTGGCTGGTATTTTTTTTTAAGTAAATTGACAACTACGCTGTAATTATCTCCAAAGACTACGGTACGATTGAGATATATATTTAGTGTAATATCAGGACAGATTTATCAACGGATAAAACAGTCAAACTATGATGTGTAAGCCATTTATTTACTTAAAGGGCTCATATTTGTCGTGCTCCTATGTATGAAAATCAAATTTTCACTCGATATTTTTTTATTTAGCCGAATAATGTATTCATTCTCGTATCTTGCGTTATGCCGGTGCACGCGCGAATATTCGGGGCCAACCAATTTTCCACAACGTGATGAAAATATTCAGAATTACACATTAATGCTTTGCCTAGCTAGTATGCCTGATTAGTATAGAATACGTCAAAGATATAGTTGAATAATTTGTTTCAGAGATTAATACAGAAATAATCCGCGATAGTGGTAGGATATGTTCATCATCATCTACCTGCCCTTATCCCACACTAAGTGTGGTCGGCACAAATGATTTGGACTCTCCACGCAGCCCTATCATCCGTCAAATCTGCATTCACTCCTTTCATGCGCATGTACTTATTCACGCAATCCATCCATCTCTTTTTAGGTCTTCCGCGACTCTTTCATCCATCCACCTTCATATTGACAAGTTTTCTCACATGCCTTTCATCCCTCCTCCTCACATGCCCATACCAAGCTAATCTAGCACTCCTCATATTTTCTACGATTGGTTTTACTTTCAGGCTTCCCCTTACTTACTCATTCCTTATCATAACTAACTTGTTTTTATTTCTTTTTCTTCCACTATACTGGTTTGTACACAATTAGAGTAAAAGCATAGGACCATTCTATTATAGTTTTTATCCATTGATAATAATTGTATTTAGTTTTAAATTCAATTATTTCAATCACAAATTAAATTTAATTATTAAAAATTAATAAACAAATATTATAGTTTATTTAAATTAAAATCATGTTTTAATTAAGTCATTTAAAAAATTAAAGACTTGTGTCTTGCTATTTTTCACAGTTCTAAAAATAATTTCAAATAAACAAGGTTGTTATCGACAAAATTTGGCAAACGGTTAATCCTACAAAATCCTTTAAGCTTTCGAGGAATAGATTAGCACAATGGGGTTACTTTAGTTTATAATTTTCTTAATTGGATTCATCCATTGCTTCGTAATTGTCCTAATTATCTCCTTTTATTTTCTTGCGCCAATTTTTTATTTTGTAAAGCTTACTAAGCATAATCCGGTTAATCATTGTTGTTATTTGTTCGACGAATGATTAATATTTTTCTGTAATATATACAACATTAGTTTTTGTATACCATAAAGCCGAAACACCCAAATTAGATTTTGGTATAAAATAATCAGATAAATATATGACATAATAATAATAAGGAAAACTCACGCGGTGACATGCAAAAATAATGTATCCCGTTTCTTGAACGATGCATAGGTATACGTGCGCCGCGCGCTGCTGTTTGTTCAAAATGTCCACCCCTTTACCTAATACACAAGCGGGCCCGGTTACGCATATTGCGCCGCATTTTTATTAAGTGATAAACAAGGTAACCAGGTTGACGAAATTTTTTATATGTTTTTGGGATACCAATTAAACACGTTAAAAATTAGTGCAATGGATTCTGCTACTGATTCACAACAAACTACTTTCGGCTTTGTAGTATACTAAAAATAATGTTGTACATCACAAACTTTACATAAAGGGTTTATAGAGAACAAAGAAAAATTGTGTGTGCGTTATATTACCATTTTTCATTATTAGCAAGTCATTTCAGCGAGATTTCATTCAACATATATTCGCAAATATTGTACCATTGTTTGTTGTTACGTGTGTTTATTAAGTTACAACCGCATTACTCAAATTAAACCTTATTCACACGAAAATAAATTCTAATATTGTATCCAGACTAATTTCCCGCAGCCGAATGGTCATATAAGCTTTTTCACAAATAATCTTTGTTCCAGCAAATTGTTTCAGCAGTTGAATTATAACAGATATGTTACTTGAGTCTTTTTTCTTTGCTTGCTACACTATTGATTCTTTAATTAAGTGTATTTGTTTTCCTGGTTTATTTTAGTTCCCTTAATTACGTTTCAATGCCGAAGGGTCTGATCCATAAGAATGTTGTTATCGCCTGTAGGCCTACCCTTGAAATCAATTTCAATCTCGAACTCGATACAGTTTCAATTCCAATCTAGAAGATAATGGAACTCTAACTCACTTAACTAAATGAAATAGAATATTTAGGAACTAGAGATCGTAAATACTCTATTTTATTAAGTTACTAAAATATCCGGCCGTATTCAGTTCAATCGTGCGCTGGTGTTGCGCGTTCAATAGTGTCAATTGTACAGTTTTCGAACACAATCCCAATATTAAATTGGAATCGAGTGTCAAGAGTAACCCTCCTGTTGTGGACGAAAACAAGGTGAATTTTATGAAAGATATCATGGAACAATTTATAGCTATAATATGTACACTGTTGGCTTGTTAGTTAATCTAATTAGCATCAAAGCGTTAGCAAAGATTAAACTAATATCGGGAATGTGAATTTGCTCATCCGCTTTGATAGATACATGATAAACCCATAGATTCAAGAATTTTAATATTAGTATAATACGCACCCACACCTGTTATCCCCAAAGGAGTAGGCAGAGGTGTATCCAGTACACCCACATTTCGCCTAGCTTATTACCGTCCCCTGATGTGATAGAGAGCAAGCCTATCGCCATGCACTGTATTTCTAGACTCTACTGATACTGAGTATTTAGTGGTAGAACAACCCAATATCACTTTTACCCGACTCGGGGATCGAACCCGTGAACTTAGCACAGCAGTTGTACCGCCTACGCAATTTATAACACCACCGAGGCGGGCAATATTAGTAGATACAATAGGCTATTTGACTAATTTTAGAAAATGATTTAAAGCTATTATTTATTACATAATAAGCACACTATATTGATATTTCCGGGAAATCTACTGTATTTTTAATAAAAATCAATGTTAAAGTTTAAATCTCCAAAACCGCGGCAAAAACGCTATTTCTGTAATGGCGCTGATCATATGACACGTGTGACGTCACATGCAAGTAAGCAAGCTAATAATGATAAGCAAAGCTAAGTTTTATGATAATTGTTTTATAAACAATTATCATAAAACTGCTTCAAAAATAGATCAACAATAGAATTTATCACCCAGAAAACATAAAACGCGAACTAAAATCACTCGAAGAAACTATGTTTACTTGCGTGTGACGTCACCAGAGTTGAAATCAATAACAGAGTGTTCACATCACAGATAAAATTTTAAATAAATGTTGTATTTTATTTCGTTTAATTTGCAAAAAATATACATAAAATTGTTTAAAATTAAGTGAAATATGGTTTTTTAAGCTATTGTCTAAGAGGATGACCACAATTTGCAGTGTATTTTCAATGTTGTCAAATAGCCTATTCAAGAATATCAATCAGACTACAATACCATAAAGCGACTCTAAAAGTCGCTTTAAAAACGTGAGCACTGTCAGTTTCTCTAAAGCGATTTATCGTGTTGATATTGAGTCCATCGACGTTGGACAAATTGGACAATCGAAGGATTTTCACAGTGTGGTTGAGATTTGACAGTATTGCAATCCTTTTGTGGGTTCTTACAACAACTGATGGTCAGATGAGTAGGCGTATACCTATACATGTTGTTGTTTTTTATTACTTGGTTATTGGAAGATACATTTTCCTGTAATTATGGGATAACTAGATGTTGCCCGCGGCTCCGCTCGCGTCGAGGTTATTTTTTGAAGAATAAGTATACAATCCATGGAGGCGTCTTAGCTATTACACTTCTTAATTTTGCTACCCCATAGAAAGCGTCTATTTTTCCGGGATAAAAAGTAGCCTATGTGCTATTCCAGACTATAATCTATCTCTGTGCCAAATTCCATCCAGATTCGTCCAGCCATTGTAGGGGATTGAGTAAAAAACATCCATCCATCCAAACATTCGCATTTATAATATTATATTATTATTATAATATTATATAGGAGGATTCCATTACATACATATTGCAATATATAGTGTAAAATTTTCTACTACTTTGTAGGTTATATATATTTTAGGCGGGTACGCGGGCGCGAGGAATATCAAAGGATTCAAATAATATTTTTTTTATATTTCTGATCCCTTTAAAATAATATTGGACCGAACTCCGCATGGTGACGCAATAATAACATTACAAGGTAAAACACCAATCACTGCCAACATCAGCCCAATCATCCAAATTGATACAACAAAACCTGACGACACCTCGGCAACATCCCCCGGTGTGATTCTAAGTGAATTTAGTTAAATTACACGAGTGTTATTTAGATGAACGCGCGATAATTCTGTTTGGTAACACAGAGCCGCGTTATTTATTCAAATCGTGTTGCCTCGGCACGTGAGGCAGGGCTGAGGCGGTTGAGGCAAAGGCAAGGCGATTTTAATTTTCACCAGTGACAAATTAATCACTTTAACTGCGTTCGTGAATGTGCGTGAAACCTGCCGCGTAGACTTTGTAAATCTACCGCCGTGTGTAAGGAATTAAGGTGTGTCCTAGATTTAGAATAATAATTTTCAACGATAGTTATTTCTCGTACTCAAGGCAGTACATGGTATGTATGTGCACATGTAATTCATAAGATAGGCAAGTCTAGAAGCACTTGTTCCAATCAACGGTGTCAAAGGCATTATCATGCTTGTAAAATAAAATTACTAACATTACTAGCCCTGTATTAAACATTGTCCCAATTCTGGGCACAGGCCTCCACTAGTTATGACAGGGGTTAGGCATTAATCCATCACGCTGGCCTAATGCGGGTTGATAGACTTCACATACCTTTAAAATTCGTATGAAAATTTAGATATGCAGGTTTTCCTACGATGTTTTTCATCACCGTTAAATCAAGCGATAATTAACAATGAATATACACGTGACTTTAGAAAAGTCAGAGGTGTATGCCATTTGGACTGGGGTTTCGAACATACGACTTTCACAGTCATATTGACAGTCTGTACCGCAACCAACTAGGCTATCGCTGCTGTTATCATGCTTGTACTTACTATATAAAAATTCACAATATGTTTTTTTTGTTACAGGTAACCAAACAATATAAGAAAAGAATACAAAAATTCATGAAGGTTTAAATTAAAAAAAAGCGTAAAAGAACACATAGCTGACGTAAAACACCGACGCTCTACGAAGTCTGCAGTTGCTGAACATTCAGAGGAAGGCTCCAAGCATTATCTTCGATTTGACAAACCACAAATCCTTGCCAAAGAACACCGATTCCTACCTAGGATGATTCGCGAGGCTATTGAAATTAAAAAACATCCAAATTTCAATAGAGAAGATGGTTGGAAGCTAGCACCAGCCTGGGATCCAATTATACATTTAATTAAATCGGAACCCAAAAGACCAACTGCCGGACCTCAAGACATTGTGAGCTCTTTCTGCGTAGATCGGACTACAACAAAATAAAAATTAAATATCAACTATATGGAGGGTAGAAACATTGCACTATACTTTCGTGACGACATACAACTCAGTCTCCCCCGTGACCATGAAGGCTGTAAAGCCTTCGAAACGTCGGGTTTAAAAAAGTAAAATAAACCGCGATAGAATCCGTAAATTTCGTTTTATTACAAGGTTTAAATTACGCAATAAAATTTAGGTCTCCAAGTAAGCAACTATCCGGTTCATTTCTTATCAACGTAATATTGAAATCTCCGGCTATCGCGTACAAAGTAGTTTTACATCAAATTTCAAAGGACAAATTAATGTAAAAGTGTCAACCGGCCACGGTGACATGCCGCTAAAGGGCGCCCGCGCCGTCTACCGAGCCAAATTAAATGAAATGGAAAAGTGAATAAAAGGTAAAAATGGGACGCAGAAACTCTTTAACCCCGTCACCCTGAGGGTAAATGGCTTAAGCTATTTTTCTTTAATTATAACTGACCTGGTAAAGGTATTGAATATCGGCAATTACCGTTTCGTTCTTTAATTATCCATAACGAATGCTGAGGTATAGTTTTGTTGAAAAGTTTAAGTTTATACTCATATCATAGTTATGCAAATATACAGACCAATTTTAAGTGAGAGAGCCCTGTTATAGACAGTTTTAACTACAGCATGTATGGACCGACTTAACTGGGGTAATGCCACTGTTTTTTTATTATTTTAAACTGACCACACTGCACCTGATGGTAAGCGCAGTGCCGTCCAGATAGAGTATCAATTAGGGAGAGACAGTCTATCCCCCGCTACTCAATTGTATTTCATTTGTACAGAAAATCTACGTGTAAAGACATCCTAGCTGTTCTGTTTTGTTTGTGATTAAAATTTCTGAAAGCCGTAATTACCACGTGTTTCCCACAACCTATTCCTTTCCTTTCCGAGGTTGGTAATGCACCCATTATTCATTTGGTATTGTGAGTGTTCATGGGCGATAGAGATCGTTTAACGTGAGGTGACCCATTTCTTTGTTTGCGATAAAAAAATCTTGAGTTATAGAACACTTGAATTTAGACAGAACAATTTTAAGGTTTTGTTTATGTATTTTGAAATAATTGCAAATTTTTAAAACAGTTTATGCCTAAGTGTTTGGCATAACCTTCTAATATTGTAAGTGACAAAGTTGACTTCCCCGATATCAAACTTTGAGAGCCCCTAAAATCTAAAGGTTCCTCTGAACCTGTTCCAGGAAAAAATTACGAAAACGCAATTCCACGTAATTGCTAGCCATATATTTGCTCTCTAAACCGCTGTCAATTGTCAAATATGCTCAGATTAGGCCGCAGAAAAATCATAGGTGCAAATCTTTGGTATAACACTCAGGGCTTATCGCGGTGCGTTGCTTCATCCGCTTATCTTGACAAATGGACCACGTATTACGCCCAACCTGTGTATTCCAAAGAATAATAAGACATTTGTTTAGCCAATGTGCTTTCCTTTTTATTTGTGTACGCATTTCTTCTGAGAAATAAAAACATAATATTATACCGGGCCTATGTTATAGGAGCAATCATTTTGACAGACGTAACATTTTAGTCTGACTCGGAAAAGCGCTTGTTGTTGACATGTAGAATTTGTTAAGTGACTGAATCCTGTCAGAAGGTACGTAGATTCTATATTATACTTAATTTAAATGCTACGTATGATGTAGGTTAATATACTGTTACTTTTATTTCAGAATAAATATAACTCAAATAAATGACTTCAGTCTTTTTATAACAAGAATAAAATCAACATATTGAAAAAATTCAGTATATATTTAATTTAAATACTGTAAGCTCATTATCAATGGGCTTTTACGTGTGTATGTTATATGTATGAATGCAAAGGAATTATTAAACTTTTACTTAGAAATATCCGAATGATGTTGAGTAGCGGGTGATAGACTGTCTCTCGCTACTTGATACTCTATCTGGACGGCACTGCGCTTACCATCAGGTGCAGTGTGGTCACTTTGTCGCGCCAGAATAATAAAAAAAATGGTTCTGACAAATAAATGGACTAACCGTTTATTTAACGGACTAACAAATATAAGAAACTTATACAAGGTGTTGTAGAATTGTGGGACTAATAAAAGCTCTACCATAGAGTTAGTGATTAGTAACTTATTAATTAACTAAGAAAGTGGAATTTAAATTTTTAAAATTTTAATGTGGCTTGATCTTAAACCTATATTGTCACTATTAATACCCCTGATAAAATATCATTCCGTTATCTGAATCTGTATATATAAAAGAAGAAACTGACTGACTGACTAACTGACTGACTGACTGACTGATCGATCAACGCACAGCCTAAACGGCTAGGGTTAGAGACTTGAAATTTTGACAGTAGGTACCTTTTATGACGTAGGCATCCACTAAGGAAGGGTTTTTGGAAATTCCACCCCTAAGGCGGTAAAATAGGGTAAGAAAGTTTGTATGAAAATCCTTCATTTTTGAAGTTAAATGCATGAAAATTGGTATTTTGTAGTGTATACTTTTTGTCTCAAACATGACCTCCACGCGGGCGGAGCCGCGAGCAACAGCTAGTATTAAATATGCTTCGACACTGCAAAAATAGCCTGTCAGTATTTATCATTCAGAGATCATAAAATAAATAATTCCATACAATTTTCAAATTCTAATTATACAGATAAGTTGAAGTTTACTGTTGTTCAACTTTACATATAAATTACCAAGGAGGGTTCCCTTTTAGTCCTACTAGATGCTGCCCGTGGCTCCGCCCGCGTGGAGATTATTTTAGGAAGAAAAGGTATACAATCCGTGGAGGCATCTTAAGCTATTACAACTTTCTATATTTTTCTATCTCATAGGAAACGTGCATTTTTTCGGGATAAGAAGTAGCCTATGTGCTATTCCAGACTATAATCTATCTCTGTGCCAAATTTCCTCCAGATCCGTCCAGCCGTTGTAAACTGTAGTGTGATTGAGTTACAAACTTTTTTTTTATAGCATAGTCCGACAAACGAGCCAGTGGGTCACCTGATATTAAGTGATCTCCACCGCCCATGAACATCCACAATATTCAAAGTATCATGTATGCGCTGTCGGCCTTAAAGGACAGGCATAGGGATTAGGGAAGGGAAGGGGGAATCTGGGCCCCCGGGTATCTCACTTACCATACGAAACGTGACAGTAAACTGTCACTTTACGTTGGTTTTCTGTGAGACAGTGTTACTACCCCTGTCGAGCCGGCCCATTCATGCTATAGATAAATATGTCCACAGCGTGGCTCTACCACTTCTAGAAACATCTATCAACCCATTCAAACATTCGCATTTATAAAATTAGTAGGGTTGTTATGTATACTACCTTACTGCAACATCCTGTATAAAGGGCTTTATGCTCTTCAATGTGTTAGACTGTTAAACAAATTATAGTTATCTGAAGCGTCTAGACAATACGCCCCGTAGAATTGTCGCTAAGTATACAAACCTTGAAAAGCTAACTTTCCAATTTAAGGAATTATAATTCTTAGTAGTACATAATAGAGTTCAAATTAAATTATATGTTTTTGTAGTAAATGCGCCGGCGGTTGGCCCATAAAATCGATACGAAGGACGAAACGACAACATCGAAACGAGTTAATTTCTAAAACTGTTACACAACTCAGTTAAACTAAATAAGTTTCCAGTAGGCACTGTTGTAATATTTATTTGATTTCATTTGAAAGCTGGTAATGAACAAATTTAGAACAACCCTTTATAAGATAAACTGTCATAGTATGTGTGTTAAAATATAATAAGATTCAGGTTATTCGTGAATCACCCGAAAGTTTGTTTAAAAAAATTGGCTTATAGAACAATGCTATGCTACAATCCAGAAGTTTTTTTAACTATAAAACTCAAAACAAAATTTAATATTATAAATGCTTTTAAAGTATTATTAATTTATATTGACATTCATAAACATTGATTGTATTATTATTCAATTGACTACCAAAATATTACCTATGTAAAAACTTATGATGAATTAAATTGTCTGCATGTATTCAATTTTAATATATTCTAAATTATTATACTATCCAGAATTCCCTTAATTAATGATGAATAAAAAATATTAGCATGTCAATTAGTTTGACAAAAGTAGCTTGATCAGAATCATTTATAACATCTATAATGTACCAACTTTTTAGCAAATAAAGAAATATTATTATTATTTCTATATTGCCTTGTTATGTATGTTTCACAGCGGCCGGCCGTGAAACGAGCCGCGGCTTCAATCATGGCACTGAGACAAATATTTCCGTGCTCCATAAATATTTAATAATAAATTGTTTATTTATTTCTCCACAGTTAAGGTATACTACATAGCAAATCATAACATAGATATTACATATATAACTGTGGAGACTGGTGCCTGATCTAAGGTTATATACCTTGTGTTTCAGGTCACCAGGTCTCCACCCTCAGACTAACATTTTAACAGTATTAAATAAATTTTAAATTTCTATAGGATCTGGCTGTTGTAAGACTATAATTCTCTCTATACACCTCATCTCTACCCTTGTAGTACATTAAAAGTAATATATATTCATATAATGTATACACTAGCCAAAATGAACCTTTTTTATATATAAGCATTAAACACCGACCCCTCCCCTAAAGTAACCAGAAACCGGCATTCAGTAATCGCATTAGCCTAATCCTGTAAATGAAACTAAGTTAATGTCCAAATAGACGAATCCAGACTGCATTAGCGTTAATTACCATCGAATCAATCGCGAGTGTCAATCAGTGATCTGGCGCGCAATAATTCAACCTTATCATCGCAAACATACAGACAACTTGACGTGTTCCTGAATTATATTACATGCATAAGTCATGTTAATACGCTTGTCATATGCGAATATGTTTAATGTAAATAACTGAACATCTGAATCGAGTATCATACGTCTTAGCATCAATAAATTAAGTTTCATTCGGTAGGCAACGGCTTTGCTGTGCCCTGGCATTGCAGAAGTCTATGGGTGGCGGTGACTACTTACCATCAAAATACACAAAACATTTTTTTATGTAAAGCAGCGATATCCTAGTTGGAAGTGGTACGGCATGGCATACACATCTGAGATTTCGAATTTACGTGCTACGAACGTGTTACGTTTCGAATTTATTCATTGTTTATTATCGCTTGCTACAACGGTGAAGGAAAAAATCATGAAGAAACTTCTAAATTTGTGAGGAAAATTCTAAAAAAGAATTCTAGAGGTATCTGAAGTCGGCCAACCCGCATTAGACCGGCGTGGTGGAGTACGGCCTTACCCCTCTCACTAAAAGAGGAGAGTTGCGTCCAGCAGTGGAACAATGCATAAATATATGAAGTATGTGTATATACAGAAGATATTCAAATAATATCCTACAAAGTACATAGACCATTTTGTTTAAAAATAACATCACCTACGTGGTAAAAAACGTTCTTCTATATAAAACTGTCACTTATCGAAACCAATTGCACTCATTCCAACTTCTGGTGGGATGTCGCTAATGACTATAATGTTTAATAGTACACTGACATTTGAAGAAATTCACCAAACATTGGTTCCAAGCTATAACCACACACTCCCACTACAACCTGTATCCACATCAGGTACAATTGGCAAGGCCGACTATGAATAATTTGGTGTGGTCGTACCAGGCTGCGACATGCCCATTTCACGACATCGAAGTAAACTGTGCCCCGGCCATAAATCTGGGCCAGGATACCTGCCCAGATTACCTAGAGACATGCTAAGGCCGGAATTAATATCCTACATGCGCTTAATCTGACTGCTTTAAACGACACTTATACTGAGGTATTACCCATTTGTGTCTGAGTTTATTCGATTTGTAGTTGGAGCAAACATTTGTGGATGGAGTTGACCTATTTATGTCTTTTGGAGTGTTGCCTCGCAAATTATTAGACGTAAACAAACTTTGATAAAATTATTTATGTTTAATGGTCTGTGATCAGTTTCGTAATAAAGTTTGTGCTTCAATGAAAAGTCCTAAAAATTGCCTACAGTCATAGAAAATATACATACATATACACTCACGCCCGCAATCCCTGAGGGGGTAGGCAGGAGTGTAACGAGTACACCCACTTTTTACCGAATCTATTTCGGTCCCATAATGTGATGGGGGGTGAGCTCAGGCCCATCGCCACACCGGGCACAATTTCCAGACTCCGGGCTTGAACTGAGAATTTCTAGATAGTAATTTAGCCGACCCGGGGATCGAACTTGAAACTTCAGCACAGTAGTAGTAACGCATGCGCAATTACAACTGCACTAAGAAGGCAGACATAAGAAATATAATAATAGATTTAGACAATAGATGGTTTACAAAATAGTACCTTAAAAACACGATTTAGTAAAATGTAATATCAATATTAAGCAGTTATTTAAAAAACGAATTATTCTGTTCAAAAAGCGAATACTATTTGTCAAATTATGCACACATTGCGTGTCAGTGTAAAATTAAGCGTTGGAAACCAATTTCTAAATTAACTGCATTTGATTAGTTTTGCATTTCAGTCTCATAGTCAGAAATTATGTCGGCCATCCTGACAGTATAATTTTATGGGCAATTTAGTTGGATCGATAAATGTTAGCTAGTTAACGCTGTTCAAAATAAATGAAAAGCGTTTAAAGCTTTTGTATTTAAACTTATACTTACTTTAAGCTTATTTATTTATTTATGCAACATTGACGAATACATATATGTGTTGTATTAGAATTTTAATGTGCTCCTAACATTTATATCTTGTATAAATGAAAAAAAAAACAAAAATGCCAGTACTTACTTAGGTAAGTACTAGCAGTTTTGTTTTTTTTATTAAGTTATAAATACCTTCAAGAGATGAACACAATTCTAGATATCTGCATTGTTATCATATATGTATGTGCTGTGTATTACGTAATGTTATCTCAAAATAAAATAAAATAAAAAATACAATGTGTAACACACACTACTGAATTGATTGTCATTAATAAAATATGTATTTTTTTAAGTAAAAACTTATTTAAGCACGTTGGGCACTTTTGGGATGGGAAACAACCACTGAACTCATAATAAAATAAACTGATAATAAAATATCAAACACAAGAACTTTACCAAAACCCCTTCACCCCTTCTCTGTATCCGGACAATAAAAAACACGGAATTAATCACAAAATCATATCATTCGCGTCATTTCCAAGCTGTAAGGGCCGGTCATTAAAACCGGCTGGAGCTAACGTAAGGTCGGCCGCACACGGTGCCGACTGTCGAATCATGAATACAATTACACGGCTCGACCGTTCCGATGGATTAAATTCTGTGCCCCGATACCACTGCTATTGTGAATTTCAATAGGATTGTGGGATAATAACGGCTTGTTTGTCTAGATTTGAAAAAATCCTTCCATTTTGTAAATCGATGTGTAGATAATCGGGCACGCGTGCGTAATGTTCTACGCTATTTGTACCACATTTATAGTAAACGGTGTTGTGACAAGATTCATTATGCATAATATGACCCAAGGACAAAAACTGGTGCATAATAAAACAGCGATTGTGCACCGTAATCTCTACGGCGGAACCAATTCTAGTTTAGTCTTCAGAGATGTAATGAGATAAGCTTGGACTACAATTAAATGTCTGGTTCATTTAAATACATACCCATACATATACACTCACGCCTGTAATCTCCGATGGGGTAGGTAGAGGTGTAACCAGTACACTCACTTTTCGCTGAACTTATTACGGTCCTATAATCTGATAGGGAGCTAGCCTATCGCCATACCGAGCTCCATTCCAGGCTCCGGGCTGACACTGAGTATTTTTAAATAGAAAAACCCAATATCGACTTACCCGACCCGGGGAGCGAATCCGAAACCTTGGCACAGCAATTGTATCGCGTGCGCAATTACAACTGCGCCACCGAGGCATTCAGTTTTATTCAGGCGGTAAATAATAAGATGTTAATTGTAAAGTGTGTCTTAAAGTACCCGTAACTAAGCACCAAATGCTTCTTCCCTGGCAAACGACATTTTACTCAAGCGGAGCTGTTAAATAATTTCCCTCGTATGGCTGCTTTTAGGTAGCGCAAAAACAGGTCGACGTCCTACAGCTTTCATGTGTTAGCTGTTATGGAAAGTTAAGAAACGATAAGTGATAACAGCCTTATTGCTTAATATCGTAGCGCGTTTTGGTAAACTATTTTGCAATATTTTTATATATATAATTCTACTGTACATCTGTATGTGTATGTCACTGAACTCCTCCTAAACGGCTGCATCGATTTGAATGATTTTTTTTGTGTGCTATTGGGTGGCGCCCTGGATGGTTTAGATTCACAAATCAGTCCGGCAGATGGCGCTGCAGTCGGTGTGGCGCTGCTTATACGGGCAGGACGACGTCTGCACGGTCCACTAGTGTTCATATAAAATGCAATGTATTAAATGTTTCAGTGCCATTTAAATCAAAACTGTAAAACGAAAGCTTCTATTTGAATGGAGGGAAGATGGAGAGACATTATGAAAAATTACTTTTTCAAATACTGTCATGTAGGCAATTACATAGCTCTTATGACAAGTCAGTACATTAAAAAAAACGTAAAGAAATTTAAGAAAAGGGATATCAGCTAATGTATACATAGCATACATAGCATCATCAATACACTAGCAGTTACTTTATTCATTTATAAGGAAGGTATTTATAATTTTCATTTTTAATATTATTCAAAGAAATACCAGTCAAATATACATATTTTTAAATGGTTTTGATATGGACCATGGGTATTTCCAAGACGTCGCACGATTTAAAAGCTACCACCGGATCCAAACGCGAAACTAAACTAAAAGGACATAACGTTCTTAATAACACGATCGAAAACTGAACATTGACCTACTTGGTTTTTTTATTGGCCTTGGTGGCGAAGTGACTGAGTAATGCAGAAAAAATAGATCCTGCATTGAAATTTAATTTTGATTAACATGTTGGTTCCGAGTCTTGGTGTGGTTGGAGATATTAAAAAAAAATACAAACAAAACTTTAGAAATTACGCAAAGAGAATTCACTCCATAAAGTTCTTAAAATATTCAACCTCATTTACAGTACTTAGTTATTATTTTTAGTAGTCCATTTTTATGAAATTTAGCCCATTATTTTCAAAGGATATTAACTCCAAACAAAATCCAGCCCTTTGCGTATCAATTGTAAAAAAAAGAAAAGTCATGCAACTGTATCACAATTCACAAGTCGCACGGAGGCATCGCGTTAGGCCATTGTGCCAGCGCCTTTGTTCTTTCCAAATCAAACATGGCGGCGCATTGTTACAACGCCCCCTAGCGGTTCTTGAGAAAACTTTAGTATTTCGACTATGCCTCTTTG
The DNA here is from genome assembly GCA_905220505.1 of Laothoe populi. Classification (NCBI taxonomy): domain Eukaryota; kingdom Metazoa; phylum Arthropoda; class Insecta; order Lepidoptera; family Sphingidae; genus Laothoe; species Laothoe populi. The sequence continues at coordinate 11,360,143 of HG992165.1, forward strand.
TTTTTCGTGCATTATACAGTAATATCGCGTTGTAATTAATATGGCAGTATAAATTCCGCAGATAAAAGGAGGAAAGTTGGTGTGTGTAAATTTTCGTTTATGCGACGAAACGCTTTTATCTTGGAAATTAAATGTGTAGTTGAGGAAATTTCCGAGTCATTTTTGTATTAGGGGAATTTTGTGATGTTACACCGGGACGGTGATGTTTAAATTCTTTATATTAAATACAAAAATATTTCACATTTTATCTTAGAAATATAAAGCAAGCTTTACTAAAGTAAGTAAGCAGTATCATAATAATATTAATTGTATAGTTGTTATCACACAAACAGTTCTTCGGTAGGGAGGTGGAGAACAATGAACCGTGTCTGCAAAAGATTTTAATGCGAAATAGGAGCGCTAAATAAACAAGCTTCTAGTGACAATCTTTTACTATTTTAATCGTTTGTACATATTTTACTCGTAACTCTACGTAACGTCTACTCTTTATTATGGTGAAAATATTAGCATTAGAGTTTCTTGAACGTAGTGGAATGCAGCTAGGTGTTTTGAAACTGGTTATAATCAGGGTTTTATAAACACCACTTTACCTGAATTTAGGAACACCTCACAATGCGTCTATGAACCACTATGAATTTGTCATTATGTATTTTACTGTCTCACTGCTAAGCATGGGCTACGTTTACTGATAAGAAGCATAAGGCCTTATTCCACGACATTGATCTGGACTAGTCGATTTCGTAAACATTCATAAATTATTTGCGAAAACTCTCAAGTACGCAGATGTACTACGCTACTCAGTACTCTATTTGGACCGCACTGCGCTTACCATCAGGTACAGTGCGGTCACTTTGCCGTGCCAGGATAAAAAAAAAAATTTCGTCACGATGTTTTTCATCCCAAATAAACTATTATTGAGAATAATACACACATAGCTGCGAAAAATCATAGGTCCATGATCTAGGAGCTGGGATCAAAACCACATACGCCTTCACAATCTGTTCCACTCCATTGACGATCCGTATTTACTATTGCGATTGACCTTAGGTAAGATGCCCTTACGCCCAAGAAGGTATATGTTCTACCTGTATATTATACAGGGAAAAGTGTCCCAGGGTACCAAAAAACCTAATCACACAAGTGGAACTGCGGGCAAAAGTTAGTTTACTATAACAATACCATCTCATTTTTATACCTAGTTATATTCTATACAATAGTAGTCTGAAAATATTAAATACCATATTTAATATATACTTTTAAAACATTTAGATCCAATAAGGCATATTATAAATATCTACTGGAGATATAGCATTCTTTATATAGATTTTCATTACGAAGTACTAATTCTGTGAGTCGGTGCGCAATTTTTCGCCCGTTAACTCAACGATTATGGTTGCCAATCTTTGTTCTTCTATTATATACGTAGAGACAACGTTATATGTATTTGACATATGTATGCATATGTAGTTGTTTTATATAAGTTTATAATTTTGACAGCCTCTGCGGCGCAGTTGGCGAGTAGCCGGCCATGAAACGAGAGGCCATGGGTTCGATTCCCACACCGGGACAAATGTTTGTGTGACAGACAGATGTTTGTGTCCGGGGTCTAGGTGTTGTGAGACCGAAAGTATCTCGTAATTCCTCGACCCACAACACAAGACTCGTATTTTAGTATGGGGTCAGGGCTATGTGAGTGACTGTTGGGTATTATTTATTAATGATTATATTAAAAAATCCGCTTCTAATATGAAGGATGGAAAGCTTAATTCAAGGCAAACGTTTGTTTTAAAATAAATACCAGGCAAAAATCAAACACATAATCCACAATAAGGTGCGTCCATCTTGTCATGGGTTTCAGGAACTACGAGAAACTAAGTCTCACAGCATCAGCACCAAAATCGATACAAATAACGGTTGTGAATAACATATATATTTAAACTTAGTTATTGTATATAATCAGGTGATTGGGACTTCTAACATATTGATACAGAAATAGATTAACTATTTTGGCAAACGTCAGGAAAATAAATTATAAGTGCGCATGTATTTAAATATCGATTAAATATATATAGAATTTAATAGATACATTTGTGACTAGTTAATTAATCATATAACTTTTAAAAATAGAATCCCAACTTTCATTCAAATTACACTTCCACAATCTCAGTGTAAAACATGGTAATAAGCGTCTTTACGGTTATTATTATATTATTCTTAGTCTAATTGTATTCCAAAGTTTCAACTCTATAGTTTCTAAATCGTGGCAACCCTAGACCCCGCTTCCCCCCGCCCATAACGGACGTGATTCGAAAACAAAAACGTACATTCGTAGAATACTGTATTTTGTTGGGCGTTAACTCGCTCTGTGTACCAGAATACGACGGACAATGTTATTTCGAAAATCTCGTTACGATATAATAAATGTTCTGACAATATTTGACGCAGTTTTAAAAGCGGAACATTGCGAGAATTATGTCTTACATGTGTCTTGTTTATGATTGTAGTGGAATATGTGTGTCTTTGCTGAAATTGATACATTATCTTTTCTTGCTGCGGTTTTACAACGTAATAAATATGTAATAAATACACTCAATAGTCAAACACATAGTTCTGACTCCATACTAGCTCACACCTGTATCGTGAGTATTAAGGACTACGGTCTCACAAAACCCAGAAAATATTGATCACACAAACATATCGTGGAAATAGAATCCACAGCCTCACGTTTTACAACCGGTACTCTCCCGCTGCGCCATAGAGGCTGTCTAATATAGCAAGGAAGATTTTTCCCGAATTTCTTACTCTTTGCATTTTCCCTCGACTGCCTCGGTGGCGCAGTTGTAATTGCGCATGCGTTACGACTGCTGTGCTGAGGTCTCGGGTTCGATCCCCGGGTCGGGTAAAGTGATATTGGGTTTTTCTATCTAGAAATTCTTCAGTATTAGCCCGGAGTCTGGAAAATGTGCCCGGTATGGCGATAGGCTCGCCCCCTATCACATTATGGGACCGAAATTCGGCGAAAAGTGGGTGTACTAGTTACACCTCTGCCTACCCCTTCGGGGATTACAGGCGTGAGTGTATGTGTATGTGTGTGTGTGCATTTTCCCATATTTTCTTCCCTTATTGAATATTTTCCTGGGCGATGAAAATCATTTCCCATCAGGTGACCCACATTCCCGCTTGGTGATCCCTGCAAAAAAAAATTATTACACCAACAGAACTTTATCTAGAACGAAGTCCAAAAATTATGTAACACTAGAGTACAAAATGGCGGTGATAAGAATTGCTCATTTAAATACTGGTTTTACTAATAATATTAAATCAATTATAATTTATTTCAATGAAACAAGGTCGCATTAGAAATCCTATAGTTGAAGCGGCGCAATACCTTAACGTTCACACGAGCGGTATTGAAACAATAGCGGAAATTTAATTAAATATCGACATAAGCGTGCTAAGATTTCCTATGAAGTCAGTTTAAATTAAACTTGCACTGTAACTGATGGAAATGTATTTACGTGTTATTAAGTATTTAATGTATTTAGTTTATCTATAAATAAATAACACCCAACCGTCACACACATAGCCCCGATCCCACACTAATACGAGTCTTTTGTCGTGGGTATCAGGGACTACGACTATCGGTCTCACAACACCCAGCCCCAGACACAAATATCTGTCTGTCAAACAAACATTTGTCCCGATGTGGGAGCGAACCCGCGGCCTCTCGTTTCACAGCCGGTTGCTCGCCTACTAAGCGCTCAGGCTATCTATTTTATACATACCTACCTAATCAGATGATTAAGTTTGAATAAAGCATTTAGAATCTGATACCCAATGTAGTTATTATTCAGTATAGTAACTGCGGTAAAAAAATTAAAAAGAGTATGAATAATATAGATATGTGGTGTAATACAAACATGAAACATTTCATAACATTATTACAGCGATGTTTACATCACATATTGGTATCCGACTGTTTGTGCCGCACCCTAACAACGTACATAATCAAATTACTAAACAAGTTATCGAGCACGCGTTTTCTCCATTTTCCTAACAGGGCCCCATTTCATTTCTGTGCGGAACTATGCCGGCCCATTGTTTCTATATAATAGTAAACAAGGGTGGGTGAAATATGCGTTCACTGCCCACCACACCGTATAATTACCAATTATAATCCAATAACAACTTTATCTCTTATGACTTAGGATTTTACATGTGCTATTTGATCAGCAACCTTATCCACGTAAATTTAGAGTCCAATATTGTATTTGGCCACTCAATTTATAAGAATATCTAAGTTTTCATACTGTATTTTCATCTCGATTTAATCACGATATCTGCAGATTGACTATTTTATGAAGATCTTCTTGCTATACGGTAGAATGTAACTTTGAAGGTCTTAGAAATTTTGACGTATCAGTTGTTTGAATTTTATCCTAAATTGTACAATTTTATCAAGATCTCTGTAGAAGAAAAATGAATATAGGCTCGTCATGTTTGAATTTGATGACGCGAAGACTTGTATATTTTTAGGGAGTCAGCTTAATGCTATCGTTACATGTTATTTTTATGAAAACATGTAACCAATTTACTCAAGTATGAAATTAAAAATATTTGTAATTTTTATATTGTTTTAAATTAATTTCCTAACTGAACTTAGAAAACTTTTAAATTGTAAATTGTGGGGGGCATCTAGCCCAAGAAGAGACGGGCCGTAAAGGTACGGCACAGGGATGGTTCCGGCCGCAATCCAGAGTACACTCAGGATCCCCCGGGATAGTCCCACATGTGCTGCAGAAGGCTACCGCGGGGTTTTGAGTCGGTACACCGGCGTAGGAAAATTGGTTAGGGTCCCGATCTAGTAGTCCTTCGGACGAACTGGGTCGGAAGGTCGGTGAGTCCGGCATAACCATCTCTCCTCCCCCGATGACCAGAAGGTATCCGTAAGATTTTCCCCGCGGAAAAAAGGCCTTACTCCACCCGACTCGCCTAATGCGGGTTGGTAGACTTCATATCTTTGAAATTCGTATAAAAATTCTCAGGTATGCAGGTTTCCTCAAGATGTTTTCCTTCACCATTAAAGCAAGCGATAATATTAATAATGAATATACACGGAGAGAGAAAAATCAGAGGATTACTCCATTTGGGCTGGTTTCAAACATAAGACCAAAATCAAATAACCTCTATAATATTCAAAAACATTAAACAGTAAGACAAATGATAACTGCTTTCTCATAGTTAAACGACATAATATATCTAGGGGTCAATAGGCGCTGGAACCAGAGAAGTATTATAAAGGATTTATAAGGCCCAATTCGAAGTGCAAGCCCCATTTGTCTGGTGCTTCGTACAATAAGTGAAACATAAAATATTTAGTCAGCGGCTGGAAGTGGACTGCTTGCATTTTATTGGGTTTTAGTTATGTTACATGATATACATATTGAAATGTACTAACGGTAAGCAGCGGCTTTGCTGTGCCCTGGCATTGCACAAGTCTATGGGCGGCGGTGACTACTTGCCATCAGGTAGCCCGTCTGCTCGTCTGCCTATCCAGGCACAAAAAAATGTAATTAAAATCCGACACAATATTTTAGACATATTTTCTTTGGAATTTTGATAAATAATATTGTTATATGGTAAAAATGGACAAGACGTAACAGATTGACACAGGCTTCAATAAAAAACGTTCCATTCGGCTCTCCTTTATAAACTACTAGCTGTTGCTCGCGGCTCCGCCCGCGTGGAGGTCATGTTTGGGAGAAAAAGTATACAATACAAAATACCAATATTCATGCGTTTAACTTAAAAATAACGGATTTTCATACAAACTTTCATTCCCTATTTTACCCCCTTAGGGGCGGAATTTCCAAAAATCCTGAAACATATATTTTTTATTTTTAACTAAAATGCCAAATACTAATTTTCATGAATTTAACTTTAAAAATGACGGATTTTCATACAAACATTCATCCCCTATTTTACCCCGTTAGGGGTGGTTTTTCCAAAAACCCTTCCTTAGTGGATGCCTACGTGATAAAAGGTACCTACTGTCAAAATTTCAAGTCTCTAACCCCAGCCGTTTAGGCTGTGCGTTGATCGATCAGTCAGTCAGTCAGTTTCTTCTGTATATATAAAAGAAGAAACTGACTGACTGACTGATGAATATTGGTATTTTGTATTGTATACTTTTTCTCCCAAACATGACCTCCACGCGGGCGGAGCCGCGAGCAACAGCTAGTCTTTTATATATACAGATTAAAAGCTGACTATTATGAAGTGTGTTTTTAACCGATGTCAAAAAAGGAGGAGGTTAACAATTCTTCGTTAATCTTTTTTTTATATATACTCCCCGATTACTCGAAGACACCTGGACCGATTCGAGAAATTCTTTTTTTGTTTAAAAGGGTATACATCCATCTCAGATCTCAGAAACATCTAGGGCAACCCTAAAATTTTATAGTGACGCATAATTTATTTTTTATTAAAGTCGTTGTACTTTTATAATCTAAACCAGTATTGGTCATAATTAGGTGCGTTTGTAACAAAAAAATATAGTCATTGGTTAATCAGCGTCGGCATATCTTTTCAAAATTTGTGTCTTTCGCCATAGCAGTTGAGAGCATCTTTCAACGCGTGATACAGTAATTTGCAAAAGTAGCCCAACTATGTGAAAGTAAAAATATAAATAAATAACATTCAATAGTCATACACATAGCCCCACATAGGGTATCAGGGACTACGAGAGACTTTCGGTCTCACAACATCCAGACCCCAGACACAAATATCACTGTCACACAAACATTTGTCCCGGTGTGGAAATCGAACCCACGGCCTCAATTGTCAATATAAAATCAAATAGTATTTTTGGAACGAAGTTCCTTATCGCGCGTTGTGAAAGAGGGCTAGACGGAAAAAAATCTTACGAAAAGTTGTCACGACACTTTTATATTGGAACGTTTTTAAATGTATTTTAACAGCTGTCATTATGTTTATATGTAATTTTACTTGCTGCAGTTGTTGCTATATAATATTATTATATATTATTAATATATTATTATTAATAATTTTAATAATATAATTTTAATATTTTATTTGTTAATAATAAAAAAAATATTATTTATTTCATTATTACAATTCCTCATTAAATTTATTACAATTCCTTCACAAATTAATCGAAAGGAACTTCGTTCCATCCGGGTGTCCCTTGACACCTCTCAAGTTTTTTATTATAAAATCATTCTACCTATTGTTCATAGAAACACAAACATACAACAAGTAAGTACGTGGAATGTATGTTTAATAAACTAACACAGAATTAAAGTTTCATCCAAGTTTCTACTGGAAGTGACACAAACTGTCTGCCAAGTTACCCACCGACAGGCCAGGTAAAGCATTAAGATTATATCAAAGGAGCATTTGTGGAAACAAACATGTTTACTCACGGACAAATGTTGACAGCGGATTCAAATTCACTGAATTCGACATGAGCGTAGTTGGTAAATTATTTTGTATGATTTCTACAGAACCAAAACATTGCGTTATTGAAAAAAAGTAATTTTATACAGACATATACATTTACGCCTGTAATCCCCGAAGAGGTAGGGAGAGGTGTAACCAGTACACCCACTTTTCGTCGAATTTTGGACCCATCATGTGAAAGATGGCGAGGATATCACACTACCGGGCACAGAACTTCTGAGCTACTACTGAGAATTTCTAGATAGAAAAACCCAATACCACTTTACCCGACCCGGGGATTGAACCCGAGACCTCAGCTCAGCAGTCTTAACGCATGCGCAATTACAACTGCGCCACCGAGGTAGGCAAAATTTCAAAACTCATTATGTCTATTTATTTATAAAAAAATCTAGTTTTTGTGTGTATTTTTTGTAAATGTCTGTGCTTGCGGTGACGTTATGTGCCAGGTCAGTCATTTCTCTATAACATGATAGAGGGGATTGATGGCTGGATATGCGTTATACTCGAGAACAGGTGCTGCTCGTGTGGACTATATTATTATTTTAATTTTAACTGATTGTATTGACAAGTTTATCAATCTTCAACAGATTTCTATAAATTGAGTTTTGAGTAATGTTATATACCTAGTCAGGTCATAAATTCTGTCACATGTTTAATATAAAATAATTGAAACAAGTTTATTCATTATGTAACCATTTATATACCAAAATGAACTTAACAAAACATAGATTCTTATGACACTAAAGTTTATTCAAAATGACCTCCGTGATTTTGAATACAGGCCTTCAATATGCGCGGCCAGTTGTCTATCGCAGCACGAACGAGGTCCATGTCAATATCGGCGGCTGCCTTAATCAAGGATGTCTTGAGTGACTCCAAATTGGGATGAGGCTTTGAGCACGCCTTTTCCTCCAAGTGTTGCCATATCTTGTAATCTAACGGATTCAAATCTGGACTGGAGGAGGGCCAGTCTTCGTGCCGGATGAAGTCGATTTCACGCGCCACCAGCCAGTCTTGTGTGCTCTTAGCTCTATGAGCTGGCACCGAATCTTGTTGGAATACCAAGTGCCTGTTATTGAACATGGTATGAGAAACAGGTTCCACAAGGTTCGTCAGGACTGTATTTTGATACACATCTGCATTCGTTTTAACACCTTTCTCACAAAAATTTACCTCTGTTAAGCCCCAATAAGAAACTCCCAACCATACCATGAGCGAGGATGGAAAATGACCTCGTTGGACACGCGGAATACGGTTGCTCGCTTCTTCACTACTGTGTGCGTACACCTTATCATTTTGTTTGTTGTAGCTCTCTTCTACGGTAAAAATTTGAAATTCGAATTCAATAAACTTTTTTGTGGCCAGCATTCTAAAATAAAAGTTTTTACTGTGTGACAATACTTATGACCTGACTGTGTATAAATATACATTACTTCTGATTACAACTGCATTTTTCACTCGATTCGATGTGGGTTCGATTCCCACACCAGGACAAATGTTTGTGTCCGGTGTCTGGGTGTTGTGAGACCGAAAGTCTCTCGTAGTCCTTGATACCCACAACACAAGACCCGTATCTTAGTGTGGGGTCGGAGCTATGTGTGTGACTGTTGAGTGTTATTTATTTGGTGTTTTTTCTCAGAACAGCACATATTTCTAAAACAGATTTAATGTTTATGCTGCCACGTAAAAAGTGGCCTAGTGGCCTAATTTACTAAAAAATATATTGGAATTGTAATTCGAAGAGAAAAATCAAAATAAGTTTTTATTTCTTGCTGGTTCTTCCTACACACTCATACCTAGTACTCTTAATTAGTATTATTGAGTAGTGTGATTGAGGTAATCTAATATGACTCTTATTGCCTTTGTCTATGTATATAAATAACCACAGCTCGAATTAACCAATAACTTAATTTGTGGTTAGTTTTGGCTCAATATATATCGATTTCTGACGTATCCAGTAACAGCTTTATTCCTAAGGGACGCGTCCTGGATGCACTCCATCTAATGAATACGATTAACTTTCCCCGTCGTTGGGCGTTTTGTTCGCTTTCGTAGCTGCCAGTACTTATTGTTATGTTTTAGAAGATGATATTCCCACCATGTAAGTAAATTGTATGGATAATCATAGAGTGTATTTTATATCTGTTTTGTTTGTATTCCAATAATAAAATGATTTGTTTGTTTAAAATCATATTAAAATATTTATATTCGTAAATACTTAAAAATGTAGCTTTATGCTACAAGCTACGGTCGAGATGCTACGACGTAGTATGTACTACGTGATATACTGATGTGTCTACATAAACTCTTCCATATTGTATGCAGAATTTTTTCCATGATATTTGTGCCGCGTGATTTTAGCGATTTTCAGCTACATTGAATAATTTATCGTGTCTACATCTCAGGTGGGGATAAACTCGAGTGCTTCGTGCAAATGTAGCGGAAGACACATTGACACAACGAAATCACTCACACTTTCAACCCAGACACTAATTAACGAACGTCTGCATTTTGGTAGACACTTGACAATTGCTTTTCAGCTTAAATATCATAAGGGTGCCGTTTAATGGGATAAATCCTGTTCACTCCCCAATGTACGCGTTTTTTCACTAATTGTGTTCATTAATTGATTCGTAGGTTTGAAAATTGAACAGGTTTGTTTACCACCGTTAAATATATTTCGCGAGTAAATACTGCTTTAAAAAGTATTTTCAATTGAAATATCTTAATTAAATAGTTCGTATACATGCAAAATTTGCATTCGTAGCAATTTCGTAGTTTCGTTTTTAATTTCAACAAAGACAGATGAAATCAGTACTGGAATCAGTAAAAAAATATTCATACAACCATCTTATAAACAGGGAACTTTATTTAACACCAGATATACGCTAGAACTTTTCAAGGAAATGCCATTACTTCTGAGTTTTTCCCTTTTTTCAGCCGCAAGGAAATCGTTTAAGTTAACTCGTTTACTCGTGAAAGTTGCCTTGTGGCCCGGATTACTGAGATAAAACTTAGTTCGGACGCTTCTATTAAAACCGGCATTCGAAAAATAAGTATTTCAATAACACGCTTCAAAATATGAAAAGTTTTATTGTTTATAAAAATAAACAAAATATACTTGTTTAAAATTAATGAATTAAATTAACCTAGTCGATGAACTTCCATAAAATTTGTTAACTTTAGTGGCACGTAAAATGGGTGTCAGAAATATATGTTTAAACCAATTAAGTTTGTATTAAGCATATTTTATTTTGACGAACATACTATCTATAAATGTACATATGTATACCTAAATCCAAAAGTTTAATTAAATGTGCTGAGGTCTCGGGTTCGATTCCCCAGGGTCGGGTAAAGTGTTATTGAGTTTTGCTATCTAAAAATTCTCAGTATTAGCCTGGAGACCAGAATTTGTGCCTGGTATGGCGATAGGCTCGCCCTCTATCACATTATGGGACCGAAATAAATTCGGAAAAATGTAGGTGTACTGGTTGCACTTCTGCCTACCCCATGGGGCATTACAGGCGTGAGTGTATATGTATACCCTCCATCCATAAAAATATATCGGAATGCAATCGCGGTGACAAGTCAGTGATTTATATTCAGAGGCAATTTGGCGGTGCTTTTTATGGCAGCTTCGTTATCATACAGCTGCGCCGAATATGCCAGAGATACGCGTTCTGGCGATACGCCACCACGCCAGCGATACGCTTATGGGTGTACTACGCGTGACGGGAAAACGCAATCCATTTGCGAGCAGTGTATAATTTGAAGCTGTTGAGAATAATAAATATGTTTCGTACTTTGTGAGATGTTTATTTATAATATATAAATATGAACATTTATTTAGTTTATATAACTAAGTAAATGTGCTTATATCTACTTTCTACATACGGATGCCATACGTACTTTTGTCAAAAAAATGACTTATTAGTCTATTAGATGTGTATTTGAGTAGAAAAACCAATAAAATAAAAATAAAATACACCCAACAGTCACATACAAAGTTCTGTTCCCACACTCGGTAATACCTATATGGTGGATATCAAGAACAACGAGGGACTACGGTCCCACAACACCCAGACCCGAAACAAATATCTGTCACACAAACATTTGTCTTGGTGCGGGAATCGAACCCACGCCCTCATTTCGCAACCGGCTACTGGCCCGCTGCACCACGGAGACTGTCGAAGTACAGGTTCGATCCTCATGTCGAGTAATAAACATTGAGTGAGAGTTTTTCGATTCAAATTATGCACGCGAGTTGTCCGGGATTGAATTCGTGTCTGGAATGCCGAGAGGCACGCTCTCCATGACATCAAGGGATGAAACTAACATAAATTAACCGAGGACGCACTAGTTGTACGTATATATGTAAACGTGAATCTACGTAGAATCAAAAATGCCCAGCAGGGTTACTCTTGACACTCGACTACTACTCGAGGCCTACTGTTCTGTTCCGACATTTTCCAATGACCAATATATTCATTTACTTTAATTTGTACCTCAATGCACAGCGTTAGTTATTTTCTCTTATTGTGAACATCGATCGTTTTCATATGTACTATTTAATTAAATTAGAGTACCTCACTGGCAAAGTTGTAAACGCGGTGCCACTGCTATGGTCTCGGGTTAGATCCCCAGCTCAAATGGGTTTTTCTTCACGAAATACTCAGTACCAGATCGGAGTCTAGAATTTTGCACATCATATGACGTTAATAAGCTTGGTGAATGTGGTTCTACAGGTTACACATTTGCCTACCCCTTCCAGGAATACAAGAGGTAACGTGTATGTTATTTTATGGAACTATTGATTTTACAATATTTTTTTAAAAAGCGTTTTTTATATAAAATAAAAGTATTATAGTACTTTTAAATATCATATAGGAAATATTTACTTAAAATATATTACGGTAAAATGTTCATATTTATTACACGAATCTTATATTTATTATGTAACTTGATGCTCGCAAAAATTAATCGTTCGATATTCGAAACGAAGGGCTTCGCTTTTCGCGCAATTAACCACCGGGGTAGTCCCTTCACTTCCGGCCGGGTACATCCGCTCTCTCCCCTCCGGTGACTGGCATATAAAGATATTGATTAATGCAAAGCTATGTGAACAATCCACATAAAATATAATGAAGTCAGTATGTAAAGATTTATTTTATGAAATCGTGTTCCTGAATTCGTTATGACTGGTCGTTATGTGTTAGTTTTTTTTTTCTTTATTTTCATTTTGGGAGTTTTTTCAAGCATGAAAATGTCACCCCCATTATTGTATACATACTGTGACAAAATAAGCTTATAAAAAAAAAACAAAATTATTAATATATATCTACAACACCAAATTAACAAAATATACTCAAACATACTAAGTAACACGTGATTTTAGTGTCTTATCTATTATTTTATAAAGCAATCTAGCCTCATCGGAAACCAGGGAGGCCAGAATGCTATTATAAAAACCTAAATGATACCTTCTTTCTCCGAAGGCGTGCCGTCTCTGTGTCTCAGAACGGCTGCACTCATATAAAATATGATGCGCATCTACTATTCCACATACGGAGCAATTAGGCGAGTCTACTTTGCGCATCATAAAAGCAAAACTGTTAAGCGGGACATGACCAGATCGGAGTCTCAAAGCCGTCACGACCTCTTGTCGAGTAATCCCAATGTGTTAGTTGCTAACATCATGCTATAGGTTGAACAACATCGTGCCAACCTGTGCATTTTTGGAGAGTTTCACTTGGTCTACTATCATTCAACTAGCATAATATAAACACCCTGGCAATTAAGTCAAAATAAGTAAATATCACTCCATAATCACATATTAACTCGGCGCCACAATCAGACACAATTTATGTTGTGTCGTGGGTCAGAAACAATGAAAAACTCAGACCTGAAACAAATCTTTGAATATCACACAAACGTTCATTTCGGTGTGGGAATGGATCCCGAGGCCTCTCTTTTCAAAGCTGACTATGCCATGGAGGCTGTCGGAAGTGTCATGCATCTGACATTCGTAAAAATCATTCCATTATTCTTCTATTTACGCCTCTCCGAATGTCTTATTACGCTTAATACGTGGGTGCTCATTTAACATGCATCACATTTCTAACAACATAGCTTTCTGATGTTGCGGTGTAAAAGTAATTTATATGTAATATACATATGCTCAATGGTTTAAGTCTAAAAGTGGCTTATTTGGTAATGAGGAAGGCCAATCCGGTCAATAGTAGTTTAACTTTTAATATAATATTGGTTGAAAATGTTACAAAAGCCAATATGTGATGATTAACCATCAACTCTATTGGCGTAATAAATCAAAAGATTTATTACGCGAAAAGAGTTAAATATTTTTTAGATTTATATTCCGAAATGAATCCAGACTTCCGAATGTCGCGTCAAGCGTCAGATGTAAGCGTCAATGACTTCATCCATCAATGCAATACTGAAAGCGTTGATGACGCCTTGCGTTAGTGACGCTTGTATCAAATGGTTCTCATACAATTTAATTGTTTTTAACGCTTTACATGCAGATGTTGTGAAAAATAATATATTTAATTGATTTTTCTTCTTTGTTTATTTTAAACGAAAATGAAAATACTAGTATAACAATATAATTAAATCATTTTTTAATTCAATATTCATATTCATATTGCATAACAATTCGTACATACATATTTTTCACTGCCTTTATGAAATTGGTTTGCCGTATAAATTATGCAATAAAAGGGTCTATAATTGTAAAACATTGGAAAAATTTGGAAAGCTACCGGAGAACGGGCCCAACAGCGAAACACGTACCGGTTCACTTCATTAAATTTAGTCTAAAAGTTCATCGTGCTGATTTGATATTCAATTAGGAGCTTGCAGGGACCGCCATAAATTTTTTATAGAGGCATAAAACGCGTTTTCGGTGGATCCTTTTTTTCTATCGTATACGTACAAAAAGCGGCATCAGGGAATTCGAATACGAATGAATTTCCAAACTGATTATTTTCCTACATGCAAAATGCGGTAATTTTATTGGCCGTTCATTTTAGGGCAATAAATAATAAACATTATGTTTCATTCATGGTTTGGTTGAAATTGTGGCTTCTATGCTTACATTGAGTAAAAAGAGTGAAAAATAGAATGTCAGGAGCACTGTAAATGATCGTTAAAGTACATACAACACTTACCTACTGTCTTTTTTTTATCCTAGCGTGACATAGTGCCCACACTGCACCTGATGGTAAGCGCAGTGCCGTTCAGATAGAGTATCAAGTAGCGTGGGACAGTCTATACCTCGCTACTTAACACAATCATGCCGGTCTGCTGTAAGCTGCTTAGCTTCTTCACACTGCGCCTAAAGGACCCAGGATCGTAGGAAGCAGGGAACACGGTAGCTGGCAAACTGTTCCACAGCTTTATGGTGGGGCAAAAATACAAATTTGCAAACCCCTTGGTTTGGGCCGTGGTAGTAGATACCACGAAGCTGTGGCTCCGCAAGCCAGTACGCGTGGTTCTGGTGTGGAAAGGAGAGGATGGGATAAGATCAAACAATTCTTCAGAGCATTCGCCATGATACAGGCGGTAGAATACGCTGAGCGCGGAAATCAAATAATTTCCCACGTTGGGAATACAAACAAAAATATTTTTATGGCAGAGGACGGCCAACTGCCAAGTAATACACCTGACGGTACGTTATCTTCGCCCTTGGACATCTGTAATACCAAAATTACCATTAAAACATTGTCGATAGGAAACTGAAATGTGGAAAGATATTTAGGTCCTGGAAATGTAACTCACTAAACGAAACGCAATTACAAGTCATTTTATAGTGTTTATTTGTGAGGTAGTGGTACTCCCCTGATCGAGCCGGACATTTCATGCTCTAGAAAAAGCTGTCTACAAGATGGTGTTACTATATAGCGTGTACTATATATATGAATTGGCCTATATATACTATATAGGTCAATTCTGTATCGTCGGTATCAAGCTATACCAGGGACTACGGTCCCACAACACCCAGACCGAAAAAAATGTTGGGAATCGAAACTGCGGCCTCTCGTTTCACAGATTGCTTCTCGTTTGGCTAGTTTTATATTCACGACTGATATTATTAATTAGCGCATGAACTTAATTGAGTATCCGACTCAATTTCAGTAAACTATGCTTAAATCTCGACCTACTCATATATTTGTGCCGCTTTTTTTTCTATGAATGAACACAATACATTTAGTAATCCGGCCTCATTCCGCGGCGCGAGGGTAGGCGAAGAAAAGTGCGCGTTCATTATCGTTTTCCGGCCTCGCGCCGGTATCTCAAGTGTTGGGATACAATACAATTCCGCACAAAACGCTTGAATTTTCCAAGGAGTACTTGCACATTTTTTTTATTTTACATAAACAACGCGCTCGGAATATTAAAACGCATTCGAGGTATGTTTTAATTATTGTAAAAAAGATTTTACATTATCTTGGGCGTGTTGTAGCAGCGATAGCCTAGTTGGTTGCGGTACGGACTGCCAAGACGAAAAGTCGTATGTTCGAAACCCAAGTGGCATACACCTCTGACTTTTCTAAAGTTATGTGTGTATCAAATGTTAATTATCGCTTGCTTTAACGGTGAAGGAAAACATCGTGAGGAAACCTGCATACCTGAGAATTCTTATAAGAATTTCGAAGGTGTGTGAAGTCTGCCAACCCGCATTAGGCCAGCGTGGTGGACTAAGGCCTAACCCCTCTCATTAGTAGAGGAGGCCCGTGCCCAGCAGTGGGACAATGTTTAATACAGGGCTAGTATTATTTATTTATTATTTATTGGGCGTGTTAATGAGTCGATACAGTACTATTGTTTTAGGTATCTTACTATTATAATAGTGAAGTATGACCAATATTTAGTCCAATCGTGATTGGACGTAACTACAAATAACTTGTGATCTCACAATACGAAATTAAATATTTCGGAAAAATTATTTTACATTACAAACAAATCATTTATATTTGAATCCCAATTATTATGGAATGAAAATAAAATAATCTTGCTTAAATAAACCTTCATTTGGTTTGAATTTTATAATAGCCGTAGTTTCGTTATTTTGCTGGCGAAATTATTACACAAATATGCGCTTATGAATGTTATTTTTACAATTTAAATTTTTATTATTATTATTTATTTGAAGTATAATATTACCGCCTGTTTTCCATATAAAAGAATATTTATATGGAATGGATAAATTGTCTCTCGTTACTCGATAGACGATCTATCCCCCGCTACTCAACACAATCATGCCGGCCTGCTTGCTCACACGCCATGGGCAAGAAGATGAAGAAGCGGTCGATGGTTTAGTGTCAGAGTACTCAGAAGGCTTCAAAACGGCCAAACATCGTACCCCAACTTTAGACCCCCGACAAAAACCGGATGTACACTGGCTGATCCCGGAACGCGACACACTTGCGTGTGCCACTATGGCGGGTTTTACACACTTTGTACGGTGGTCACTATCCGGGCGGATATGAATATCCTACCACTCGTTTTTGTAAACTCAGCTTAGTATATAGTGCTGGGATTTTGTAAACAAGATTTTTGGAATGAAAAGACTCAAATTTTGCAAAGTAGCGGTCGAAGCGCTATCACCTCAAACTAAAAACAAGTTTAATGAATCTTAATGCTATCACTAAGAGGTAAATTTCAAGATGTTAGAGTTTTCGTAGTTAATGTAGCGTTAAGATAAATGGTAATACTGAGATCGCGAGATACAACTTTATTTATAGCCTTTTAACCCTTCTAAAGTAATGTGCGAAATTTCATATTTTCACCACGATAAAACGTATTTTTAATGCTTAATTTTTGTGAGTAATTCGCAGCCGCCGTACCGTTTAGATTAGAGTACATTAGTTCAGGATTTAAATTAAAATTATCGTTCAAAATGTTTTCACTTCATTAATTCAGTTAATTAAGTCTCCTGTGTTTACGCTATGAAAAATAATTGTGAAATATTTCATTCGCCTTTTCTCTGCGAGGTTTTTATTTCGCTTCACGGCGTAGTCAGATATATGGCCATTAATTAAGTGAGCGTTTTTATCGATAGAAAACTGAAGAGTACTTGTTTATAAATACTGTCGACACATTTTAAATGCTGCTTGTTTTTTAACGTATCATGATTGTAGTTCTTTTTATTATGTACTAGCTTTAACCCGCAGGTTCGCATGCGTGATTAGGTTTATCGCCACCGCGGAAACTGTGCTATGATCTACACAATAAATAAGTACTACCAACACTATGAAAATAATTTCCCAGCGTGAGAATCGAACCCGCAATTATCTACTGTAAGATAATTATACTATGCCTATAACTTTCGCACAAGTGCAAGTAATCAGTTGATAAAGTTTTATTGCAAAAGGATTATTATTTCTTTTTTTAAATAATAGTAATCTAAGTTACTCCTTATAACATCAGCTATCGACCTGTGAAAGCCCCGTCAAACTGCCTCGGTGGCGCAGTTGTAATTGCGCATGCGTTACGATTGCTGTGCTGAGGTCTCGGGTTCGATCCCCGGGTCGGGTAAAGTGATATTGGGGTTTTCTACCTAGAAATACTCAGTATTAACCCGGAGTCTGGAATGGTGCCCGGTGTGGCGATAGGCTCGCCCCCTATTACATTATGGGACCGAAATTCGGCGAAAAGTGGGTGTACTGGTTGCACCTCTGCCTACCCCTTCGGGGGTTGCAGGCGTGAGTGTATATGTATGATTATTATTTCTTTTTTTAAATAATAGTAATCTAAGTTACTCCTTATAACATCAGTTATCTACCTGTGAAAGTCCCATCAAAATCAGTCCAACCGTTTTGGAGATTAGCCAGAACAACAGGCAGACAGTACTTACTTACTACTTGTATATCCATTTAGCAAAAAACTGATTTTTAACATTAAAAAAACTTCAATTTTAATAATGTGTATACATACAATCTGTATATATAAAAGAAGAAACTGACTGACTGACTGACTGATCGATCAACGCACAGCCTAAACGGCTGGGGTTAGAGACTTGAAATTTTGTCAGTAGGTACCTTTTATGACGTAGGCATCCACTAAGGAAGGGTTTTTGGAAATACCACCCCTAAGGGGGTAAAATAGGGGATGAAAGTTTGTATGAAAATCCGTCATTTTTAAAGTTAAATTCATGAAAATTAGTATTTGGCATTTTAGTTAAAAATAAAAAATATATGTTTCAGGATTTTTGGAAATTCCGCCCCTAAGGGGGTAAAATAGGGAATGAAAGTTTGTATGAAAATCCGTCATTTTTAAGTTAAACGCATGAATATTGGTATTTTGTATCTTTTATACTTTTTCTCCCAAACATGACCTCCACGCGTGCGGAGCCGCGAGCAACAACTAGTCTTTTATATGAAGTTTAGTAATACATACGTCATAAATATATCAATGCCCTGAACATCTCTGAACCTTGGATAGTTCCAGCGCGTCATAATTAAAAAATGTTATTAACGACATTTTGCTATCAAAAATGCATTTTATTAAATAAAAAAAATGGCAATGTACGAGCATAACGTGCGAAAAAATAACGGTGTTTTAATGAAGAAACAAAATGTTGTACGAAATCTGTATGTCATACACAACTAATGTAGTAAATAATACTAGCCCTGTATTAAACATTGTCCCACTGCTGGGCACGGGCCTCCTCTCCTAATGAGAGGGGTTAGGCCTTAGTCCACCACGCTGGCCTAATGCGGGTTGGCAGACTTCTCATACCTTCGAAAAACTCTCAGATATGCAGGTTTCCTTACGATGTTTTCCTTCACCGTTAAAGCAAGCGATAATTAACATTTTAATACACACATAACTTTAGAAAAGTCAGAGGTGTATGCCACTTGGGTTTCGAACCTACGACTTTCGTCTTGACAGTCCGTACCGCAACCAACTAGGCTATCGCTGCTATTACTACTAATGTAGTAAAAACTGTTAATTACTTTCCCGTCCATTATAATACCAGTCTATATATATTTTAAATTCAATTACAACAACTACAAGCCGCTCCAACGACAAAGTGAAAATGAAATGTAATGGCGTCAAACACAACATAGTTTCAGCCACTGAGTTGAATTGTTAAGCATGTGATGTTATTTCGGATCCTTGTGTATTTCCCTACAGATTGTATAAGTTAAAAGGATAAATATGTTTATTTTTAACATTGATGAATATTTGGAGACTATAAAAACTACTTTAAAAGTAGGTCCGACAGTCGAGCTAATAATAGACGCCGCTATATAAATGTTTGTGTACCTTTTTCGTTTTTTCGATCAGCACGTAATAAATAGACATATATCTGTCATAAGGCCATAAGAAAGCCATAAACTTTATAAAAAAAGTCCTAAACCTAGTCAAAATAGGCGTGGAGGTAATGCACTCAGACTTTATTCATGTACTATCAAGTCAGCGCTTCATCGCAACACTCGTGTTGCCTTCTACTTGACCCATATCCTATGTGTGTCTCCTGTAACAGGAAGCTGTGTACCCTCCACCACTAAGACAAACAAAAAAGTACTCTGCACTAAATACATAGAGCACAATTTTCCCCGAGCCAACGCCACTCAAAGGCACCACCCCACGCAATTTAACACTTTGTTTTTCCTTCAAACACGGCAGAATATTCAATGTCGGCGGAAAATGAGTCGGAGTTGCTGTTAAAAGATTTTCCACTCACTTGTTCATGTAATAAGTATCATATTCAATTGGCAAATGTGAGATTTGTAATGAATTTTTTATAGAGTTTCGGCCCACACTAGCGGCAATAATACACGTAATCTAAGCTGCTTGTATCACGATCTGCGTATTCACAAAAGAAATACATAAAAATTCACAAAAGAGCTATACGTATACAATTAAAAAATTGAGATGGTATTCGTCTGTTCTAAAGCCGACACAATTTTTTTTTTTCTCTGGCACGGCAAAGTGACGACACTACACCTGATGGTAAGCGCAGTGCCGTCCAATTAGAGTATCGAGTAGCATCTATTAGTCAGTCTATCCCCCGCTATTCAACACAATCATGCCGGCCTGCTGTGTAGCTTCTTCACACTACGCCATGGGGCAAGGAGGTGAAGAAGCGGTCGAAGGTCTAGTGTCAGAGTACTCAAAAGGCCGCAACACGGCCAAACATCGTACCCCAACTCTAGACCCCCGACAAAAACCGGATGTACACTGTTTGATCCCGGAACGTGGCACACTTGCTTGTGCCACTATGGCGGGTTATACACCCTGTGTACGGTGGTCGCTATCCGGGCGGATATGAATATATCACCACCAATGCTTATCGGTTGAAATAATGTATGTTGTCAAACAACTATTGTTCTACTAAAATTGTAAAACATTAAAATAATTGTATAAGCCAATACTTAAGCCATAACATAATTTTCTATAAAATTAGAAACCCCATAATTTAGGTCCTAATATTCATCCCGCGCACCATTATTCGTCTATATTAGTCTTATGAAAGCCATCTAATCAAAGAGAATGTTAGCTTCATGACATTTCGCGTACTAAAACGACATATAAAAGTGCCTAATCCATAAACCTAGTTATTTTATGTGAAATCGACCATTTACGGCACGTTTATCTGCATCAGAAAGAGCGTTTCGAATAAAACTCACCGGCTAAAGGGTTAACTTTTGAGGGAATTTGTTGTGCGTTAATTCTGTTAATGTTAGCAAGTTCGTTAACTTTTAATTGGTTTAATAATTCGCGTTTTCTGATCTCTATACAGGTATAAAGTAACTTTTTCAATTATCGTTAGTCAAGTTTAGTATTGTATGATTGATATTTTCTCTCAGTTTTGTTCACGTTTATAATTAATATTTATAGAGACGTCATGAAAATTGAATGTAAATTTAATATAGTTTGTCTTTACAAATAATATCTTTCAAGTTTAATATAAATTGACTGACTGTTCGACTTGTATCGATACTAGAATTATAGATTGGCCGTATTGCGGCCTTCTGAGTACTCTGACACTTCACACAGACCTTCGACCGCATCTTCACCTCCTTGTCGCATGGCGTAGTGTGAAGAAGCACACAGCAAGCCGGCATGATTGTGTTGAATAGCGGGGGATAGACTGACTGATAGACGCTACTCGATACTCTAATTTGACGGCACTGCGCTTACCATCAGGTGCAGTGTCGTCACTTTGCCGTGCCAGAGTAAAAAAAATATGGTGTAATTCATTTTCGGGGTCAGTAGTTATTTAGTATTTACTTTCTAGTTGATGATAGTAATGACTCAACTGGTAGTGTCTTTAGTGAGTCTATGACTTACGATATGATAATTTATTTACATAGTTGTCGTTGTGGAAAAATGAGCCCATAATTTCATTAACTATACACATAAAATCTGAAGTTATATACTGTATAGATCAAGTGAAATTGTCTTGTATTGCGGCTTTTTCGCCATACCAATAGGTATGTAATAATAATTAGAATCAAGAATGATAGCTTGAAGGTTTCAAACAAGATTGAGGTCTTGAGAAAAACCAATGTGTAGCTTCACTATTTTTAAATAATAAAATCTGATAGATTGCCGGAGGTCTAAAATATATAACTTCCCTTACTTTATTTTAAAGACGCAATAATATTTTTTTTTTGTAGTGGAAGTATTCTTGGCCAAAGATTATAACCACTAAATCCCTGACATAAATATGCTGGTCATTACTTATGAATAATAATTTAGATATCTTTATATATATAATTCTACTGTACGTGGGTATGTCACTGAACTCCTCCTAAACGGCTGGACCGATTTGAATGATTTTTTTTGTATGCGTTTGGTTGGCACCCTGGGTGTTTTAGATTCACAAATCAGCCCGGCAGATGTCGCTGCAGTCGGTGTGGCGCTGCTTTTACGGGCGGGACGACTGCTGCCGGGTCCGCAAGTTTCATATTAAACTAATTATAACTAATTATTTCAAATATTATTTTTATTATCAATTATTATAATTATTTCAAAATAGAAATTATCTTACTTCACTGTAATACTTTAACCAAACATACTATTATCACGCTTTTGTCGCTTTGAGGTAGGCAGAGACTATAGATTTCCATTTTAAATGTTCCTGACACATTGAGTTTCATTTTTAAGCACATCTCCTTCGTAAATAGGATCGTGGGCTTCTATTATAAATTAGTCTACAGATATAATAAAACTATACAAAATGTGCTTTAAACAAAACCATTTGTTTAGAACATTAATCGCGATACAAACTGACCCACTTCCACAATCCGCATAACAAAAGGCAGGTTTTTTGAGTCGCGACACTAATTCGGCGTATTTATCAAGCAAGTTTTCCCTCTCCACGAGCTCTTTGTTACTCTAAATTAAACCGTAATTAGTAAGGTCCGCTGGCCAGGTGATTTATGTATGTTTTTACGGAAACTAGCCCCACACTAATGTTATCACCCACGCAACGGTCCTTGTAATTTTGATTGCTTCCCGAAAACCTGAGTTCTGCTTTAGTTTTGCTTTGTGGTTGGTTTTTTGATTTCGGTGTTTGGGAAGAACTTTGCTTTATATGATTTAAAATTATACAAGCGTGTGATAAAATCAATAAAGTATATCCACTTCTAAACTATATCTGGCATGATTGATCTAATATATAAAACTCATTCATTCATTTTTTATCAGTACTTCTTCGTATCTTAGTTTACAAATATGAATGTTATATTACACGAAGTCTGAACTTTTTTTTTCTGAAACAAAAAAAAATACAATTACTCTCTTTATGTGATCATCATCTGCACATACAAAAAAAAATTTGAACAGATCTTTCTATAACAAAAAAGCCTTAATTTTGACAACCTATTACAACAAACTTATTACTAAACTATTCCTACAATATATAACTAACTAACTACTACTACTACAAAAGTTTATTTTATGTTACACCCCTTAGTGGGACTAGTTTTCTGAGATATTTTCTGAACGAATTTACTTGAAGTTTGGTATTATTGATCTTCATCACAATTATTAAAACATATATTTCGACATTTATCAAAATCATTTCTTAAGCGGAACTTTCCTTTGGAATTGGAACATGTGGTTTATATAGAATTATAGCAATTACTTTAACTTCAAAGGTCCTTTTACAAAACCGAAGCGGTTTTTATATTCCTAAACATATAATATGTTTATATTTAAAGAGCGTATGTACCACAGACAATCTGATGTATACACAAAATATTTTTTTTAGGGTGTTCATTGATATTACCACGAAATAAATAATGTGTTGGGTTATTTGGTAATGGGCCTGTCATGAAAATTAGATATTCCTGGAATTTCCAATAAACATGCGAGCCCTGATATCGTCAAGTAAAACACCTATTGAAAACGCCAAGGTTGCTATTAATGAACGTCTTTAAACGATATTTTTTTCCACGTAAGTAATTAAAGTGAAATTTGACTCCTATAAAAATATACTTAGGTATATTTTTATATATATAATAAACGGTAGGCAGCGGTTTTGCTGTGCCCTGGCATTGCAGAAGTCTATGGGCGGCGGTGACTACTTACCATCAGGTGGCCCGTCTGCTCGTCTGCCTATCGAGGCACTAAAAAAAAAACTTCTTGATATGATTCTCTTAGGGGCAAGTCCGGCTAAGTAGAACATTAACGTCCACTTCTTACCCAATTTAGGCTTACCACACTAAATTACTGGGTATTATGAGACTTACCCTGTCTCAAGGTGATGAGACGCCTTGCAGTGCCATAATTTTGTTTGATAAGATTGTCACCGTCTGTGGGTAAATGTGCCGTTTATCAGGCAAGTCTTCTGCTCGTCTCATCATACGAAAATAGTCGTACTAACTTATGAGTCTCAAAATAACCAAATATACGGTTAGACTTAAGTCAAGAAATATGGTTTCACTAAATCGTGATTCCTTCGCCTTTCGTGAAAGACCTTATGCTTTACCATTATTCCTTCAGATTCCATCTCTATTTGAACATCTAACTCTTCTATTCTTTCCCATTTCTATGTATTTAATATATTTCACTAAATATTTAGCATGTCATTATTATTGAGACACCAAATTGTCACATAAAAACCCGTTTGTAATTATATCTTCTCATCCCTATTCCCAAACGAACATCCAAATAAAAACGAGTCCCAAATAACAAACTCACCCTCATGTATAATTTGACAAAACGTCAACGGGTCATTAACCCCGCACGCGGCTGACCGATCGAGTCGACACTGCTCAGCAGAACAATTCACTCGCGAAATTAAACTGTCAGCCTTCCGCCGGACATTGTTTACTTGTTATTAACTAATAGCAATAACGCGGTGCGCTGTCACTCACTGACTTACTGTATGTATTCCGTTATTGAATGCAAATAGAGCTAGCAAGAGCTTTCATTAGAAAGCCCACCAAGTCTCGTAATTAAAATGTTCAAAATATACTTTCGATCTAGTCTCGGCATCAAGATTAATGTATTGAAACGAAAATAGATCTAAATTTCATAGAAATACAACATATTTTTAAATAATACGTACATAAAACAATTTTTTTTTGGCTAATTCCGAATTTCATTTTAGATCAAACGCAGCGTCAGTTAAATACGAGACTGTAATATAACAGAAAAAAATATAAAATGTTTGCTTGGTTACGTATTATTTAGTTAATATATTAAACTGGCTCAGTTAAGGCTTTGTATTTGTAATGTATTTCAACTCAAACAAACGTGATCAAAACATTGTTAAAAAGCTTATCAATACGATATTATTAAACATAACAAATCGGTACACACAGAAAATTATTCGTAGTTCCGCGTTGCTACGCTCGTAGCACCCAGTGCTACTTTTCTTTCAACTATTACATTTCTTATTCAATTCGCACCTTTTAAATTCCAAACAAATGTGTTTGTAATGTTAGTTTAAAGCAAACAACTTAAGTGAAATTAAAATTCCTTGAATTAATACTGTCCAAGTAATTAGGAGCACGTGAGTTGACTCGTATACAGGGTGTTTATTAAGCGATACAATCTCCGGTGGTGTATGAATATTCATTGGACGTTGCGCCAACCCTCGTGTGACGCAGTGTGCTTTTTTAATGTGGAATATTCCGCATATATTAATGCAATAGTTTGTAAAGTATTTTATGAGACCGTTTTCTTTAATTGACCACACTTCGGTGTGGATGTAGGTTTTATTGTTTTCCGGAGATTATTATTCTGTGGTGTCATCACAACTTAACGATTCTAATGAATGATAGCCTCCATGGCTTAGTGGGCCGCTGTGAAACGAGAGGCCGTGGGTACGATTCGGGCACTGAGATAAATATTTGTGTAAGAGATAGATATTTGTTTCGGGTCTGGGTGTTGTGAGACCATAGTCCCTCGTAGTTCTTGATAACCACGATACAGGTTGTACCTAGTGTGTGGTCAGAACTATGTGTGTGATTGTTGCATGTATTTATTTATTTTACTAAAGCCTTCATGGCACAGTGGGCGAGTAGCCGGCTGTCAAACGAATATGAAATGAAATCGTTTATTGATCAAGTAGGCAATTACATAGCTCTTATGACAAGTCAGAATATTAAAAAAAGTAAAGAAATGTTAAGAAAAGCATATCAGCTTATGTATACATAACATAACACTAGCAATTAATTATTCATATGGTATTTAACATTGTTATTATTTATTATTTTTATATTATAGATTAATATTATTCCAGGTAATACCAGTCAATATATATATATAATATATATAAGGTTCTATTCTCGCACCGAGGCCAATATTTGTGTAATTCACAAATATTTGCTTCGGGTCTAGGTGTTGTGAGGCCGAAAGTCTCTCGTAGTTCTTGTTATACACGACAAAATACTCGTGACTTAGTGTGGGTTCAGGACTATGTGTAACTGTTGAGTGTTATTATTAATTTAACATATATCGCTTACACTTTTAATAACTTGTTGCAATGAAATGATACAAAACTATAGAAACATTACTTTTACGGCATATAGACCACGACAATAAACACACCACACAAGGAGCAACAGAAGCCAGCATTCGTGGCGTTTATCATTTTTGCTTCACTTAATAGATGTCATTCGTTGTATTAATAATGGCATTTATTGTCTCGATAGTAAACAGAACTTTTCTGTTTCTACAGAACGTAATAAAAGAGACAGGTTATCGGTTTGCTTTGTCTAATAAACATATGAGGTACATATATATGCACCCACGCCTGTAATCCCCGAAGGGGTAGTCAGAGGTGCAATCAATACTTCCACTTTTCGCCGAATTTATTACGGTCCCATAATGTGATAGAGGGCGAGCCTATCGCCATACCCGGCACAATCCCAGGATCCGGGCTGATACTGAATTTTTCTAAATAGTAAAACCCAATTTCATATTTACCCGACCCGGGGTTCGAACCCGAGACCTCATCACAGCAGTCGTAACGCATGCGCAATTACAACTGCGCCACCGAGGTAGTCGTGATAATGAAGTATATGAGGTCATTAGTGGGTATTTGAAAGTGTATTATATTTTTACCCGCCAGTTTTATGTACACGAAGCTTAAAATTAATTCACGCACATGACATTAAAATAATGGATGAGAGACTGAACCAAATTCATTTACATGTCTACATATTTTTAATAAAATATCGCTGGTAATTAAAAAAAATCGCCTCGTTGGTCTGTCAGTAGCGTGCTCGGGCTAAGGCACCTGAGTTCAAAGCCCATAACTTGAGTTGCCGGTTTAAGATTGTGTTTGAATTGCAGACAGGATCTCTACTTATTATAGTTTGGGATAGAATGGATAAAATGGATGTTCGCACAGGCACGAATAGACGGCTTCACTGCTATTATTAGAAAAAGGTGCGCTTCCCTAATGGCACGTGTCTGCGGCAGCACCAACACTATCCTGGGTGTGTTTGCAGATAAGTGGGAGTCTCCGATGCTGCAGAGATGGAGCTGCATACTGATTTGTAAATCTTGTATACTAACACTAGTTTCTAAGCAAATTGTTACTAATACCATATGGACTTTATGTCCGAAATGAAATTAATATTATTATTATCATGATAAATAAGTTGGGCCAACCGTAGGTACTAGCACGTCTGCCCACCTCTTCGAGGATACAGGCGTGAGCGCAAGTGTTTATGATAAAAAAACATAGATTATAAAACACGCTTATATTTTTATCCTGGTGATCCTGATTAGGATAAAAGGCAAAAGTTTATAAATATTGTTTTGTCATCGGTCCTTGACTTGCAAATTTTCAAGGAAATCGGACGTCTGGAAAGTGATAAAAATTTCGTTGAAAGATTCCGTTACGTACAAACATAAATACAAGGGAAGCTAATATAATGCGTGCAAAAAACGTATCACGTCGAACACTTCAGACTTAGGCGATCTTAATAAAGTCCAATCTCCGTGAAGGAACCCGTTACCAATATTTATGTTCCCATCTACTTACAAGGCGTAAAAAAGCTGAAAGTTCGTTTGTGGTCAGTAAATAACCGATAGGTTGTGTTATCAGTATGAGGCAGCGACGTCCGTTTAAAATATGACCACCCGTAGGGCCGGCAAAACGCTGGCTTTTATGTGCCGCTCAGATAAACACATAGTATACATGATATATGATGATGATATCGTTTATTTTTAAACGTTTCAGTTTTTCGGTGTAATCTTTTTATTGGTCTGTGTGTGAGAAAATTGTAGATTAGTTGGTGCTAGTGTACGTGTTATTTTAAATATATAATACGATGTGTATGTTTGTTCCCTATTGTAAAATGACATTTGAACACTACCAAACTATAATCCTTTAGGCGTAGTGTGAAAAAGCTATTCAGCAGGCCGATATAATTGTGTCGTAGTAGCAAGGGATTCTTGTCTCTCGCTACTGGATCAGGTGCAACGTGGTCTTTTTCCCGTGCTAAAATAATAATAAACAACTGTGTATTGTGTCATTATGGTCTACATATATTTTTATAATATACACAACATTCTATATAGGAATCTATTCTGATACATCGTCTCAAATTTCCTACTCTTTTACATATATCTATTTTAGTTCAGCCTATCAAACAATCCTATCTGGCCAAAATGTCTGCTGATATTTCTGTATATTTTTTAAAAGTTGAAATTATATTTTTCGTAAAATAATTTACATGTTCCATGTGAAAAACGCAGGTATAAGCTAATATAATCAGTATGATGTTTCTATCATGACATAACACTTTTAAGGTAGCAAGACGGATCCAGTTGGGCTGAGCACCATTTGGAAAGCTTCGTCAAGTCTTTTCGTCGCCCATACCGCAAAGTTTGAAGACAAAAGTCTTCAATCAGTGCGTCCTACCCGTGATGACCTACGGAGCCGAAACGTGGACACTAACAGTGCGACTGGTCCATCAGCTTAAAGTCTCTCAGCGTAGCATGGAGAGGGCTATGCTCGGAATTTCGCTGAGAGACCGAATAAGGAATGAAGCTATTCGCGCGAAAACCAAAGTCGTCGACATAGCCCAAATACTAAGCAAGCTGAAGTGGCAATGGGCCGGTCACATTTGTCGTAGAACCGATGACCGCTGGGGTATTAAGGTTCTTGAGTGGAGACCGTGTACAGGTAAACGGAGTGTGGGACGCCCTCCTGCTAGATGGAGCGACGATCTGCGCAAGGCTGCAGGTAGACATTGGATGCATAGAACCGAAGATCGGGTGCAATGGCGAATCTTGGGGGAGACCTATGTCCAGCAGTGGACTGCGATAGGGTGATGATGATGATGATGATAACACTTTTATCATAATTTTAACTCGCACATCACTAAACACAAACTTTACAGCTCACTTTACTCCCTTCACCACTTTGCGGAATAAATACACAAGCTAAAAGAATCAATTTGAAAATAAGTCAAGCGTAAAGATCCTTTTTCTACACGTTGATATTTTTCCACAATACATTGCATACTCAGTGTCCCGATGCGGTAATTGAATCTGCATCCACAAGCACCGCAAGAGTTCCTTTCATTTGTGTAAGTGTTGTGTACGGTCTGCAAATAAGTTAGACATCAATAGATTTTGTCGATAAATGTTACATATTATTTGCTCCTTTGTAGAAGAAAACCAAAAATGTTGATAAATTTCTTAAAAACCAAGCTAAAGTATAATTTCATGTAGTATTTTCTGGTTTAGAGATGACTAAAACATATACACTGTGTTCACAATCTTTAATAATCGAAGGTTATTGTCTATATGAAAAATAACATAACAAAAAAGTAGGCAAAGTTCAATAGCCTTTAAAAAAAATATCGATGTCTGCTATAAATACATTTAACAATGGCGGCGTCGTACAAAAACGCCCCTGTTTTCGCAGATGTCAAGTGATCCTC
Organism: Laothoe populi; assembly: GCA_905220505.1. Taxonomy (NCBI): domain Eukaryota; kingdom Metazoa; phylum Arthropoda; class Insecta; order Lepidoptera; family Sphingidae; genus Laothoe; species Laothoe populi. The sequence continues at coordinate 11,390,016 of HG992165.1, forward strand.
AGTTTTTTGCTGACCGTAAAATTTCAGAGTCCCGGCACGTCCGTCTCGGTCCGTACTTGGGATGGATTATACTCCCTTTGTCGTAAATTTTACGACTTCAAAAATTAGTCGCCATGAGCTGACTAGACTCGAACTCGCCTACTGGCAAATTGTTTTAACGTTCAGCTTTGTGGATTGGCGGTAATTATTTTGTTTATTTTTAGAGTGGTTACTTATTTTCTCATTTGAGTTGCTTACTTTTGTATTGTTTTATTCGATTTGCTACGAATAACCCTATGTTTGTCTTCTCTAAAACGATCTAGATCTTGTTAAGAGCTCTTCTTGGGCTAAAACACTTCTCTGACGATTCAAATTCTGTGAAGTAATAATTTCGCACAATTACGCTGTCCTTAGACTTTCACACTTGATTAATACTATCATAGTATCCACTTACATAAATATAACCTTGAAAAAATACTTTTTCCAATTCAAAACGTTTGAAAAACGGCGATGGCATTAACAAACAACTTAAATAAAACAGATGAGTAACGTTCCTGTTAACCGAATGTGCTAAAGGATTATTCACCGATGTTTTGTTGCAAATTCTTGTTTATGACCAATTTTTGCTCTCCTTTAATAATGCAGCAGTAAATTAAAGCTTTAATATTTACGTGGAGCCAACGCAGCGGACTGTTCGCTTAGCTCCACTTCGCGTAATGCTACACTTTATTTCACAAGCGTAGCGTGTGGTGATTTTTTGTCTCTATATATACAATATTAAGTATGCATAAAGGTGTTATATTTAAGTAATAAATAACATGTTATCGTTCAGTTATTTGCAGTTGGCATTGCTTGTATAGAGTATAATAAATTAATGAGAATAAATTTCTTTAAATCTTTTATAATAGTATACTGAACTCCAAATTTTACCCGACATTTAGGTAACTAAATAAAAAAATATCTCTATAACTTCTTCCAAGTCGCTCAACGCTCCTCTCCATACTACACCACAAGCATCACATCGCTACGTGATTTATAGCCTGCTACGCCACGCTGACTTATAACCAACGTTTATGTTGGCGAATATGGCACGATATCGTGTATTTGTATATTATATATATGGTGTTATGTATAAATACCGCAGACGCGATTGATGGCCAGTCGACTTGGCAGCCAGTTGGTATTGCTGAGCCAAGCTCGATGCTTTATTACCAGACTGTTAAGGTGTAAAGGCCATCTTTGGTAGCGTTTAATTTATCCTGTTTAGAGTTTGTTTGTGTTCTAGTGTCCGGTTAGATTTATAGTAGCATTTGGTGTATATGTAATTTTTACATATAGATAAACTTTATTGAATAAAAATAAAAAATAATAATACTTGGTGAAATTATTATTAATTTTTAACTGACTTCAAAAAAGGAGGAGGTTAACAATTCGTCGGAATCTTTTTTTTTATGTATGTTACCCGATTACTCGAAGGCGCCTGGACCGATTCGAGAAATTCTTTTTTTGTTTAAAAGGGTATACTTCTCTGGTGGTCCCATTCGCACCAAGTCAGGATCTGATGATGGGATCTCAGAAAAATCAAGGGCAACACTCAATTTTTATAGTGACGCATAATTAGTTTTTTATTGAAGTCGGTGTACTTTTTATCAATAAAAAAACTCTTTTTTCATCGTTTTAATTTCCTCGTAGACTATATTGTCCTAAAAATATTATTAATGAAACAAAATATAAAATAGATACTATTTAACATATTTCAGACGTGTGAAATGTTACTTGGTTATTTATAAAACGTGACTCTTGGAATATAGTGTTCAAGCTCGTCAATATGCTGAATAATAACGAATAAACGGTAATAGATTCAAATCTGTATCTCAGAATGGAACCTATGAATACAGAGAACAGGTATTACTATACACATAAAGGATCCTTTATACTTCAATAAAGAAATAAAAGCAAAAGCAAGTTCCAATTTTCGTATTCAACAGCAATGATTAAAGGTCGAAACGATCCTTTCATCATAGTTCTGTACTTGGAGAAAAAAACTTTATATTGAATTCGTAAGCCTTCGAAAGGTCTCTATTTGTTTGCATATTTAAACACCCACTTTTCTTTACTTACGTAATAAAGGTAAGGTCGTGATTTCGACTCGCAAACCTCCTGTTGGTCGTTATGATATTTTTTATTCAATCCAAGAAACTGACCCAGTTGCCTTCAAATTGAACCTTCTGCTTGTTATTTGATACATATCTTATGAATAATTTTGTTGTTTATGTTTATGGGTTGTGTTAATGGTTATTTATTTTTTGCAGGTATGTTTCTGGACTTGTAAAAATGAATGAAGCCGGAGATTAATTCATGATGGCAAGTATATAGATTTGAGTATTTGTTATGTTAAAATAAGCAGTTGTCTTGATAAAGCTAATACTAGCTTTGATGAATTGAATTGAATACATCAATAATTATTGATTTATATTTACTGCGCATAGATTTTTCTACATTAAGTCTTATTTTAATGTGATTATATAAAAAGAATTGTATGTAATGTATTGTATACATAGCCTCGACCCCACACTAAGATACGAGTCTTGTGTTGTGGGTATCAGGGACTACGAGAGACTTTTGGTCTCACAACACCCAGACCCCGGACACAAATATCGGTCTGTCACACAAACATTTGTCCCGGTGTGGGAATCGAACCCACGGCCTCTTGTTTCACAACGGGCTACTCGCCAACTGCACCACGGAGGCTGTCGATTTAATACAATTTAATTTTAATACACGGTGCGCACTTGCTCTATTGTAGAGCCTTTTAGTATATTTAACATATTGTTAATTGAGTGCAGGTTACTGTGATACCCACAAGAGTTTAATTTGATTTTTTTAAAAAAAATAAATAAACAAGTTATAGGCTTGGTGGACATAGTATAAGTAGTGCTGGAATAGATTGTGCAAAAAAATTTAAGAAATACACATTCTAACGCAATTGTAATAAACAGGCGAATTTTCGCATTATCAAATGCCATAAACCATTCAGCAAAATAAACATAGAGAAACAAACTTGGACCGTACAGCTTTATCAGCTACTTTTGGAATATTAGAATTCACTGAACTGGTGAAATCATAATACGTTTGGACTTTGTACTTAATATTGTCACTGTCAGACCGGAAACCCTAAGTTGGTTTTGAGGCAAAATATTCCGTAATCTTCTCTGAAAAAGTTAGTTGTTAATGTTACGAGTTCTTTTCTATGTTTAGTAAATATTATTACATAGAACATGGACGTTTACTCATTCTACAATTGAGAAACATTCAATTCATTGACCGAGTTAATTATATTGTATTAACAGATTATTTTAATAGACAATAAGATAATTGTGTTGTTATTATGTTACATAGTCTACCTATTCGTTTATATTGTACTAGCTGTTGCTCGCGGCTCCGCCCGCGTGGAGGTCATGTTTGGGAGAAAAAGTATACAATACAAAAACCAATTTTCATGCGTTTAACTGCAAAAATGACAGATTTTCATACAAACTTTCATTTGTGACAAAGAGGCGGCGGAATACCCCCTTAGAGGCGGAATTTCCAAAAATCCTGAAACATATATTTTTTGTTTTTAACTAAAAGGCCAAATACTAATTTTCATGAATTTAACTTCAAAAATGACGGATTTTCATACAAACTTTCATCCCCTATTTTACCCCCTTAGGGGTGGTATTTCCAAAAACCCTTCCTTAGTGGATGCCTACGTGGTAAAAGGTACCTACTGTCAAAATTTCAAGTCTCTAACCCTAGCCATTTAGGCTGTGCGTTGATCGATCAGTCAGTCAGTCAGTTTCTTCTTTTATATATACAGATTGCTTGCATCTGTTATTTTTGTTTTTTATAAATTAATAAAAAAATATATTACAATTGTTTGAAGGTATTAAAATCATGTGTGTAAGAGTGATAAAAATCGTAAGATAATATAAGCCGCTTATAATGAAACTAATACGTTAATTAATAAAACTAAACAAATATATTTCTGGAATAACATAGATACGAATATTGTTTTACCGATTATCACAAATGAAATTCTATAAAATACAAATACGCCATATCAAAACCACATGTAAACAAATCTATTCTGACGGTTTTTCGGCGGGACTATCTTCAACTGGTAGCACCTCTTCAGTTACAGCTGCAGCTTCTTCATCTGAAGCGTCAGCTTCTGCTTTAAACTCTTCAATATTAGGAACTTCAGCTTCGATCACTGCTTCTGCAGGAGGAGCCTCAAGAGTCTCAGGAGCTATTATCTTAATAGGAGTTTCAGTGCCCGGCGTTTTTGTTGTTACTTTAGCGTCAAGAGCTGCTTCTTCCAAGGGAGCAGTCTTTGCTGCCGCTCGAGCTCCTTTAGCAGGAACAGTCTCCTTCTTCTCAGGTTTTCCTTTCTTCTGTTTCCTTTCTAATGGTAAATATAGTTTGTAGTCTTGTGGCAACTCTTCTTCTGTATATAACCTTTCGCTAAAATAAATTCTACGTAATCTAGCATTGGCATGCACCTGGACACGAAGCGCCTCAATGTACTGTGTTCCATAAGCTCTTCGTGTAAAATCTGCTAAGTTAAATTGTATTTGATTCCATCCACCGGAAAGACCTATCGGCATGCTTGTACAAAATGGTTTGATTTTAGTCGTAGACTGAAAATTTGAGATTCTGAACCTGCGACGCATGTTCTTATCATCAAGTATTGTTATTTCAAAAGAAAAATATCTCTTCAAGTTCTTGATTATCATGACTAAGAATGGCAATTTGATACCTAAAACTTTATTCTGTTTTGGGCATGTGATAAAAGTAGTTGCAACATTTGTGCTCACAATTTCTAGAACTATAGAGTTCACCTCATTATCTGTGATTCTTTTGATGTGACCATTTTGCACTTCCATATCCCATATGGACAATGGATTTGATCCACAACTATAGAATATTGATAATAAACCATTCTGATAAGTATTCTTGAACATTCCTAATTACAATTATTATTGATTTTAAATATATGTCTTTCAACGTGTCAGTTTGTGACAGGTGGCGTTATTAGTATGTAAATTTATTTTACAAAATGTGCCTATGGTATTTCAAACAAATAAATCCTCTTTTAAACAAAGTTGAAAATAAAACCAAAATTCATTTATAATTTTTATTGCTGTATTTTATACTTGAGTAAATACCAAATTATACAAATCTAGTTTTAGCCCGCTTCTTTACCAGCGTGATTAGTTTCATCAGTACCTAGGGAACTGTATCCTAAATAATAAATAAGCACTATAATTTGATTTTTATGCATATAAATACATATATATTTTCCGGCGCGAGAATCGACACTGGCAGAGTAACGGGCACGATCTTATTTCAATAGATCAATGAAAATTGTTTAGTGTTGATATAGATTAGCGTGTACGACAAAATATGTTTGTCCCGATCGGCGTAAAAACTTACGAGTATATCTAGAGAGCATCTTGGTTACACAATATAAGTATAACTTTAAAACTGTCAAAAGTACGTAGGTACCTTTTCATTTTCAGGTTACATTAACTTTAGAACTAACCATATTTTCGTCAGTGTACACCGATAAAGTCGACTAGGCAACGCTATTTCGTACTACATGATTAGCAGATATTGAGATTACGAACTATATACTTATTTAAGTAATCACAAATATAAAAAGCCGATGCTACACAAAGATAACGTGGTTTCCTAGCAATATTCTGCAATTTAAAAATACATACCTACGTGTTCTGATATTTTTTCTCTTGAATGTCGAATATTTGATCGAACAAGTTCGGATTGCCAGAGCCATTGATCACATATCTTATTTAATTGATAAAAACGAAGATTGCCGAAACGTTATTCAATGGCGCTTTTGTAAAGTCTTTCGATTAATTCGTCAAAATAACACAATTTAAAATGAACCTAATATTTAAAATTACTGTTCAGCTGGATATTCAACCGGTTGCTTGCGTTTGTTCGTCCACTATAGTATTCCTCGCTGAAGTATCAGCAGTGTCTAGCTCTGTTGTAGCTGGTTCTGATGGCGTAGCTTCAGTGCCATGTGGCTCTTCTACTTGCTCTGCTGTTACGTCTTCGGCTTTTTCTTTATTAATTTCTTCAGGTTGACCTTCAGTTGGTACAATAGTTTCTGGTGCCTCACCACTTGGAATCTTTTCAACTTTCTCTTTAGATCTTTTCCCTGTTGGAGATGTATAGGTCTTAATAGTATGAAGCGACGTTTTAGAACTCTGTGTAATTGCATTAACTTTGCTCACTACTTTTTCCGGACGTTTCACAGTTTGTTGTGATGTTGATGGTTTGACGTTCTCTTTGTTTTCCTGGTCCGTTGTAGCTTTTCTATTTTTAAGACTTTTTGACGGCAAAGGAAAGTATAATTTGTATTCGGGTGGTAATTGATCTCCTGGAATCAATTTTTCTGTAAAATATATTCTTCTCAGTCTTATATTGGCATTAATCTTTAGTTTCTGTACTTCCACAAACTGTTTTTTGTAAGCACGTCGAGTGAACTCGGCCAAATTGAACTGAATTTGATTCCAGCCTTCGGAGAGACCAATTGGCATAACCGTACATAGCGGTTGTATTTGCGTATTGCTTTGGAAATTCGATACCCGAAATCTTCGTCTAGTACTAGTCTCGTCAAGTATTGTGACCTCAAAACTGAAGTATTTCTTCAAGTTTTTAACAATCATTACTAAAAATGGCATGGTTATGCCTAACACTTTATTACCTTTAGGACAAATCATATAAGTTGTGCTTACATTATTTCCGCGTATTTCTAACACCATGGACTTTATGTCTTGGTCCAAAAATCGGGATATATATCCGTCTTGCATGTGTGTCTCCCATATCTCTAATGGCTTGGATCCAACACTAAAAAATATTGTTAAAATACCACGTTGATACGAGTTGCGATACATATTAATAGATATATCATTTAACACAAAGTTATCGCGCAACGTCAAAGTTTTTACACGAATAATGACACTGACGTCGATTTCATAAAAATTCAACACCAAAGAGTAATTAGTTAGTTATTGACTAGTTCTCTGGCAACCTCATTACAAATGGCTTAATTTGGACTTACTTTTTGGTAATAGGGCAGTTGGCACGATTTTTTTCAGAATTGAATGTATCCGAACAAAAATAAGTAACTTAGACGCCATTCAAATTTTCGGAAAGGGGTAATTGTCAAATGATAGTAAAAGGCATCCATGACATGAGCCGTGACGTCTCTGCTTTTTTTTGTATGGATTTGTGTTGTTAGCTCGTAATTGCTTTTACAGCTTCACCTAACATTGTGGCCGGCGCTTACGGTGCTCCAGCCAGAAAACGCAACATTTGTCAACGGCTAAGCTCAAAGACGCTTTCAAAAAGGCCTTCAATTAAGCCGCCGCGTCGCTTGGAATAGGTTTAGGGCCGTCTCGATATACTAGTATATCGAAAATCCGGGCCTCGGCCGGGCTCCTTGGACTCGCCGGCGTGTCCTGCGTCGACGTGAATTCATAGTACAGTTGTGATTGCGATTGGGCAGGGACAGTGCTGCCTCGACAGCGACCGTGATGGGATCATTTGAATCTCCCAAAATATGTTTAGGGCGACGACGGAGGGAGATTAGGTCGTCGTCACTGCTCGGAATGGCCATTACTGTGCCGTTGTGCGAGGGAGATAGTGAGATGTTCCCACTACGTACCCATTTTTGCTCATACCAATATTTAAAATGAATATTGTTACCAAATTTTCAAGCAATTTTGATTCGGATGTGTTAAAAATTCGGATTCGTTAAAAACAAAAAAAAATCTTGTGCGTGTTATATTCGGTTGTATATGGAATAATGTACATAACGAAAACAAGAAACTACCCTACTGTCTTTGACAAAGAAATATATTTTTAGATATACCTACAAAACTCCGTAACATCCGACCTAACCTGACCTCTAACGAAACGAAACACAAAATTTTGTATATTTTCTACACGTTCAATACGCAAGGCATTGTTAGCAGGGTTGAAAGACCAGATTCAAATTGGAAAGCACTTTATACGCGGCGCCGGCGGAAATTAGCGTTTTTGCCAACAACCCCCGTTTTATCGCGAATTTGTCTCCGTCATTTGTTCTACGATCAAACGCATGTGTTGTGAATCAACATTATCAAAGAAATTCAATAGATTTACACTGAGCTTAATGTATTGAATTTGAGTTTTCTGATTCTTTATGCGCGTAGAGCAATGTTTTTGTAATAAAGAGCAATGATTTTTAATACAGTATAGCTCAATATATCTAATTAGCGCCTCTTTATATTCTAATTTTTTTTACTACTAATAGGCTTGCGTTTGACCACTATCTCGCCTAATTGTAAGTGATGATGTGGTCTACTGTGGAGCACGCTTGCGTAGAAGGTACCTATTTACTCTTTAGGTAGCCTTTTACAAGTTCTTTTGCTTGTCTGTGATTTCAGTCTAAAATTTATTTATTTTGGGATCACCAACATGACATACATTGTTACAAATATACATTACATTAAGGCATTCTCAGGCTAAATGTTGCCATAATTACAGGCGACCACGACATGCTTAATAAATTATATTACACAAAGAAATTACAATAAATTACAGTAAATAGCACAATTTTTATTATGTTTTTAAGTTTACCACCTAATTGACAACAAAATAAAACATAAGTGTTGTAATTCATTGTTATTAATATTTTAAGTGCATTTAAAATACAATAATAATAATACAATACTTTTTATGTGTGAAATTTATAATATAAATTAAAATGTTTCCTATATTCGTCTATCTCCCTAATTTGTGTTCACTATCAGAACTATAAATATTTTTGTATGAGTTATGTCAGTATAGTGATTAGTATAGGTAATTAATATTTGTATATTATATTTTTTACTTTTATGACTACTAAGTAACAACAAATAGGAAAATCAATTTCCAATTCAAAATTTCAAGTTAACTAAGTAAAAAAACGAGACCAGGCCGTAGATACCAGACAAATTTCTACGAATACGTAAAAATAAAAGTTTTAAAAGAAACGCTCGCTTTCTGTGATTTATCTACCCATTTGTCATCAACGACACTGAGAAAATATGTCACGCCAACCCACAAGAAGCGTTCACGCCGTAACGAATATAGCATTTGTGTCGCGAGTGTAAATCACATGACTTTTCCACTATGTTGCGCGCCCTTAGAGACTGTCTGCACACTGGCAAAAAACGACACTTGGAACAAAAAAGGAAAATGAAAAAGTGCCTTTCGACTGTCACGATAAGGAGTGCAAGGGAACAGGGACGTATTTAAGGATAATCTTGTTAAATCTAATGGAGCGTATGTCTCAGAAGATAAAAAACACAAGACTTAAAATTACGGTTAAAGCTTTCTAGGAAGCAAAAAAATATCAGAAAACTGTAACGAGGCCATATGATACGATTCTCGTTTCCAAATTGCGTAATACGACCTCGAAAATTATACTTTTCTGCGAAGGACGCGTAACAACTTACGCGTCCTTCGCACGAGAATCTTTTTGCGTGTAAATGCTTACTAAAAATACTCGAATTCTTGGTACGTCAAGTTGCATAATTTTTTTCTTTGGATCAACTTGACAATTTATGTATATTTATTTATATAATTTTTATATTTGGTTTTCGGTGACATTTTCACCATATCAGGCCCATCGAACCCTAAAAACTATGTCACTTATCGTATGTTATTTATAAATTAACTGTAAATACATTTTACTAGGGTCTTTCCCCCAGACATGATATTTTAAATACGGCCCTGGCATGAAGTGTTGTAGCTTGTAACGCGGCGGGGCTGCACAACTTTCACGGAATTGTTTCTTGTCCGTAGAATTTCGGCACACTGTTTTTTGGGGGGAGCCACATGTTAAGATATCATCCGATTTTTCGAAATTAATGGCGCGGAAAACGCGAAGCCGATAACGGTAACTGCTGTCGGAAACGATAAATTAATTAGATTTTCCACCCTGTATTGTTTTCTTGCATTTAATTTCTTACATACAAGAAGAAGACTTCAAGATAAATAAAAAAAGCATAATATCACGCCTTTATCCCATAAGGTTAGGCAGAGGCTATAGATTCGACTTTGAACAATCCTGACACCACTTTAGCTTCATCTACGTTTATTAATCTCCATACATCCACGACGGTTTAGAGTACTCCTGTTATTTTATTTTAATTCTTTGTGATGTAAAATGAGAGGTCGCGATTTTGTAACCCTGCTTGAGTCGTGAGTGTCAAATCTAAAAGGCTTCCGTAGATCTTGGCTGACTCTCGCATCTGATTTTTAACGCGAATATCGTAAGTCTGCTTTAACTCACTTAGATCAATTAAAGTCACAATCTTGGCCAAAAAGCCATTTCGCGATTACGTGTGACATTAAACAGCGTTCTTGATTTTAAAAAAAGTCGAAAAAAGGAATAGATAACAAAAAGCGGCATTCTGTTGTGCTTTGTATATTTACAGAGCTCATTGCGCCGCGCAACGAAGCGTGGTCTGCATAATGTATTGAACGGTACACGATTCCGACGAGCTTTGTCTGTGTTATTTACAACCGCCCCGTGTATTCAACCGGAAATTGGATTTGTAAAATAAGACAGTGTGTAAATTATCTTTATCTGACATATATTCGTGGCAAATTATGACTGGTTCGAAAGTCAAGGTCACAAAACCGCGTCAAACCATGTTAAAGCTGGTTAAGTTAAAGTTCTTTTTATGAGTGCTTCCGCAAGGCATAGAAAGAATGAAGTAAAATTGATCAAGTGTAGAATGGCAACATTAATGGCCACTTTTCCGAATACTAATTGTTCGAAATTTGAAATATTTTGCTGTCAATATCACGTTGGGTGGTATCTTATCGCATAAATATAGTAGAGCCATGGTGTAGACAGTTGGTCTGACTTGACTGGGTTATTGTCACTGTCTTACAAAAGCAACAGCTAACAGTTATGGTTCGTACAGTGACTATGATTTCCAGAGGGCCAAATTTCCGTCACCTTAGAATCCCATTCTTTTACTCTCAAGCTGGGATTGCAACCATTCTTATAATATTATTAGTGATCATTGGGGGTAAAGAGGCTCGTCTACCAACCTCTCTTATAAATAAATATATGTTTATCCAAGCAGGACATACATAAATAGACACAATAATTGTTACCATATTTATTTATGTGTATTAATTACCCACCAAATCCCCTATTACGATCACGACGATATTTTTCCGTGCCGTTGACGTCACCGCTTAAGTTACGGGTTCGAAATAATCGTTGTTGCTCCAGTGCCCAGACTGGGACAATGTATCGAAATTAATATCCGAGGACGGAGAGCCAGCGAACAATTTGTCCAGCCGGAATGCGGATAATTAAACGGGGCTGCAGCCGTTTCCTAGCTTACATGGAGCTGAAAATATATTTCGCTGCGCCTACAATGAATTTAGTTTCGCTTCATTGAACTGCGGGACGAATGTCTTTTTAAATTGATGAGTCAATTTTGAATAAGTTATATGTATTTAAAATAATTAGCTACGACTATATTATTGTTTTTGATATTATCGATGATATTGTGTGCCAATAGGGTAATTTCCTATGGATTTTATATAATATTATATACAGGCCGTTGCAAAAGGGTGGTTCCTGAAAGCACCATGTATAGAGTCAGTGATTAGTTACATGTAGGTGAAGACAGAAAACCCGTTGCACGACTACACCATAATTGCCACTCTGAGTGGTGACGTCAATAGTGATATCATGCATCTTTCTATCATTTGACCACTTCCACCCAATTTGAATGGTTAACTGAATTATTTTTGAACGAATTTATAAATTTCTTTGTTTTTTTTTATTTATTTATTTATAGACTTATAATTAATTTGTACAATAGATGTAGCATAAACTAATTCAAGTTATCTATGTACATGTATGTATATACATACACACTCCCGTATCCCCCGAAGTGGTAGTCAGAGGTATAATCAGTACACCCACATCTCACGGAGCTTGTTATAGCCCCCTGATTTGATAGGGGGCGAGCCTATTGCCATACCGGGCACAATTCCAGACTTCAGGCTGATACTAAGTATTTTGTGATAGAAACCCCCAATATCACGTTTACCCGTCCGGGGATGGAACCCGATACCTCAGCACAGCAGTCATACCGTGTACGCATTACAACTATGCCATAGAAGTAGGTGGTGAAAGGTTTTAGGTATTGTTGACTAAAACAAAAAATCATTGCAACTAACTTATAGCGATAGCAGCGATAGCCTAGTTGGTTGCGGTACGGACTGTCAAGACGAAAGTCGTAGGTTCGAAACCCAAGTGGCATACACCTCTGACTTTTCTAAAGTTATGTGTGTATTAAAATGTTAATTATCGCTTGCTTTAACGGTGAAGGAAAACATCGTGAGGAAACCTGCATATCTGAGAGTTTTTCGAAGGTATGAGAAGTCTGCCAACCCGCATTAGGTCAGCGTGGTGGACTAAGGCCTAACCCCTCTCATTAGTAGAGGAGGCCCGTGCCCAGCAGTGGGACAATGTTTAATACAGGGCTAGTATTATTATTATTATAACTAACTTATTCGATGGTCTATCTATGGTATCATGTATTGCTAACAAAAAGTGCAATTCATTCCTTTTACCACAAATACTAATTGCATCCAAGCCACTTTCACACCTGAAAGGCGAAGGCACCGCAGTCGTATTTTTGCTCCACGCCAGATAAGGCCAAACATATTACCGATTCGATTGGAACGAATAGCAGACCGTGCCCCGCAATCCGGTTCATTACTCTCTCGCATTCACTACAAAATAAAGACGTAGTTCGAACTGGCCTTTTTAATCCTCCGGTATCGAATCGTAAATCTGAAATGTCGATTAGGAGACACTGTTTGTCCGTACCGACATTCAATAAATAGTAATAAATGTCTTGTAGTAGAGCGACGTGAAAAGCCGATGCCATTAGGGCATTATGAGCCGATCGCGAAGTAAGACGCGATTTTCTTGCGGAAATTCTTTGAAAGAAGTTAATAAGCTTAATTTTTTATATCTGCCGCTCGTTCTGGAATTATGCCATCGGTTTTGTTGAGCATTGTGACGGAAACATTTTTTGTTCTTTATTTGAATTCAGCGTAGTACTGGTAGGTATTGTTTTAAAAAGTTTTACTTCTTTATTTAAATGTTAAAAGGCGCCCAAGCTACAGTATGGTGGCTGTGTTTCCCGGACCGCTTTTATTGGACCGTTGAATGTGTAGCAATATATATTTTTTTAAAATATCCTAGAATTGGATCCTGGCTTGGATGCAAATTTTAGAAGTAGTAGAGCCACGCTGTAGACATATTTGTCTACAGCATGAATGGAACTTCTCGACCGGGGTAGTACCACTGTCTCACAGAAAACCAACGTAAAGTGACAGTTTACTGTCGCGTTTCGTATGGTAAGTGAGATATCCGGAGGCCCAGATTCCCCCTTCCCTTCCCTAATCCCTATTCCTGTCCTTTAAGGCCGACGCATACATGGCACTTTCGGTAGGTATTGTGGATGTTCATCACTTAACATCAGGTGACCCACTGGCTCGTTTGTCGGACTATGCTATAAAAAAAACCGCTCTTAGCATACATTTTAATACTTAATATTATAGGTAGCCCTAAAACAAATTGCATTAAAACTACATTCATGTGTTATTTTCATATTTTTGCTATTTTATTTGAGAAGCCTTATATAGATTTAAAGTTAAAGTAAAAATTACATACTTATTGAAGTAATACTTATTTAGGCGCGTTATGAAAAAATGATGAGAGTGAAATTTTAATATGCGCGCGCATACCGTGACACAAAAGTAACACCGTTATGAAAAAATGATGAGTGAAATTTTAAGATGCGCGCGTACTATGAACTATACGTATGTGTTATTTATTGATATAAATTAAAATATTATTAATATTAATTATTAAAATTACTAATATTTGCATGCAACAAAAAATAAAAAATTATTATACCAAAGAAGTATAACTACTCACGCGCGTACAAGTACACGAACCCATTGTTTTTACACGGCAATTACTCGAAAAGGTTATGCACGAAATTATTAGAACCCAGTAATTACAAAGATTTCCTTATTTATCTTCTTAATAATAATCATAACGCTAACGTATTTAACAACTTTCTATAGAAACTAGTTACCCAATGCAACAAAATCTCCAGTTCAAAATTACATTCCGACCCTAAACTTATTTTGGAGCTTCTATTATCTCGCTTAGTTATTATTGTAGTATAAAATACACGTAGAAATATGAAAAGGCCAGAAATTGGTCCTAAAATAATTTTAAACTATGAACGTCCACGACATGAATCGTTTGGATGATATAGGATTGTAATTTAGAGATTGGGATCAACGAAACTATGGATTTATACAGCTAAGGCTGTAATTATGGACCCAGTGAATAATAGGGCCTTTTCATTGTGCTCAAGTAGATTAAACAATGGTATGAGAGAGCAGTACGACCATAACTATTAAAAATATAACTCATGTTGAATGGCACATTACAACTTAACATACCGTGTAATGCCTTAGTGTGTGTAAGAATTAAGAAATCATATACTTTTAGGCAGCGATCTATATGTACTACGTACTAGATGCGGCGACCAGAACAAACATTATGTTCCACCGAGTTGCGGTGGAACCACCGCACCGACGTTAGTTTGCTTCATGCCACCTGAGTATGCACACGTTGCATCTTTCAGTGTCGAGTTAATTTTAGTTATTTGTAGCGACATTCCCGAACATATCTACCTTAAATTATAATTCATTTCAATTCTGAATACGGGAAGTCTTCATATAAATCTTCATAATAACAGACCCAAATCAAAAAACATATTGATTACATTAATTTTGTTGAGTCATTATCCATATTAACTGTGCGATTAACATAATTCTCGTTTTAATTTCTTGGTCCATATTGCTTATGTTAAACAACGCACAAAGGCTCATAGTATGTACTTTTAGATCTTTGATCCGTATTTATTATTACGGTCTATTCTTTAGGCTTGAGACTAATTAAGAGATTAAGGCTTGTTATTGAAAATTGCTTATTTATTTAGGCTTATTCACTATATTAATAGATGGTGCACAACATTGTATGTTACTTACTGATAACAAAGCAATACAGTTTTTTTTAATTAAATAATTATGGAATTTCTTACATAAAGAACACACGCAACTTGAAATTAACCAAAGATTAAGCCGCTTGCGTAAACGAACTAACGTGGGAGTAAAGTCGTAAAACAACTTACAAAGTGAAATTAAAAAAGAAATAAAATTCAGAACAAAGTACTCAATTTGATTCATTAAAAAAGTTTACCAGTTTACAATGAAAGTCCTTCTCCGCTCTAATTTGAAAGAGAATTTGTAACGAGTAAAAACTTAATGACATGTGAAGATTCAGGGATCCTTCGTATAATTGTTAGTGAATTTAATGGAACGTGCAAATGGGTCCGTAGCCAACGAGCTATGTCACATTTTAATACTATTTGGAGTAATTCTATCGAAATCTGAATTCGGGATGAAATTGGTTTGTGTATACGGACGCGGTGCCCTTTCGAATGTAATCAGATAATCTCCGTTACTATCTACGCAAATTAATTTATTTGTCTATAGTTCTATACTATTTCTGTATATATATATACATAAATAGTTTTTACAATTACTAGTACTACTACTTTTAGTACTAAAATAATAATATAATAATAATAGCCCTGTATTAAACATTGTCCCACTACTGGGCACGGGCCTCCTCTACTAATGAGAGGGGTTAGGCCTTAGTCCACCACGCTGGCCTAATGCGGGTTGGCAGACTTCTCATACCTTCGAAAAAAACTCAGATATGCAGGTTTCCTCACGATGTTTTTCCTTCACCGTTAAAGATATTACCGTTATTATGAAATCTGTTAAAAATGCAACACGTACTAAAATTTTGATTTTTTATGGAAAATATATTAATGGGAAAGTTTTCGATTGCTTCCAAGTCTTTAACGCATAATGAAGAAGCGTGTAGCTTTGCTAAGCTTAATGGCCCTACGCTGATTTACAAACACGTTAATAAAACACGTTAATCTGTAAGGCCGCACCCCTCTCATTAATAGAGGAAGCCCGTTGCCCAGATGTGGGATAGTATACATGACTAATAATGTTATTACTCAGTATAGTACATGAGTACCTATTTAACGGTAGGCAGCGGCGTTGCTGTGCCGTGGCATTGCAGAAGTCTATGCGCGGCGGTGTCTACTTACCATCAGATGGCCCGTCTGCTCGTCTGTTTATCCAGGCAGTAAAAAAAGTTCCAAAAAGCCTCCTTATTCATCCCAAAGCCCCCTTTCAACCGACGCAATAAACAGTGAAATGCGTCTTCCTTACTCAGCTTCTAAGCAACGTTGAAAAATGCAGTTACGCGTTGGTTTTCAATAAACCTTAAGTGTGAGTGTAAACTGGTATAATAGCCTCATAGTGGCTGTTTACTGCCACCACTTACGAGCTCTAATGGACCGTGTGCACTTTATTGTCGAAAATTGCATTTGCCCGATGGAAATACTGAGACCCTTTTTGTCTTTACATTTTTGGACGTTGAAATACCCCCCGGTGTGAACGATAAAAATTACCCTTATGGGCAATATTTCTTAATTACGTACGTAGTATAGAAAATATTTATTAATAGCTAATGCCTGGCGTGTTTTGCAGTGTGACTCTTTTTTTCTATCTTAGAAATCTTCTCGAGCGTGCGCCCTAGAACTCCATTAAGTTTCCTTGCTATTGGACAAATGTAATAAAGAAATACGGAAATAAAGCAACATTAATTTTTTATATTTTATTTATTCTCATAAGTTTATAATTAAATAAAATTTGAGGGTTGCCCACGATTTTTCTGAGATCCCATCATCAGATCCTGACTTGGTGCAAATGGGACCACCTGGGAAGTATATCCTATCAAACAAAAAAAGAATTTCTCGAATCTGTCTAGGCCTCTTCGTAATCGGGGAACATACATAAAATAGATTCCGACGACTTGAGAACCTCCTTTTTTTGAAGTGGGTTAATTAAATAAAATTAATTTTCTGCTGGCCTACTATTGAGCACGGCGATACTCTAGCAATGAAAACGCATAGGCCTTCCTCCACCACGCTAGCCTTATGTGGATTTCTAAACTTCACTATCATTGAAAGTCGTACGAAGAATTATCGTATTTGCAGTATCGTAATGTTTCATTCACCTTTAAAGTGAGCGATAATTAAGAATATATATAAATAGTTTTCCGAAAAGTTAGAATTGTTCATAATTTATCATTTATAAGGAATGATACTCTCTCGCTACTTGATACTCTGCCTGAACGGCATTGCGCTAACTATTAGATGCCGTTTTATCACTCTACCCTAGATAAAATAAATATTACAATATAAAATAAATTTATTGTTAATCTATTTAATTATCTTATAAAAAAAATGATGTAAGTAATATTGAATAATAATTATTATAGAAAAAAAGTTTTTCGATATTTTGTATCGTATATGTTTACGTAGCTAGGTTTATTTTTGCTTAAATAAATATGCATATAAACACGCGCAAACGAAATTTTACCAGATTCTATAAATATCACCAAATTCCAATAGTTTTATGCAAAGCCGGATAAACACGGGATCTATTTTGTCTTTGCGGCTTCATTCAATGAGGTACTTAAGGTCTATCCTTTTAGTACCATTGTCACATACGAAGCTCATTCATATTTTCTACCTTTATAAAAGAAAGAAAATACTTTATTAGGCCATTGTCTCTGGACCGAGTGGCAGTAAGTACATACAACATAACATTGAGAAAAGATAAACATAGGGATACTTATTACCTAATACATGAAACAAAACAAATAAAAACTGAAAGTGAAGAGTCTGAAACGATGTTTCTAGTGACTAGGACACCTCATTTCTTATTTTAAGTTTGTTAGTTAGTTTAGTATTTTTTGACGAATTAAAGTAAATTAAATAAATTAAAAATTTAAGTAATTGGCTCCACGGTTTTAATACCCATTATACAGGAATGTATTAATTTATATTGGTATAGATGTAAACATTGAAGTTTGGTAACGATTACACACACTATCATTTAGTTATTCGTGATTTCATAAACAAACTTTCTTATATAAGATTTTTCGGTCAATAAATTAGTAAAAGTTTTTAAATTCATAAAAAGTACACTGACTTCAATAAAAAACAAATTATTCGTCACTATAAAATTAGATTTTTCTGAGATTCCATCATCAGATCCTGACTTGGTGCCAATGGGACCACCTGGGAAGTTATAACCTTTTAAACAAAAAAAGAATTTCTCGAATCGGTCCAGGCGTCTTCCAGTAATCGGGGAACTTACATAAAAAAAAGATTCCGACGAATTGAGAACCTCCTCCTTTTTTGAAGTCGGTTAAAAACGGGTCTGTATTGATCTAAGGTATTGATACTTTTTTGTAGTTTTATGACAGGCTTTTTTTTCACGGATAATTATCATCGAGTTGTTCCGCACGTGGATTGTATAAGATATTTATTTATTATTATTATTATGACTGCCTTGGTGGCGCAGTTGTAATTGCGCATGCGTTACAACCGCTGTGCTGAGGTCTCGGGTTCGATCCCCGGGTCGGGTAAAGTGATATTGGGTTTTCTATCTAGAAATTCTCAGTATTAGCCCGGAGTCTGGAACCTGTGCCCGGTACGGCGATAGGCTCGCCCCCTATCACATTATGGGACCGAAATTCGGCGAAAAGTGGGTGTACTGGTTACACCTCTGCCTACCCCTTCGGGGATTATAGGCGTGAGTGTATATGTATGTATTATTATTTTGTTTTATTAAATTTCCAATAATAATATTCAACAGTCACACAGTGTTCATCCCACACTAGGTCAAACCAATGTTGTAGCCTGTAGGTATTAGGAAATTCGGAAGACTATATTAAAATGCGGGCGAATACTTTCAAACTTACAATAACATACTTTCAAAATAAATAATGTTAAAAATGTCACAATGAACCGAAATAATATGTCCCAAAAACAATCCAATCTTAAAGAAATGCAGTAGAAGATTTACAAACTCTAATCTATTATACGCAGCGATAGCTTAGTTGGTTGCTGGTTGCCAGACTATCAAGAAACCCAAGTGGCATACACCTCCGAATTTTCTAAAGTTACGTGTATATTCAATGTTAATTATCGCTTGCTTTAACGGTGAAGGAAAACATCGTGAGGAAACCTGCATACTGAAAATTCTCAAAAGAAAACGATGGTATGTCAAGTCTACCAACCCGCAATTGGTCAGCGTGGTGGACTAAGGCCTAACCCCTCTCATTAGTAGAGGAGGCCCGTGCCCAGCAGTGGGACAATGTTTAATACAGCTAGTAGTAGTAATCAATGAAACTACTTAGATGGTAAGCCTATTATCTTATACAAAAATAAACAGGACACTAAAAAACGTCTCGGCTATAACCATAATATATTACATATGTTATATGTAGTTACGCTAGTCCAACAGACGCCCTGTGGTATTTCACGGATCTTAGATAAATAACATTTTATATCAAAAGCGGGTGAATCATAGCCGGGCGATAACTCATCCCACGCCAAGTAACAAATAATAGAAACGTGATGTTCGTCGCCAAACATAAAAAGTAATAAAAGAAGATAAAAAACCAGAACTCCATTTTGGCGAAAACGAACGCGAAGATTACTAGATAAAAGAAATTCCATACATGGCTGGAGAGAAAAAATATAATGACGTCTGCCAAAAGGCACCGGCCGTCGCGTCGTGGAAACGTGTCGTCTGTGTGGAACTCTATAACGCGTTTATCAACACTAATGGCTTGCAAATAGCCCAACCAATCGTCTTACACTCTTATATCATTCGCGAGTCGCCCGCTGCATTATTCAGTATTTTGCTTTTTAATATTCAGACGACATATTTGAGTCTCCTTTCAATTTTTTCCCGTTCCTCTGGTGTACCGGTGTGCGCTGAATTTTGAAAGCTACTTATTGGTTTTTGGTGCTTAATCCTACCATATCACGTGGATGTCGACTGGTTGTCCTTTATACATTTTTTTATCCATATCTGAGGGCTTGTTCCCGTTTCATTTTTTATGAACGTCTGATTCGTCGTGGTTGATTTGATTTATATTGGTATTGATTTAATTATTGAAGTTTGCTAAACGATTACACACACTATTATTTAGTTATTTGTGATTTCATAAAAAAACTTTCTTATATATGTTTTTCGGTCAATACAAAACGGGTCTTTATGTTTGAATTTAACTTTTTTGCAGTTTTATGAGTTTTTTTTTTCGGGAAATTATCATCGAGTTGTTCCCCACCTAAATTGTTTATTATAGATATAGTTTTATTGTAGAATTTTTAAAGCTACTTATTTTTTTTCTGCTAAATCCTACCATATCACGTGAATGTCGACTGGTTGTTCTTTATACATTTTTTTATCAATATCCGAGGGCTTGTTCCCGTTTCATTTTTTATGACCGTCTGATTTATTGTGGTTGATTTTCCACGATAGCGATGAAGTCTATCCGGGCGGCGCCAGTAATTTATACGAGGGAAAGAACGGATTCATAGCGAGCCGGATTAAAAAGAAAATGAAAGCAAAATATATGGGTCTGTCGATCGAGCACTGAAATAGCTAGCTGCTGGTTCGTTTAATTATCGACATTCCTGCATCGAGGTACGACATATTGTTTTTGAACGGTGTACATCCGCCAGTATTTCATTATTATAACCGCGATATTGATACCTCAGCTAATATGACAATACTTATGTATTTAATTATTTATAGACGTCGTTTCGTTACGGCGATTATACAATGACATTGATTTCTTATTTATAGGTTCGTTTAATTTATTGAACGTGTATAACGAATACACGTTCAATAAATTAAACGAAGGAAGATTTAAAGTGATTTAAATCATCGTTAACACTAAATTAATAAATCACAAATAGTAAAAAATTAAATAATTAAAAAGCGACGAACTAAAACGGTATTTTAGTGAATAATTGATTTTTTGTGGATACATATATATATTTTTTTTATGTATAATAAACTTCTAGGTTTGTTTATTCAATTGACTAGCTTTTGTCTGCGGACCCGCCCGCGTGTTAGTTATTTTTGAAAGAAAAGTTTTAAAATCCGTGGTGTCTTCTTAAACTATTACATGTTTCTATATTTTGCGAACTGTCAAACGCGCTAAAGTTTATATAATCGTTAATTTTTCTTACATTTTCTGCAAAACTTTCTTATTTTTTTTCCTAAGAACCTTCTCCTGACAATAACAAGACAACAATAAAGAATTAGCGAAATCGGTCCAGCCGTTCACGCGTGATGCCGTGCCCAAAGGAAATGGAAATTAATTTTAATATATATAGATTATGTAAACTGTTTATGTAACTATGAAACTAGCTGTAAATAAACATAGATTCATAAACCGCTTGTAATTTTCTAATATTTAAGTGCAGTGTACTAGAATTACAATTAAAATATAAATGTGGTTATTAACCTCGTATAAAACTTATGGATTTATATTACAAAAAACAAATAATTTCTGCATCAATTTTCAACACGTTTAACATTTTTGAATAAATAAATAATACTGATCTAATAATGGCTTGATAAAGACTATGCGAATTGTTAAACTTGATACATGTACAATAGCACCTTCGAATTCCGATATAAGACCTCGTGTATCCAGGTGCAGTGCCGGCATGTAATACCGCCTACTCATGTATGTTACAACACCCGATATCATTGAGTTGTATGTCTATAATTTACTTTGTTGCTCGCTATCTACTTTGAGTATAAGGTACTCGACTTTGAATTTTTTTTGGGGTCAACGAACATATTATCTTCTTGTATATAAAAATCAATTGCTGTTCGTTAGTCTCGCTAAAACTCAAAAACGGCCTGACCGATTTAGATGAAATTTTGTGTGTATATTTCAATAGGTTCCTGGATGTTTGAAAACTCTTTTTTCTTGTGGGAGAAATGCCAAAGATTGTTATGTTTAAAATATCATATTTAATGTGACGCTGCTTTTCCGGGCAGGACGACGGCTGCCGGGCTCGTTAGTGTAATATAAGATGACTGAATCTATCGTGCCCTTTATGTTTACGGGAATATCACACAATGAATTAAAACTACTCTTACGGATTTCACTGCGTTTTTTAAACTTAAAAGTTAGATCCCATTAGGTCTTAAAGCCAGAGTGGCGCATAGTCTACTTTGTGGTAGCAGCCTATAAAAATATCCCATTTTTTTTTATTTAAAAACAAACTTTTGCCACTTTGGCCAGTGATAACATTCTCGTCTTAATTTTGTGTGTAGTAAGATTTAAAATTGAGAATCAGTGCGTGTCATTTAAAAGCAGCACTCTACATATAAGTGCTCCAGGCAAACTGTGCACTGATCACCGCCCACAGATAACTCACGAAGATAATGGCCACATTTATTCTGACAGGGGAAACGACAAGCCTCTTCTAGCTATATTATACGTACTGTGACCACACTTCCTGCTTCAAACGGGACAGCTCTATTTGAATTTATTACTAATACTTCAAGTTGGCATAATTATCAAGAAAAGCTGTCTGTCAACGATTGACATTGTATTTGCATTTACATTATATAATTAGGTGTAGAGTATTCTCTTTGTTGTGGCAAGATAAAAAAATATTAGTTTGTCTCAAAAACACGAAATTATGAATCTCTTTCTTGAATGATGACTGAAATACGGCTATATCTTTATACCATATATTATCAACTCTTTACCATCTACAGACGTCCCACTTAGAGTTGAAGAAATGGCCACTCTAATTATATGTCTATAAATCAGTGCTACCATTCTGGCCATTCCGCCAGATTACTTGCAGTTCTGCACTTATTGCCGATTCCTCTAATCTGGGCCCCTCGGTGGACCCTTCCCTGCGTCCTAAACACACTCGATTCATTTCTATGGTAGAATTATTGAACTGTAGACTTGGGTGATTTTGGTAATGATTTTAGGTAATTAATTTGTGTTTAATATCGTAGACTGAGTGTAATATAGATTACACGTATTATGCTGGTGTTAGGATATTCATATCCGCCCGCATAGCGGTCACCGTACACAGGGTGTAAAACCCACCATGGCAGCACACGTGTGTCGCGTTCCGGGATCAGCCAGTGTACATCCGGTTTTTGTCGGAGTCTGCGATGGCCTCCTTCTGCGAACGTGTCATGTCGCAGAAGGAGAGCGCCGAACGGGATCGGGAACAAACCGATCCCGCTCGCCGCCAAACGAGAAGGAGGCGCCGAGTATGACGACAGACTGGCGCCTCCCGCCCTGTGGATTGGAGGCTTTGAAGAATTCTTCCACGGTATACCCTGCCTGTCGTAAGAGGCGACTAAAAGGGGTTCACGGGGGTCGCGGCTGCGCAGCGGGGGATGTGCGGCCTTCATAAATATTTCTATATATATTTACATGGTGCGACCCCGAGACAGGTGGCGGCGCGAAGTGTCGTGCTGCCGTAGGACGTGGAGGGTATCCAGCCCTAAAAGAGACGGGCCGTAGAGGTACCGCGCAGGGATGGTTCCGGCAGCAATCCAGAGATACTCAGGATCCCCCGGAACCATCCCGCATGCGCTGCAGAAGGCCACTGCGGGGTTTTTAGTCGGTACACCGGCGTAGGAAAATTGGTTAGGGCCCCGATCTAGTCGTCCCTCGGGTAAACTGGGTCGGAAGGTCGGTGAGTCCGGCATAACCATCTCCCCTCCCCCGAGGTTGAGAAGGTATCCGTAAGATGGATTTTCCCCGCTGCAAAAAAAAAAAAAGGAGGTCTAGAGTTGGGGTACGATGTTTAGCCGTTTTGCGGCCTTCTGAGTACTCTGACACTAGACCCTCGACCGCTTCTTCATCTTCTTGCCCATGGCGTAGTGTAAAGAAGCTACACAATGTGCCTACGCAAAATGCCGGCATGATTGTGTTGAGTAGCGGGGGATAGATTGTCTCTCACTACTTGACACACTAATTGAACGGCATCGCACATACAATGTTGTAATTTCACAATACTTTTATGATTTTGATGTTAAACATCTCAATTTAAATGGCAGTAAACCGATATTTTTTTTTTCGCGTGTAATTGGCCAATTTTCCCACTCTTACCAAGCTGCTGGCGTAAATACGAAGCAATTACAGCTTCTCATTTCACGCCCCTTACGCCTCGAGATCGACGGATTTTAGGAGTACATTTTTGTTATTAGTACACCTAGTGATGTGTTTGGCGTTCATTAGTTTTATAATGTGCTAGATACAATCAATAATCTATTCTATTTATTATAGACCAAGCAACATATTAATTAGCTCTTCTGTTTTGCGTTGAAAAATTAATCATAGTACCTTGAAACTATGAGCAGAATTTGTTCATAACAATGATAACTTACACAGTTATTGAACTTAATAATCAACTGAGAACTACCTTTTTGATTCAGTTAAAATTACAGACTTCAGTGCAAATGATTACTCTTAAATACTTGTTTTACTGTGTTTCATAGTCAAAATGTTTAAACATGTTTTGTTTGTTTCTGAAATGTCCGGTTTGACTCTTATTAAAGTACAACTCTTTTGTGAATGTTTTCAAAAGACTCTCAGTGAAAATTACTTACAAGGTAACTTAAAAAGGTACTTCACGTACCTATATAAACATTCGCAGAATATTAAAAACATCACTAAGTGCATTTAATTATTAAATATGCCTCAGTGGCGCAGTTGTAATTGCGCAAGCGTTATGACTGCTGTGCTGAGATATTGGGTTCGATCCCCGGGTCGGGTAAAGTGATATTGGGTTATTCTATCTAGGAATTCTCAGTATTACCCCGGAGTCTGGAATATGTGCCCGGTATGGCGATAGGCTCGCCCCCTATCACATTATGGTACCGAAATTCAGCGACAAGTGGGTATACTGGTTACAACCTCTGCCTACCCTTTCGGGGATGACAGACGTGAGTGTATGTATGTGTGTAATTATTAATAATGTTAAATAGCAGAACTATGTTGTAGCTGCCTACATCAGCAGAACTGTTTCTGTCCAGAGTATGAATTCATTGGCTCGGCCACCGAGCTCTGTCTTATGAAAAATTGGCGTGAAATTTATTCTTATGTTTCGGATGGTGAATAACATTTCAGGAAATCCAAATGTCATTTTTCAATCCCCATTACTTTTTCTCCTTCACTAACTGCCTCTGTTATAAAAAAAACGATTTAAAACTGCATACACGGTATTTTGAACACCATTGTAAAACAACATAACTCTTAACAATTTTAAAAATAGAACAAGTAAGCTGCATTCGCAGATTTACAAATAGCACTGAACTAGTGTATCGAGCGCGTAACGCTGCATTGCGTATTCGTATCGACTTACAAAATGGAGTATCTAACAACAAATTACATTGTTTTTTATTTGTTTTGTTTGAATAAAACGTGATTGTGCAGCCGATGTGCGCATGTAACCCGGCCACCGGCGGCGAGACGCGGCAATTTCCTTGCCAAATCGAGTGTGAACGAGTAACCGCCAGTTTAAACCGCTTTCGCTCTGATTTTTTTCGACTCCTAGTTGTTTACAGATAGAGGGGTGCAAATATGAATTGAAAGAAACACTTTACATTGGGCGCCATTTTCGTTTTACAAGTTTTTATTTTCAATTTCATGTTTTTATATAATGTTTTTTATATAATATAAAAATGAATTGTACCGTTTAAATTTCTTGTAACGACAAACATTGTGTATTCTATAACCTAAAAATAAAACAAACAATAACATAAATGAATTTTAGTATCCCAGGTCCCTGCCACGTCTGAATATCTTTATTGTACTACAATATTTTCAAACTGTATCTCGCAGCTTCTATATAGTTTTTTACATTTACACACGAAGAAATAAAATCTTCTATTTTAAAAATTATGACTTACTGTAGTGCATAAAGGCTTTTCTGAATTAATATACCTAAATTTAGTATTTAATGATTTGTTATATACTTTATTTCAATAATTAGTATATATTAACGAAGTTGAAGTAATTTTCACGTTATCATCCTTCTAACAAAACAAAACACATCCTTTACAACTATTAAAGACAGATTGAATCGCACAAAGCAAGGAAAGCTGCCGAAAATCTCCTAATACGGCCGGAGGTTAGACAGGTTGAAGACAACACCGCCGGCATGGGGGTTCGAAAATCTAATTTGCAAATGCATTTCCTGCCTTTCAAGTCGCAGCCATGCGTACCGGGCTTTACATTTTTAAACAACCGGCTCGGGAATCGAACGCATTTCGTCAGTTTTAGGGTTGATAGAACACGGGTGAGCTTTTGCGCTGTCAGCGGGTTAACTGTAGGGGGTGTACTATTTGAATATATTTTTATTTATATATTCGTAATCGTAATAGTGTTGCTAGGGATAAAATTCGCATAGTCCATGCAAATCTGCTAACTCTCATAGCCACGCTTAGTGATAAAAATGCATTGCATTAATCATAAACATCTCTCTAAATGTTTAAGAAATTGTAGATAATACGAACTTGGTATTTGCCTTTAGAAATTTCTTAGCTCTGACTTTGCTTTAGTATAGACTGCATAAGTGAATATATATATATATATATATATATATATATATTATTAAACTAATCGCAATATCTAACGCTGATAGTCTCCTATCAGTCACCCTAAATCACTAAATAATACAAAAATAATTATCATCACTTACTAATAGTAAAAACGATTGTCTCGGTGGCGCAGTTGTTATTGCGCTTGCGTTACGAATTATATGCTGAACTCTCGGGTTCGATTCCCGGGTCGGGTAAAGTGATATTGGATTTTTCTATTTAAAAATACTTAGTGTCAGCCTAGAGACTGGAATTGTGTCCGGTATGGCGATAGGCTCACCCCTTATCACATGGGACCGTAATAAATTCGGCGAAAAGTGGGTGTACTGGTTACACCTCTGTCTACCTCTTCGGGGATTACAGGGGTCAGTGTATATGTATGTGGGTACGATTAATAAGTAATGATAATTATTTTTTCAATTAGTACAAACTAATTTAGCTCCAGCATCCATCAAACAGAGTGCTGCATCAATATCCACACGTGAACCAGTGCACAAACCGAATCAAAAAAATAGCCATTTCGCACGTTCAAAAGGACCTCATTTTTCAAACACCGATACGAATAGCCGGCATCAAAGTAACATGCAGCACATATTAAATGTGCAGTAACTGATGGCCATTAATATCCGACCGAACCAAAAATGACTCATTCCGTTTAATCCGGCTAAAAGGAAAGTTGCGCAGTCGATCAGTATCGGCTCGCTAGATGTTTTCGGGTATCATTCCAATCAAAATCTAACCAAGCTATGTATGAATCTGTAATATAACATTAAATATTTTTAATTTGTTGTATAGCACATAACTTGAAACTGGTTCAATTAGCCTATTTTTTTTAATATCCGAATCGATTTTCTTTAACTACTTAATTGTATTCGCTTAATGCGCTACGTATTAAGCTAAGTATTCTTAGATTTACAAACAAAACTTGACGATTTCGACGCATATGCACCCCTAAATCTGTGATACATACATATATACACTCACGCCCGTATCCCATAGGGGTAGGCAGAGACTATTGAGTGCCGCAAGCTACGATCCTGACACACTTCTTTCGCCTCTTCCACATTCATACATCTTCTCATACATTTACGACGGTTGGAGGTACTTCTGATTTGCCCTTTTAGGAGAAGATCGTTTATCTGATTCGTAAACGTTCTCCTTGGGCGCCCTCTACCCACTCTTCCACTCACTAAATCTGTGATAGGTGGAGTAATAGTCAAATTTTGTCCCTCAGAGTGACCATTACTATAAGGTAAATCAATAACCAAGACGTTCAGATCGGAAAAAAATGTACACAAATATTGTCCCGGGAATTGAACTAGCCCCTTTAAACACCGACTTCAATAAAAAACAAATTATGCGTCCCTATATTTGAGGGATTTTTCTGAGATCCTATCATCAGATCCTGACTTGGTGCCAATGGGACCACCTGGGAAGTATACCCTTTTAAACAAAAAAAGAATTTCTCGAATCGGTCCAGGCGTCTTCGAGTAATCGGGGAACATACATAAAAAAAAGACTCCGACGAATTGAGAACCTCTTCCTTTTTTGAAGTTGGTTAAAAAAGAGATATTTGGCCACAATACATCATACGGAATTCCTTGGCGGACCGCTTAATAACGTGAGAAGAATTCGGTCGGAATTCGTCAGGAACGGGCCATTGGGAGCGGAAATTACGTTGCCCAGGCCATTTTTGGATCACTTGTGTTAAACGTGTATTGATTTTGTCGCTTTTTGTCCATATATTTTGGCAGGTTTGCTCTGTGATATATCGGAATAATAGGTTTAGTTCGTTATTGACGTTTTGCTACAAAGAGCATTTGATATAATATTGAAAATAAATACACATTCTGGATGTAGTCAAAGTAATTTAGATATATAGCTATTATCTATATATACCGGTGTAGAAGTTTGAAACCAGAATTTCTTAACAATTATACTTACGTTGTTTGAAAATGATAGGAAAATATTTTAATCAAAATAATCTCCATTGCTATTTATACTTTTCTCCCACCTCTCCGGTAGTTTATTTGCCACGCCAAATTTTTTCTTAATAAATTGTAGTTTTAAAACTAAACAAAGCGCTCTAATTACTAGTCGAACTAAAAAGTAGAAAATATTTTTTTTAAATATGGAGAGTACTTTATATAGCGATATAAAGTTCACTGGTATAATTACAGTTTAAGTTTTATATTACTAAACCCAATTTAAATTTATTAATTCGTATTATTAGAAGTGCACTGAAAGATAGGTTTTGGAAGGAATTGACGTTACGACTGCTGGGGTCTGTCTCGGGTTCGATCACAAGGTCAGTAAAAGTCAAAGGAAATGAAGAGGAACAAAAAGTAATGGGTGGTCATCGTAGAGAAATAGACATATGATGTACAGCAAAATACAAACAAGTTTTTAAACAAATTAAACACTTAGACAGACAATTGGTCATAAAATATTGACATCACCACGGCGGTCATACACTGAAGTTATCCATCGTATTTCTACAGTAGCTGCGCGTCAGAAAGTCTGTAACTTTTGACACATCCTCCAAGCAGTCTCGTCAACTAACTTTTACATTAGAGGTGAAGTTTCTTACCAACTTACTCAGCTTGTGCGGAATGTTCACGCAATGAGCGGAACAAATCTCGCGAAAGGAACTAAGTACCGCTTTCTTGATATTACTATTGCGCGGATGAATTTCATAGTAAATGATGTACAATTTATTGTTTAAGATAATAATAATAATACTAGCCCTGTATTAAACATTGTCCCACTGCTAGGCACGGGTCTCCTCTACCAAAGAAAGCGGTTAGGCCTTAGTCCTCCACGCTGGTCTAATGCGGGTTGGTAGACTTCACATACCTTCGAAATTCTTATGAGAATTCTCAGGTATGCAGGTTTCCTCATGATGTTTTCTATCACCTTTAAAGCAAGCAATAATTAACAATTAATACACACACAACTTTAGAAAAGTCAGAGGTGTATGCCATTTGGGCTTCGAACATACGACTTTCGTCTTGACAGTCCGTACCGCAACCAACTAGGCATTCTGACATTTAATATCAAACGGGTCTTTATTTCTCTTCAGATTCAAATAAAACTGGCTGATGAATTTATTTATGAATTTTATATTCCTCATTTAAATGTAAGTGTACATTAAATAAATATAATCTAGTAATGTATTTATTAACTAAAACTCATTTTCTACAATGTTTACCATTTTGATGGTAAATGTTAATTGATCAGTTATTAAAAATAATTACAGTTGGAATTGTACCTCTTAATATCATTAACCGTAGTGAATGGAGAATGGGTTTTCGTTAATGGATGTCCATTCCGGTATTCCTATAATAAAGTTCTTGAAAATAGGTTTACAATTTAGGTGCCATTTAGATAATTTTATTAAAGTAACTTTAGCCCTATATTGTATACTGTTTCTGTTTGTTAATGCTTACTTATATAATCCTACTAGTATTATAAATGCGAATGTTTGGATGGATGGATGTTTGTTACTCAATAACGCTACAACGGCTGGACGGATCTGGTTGAAATTTGGCATAGAGATAGATTACAGTCTAAGATAATACTTTTTATCTTGGAAACATGTTCAGTTCCCTTGGGATAGTTTCTTTTTTAACAGAGCAGGATCGACATGAGTTTTTAGGATCAAATGACATAGGCCACTTTTTATCCCGAAAAAATGCACGCCGCCTATGGGATAGTAAAATATAGAAAGAAGTAATAGCTTAAAATGCCTATGTATTTCTATATTCAATCTTTCAATCTATGGAGATTGTACACATGTTCTTCCAAAAATAACCTCCACGCCGGCGGAGCCGTGAGCAGCATCTAGTAAATTCATATAAGGTGAGAGGGCATACATAACACAGTGATGTAACAAACACTTGTCACAGTGTTCTGCGGAGAGTACTAATTACAAAGAGTTAATATAATTATTATTAATAATAAAAATTAAATACCTTCGCGACAGGCATTACACGTATAGTAAAAGCTTCGGATTATAATCAAGCGTCAGACACCAGTGCCATTGACGTTTATGCGCGGTAACGGTAGGCAGCGGCTTTGCTGTGCCCTGGTATTGCAGAAGTCTATGGGCGGCGGTGACTACTTACCATCAGGTGGCCCGTCTGCTCGTCTGCCTATCGAGGCACTATATAAAAAAATGCGCGTTTGTAGCATACATAAAGCTTACATAAAGCTACGCCCAACCATTCGACTGTAGCATTAATAAATAAAGTCGCAAATGCGCCTTTAGCATGGCATTGATCATTCACAATCATCGGAAGACCATCTCTGTTTCAATGGGAATATGTAAATCCTTTGCTAGCAGTTCATTATTTAATTAGTATATCTTTTTTGTTTTATATTATTTCATATAGATAGCAGCGATAGCGATAGATAGCATAGATTGGTTGCAGTACGGACTGTCAAGACGAAAGTCGTATGTTCGAAACCCAAATGGCATGCACCTCTTAATTTTCTAAAGATACGTGTCTATTAAATGTTAATTATCGCTTGCTTTAACGGTGAAGGAAAACATCGTGAGGAAACCTGCATATCTGAGAATTCTCATAAGAATTTCGTAGGTATGTGAAGTTTACCAAACCGCACTAGGCCAGCGTGGTGGACTAAGGCCTAACCCCTCTCGTTAGTAGAGGTGGTCCGTGCCCAGCAGTGGGACAATGTTTAATACAGGGCTAGTATTATTATTATTTATATTATTTTATGCGAGATATATAATACTGTAAATGGTGTATTATTTCCAAAAATCGAGCGTTTGATCATGGAAAGGGATTATTTCCAACACTCTGATATTGTTAAAGGCCTGTACCCTAGAATGGGATGTAAAGGTCGGTTAAGTCATGCCAGTATAACGTGATTCGAATTTATTAGGTGGAAGACATAAATCCACTTCCTACGGATATAGAAGCTAAAACAAGAGAGACGTGCTAGTGTATAAATTATTTTTTATATTTACTGCACAATTTGCAGCGGCTATGACATCGTTGCTGTAACTAAATCGTTCTATGGTACTTTTACACTTTAGTAATGAAGATAGTTTTGTTAGATTTTTTTTATGTTTCCATCTACTTTCAAAATTATGTTTCTGTTGTACACTAACTAAACAAATTTAAATACAAAGAGATTATATTCCAATAATCTCTTTGTGTTTAAATTTGTTTAGCGACAGTTGAATTTAGTTTATCAGCTTTTTTAAAATGCCTAAAAACATGCAACATACATTTTTTTAATATTTTTCTGATATATAACCGGTATGACTTGCCTTTTCACCCGGTTCCGGCTTGACGTCGGCTTTTGGGACTTCCGGACTTAAACAATCATCGGTGGTGCGGCAGGCGGGTTGTATAACAAGAGGTCGTGGGTTCGATTCATGGAGACATGTTTGTGTTATCCACAAATATTTGGGTCAAGCTGTTTTAGGACCGTAGTCCCTCGTAGTTGTTGATACCCAGGGCATAGGTAGGGCATATCACTCGCTACTTGATACTATAACTGGACGGCACTGCACTTACCATCAGGTGCAGTGTGGTCAATTTGCCGAGCCACGATAAAAAAAAAAAAAGGTTTGCCCCAAAGTGTGATGTGTATGATCTTTAGGTCTTTATTATACAAATATATAACATAACATTCAAATGACACAGCTAAGTCGCGAGCATTCCAACACAATAAATATAACGCGTATTAACATTAGAAACACTTTTGTCAAATAAATAGGCCGAGATAAAGCCTTATTCTGATATTTATATTTGCTATAAATAAACAATAAAACCGTTGTATTTGTGTGCGTATAATCTGGTCCAATGTTCACTGATTTTGTATGATCTGGTTATTGTTTTAAGATAAATACGCATACATTTTAAATACACTTACTCTAAAACAAAAATTCCACCTATAAAATATGGCCAACATTCAAACTTTAGAAAACCTTTACAAATAAAAAATACACCGACTTCAATAAAAAAACAAATTATGCGTCACTATAAAATTTGAAGATTTCCCTTGATTTTTCTGAGATCTCATCATCAGATCCTGACGTGGTGCTAATGGGACCACCTGGGAAGTATACCCTTTTAAACAAAAAAGAATTTCTCGAATCGGTCCAGGCGTCTTCGAGTAATCGGGTAACATACATAAAAAAAAAGATTCCGACGAATTGTTAACCTCCTCCTTTTTTGAAGTCGGTTAATTAAAAACACTTCAATAGTTAAAAAAACATACACAACTATTTCTCATGCTGTTGAGTTTTTATGTTTGGCATTTATTCATTTAAAGTTGAATATAACAGAAGTCTGTATAAATGGGCTCTTCTGTAAGTTACTGGCTGTGCGCCTAGTTATTATCGAACTTGTTGAAATATTTGACAGGAGTTGGCACTAAACTGGCTTTTATCTCCTGAAGCGACGTTATCAGCTACATATCAACGATAATGGGTTGTAAACTCGAGCGCTCATTCTACTAAACTTTGATGATGAATATTGTAAGCACTACTTATTTGTGACGCTTAAATTAGCTCTTTCACTTAAGTAAAGAGTGTTTGGTTGAGTTAACAAGCATTATTTATTAGAATTTCGCTTGAGAAAGAGAGAAAAGTAAATAAATGCCTACGCATTTATTGAATCAATTTATACTTATTTACTTCTAACATAAAAGATTCCAATAAGTTTTATTTAGTAAGGCAAAGATATGGCTGGATGCTTTGATTTTTGACAGCCTTCGTGACGCAGTGGGCGAACCACTTGTGAAACGGGAGGCCGTGGGTTCGATTCCCGCACCGATACAAATGTTTGTGTGACAAACTGATATTTGTTTTGGGTCTGTGTGTTGTGGGAATGTAGTCCCTTGTTGTTCTTGATTCCCACGATACAGGTTTTATCTAGTGAGGGATCAGAACTATGAGTGTGACTGTTGGGTCTATTACTTATTTCAAAAGTATTTTATAACAGTTAGTATCTTATGGACGAAGACCTTAGGCATACATTGCGAGAAAATTTATTCAAAATTATAACTCTATTGGACCTATTTTAAAAACCTAACATTATAGCATACATGTCGTTAAAAAACTTTAACTCCATCAATCAATACAGAGTATAAAAACTCTCATACTAAAAACACCATCGTAATCCCCATCTTTGGAAGCTTGTAAATATCTGACATCATTACACCGTCCCTCGATGATCGGCTTTGGCGGCACAATAAAACATACTTAGTGGTAATTCCGTGACTGGGATCTCTACAGATGTGCTAAATCGATACGTGCGAGGAATCCGATGAACTTCACAAACCGCGCTGCGTTCTATTTTTAAAACTGATTTGTAACAATGACATTTTGTTTTTTTATTATGGACAAAGGAAGGCCACACTTGATACGTACCTCATAGAGCTAAGATTGTTTTACAATACATTTGGCTCTATGAATCGGTAATCAATAGAGAACAAGATATATTTAATTTTAATCTATTAAAATGAATACAAATTTTAAATATAGTGTAATCAGACAATTAATTAATACTTATGTATAGTGGTTGTAATAATTACTTTAAATTTAATACAATATTGTATGGCACAATCAGTATGTTAAGTTCAATAAACAATATCTTCAACACACTACCTAATCTACCCTATATATTTTAATTTCGCAAACCTGACTTTAACAACAGCTTGAGGCTTAACCCTTTAGGATTTCATTTAAGTTTCAACACGGTGCCTCAAGCCGTTCTTATAAAAAATACTTGGCCAGACAAGACAGACAGACGGACTTCAAAGTGATGCAATAAGTATACCGTTTACATTTTGATGTAAAAAAAACGGTTAATAAAAAAAACTTGAGAGGTGTCAAGGGACACCCGGATGGAACGAAGTTCCTTTCGATTAATTAGTGAAGGAATTGTAATAATTTTTTTTTTTTTAAGTTATAATAATATTTTTTTTATTATTAACAAATAAAATATTAAAATTATATTATTAAAATTATTAATAATAATATATAATAATATTATTATTAAACATTGATATATAAACCTATTAAAACGAGAATGGTTGGTTAAATATATTAAATAATAATAAACATCACACTCACCTCACTTTAACCTCAATTAACGTCTGCAGCAAGTAAAATTACATATAAACATAATGACAGCTGTTAAAATACATTTAAAAACGTTCCAATATAAAAGTGTCGTGACAACTTTTCGTAAGAATTTTTTCCGTCTAGCCCTCTTTCACAACGCGCGATAAGTAACTTCGTTCCAATAATACAAAATATTTTTAAGTAAAATGCATATCACACAAGATGAACATCCTATAGCTAAACCATAACTAATGATTATATCAACTGTCAGAGAAAGTTGACATGTGACACTTGAAGGATACTGTAGTGAAACTAACCACTAAGTGCATCACTAATGACATTTGCAACGCTATCTACTACCATTTATCAAAGGATCCCCTAACTTTTCGCAATATATGTAATGCATCGTGCTTCTTATCGGTCAAGATTATTTTTATCCCTCATGTGTCGGGGATGTATTTAGAAATACAGGGGGATATATTGTGGTGGTCATATGAAATTATGATATTCTTATGCACCATTTTTGTGTAAAAAATGGAAAATATCTAGCAATTCGATCTGTATTATCTTTGAATGTTGTCTTCTTTGGTTATTTCATAGAAAAATAATATTTAAAATAAGTCAAGCTACGAGTATTTACTTAGAGTTAACAATATTGTTTATTTATACTATTATTCTTAAAATTTGTTTACTGGGGTTTTTACTGTATTTGTTTAAGTGGAGGGCCACTTCCAAACCAAAATATTATAGTGTTCACATAGAAAACCCATTCGAAATTCAAACACTTACCACAAGCGCTCTACAAATATATTACGGTGCCAGAGGCCGTGGTGCCAGAGGCCGTTCTTGTGTCAGTCTGTCCGGTTGTCCTATAGAACGGTTCGGGAGTGCAACCCCGGCCACTTGAGCCGTCAGCGCCGCGTCCCATCACTCCCCCCGTGGCTCTGATGTCCTCCTCCATCCTTTCCCGTCCCATCACTGGTGGTAGGGCTCAACTCTAAGTTAATTTTATTTACTTAGAGTGGGGCCCGAACGGATTGGTACCACCGTCCAGCCTATTTCTACCGCAAAGTAGTAATGCGTTCCGGCGGAAGGGCTAGATAGCCGTTCCCTCTGTCCTCTCCTTTCCCCGACGGTGCAGTTTGGACGGTACTCGTAATATGTGGAACTTTGGAGTTGGTCGTCGCGTGGGTCTCATCTGTGGGGGGCTGGCGTGGGGTACAGGGAGACCCGATGGGAACGGCCACCGCCGGCCGCCTGCCAGTCAGTAGGGGACCTGAACCCGGGGATACACTTCTCAAAAATTCCCTCCCCGGGAAGCTGTCCCGCCAACTGGCGAAAATCCTGTAGTACAGTCGTCGTGCCAGCGTGGGAGACTGGAGTGGATCCCGGCGTCTGTCTACAGGGGGGCATCGGGGGCCCTTCCGTGCTTCGCGCTAGCTCCTCGCATTACCTGCGTGACCACCCTGCACCTGGTTCTGCGACTTTATGTTTCGAGTGCCGTCTAAATTTCACTGTCCCCTAACATCTCCTTTCCCCCACTACGAAATCTGAAATTAAAATGAAGGCAAATAAAAAGAGAAAACGTACTTCGGCGGATACTATATCCACTTTAACAGTAGACTTCTGCAATGTCAGGGGTTTGCACAGTAACCTGGACGCTGTACATTACCACCTAGAGTCGGCGCGGCCTGCCTTACTCTTTTTAACTGAGACTCAGATATCTACCCCTGACGATATCTCGTACCTTAACTACCCCGGTTACGTACTGGAACATTCGTTCCTAC
Organism: Laothoe populi; assembly: GCA_905220505.1. Lineage (NCBI taxonomy): Eukaryota > Metazoa > Arthropoda > Insecta > Lepidoptera > Sphingidae > Laothoe > Laothoe populi. The sequence goes on from HG992165.1 coordinate 11,426,667, forward strand.
GTAAAGCCGGGGTGTGCGTTTTCGTCAGGGATGATATATGTTGTCGCCGCCTTCGGGGCCTCGAGCATCGGGACCTGTCAATCTTGTGGCTATGCGTAGAATACGGGGGTCGTACCCGAGTCTACGCTTGCCTTTACAGGTCCCATGCCGGTGAAGCGGGGTCTTCTCATTTATTCGAGAACGTCCAAATGGGGACTGGCCAATCTCTAGAGCAGTACCCATCCGCGGAGGTGGTGGTCCTTGGGGACTTCAACGCTCACCATGCTGAGTGGTTGGGTTCTCGGACCACCAACGCTGCGGGTCGGTCTGCTTATGAGATGGCTTTGGCTTACGGTCTCACTCAACTGGTAACTCAGCCCACCCGAGTTCCAGATGTTGAGACCCATGAGCCCTCTCTGTTGGACCTTCTGCTGACCACAAATCCTGAGGGATATAAGGTAGTGGTTGACCCCCCTTTGGGGTCATCAGACCACTGCCTTATTCGAACCTCGGCCCCTGCGGTTTATCCCGATCGCTCTTCAGCGACTGGGTTCCGCAGGGTTTGGCGGTATGGGTCAGCGGATTGGGAAGGGATGCGTGAATTCTTTGCGTCCTTCCCGTGGAAGCGGTTTTGCTTCTCTTCTGAAGATCCTGATGCTTGTGCGGAACGCGTCAGGGACCTTGTGGTCATGGGGATGGATCTTTTCATCCCCAATTCCAGGGTACCTATCGGGCATCGCAGCCGGCCCTGGTACAATAGTACCTGTGCCAAAGCTGCACGCCTTAAGCGGTCTGCATACGGGGCTTGGAACGAAGCCCAGAAGCATCAGGGTCTAAGCGCGAAAGAGGAGAGGCGGACATTTAATGCCGCTTCTAGGTCCAACAAAAAGGCTATAGCCAAGGCCAAGGCAGAACATATTGGCAGAATTGGTGAGCGGCTAGAGAGTTATCCGTCTGGCAGTCGGGCTTTCTGGTCGCTTGCCAAGGCTGTCCAAGGTAACTTCTGCCTGTCCAGTCTCCCGCCACTGCGTAAGACTGATGACAGTTTGGCCTATAGTGCAAAGGAAAAGGCCGATATCTTGGCCCAATCCTTTGCCTCGAACTCGACTTTGGATGACGGAGGAGCCACTCCACCAAAACTTCCCCGGTGCGAGTACTCCCTGCCTGAAATCCGCATCAATCAGCGTGCGGTCAGGCGGGAGCTTAGGCTCCTTAACATCCGAAAGTCGAGTGGGCCGGACTGCATCCCTGCAGTGGTTCTTAAGACGTGCGCCCCTGAGTTGACCCCCATTCTCACGCGCCTTTATCGTCTTTCGTACAATTCCAAAAGGGTTCCCGCTTCGTGGAAGGTTGCCCATGTTCATCCGATCCCTAAAAAAGGTGACCGGTCGGACCCTTCGAGTTATAGACCGATAGCCATCACATCCTTGCTCTCTAAAGTCATGGAGAGAATAATTAACGCCCAGCTTATGGGGTATCTGGAGGAGCACCAGCTGATTAGCGATCGTCAGTACGGTTTCCGTCACGGTCGCTCGGCTGGTGATCTTCTTGTTTACCTCACACATCGCTGGGCGGAGGCTATAGAGAGCAAGGGTGAGGCTATGGCCGTCGGTCTAGACATCGCGAAGGCGTTTGATCGGGTATGGCATGGGGGCCTTCTATCGAAGCTACCATCATATGGAATCCCCGAGGGACTCTGCAACTGGATCGCTAGTTTTTTGGATGGTCGGAGCATTAAAGTCGTCGTAGACGGCTACTGCTCCGACGCTTTGTCCATTAATGCTGGCGTTCCACAAGGCTCGGTGTTGTCGCCGACACTATTCATTCTGCATATCAATGACATGCTGTCTATTGATAGCATGCATTGTTATGCAGATGATAGTACTATCGACGTGCGATACACCGGCCAGCAGGGTATCCCTCGGAGCACTTTGGAAGAAAGACGGTTAGAACTTGTGTCGGAAATCGAGAGCTCTCTAGGGCGGGCCTCTCAATGGGGTGAAAGGAACCTAGTTCACTTCAACCCCACGAAGACACAAGTTTGCGCGTTCACCGCTAAGAAGGACCCATTTGTCATGGCGCCACAGTTTCAAGGAGTCACTCTGCGGGTTTCCGAGGGTATTGGGATCCTCGGCGTAAATATATCGAACACGGTCCAGTTTAGGAGTCAAGTGGAGGACAAAGCCAAATTGGCCAGCAAAAAATTGGGGATCCTGAACAGAGCGAGGCGGTATTTCACGTCGGGCCATAGATTGGCGCTTTATAAAGCGCAAGTCCGGCCCCACGTGGAGTACTGTTCTCATCTCTGGGCAGGGGCCCCGAAATACTTGCTAGACCCACTTGACTCTTTACAGAGGCGGGCCGTTCGAATTGTCGGGGATCCTGATATCACGGATAGCCTGGAACCGTTGGGACTGCGGAGAGACTTCGGGTCTCTCTGCTTGTTTTATCGGTTGTTCCACGGGGAGTGCTCCGAGGAACTGTTTAAAATGGTGCCTACATCACCATTTTATCATCGCACCACCCGACACCGCAACAGAGTTCATCCCTACCACCTGGAAACGATTCCGTCTAGCACGGTTCGTTTTCAGCGTTCATTCTTACCACGTACGTGCAAGCTCTGGAATGAACTCCCTGCAGCGGTGTTCCCTGAGCGCTATGACATGTCCTTCTTTAAACGAGGCTTAAGAAGAGTAGTCCTTAAACGGTAGGCAGCGGCTCTGCTGTGCTCTGGCATTGCAGAAGTCTATGGGCGGCGGTGACTACTTACCATCAGGTGGCCCGTCTGCTCGTCTGCCTATCCAGGCACTAAAAAAAAAAAAAAAAAAAAAAAATCTCCATATTTCCATCTATGGCGCGTGATATGATTTTACACTACATGAGGCCCCTCTTCGTTCCCCTGATTACGTGCCTGGTCCCCCAACCCTCTAATGTGGTTTGATATATTACTTTATTTGTCAAATATCAATAATGTCAGATCGGAACCACTTCGTGTGGGAGGCGAAGCGATTGAATATGAAATGAATGTGGCTTACGCCACCACTTTGCTGACGAAATTTCATTATGTACCAAGGCTGGAGTCTGGAATCCGTGTACTATTTTTCTTTTAACGTGATATAACATGAGTATAGTTACCAAGGAATAAATTGTTTGCAATCGTTTTTACTAATAGTTTAATTTCATTATTTTTAGTTACTTGAACTAACAACTACGATATTTCTTACTATGCATTGCAGTGTACTACACTCATAGTTCTGAATTTAAAACACATAAATAAAACATTATTTAACCCAAAGGTCATATTATTTACAAGAAGTATGCACATTCTTCAATCCCTAAACACATTAAATTTTTATACTAGCTGTTATATAACTACGAGCTCTTTCATGCTCAACAATAACATAAAAACAAATGACAAATGCGTGAAACGCGACAAGGAGCACCATGATCCCGACTCAAGTGCACGCACTCGATTGATGGATTAGCACCGTAGTTGCGGTGTTGCGGGATTTTATTACGGTAATTGAATGCGGGACACTGGAGTCGACCGCGAGAGAACCACTCCAATGGCCGGCAGGGCTGCCGCATGTGTTAGCAAAAGGAAACATTAAAATAAAACTAATTTTACTGATTTTTTATCGCGGTTCCTATAGAAAAAAAGCTACAGTTTTTCCTAAACATTCCAATTTTGGGGTCATTTTTCATAAAAACTTTATTGACAGCCTCCGTGGCGCAGTTGGCGAGTACCCGGCTGTAAAACGAGAGGCCGTGGGTGCGATTCCCACACCGAGACAAATGTTTGTGTGACAGACAGATATTTGTGTCTGGGTATTGTGAGACCGACAGTCTCTCATAGTCCCTGATACCCACAACACAAGCTTCGTATCTTAGTGTGGGGTCGGGGCTATGTGTGTGACTGTTGGGTGTTATTTATTTGGAAAATTATCCAATCTCTCAGGTCGTTACGTGATAAGCTTACTAATAAAAATTTCATTTTTACTCATGTAGGTAATACTACTATCATTTTCCAGAGTATTCGAAATATAGCAATCTTCTATTAGCAAATATAGCCATATTCGTATCGGGTTTGTGGCCAAGTGATCTTTGCTAATATTATACAGAGATAAAGTTTGTGAATTTGGTTGTAAGGCATAATATAACTACTGATCGAATTTTTTAAATCTTTCACCCATAGAAAGCTTTATGATTTCTAAGTGCTCAATTATTTCGTCATGAAAGTGAGTATTGATAATAATTCGATTTTTACATGACCTTTGTGTAAACTTATTGGCAAATATTAAAAAGAAATTTATCATAAACAAAACCAAACATGCCACCAAAAATCCCACAGACATAAATCAATAATCCAATAGGCAACCCTGCCTAAACTCGGTCAGTCCGTTCGTTCCCAGGGGTAATGTTGAAATTTATTTCGTTATTGATTCATTAGGACATCACGATATGATGCATCGAATTATCGCATTGCGTTGTTAATTGCTTAATCACCCCTCGATTATACAAACAGCTAATATTGTTTACATTTTGTTATTGTTAGAATCGATAGATGGTAATTACTGCCTTGAATGTGTGGTGTCTGTTGCACATTTTCATTATATTTTCGATGTGTTAACACATTTGCTAATCAAACACTAGGTAAGTGCTATCCAGTCTACCAACATTCTTTTTGGTTCTTTTTACCCGTTTCTACAATTTATCCAGATTTTCAACACCTTATGACGCTATTCCTTCTCCAATGTTCCATTCTCTTCTTTTTCTAGCCCCATCCTCGTCACTGTACCCATTCCAGTCAGTCCTTGAAAACTGTACCATCCCATACCGTCAATTAATTTATTTTATCTCTTCGGTGTTTGACCTCCGTGTTTCTGTCGCTTAATATGCTTTCAGAAACAATAAAGACATACGATTTTAGTAGACTGCCTCGGTGGCGCAGTTGTTATTGCGGATGCGTTTGGACTGCTGTGCTGAGGTCTCGGGTTCGATCCCCGGATCGGGTAAAGTGATATTGGGTTTTTCTATTTAGAAATATTTAATATCAGCACAGAGTCTGGAATTGTGCCCGGTATGGCGATAGGCTGGCTATCACATTATAAGACCGTAATATATTCGGCGAAAAGTAGGTGTACTGGTTACACCTCTACCTACCCCTTCGAGGGTTACAGGCGTGAGTGTATATGTATGTATGTAGAATAATATTAATCCATTCAGAACACCCCAGTTAGTTATTCTAGTATTATTAAACGAATATCGAGGTAAATGAATTCTCAGTATTGGCCGATCCGCCCGGCATGGTCGCCGCTCAGATTTGCATAATATCGTATGTGACACTAATTTAGCCAAACTCAATATCCAGCCGACACCTGTGACCGACCGCGACGCGCTACACAATATAGAATCATTTATTATTCATATTGCTTTTGTATTCACGGCAAAAATAATACAGAATATTTATTTAAATATAAGGGATAGTTGTATCTATAGATTTCATTTCGTAGACAAAATGTTTTTATAGAACTTTTTTAAAAACAGTACAATTTACCATAGATATCTTTTTGTTGAGATTTTTTTATTATTCTACTAAATTACAGGCAACTAAATCAAGGATGCCATCTAGCCTCCGACCTCGAACTAAGAATTAGCCTGGGTAATTTACCGAGGACACAACCATTTTCGTAGAGAACATTGCGCTTGGATATGAATGTGGAAATCAAGGCTACGATCATAGTGCAGAGATTCTATACCCGGATCAGGAAGAAAAGAAAAAGCATTAGGCTTAATATCACATGTTATCAATTTCATAAGGTTTCAATAATAACAAGAAAAACAATGTCTCTAAAATATTTTCTATGATGCATATCACTATAATCTCTTCAATTCAAAATTACAGATAAGATTTATATCGGAAAAAATATTTCAAACGATATTATTGTGCTCATGAGATTGCTAAATCCTATTATCCTACTATAAATGCGAATGGATGGATGGATGTTTGTTACTCCATCACGCTACAACGGCTGGACGGATCTGGTTGAAATTTGGCACAGAGATAGATTATAGTCTGGAAATAGCACAAAGGCTAATTTTAATCCCGGAAAAATGTACAGTTCCCGTGGGATAGTTTAATTTTAATAGATAGTTCAGAGCACGGGATCGACATGTTTTTATGCATAGTGGCAGTTTAGGGATCAGAATATTACATAAGCCACTTTTTATCCCGAAAAGTTTCACACTCCCTATGGGATAGCAAAATATAGAAATATGTAATAGCTTAAGATGCCTCCATGGATTGTATATCTTTTTTTTTTTCAAAAATAACCTACTCGCGGGCCGCGAGAAAAATCTAGTGTAATAATATATTTTATGAACTGCACTCAACTCGTTCAGACAACATTAACAATTGCACCAATAACAGCATAGGCCATTATCCTCAAAAATCAGCGTAGGCTGCCAACGACGCAAATTGCAAAAATAATCCAATCTCCGGCCACCGTGTCATTCTGAACTAACAAACTAGAAATTTCCAAGTCGATATTTCCGAGACGATTTGTAACGCTGCGGTTAAAACGAGCTGAGGGAAATTTTCTGACTTGTTACTCTATCGGCGGTTCTCTTATTGTGGAAACTTAGTGGGACTGTCGAGATCACGGGGTGACACTTAACGATTTCTTTTTTTAAACTCGGTTCTAACTGCTGCAGGGTTACGATGACCTCATTAGCCAGCAACTTGGTTACTGAGGCGTGGCTATTGTACTTAGTAAGTGCTGCGGCGTACGTGCTATCTCTTTAAAGGATAATGATACTTCGCTAGAACTCAGTGTTGACTTGAATATACATTATTCTCAAAAAATTACTCATACTTTAAGAGCAGAAATCTATATTATAATAAAACTGAAAAGACACTTTGTCTGTACATTAAATATTTTTCAAAATTATAATTCTAGCGTGTTATATTATCGACATAGAACCCAAAACAATTGTTTTTGGTATTATTGTCTATCTGTCAAGGCATCACGTCTAAATTACTGTGTTTTTACAGAATAATTGGCAATAAAACTAAAGAGCATAAATTGGCGTAACATTTAGTCTTTATTTAATTAAAATCGGTTTATTAAATCAAAAGTTATGAGTAGTTATAGTTCACGATAGCTGAATTACGCCGATTATGGTGAGATATGAAGTAATTAGTAAAAGCTTACAAGCTAGCTCCAAAAAATAACATCCACGCGGGCAGAGCCGCGCTCAACAGCTAGTCGTGAATAATTTTGTTGTTACTTAGATCATTTTTTGAATTAAGTATATAAATTTTACTGAAATGTCATATCAATAACCATATGCATGTTACTTTTAAGTGAATAACCTACTTTTAACACCCCAGCAACTTACTTTTTCGCCCTGGCAATATTTTCTGGAATATTTACTACTGGGTGAATTAATCCATGGCTTACATTTCGCTTTTTAATTGTACCCTCAGAGCCTGACCCTCATCGAGATCGCTTGTTTTTCACAATTTGACGTCTCGTTAAACCTCCAGTCTTGTAGTATAAGTCATAGGAGAATGATTATAAAGAAAATAAAAATAAACATTACAAACATGAAATATTGATAAATAACTATTTAAACTAAAACCAGGCTATTTTTTATAAATTTCTTACATATGTGTATAAAAAAATAGAGTTAAGTCCATATGTGCATTTATTACAGTTACGTATTAACCTCAAAATGTTAATGATCTTTGCAAAAATAAATGCAAAATAGTATTACGATTACGATTAGATGTCGTACTGTCAATACACAGTATAATGATATAAAATAAAATAATATAGATAAGACACGTATAATAATACTATCGTATAGATACATAATAGCTACTTTATACCTACTAACTAATTAAAGTTCTGTAATGTATAAATGATTGAGGAGAATTAATTTTAAATTCATATAAATTATTAAAAGCAGCACGTGGCATCCTGCAATGCTAAGATAATAATATAAATAACGTAAAGCGTTATCTTGTGATTTGGGCCACACACGATGACTGTTATCACGACTCCACATCCGTCCCAGACCCTTTCGCTACATAATTTTGTGATTAATTAAATTCTACGATCACGTGTACGGTGTACTGGAAATCGTGAATTAATATCTTGTTATGTGAAATATTCGCTTCCTGGTTACGTGATTTTTATATTAAATTTTCTTGGAAATTATTCCATCTTTTTCGGTTATTTAAAAACGAAACTTTTAGAGAATTTTCTTTCATTTATGAGTTTATTGATTTTAGCATGAATGTGTTTATGGTAATAACTTGAAGGTACAATTAAAGTTAACATTATAAATATAAGCGACTACCCTCAAGGCAATATAGGCTAATTAATTAACTTGTTGTGTAGCGTCATTTACTACTCTATGCCTTGTATTTACACGTATATCAATCTATTGTGTATGGAACTTAAGTGTAATAGTATTGTTATTAATTGTGAATTAATATTATATGTCGTAACAAAAATACAAAAGACCTACGGCTGAGTTTCTTGGTGCTCCTTCTCAGACCAGTGGGCATTTCCGAAGCACCGGTAGATAAACTTAATCCTGACCTGTAAAAAGTGCCCCCGATCAAATCAAACCATTTCTTTACAAAATAAATGGTAAAAATAATGCTAAAAAAATTGAAAATTATAAAAATGGTAAAAAAAACTGAAAATTATGAAACGGACAAAATAACGTATTTAACATTTATAACACATGTACGCGTCGAATTGCGAAACGCTTTCTTTTTTGAAGTTGATTAATAATAATAACACAATACCCAATGGAAATATTGGAAAGCGAGCCGCCCGTGAGATATTCCAGTTAATCCGTATTAGGGTCAAAACGAACAGACATGACAGAACATAATCCCATCCTTAATTAGATACACGCACAAACTGACTGTTTTCCGATCGGTACAGTTTTGCTAATAATGTTTTGGTTGTAAAATTGGACGTTGCAAAATGTATTTCATATATCCAAAAGGAATAAGTAGAGGTTCAACAAACACAGGATTCGGCAAGAATATTTGCGTTCATGTAACTCGGTGAAGCAATCGACACAAATCGGCATTAACGACTTCGACTTAATTTTTGTTGCCTAATGTAGGGATAAAACATAATACCTCGCCGGAGAATTACATCTAAGACATCAGTTTCAGAATCTAAGCACACTGCTACTAAACCATTAAGACGTGAGTATTTTTAAATCTTTTAAATAAGTAAAATCTCTATACCTTTCTTATTAAATTGACCTTCCTTATAAAAATATATAATATTTTTTTACTACCTTACAGCAACAAATTAGCAAAAAATTCAGGCCCAATAACCGACTCAATATGTGCTCACTTCATTATTTTACTGCTAGCTTATGTGAAAGATAGCAGTGACTCGATTTCTGAGGAACTGGTTTGAGCAACAAAATCGAAATAGCAGCAACTAATTAGCAACTAATTCCTAAATAAGTTTCAAATGTTTCTGCTAACTTTTCACTGCTAGCTTGATAGACCTTTCCTCCCATGAAGTTGTACTAAAGTAAATATGTACTAAACACCGCCATGTCATATCATATCAATAGCGGTCGCTATACCTATTTATAACAATAGCATGCAAATACAAATTAAAAGTAGTTCTTTGGTAAAGCACTTGAGAACAACTGAACCAATGTACCTTTTTGTAATAGTCCTTTAGGGAAAGAAAAATTAAAATGTTACCCGAGTAATCGGTAAAAACTGAAATATATTTTGCTCTTTTCAGTCAACCTCAGTACCAATAAACGTAAAGAAACTACGAGCGAAGCTTATAATTAATAAATATTTCATTCAATAGCCAACACGTCAACGACGCCTCATCGTAGATCCGAAACCAATAACAAATCCAAGTTTCCAAAGCTAATATATTGAATGGTTCGACCTGTACATGCAGTGCGCGTCCGCCAAGTGGCAAAGTTGCCTGAACGTGTTACGAGTACTTTGTGACTCTAGTTCTAGTTGCGAACAAATGTTGCTTACGCCGCGTGAATTACATATCGCGATGTCTTTCAAACTTCATTCATGCTATTATGACTTTTTTTATACGACGATGGTAGCAAACAAGCTTACGGCCCGCCTGATGGTAAGCGGTTACCGTAGCCTATGGACGCTTGCAACACCAGGAGCAACAAATGCGCGTTGCGGACCCTTAAAACTGACTGGTTGAGGGTTACTTAGAAGTCAGAGCAGTGGGTATTTGTAAGTCGTGCTGTAGGCTGTTTTAAGTGTTTTTTCTACGTGAGAAGACCGTGGTACTACCCCAGCCCGAACCGAGAGGTTCGCAATTTTTTTTTTTACTATCATGCTATGAAACAGTTTCCCTCCTTCCTATGATACTGGGTCCTTTAGGCGAGGTATAATTCTCTTTCGCTTCATGATACTCTAACTGGAGGACACTGCACTTACTCCGTGCCAGGAAAAAAGGCTGCTCGACTGAATTATTGAGTATTGAAGATACTCATCATCTCAGCCTGTTATATCATTGAATAAATTAAGTTGGGATTTGAATAATACCAACTATTACTCCCCCCACCCCCAAGTCCTATAAATGCTTAGCCAGCTTATCCTTATGCTTATCCTTTGCGCCCTAGCGACTTATCCAGCCTATTCAGAATTCTAGATATAAAACACCACCAAATAATATCGACTATAATTCAGTCTATATCTTTACTATGACGTGAGCGGTTACCAAAAGATTTCCTTAAATTAAAATAGTTTTTTAACCGAATTCGAAATATAACAGAACGTAGTTTGCTGAAACTTTACATGACCTTTTACTTTATCAAACATTTCCAACATCCATCTATTCCAGTTTACTGTTCTCGTACCAACCAGTAGTCCCAGAAGCCGTATCAACGCCGGCACATCACCAAACTAATTTTGTACATAAAACTAAGTGCCGAAAATTTCATCTATCCGACTACAGTGTGTCACCCTTTTAATCCCATAAAATTTATGTTTCGGGGTGCTCACAACGAAAAGACATTATTATTTTAAGGGTGATATATTTATTAAGCCACGGCCCCTGGCGATGCAATAAACAATCTATTAATAAATTAAGACAACTCAGGGCCCAAACGGGCCTCAAATATTATAAACGGAAACTATATCGTATACGGGTTGAGGCAAATTTAAATAACGTATGCCGAATTGAATTTGGAAACATTTATTAAGCCCGTTACGTCGAACAAATTTAAAAATAATGTACACATTTTTTTTTTAAATCACTAAGTTATATTTTTATTAGTCCTGACGTAATGTTTAACTTAAAACTTTATTTGAGTGAAAATATGTGTAATTTTATACACTCAAATTAAATTTATTATGAAAACATGTTTTTACTATTGTTACTTTGAAAATGAATAATTATTATTCATTTATACGATTACGAGTTAATACGATACAAATTGTCAATATTTAAAAAAATTAACTAGGCAACTAAGGACTGTATAATTGAAAAATATAATTTTTCATTCATAAAAAGTACACCGACTTCAATAAAAATCAAATTATGCGTCCCTATAAAATTTGAGGGTTTCCCTCGATTTTTGTGAGATACCATCATCAGATCCTGACTTGGTGCCAATGGGACCACCTGGGAAGTATACCCTTTTAAACAAAAAAAGAATTTCTCGATTTGGTCTAGGCGTCTTCGAGTAATCGGGTAACATACATAACAAAAAAAGATTCCGACGAATTGTTAACCTCCTCCTTTTTTGAAGTCGGTTAAAAAGGTTATATTTTATGTGTAAAAGTATCCAAATAACTGTTGTAGTTAATGAGTAATACTGCATTTGAATATCGTTATATTGCCGTAATTAACTATATTGACTAAATAAAAAGTTTCCTTTAAGAAACCATTATAAAAACAATCCATTTATTTTCCTTGCTCTGATTAGCTAGTGTATCATAAGAATATTTCGTAAAGTTACTGTAATATCTACATTATTTTCTATGTTTCGGTATTTATTTTTCGGTTAAAAACATCTGATACCCACCTGTACGTATATCTCCACAGTCTATTATCGGAGCTAATAGATTTTTAATCAATTTAGTTGTCAGGCATTTTGCTCCGCGTCGGCCGTCGGTTGTCTCGTTTGAATTCAAAATGAGCGGCCGGCCACGGGCTCCATCAATCATTGGACCGCACTGGCCTACGTCTGACGTTCGCAAATTATGATTGAGATTCATGCCTTCACCGCTAGATGGCCATACAACACATGTAGAATACACAAAGACACTAAATGATCGAACACTGCGAGATATCAGAAACTCGTTATCTTAAAAGGATTCCAATTTCGTTTTAGATTTTTAAAGCTTTGCCGAGTGATTGATGGCTGTGGAGACCATGTTTAATTGAAGTGAATAGAAAAATATACACACTTGCAATAGCAGTCAACATTGAAAACTCATATAACGTTGTTTTAAATGCTTTAATCGAATAAAAAAAGAATTGCAATCGATATAAAACCTATCGCTACCAACCCTATGTGATGTCAATAAGTTAACAGTAGATCATGTCAAAAGAACAACAAGAACATATTGCGCAGTGTAATATCGTTTTACCCTGTTCACATAACTGTAACGTAGTGTAAACCTTTGTGTACCTGGCAACACTACGGAATAAATGGTGTCGAAGCGAACGGTGTATTGTTGGGTTATCTGTAACGCTGCCAGTAGATAGCTGCAGGAAGATGATCCCTCCTCCCCCGCGCACCTCCGACCTGCCGCCCTGCCCATTGTACTGAAAATGATGATACACCGCATGAAAGCTTTAGATAATTTGAATTATCATAGATCTCCCTTACTAGCTTATATTCTATGTGGTATTACGTGAATTATTGTTACGAGAATAGAAAAAATGATGATATATTAAATCACATGCACAGTATGTATACAAAACCTAGAATCTCTTATTTGTCGTAAATCCATTCAATCATCCAACAAGCCGTGAGACATTATAATTATACAAAACTATATTAATCGTAAATAATAAGAACTACCTGAAAAACGTCGTTATACACTAACTCTACTGGGCTCGGTACTCTTCTAATAATACGAGGGGTTAGGCCTTAGTCCACCTCGCTGGCCTAATGCGATTTGGGTTGGTTACACATACATACATACCTTTGAAATTCTTATATAGAATTCTCAGGCATGCAGATTTCCTCAAGATGTGTTTCTATACCGTTACAACACACAATGAACAAACGTGTGACTTCGAAAAGTCACTACACTATATAATATAATAATACTAGCCCTGTATTAAACATTGTCCCTCTGCTGGGCACGGGCCTCCTCTACTAATGAGAGGGGTTAGGCCTTGGTCCACCACGCTGGCCTAATGCGGGTTGGTAGACTTCACATACCATCGAAACTCGTATGAGAATTATCAGGTATGCCAGGTTTCCTCACGATGTTTTCCTTCACCGTTAAAGCAAGCGATAATTAACATTTTAATACACACATAACTTTAGAAAAGTCAGAGGTGTATGCCATTTGGGTTTCGAACATACGACTTTCGTCTTCACAGTCCGTACCGCAACCAACTAGGCTATCACTGCTCTTACACTATATATACTACGGATAAATAGAGGTGTGTGTGCTTTGGATTGGTTTCGAACCCACGAATTTCATATCAACTGTCTCTACCACTTCCAACGCGACCATGGTTGCTTCTAAAAGCAATCTTATTTTCAAGATAATTTTTGTAATATAATTTTAATTAACTTTATTCTCCTAAGAGTAAGCTAATTCCGTGCTATAATTTATTATAAGCACATAATCAGCCGTCCGAAACGTTAAGCGGTAGCCACTTCGTTTCTTATATAGCGTTCTCAGGCATGCAGATTTCCTCAAGATATTTTTCTTTACCGTTACAGCAAATAATGAAAACACATGTGACTTCGGAGTCGCTACACTATACTACACTACAGATAAAATAGAGCTGTGTGTCCTTTGGATTGGTTTCGAACCCACGACTTTCATATCAACTGTCTCTACCACTTCCAACGCGACCATGGTTGCTTCTAAAAGCAATCTTATTTTCAAGATAATTTTTGTAATATAATTTTAATTAACTTTATTCTCCTAAGAGTAAGCTAATTCCGTGCTATAATTTATTATAAGCACATAATCAGCCGTCCGAAACGTTAAGCGGTAGCCACTTCGTTTCTTATATAGCGTTCTCAGGCATGCAGATTTCCTCAAGATATTTTTCTTTACCGTTACAGCAAATAATGAAAACACATGTGACTTCGGAGTCGCTACACTATACTACACTACAGATAAAATAGAGCTGTGTGTCCTTTGGATTGGTTTCGAACCCACGACTTTCATCTCGGCTGTCTCTACCACTGCCAACGCGGCCATGGCTGCTTCTAAAAAGCAATCGTAAATTTCAAGATAATTTGTGTAATATAATTTTAATTAACTGTTTATTTTCTAAAAGTAAGCTAATTTCGTGCTATAATTTATTATAAGTAGATAATCAGCCGTCCGATACGTTAAGCGGTACTTCATTGCACACGGAGCCCGGATAAACCGGTGAAGCGCTTAGCGCGATTTTGGCGGGCCTGATAGATACCAATACCGCGCGTGATCCTCGAATCCGGCCGTGATCGAGCGAATCGGTTTCCCGATCCGATCTTACAACCACAGTAATGTACGGATAGCAACGGATTAATCACATATATATAATATGAATTACGGCAATACAACAGCCTCCGTGGCGCAGTTGGCGAGTAGCCGGCTGTGAAACGAGAGGCCGTGGATTCGATTCCCACACCGGGACAAATGTTTGTGTGACAGACATATATTTGTGTCCGGGGTCTGGGTGTTGTGAGACGGTGCGACTCTCGTAGTCCCTGATACCCACGACACAAGACTCGTATCTTAGTGTAGCATCGGGGCTATGTATGTGACTGTCGGGTGTTATTTATTTATTATAGAATATGAATTACACAGACTTGCTGTCGAATGCTCATTGTTACAAAACATTGTAGTTCTTAAAAAAAAACTTTTTTTTTATGTTTACTCGATTATAAATAATAAATAGTTATAGTTGTAAATAGAAAAACCCAGCATCACTAACCCGACCCGGAGATCGAACCCGAGTCCTCAGCAAAGTCGTAATTCATGCGCAATTACAACTGCGCCACCAAGGCAGTCGAATTAATGATGAATGATAAATAATTGAACAAGTGTACATAACATTGTCGCACTGAAAAAAATGCAAACTTTCTGATTTTGGTCGATTAGTTAGTTTTTCAAAGGTCTGAATTCCTTGAGTTAGAAGTTCCCATTATGTACTTTGGGAGATTGTTTAAGTATTTTTTTTGTAATATATTATGTTTATTTTAACTAAACAGAAAGCGTATTCATTTCTCCATATTTCAAGCGTTAATTGTCATTTCTAAATAACCTAAAAAAAATTATACACATGGCAACACAGTTACATAATCCAATATAAAAAATAAATCAATTTTGTGGAGCGATACCTGCACTTGTCCACCGTACCGTTATTCAGGAGCCATTGCGGTGCCAGTGCCCTAGGGCGGCAGACAAATGGATATATATTCATGAGAATAATTCGACAGATTCCCTTAACGATATCACGTCAAAAAGCGAGTGCGGCCGGCTGTCAACACTAGCGACCGCAAATTGGATTATTATTGGCCAGTGAAGTGTTTTTATTGCGAAATTATTACATCTGCTATAGAATAATACAGTGTTCTCTTTTTTCATTAGTAAAGTTTTATGACTTATAATAAAAGTTAAATCAGAATTTTATTAAATGTTTTTTTAAGTTTCTTTGAATATGACACATTGGAATACAACTAACTCCGTAAACTTCGTTTTATTTCAAAGTATTTTATTTATTCAGTTGTATGGGATTTATAGAGTTCGATACGGAATTTGTACAAAATTCAGTAAATAAACACACCCAACAGTCACATACATAGTCGCGACTCTACACTAGGGCAAATCTGTACTGTGGGTATCAAGAACTACGGGGGACTACGGTTCCACAACACCCAGACCCGAAACAAATGTCTGCCTGTCACACAAACATTTGTCTCGGTGCGGGAATCGAACCCACGGCCTCTCGTTTCACAGCCGCTACTCGCCCGCTGCGCTTCAGAGGCTGTCATGCAGTAAATAAAGAAATAATGCTAGATTTGTGTATGTTTGTCACTTATTCATGCTGTAATGACTCAACGAACTAAATTGAAATTAGGAATACAGAAAAACATATCTTGGGTTATCATCTATTAGAGGCATATAAAATTAAACGCTAAAACACAGACTAAAATGCAAGTACAACTTTAAATAGTATTGGACAGGTTATTTCAATTAACTAATTCTGATCGTTGTCACATTATGGTATTGTCGCGTTCGCATTGGATGCTTTATACAGTTTATATAATACTAGCTGGTGCTTGCGGCTCCGCCCGCGTGGAGGTCATGTTTGGCAGAAAAAGTATACAATACAAAATACCAATTTTCATGCGTTTAGATTAAAAGATGACGGAATTTCATCCCCTATTTTACCCCCTTAGGGGTGGCATTTTCAAAAATCCTGAAATATATATTTATTATTTTTAACTAAAAGGCCAAATACTATTTTTCATGAATTTAACTTCAAAAATGACGGATTTTCATACAAACTTTCATCCCCTTATTTAACCCCCTTAGGGGTGGTATTTCCAAAAACCCTTCCTTAGTGGATGCCTACGTCATAAAAGGTACCTACTATCAAAATTTCAAGTCTCTAACCCCAGCCGTTTAGGCTGTGCGTTGATCGATCAGTCAGTCAGTCAGTCAGTTAGTTTCTTCTTTTGTTTATACAGATGAACAACATGGTTTTTCAATTACGCTAAAAACAATATTTTGAAAAAGTTGACTTACTATTGTTTACATATACAAGGTTTAAAGAATCTATAAAAATTACAGGTTATTTATCCAATAACACCAATTGAAAAGTCAGCCTTAAATAGTATACAAATGTATTGCATAGATTTTAAAATATCCTTTTATGTTTTATACTTAACGGTAGGCAGCGGCTTTGCTGTGCCCTGGCATTGCAGAAGTCTATGGGCGGCGGTGACTACTTACCATCAGGCTTGCCTGCCCGTCTGACCTATCGAAGCACTAAAAAAAATACTGTGTTACTGCTGTACTGAAACAGACCACAAGGTCTGATTAAAACAGCAACAAAACTGAACCGTGAAAACGTTGACAGAATATGAAAAAAAATGTAAGCCGTCGTGAATGAAGCAACATTCGTAATCAAAGTGGTAGTGTCAACGGATCCGTCTGCCGGCACATTAATCTACCCCACCAGTTATTGCGAATTTCGCGCGCGTGAAACTCGAAAAAAAAAACCAGACATTACATCTACAGCTCTTTCGAGGAAAAAGGGGAGACCGCTGATTGCCTTCGTGAAAAATTACATATTATGCGACTGAAAGCTGCGCGTGTTTTTTATATTATGATCGCTATATGATAGAAACGCTGGGCACGAGTCACGAACTGAAACAAATTTAAGTCAAATCCACAATATGAGATTAAAATTCGCATTATTTTGAGAGAAATATGTTAATCTATCTATACTTTATTATTATATAAAGCTGAAGAGTTTGTTTGTTTGCTTTGTTTGTTTGTTTATTTGAACGCGCTAATCTTAGGAACTACTGGTTCGAATTGAAAAATTCTTTTAGTATTCGATAGCCCATTTATCGAGGAGCGCTATAGGCTATATATCATCACGCTTTGACCAATAGGAGCGGAGCAGCAATGAAAAATGTTGCAAAAACGGGGAAAATCTATTCTTTTTGAGAGCTTCCGTTGCGTGCGCTGCGTAAACGGTTAAAGTTACGTAATAATCATGTATGACGGAATTGTTCCTCTTAAAAAGCGCAAAATAAATAATATCAATTTATTATTCATCACAAGTATTTGATTCTGAAAAAAGTTTCCCTTTACGTCATTTGATTTCAACTAATATCTTAGGAGATATAACAATTTTAAAATATCTCCGCAGCAAAATTAATATTGTTGTTTGTATGTTGGTTTGTTACCTTTACCATGACTAAACGGGTGAACGAATCCTAATGAAATTCAGCAGAGGGATAGATTGTATCCTGGGGAAGGACATAGGTTATCTTTTGTCTCAAAAAAATATCTTGAAGGGGGTGAAATAAGGGTTGAAAGTTTGTATGGACAATCCGTAATACCTCAACCCATACCCTAAGGATCTGCAAATTCATATTTAGGCTTTTGGTAAGAAATAAAGAAATACATATTTCAACGTTTTTAACAAATCATCCCTAAAAGGGGCGAAATGAGGGGTTAGCTTATGAGGTATTCTTTAAATGTAATCTCAAGCTTCAAGCACAACACATGAGAGTCAAGACGATCGCTATAGGTGCCTCAGTGCAGAAGACAACTCCTTGGATTATATACTTCTGCTCCCGAAAGCAACCTCCACGCGGGCGGAGCCGCGAGCAAAAGCTAGTAATATTATATATAGCTTGATATTACTACTATTATAAATGCGAATGTTTGGATGGATGGATGGATCAATGTTCAATGATCAATGGACGCATCTAGTTAAAAAATGTACAGTTCCCGTGGGATAGTTTAGTTTTCACAGAGCAAAGGATCGACATGCTTTTTTGCATAATGGCAGTTTAGGGATCAGAAATGACATAGGGCACTTTTTATCCCGGAAAAATGCTATATGTGTTATCAAAATATAGAAAGGTGTAATAGCTTAAGATTCCACCATGGATTGTAGGTATACCTTTTCTTCCAAAAATAACCTTCACGAGGGCAGAGCCGCGATTAAAATCTAGTAAACAATAAATATGTACGTCATTCCAAAAAGTCAGAGCTGTTTTCTTTCAGGGCTGGTATCGAACCCACGACCTTTATCTAATAGTCCATTCCACTCCCTGCTAGACTGTATGATTTACATAAAATAATAAAATAATACTATATTATTTTAACAAAGAAAAACATTACATAAATGTAAAATGATATTGTAAAAATCTGTTCAAATAAATAAAAAATATTTACCTTACTGCAAATTAATTCAACATTTAAATTCATGAAACCGTAAGGTTCACTATAAAGATTACTCGAACGGCTTTAACAAGTAACCGGGCGTGTTTTGAACAAGCAAAAGCAAGATTTTCCTCTGTTTACACTACATTATGTAAAGGGTAATTTAAACACTAGAAATAAGACAAAAGTTTGCGTTGTACTTCAACAATGTGGAACAAAGAGCACCGTTGATATTTCGCTTGCTGTAGAACAAATTGTCTGTTTCACACGGAAATTGTATTTACCATCCTAAATATGTGACTTCTTTATTTTACAGTGTTATATTACAAAGACCAGACAGTGTAAATGATTATTTGTAAACTATTCAAATATTCAGTACGATTTAACATCTGAATTTATATCTCCATATCTTCGGTTGGCGGACTATTTAATATAAGCGTTTTTTTATACTAAGTTATACATATTCGAAATAAGCAAATTTTTTAGGCATCTTTTGAGCCTAGTTTCAATATTTTGTGCACTTTTTGAGCGTTTAATTCAACTGGTGAAACAAGGTACATGTCTTTCAGGGCACATTTATTTTAGAAAAATGCTATTAAAATAAGTCTTAAACATGCAGTACGTGCTTATACAAGTAATATATTAATTCTACCAAAATCCACAGATAGCTTTTTATAGTGATTTTTTCCCGAAAATCAAAAACTTTTAACCTCTCTCCAGTAACTTTTCAAAAATGTCGCTTAAATGAAATAGCCCGCCAAGCGTTGATATATAATAAAATCTTACACAAATTACAATTGTGTACACTATTCTATCACGCTAATATACACACCTAATTACACCAATTAATACTACCTAGCAAAGACAGCTACAGGCAAAATCTATTTTTAAATACCTTTAATGAAAACATACTCTTTATATAAAAACCTGATTGAGAAAGTGATGTAAAACTGAAAGTACAAAGAAAAATAATTCATAAATTTCAAAAATAAATTAGGATAACTAAAAAGAAAAAGTGAAATGTTTACGACCTCTTGTAGAATAACAAAGACGTCTAGATGATCGTAATACAAAAGATTAACATCTTACAAAATGTGAGTGTCAAAACCAAATCTTGATTTGTAGACTACATTATACCTGAATAATATAATACAAACCCTGTATCCAACTTGTCCCACTGCTGGGCACGAATCTCATCTACTAATGAGAAGAGTTATGAATTAGTCCACCACGCTGGCTTATGCGGTTTGATAGACTTCACATTTGAAATTCTTATGGGAATTCTCAGGTATGCAGGTTTCCTCACGATGTGTTCCTTCAACGTTAGAACAATGGATGGATGGATGGATGTTTGTTAATCACGCTACAACGGCTGGACGGATCTAGTTGAAATTTGGCACAGAGATAGATTATAGTCTGGAATAACACATAGGCTACTTTTATCCCGGAAAAATGTACAGTTCCCTTGGGGTACTTTAGTTTTTCACAGAGCCAGGGATCGGCATGATTTTTTGCATAGTGGCAGTTTAGGGATCAGAAAATGTCATAAGCTACATTTTACCCCGGAAAAATACACACTGCCTATGGGATAGCAAAATACAGGAAAGTGTAATGGCTTAAGATGCCTCCATGGATTGTATACTTTTTCTTCCTAAAATAAACTCCACGCTGGCGGAGCCGCGGGCAACATCTAGTTAACAATAAATACACGCGTAACGTTACAAAAGTCAGAGGTGTATAGATTTGGGCTGGATTCGAACCTACGAATTTAGTCTCGACAGTTCGTAACACTCCTATCAAGTATCTCGCTGCTTTTACGTTATGCCTAAAAGAACAGAAATTCGCGCCACGTACTGAGTAGTTTTACTCGAAGAATAAGATGTGTAAATAGTAAATACGGGCGCCATTAGGGTGCTTGGCACGAATTTGCATTAAGATTAACGACTACAGGCTCAGTTGGGACCTTCCTGTGCAGTATGCAATGTGCTTTGTAGAAGTGCCTTTGTGGAAATATCACAAGCTATTTTAGTCTTTATTTATATGATTACAGAATTGGAAATTATATGAACGGCCCCGTTATTATGGTAACTTTATTAGTGTGACCTACTTTACGAGTATACGCTCTATTTTATGCATAGGTTGAATTTATAAAGATCTGTTTCGTAACATGGCAGATGATTGGCATTCATTGTCGATAAGATCTTCCATGTTAGGCATCGTTCATAATAAATGATACAAAGCTATGAATTGCTGTGAGATGTGAGTTAAATTTCTTTTATAGAATCATTTAACGTCGCATTGATCTTAGATACAGATAAAGTAATAATGGTATCAAAGTGTATATTAATATGTAAATAAATAAATACTAACATTCACACACATAGTACCCCACACAAATATACAAGGGGTATTAGGAACTACGAGACACAGTCTTACATCACCCAGACCCGAAACAATATTCATGGGTCACAAATAAATTTGTCTCGGTACGGGAATCGAACATACGGCCTCTCGTGTCACAGCAGACTACTCGCCCGCTGAGCTATGGAGGCTGTCAATATGTCTACGAAACCTGTTGACAGATACCATATTTCATGAACTAAGTAAGACAAATAGAATTGAAAGATAAACGCATATGCAATGCCTAAAATAAAAAGTGGTCTATGCCATTTTCTGTTCCCTAAACTGCCACTAAGTAACAAATCATGTCGATCCCTTGCACCGTGAAAATCTAAACTATTCCGCGGGAACTGTACATTTTACATTTAAAGAGTAGCCTATGTGCTATTCCTGACTATAATATATCTCTGTGCCAAATTTCAATCAGTACCGTTCAGCCGTTGTAGCGTGATTTACTTAATCACGCTACAAAGGCTGAACAAACATCCATCCAAACATTCGCATTTATAATATTAATAGGATAGTCCGCTCTATGATCACAACTAAACGGATCAAGCGATCTCAATGACACTGTAAGGATAAAATGTGTCCCGGCCGATACACTAGATTCCTTTCCTATCACAATCGAGTCTCTGAGAGAAAGCATTTGATTTCAAAGCTGGCAACCAATTGTTGTTTGTATAAGAGGATTTCCTCACTTCTTTTGAGTTGAATTTGTACGTTTTAGTTTCTCTAAAATAGTAAATATGAAAGATGGAAAATGGGTTTCACCTACAAGTATACGTAAGGTTATTGGTGAAAGTAAACAGAGGAATTTACCTGCATACCTGAGAATTATCATAAGAATTTCTAAGGTTCCATACCTTCTACCGACCCGCTTTAGGCCAGCGTGACGGACTGAGGCCTAACTAACCCCTCTCATTAATCGAGGAGGCCCGTGCCCAGCAGTGGGACAATGTTTAATACTGGGCTAGTCTTATATTATAGGTTAGGTAGGTTTTAATTTATTTATTTTTAATTTCGCTACCCGGTTCTCTAATTAGACGGCACTGCGCTTACTATCAGGTGCAGTGTGGGCTACTTTGCCGTGCCATGATAAAAAAACACGTTTTATTTAATTCCATCAAACTCTTTATAAGTCTACACTATCTATGAATCCAAAAAAATATTTAAATGTTTGATTTATTTTATAATATTAATATGTGCTATTGATGTATGAGGGCCTTTACTACATGCTAATAGCTCGAATACATTTTATCGGTTCTATATAACCTAGATTTCTCAGCTCATTTCTGACATCCAACGAAATTCCCAAAAATTGTACTATAATTTTCTATCTATTACTTCAACCACATCAGTCCCAAAGGATGGCAATAATGCACAATAGGCGTACGTACACGTGATTCAAGCCTATAGTAACGATGCCACAACGCCACGGGGTGCCCGGCTGGCTCTCAGCCAATTTGTCTAATGCCTAGTTATGCCCCATTTACTGCTACTGGATCAGAAATATGTACGTGCGTATAGAATTGTTTAAATCGTGAGTATTTTAGAAAATATATCTATAGTGGCATAGTGACTCAACCAGCTCCTTGCAGTTCTTTAAAATAAATATTCAATACACTAGTCACACACATAGTTCTAAACTCATACTAGGTAAAACCTGTACCGTGGGTATCAACAATTACGAGGGACCACGGTCCCACAAAGCCCGTCTGTTACACATACATTTGTCTCGGTGCAGAAATTGAACCCACGGACTCCCTTTTTACAGTCGGCACAGCCGCTGCGCCACGAAGGCTGTCAAATATTGTTTATGAATCACAGTTTATAAGATCACGTCTTCAAATCACGTTGTTTCAGAAATAATCAGACTTTATTATTAGCCGCTTTTATAACAGTCGTAATAGGTCTGCCAACCCGCATTAGGCCAGCGTGGTGGACTAAGGCCTAACCCCTCTCATTAGTAGAGGAGGCCCGTGCCCAGCAGTGGGACAATGTTTAATACAGGGCTAGTATTATTATTATTATAATAGGTAACTGGAATTATACTCTAACGTTACATTAAACGAATGAAAAATCTTTCTCTATAGTATTAACTTGACTTAACGGCTGTAGTTAGTGGATATTGTTTGCTGTAATGAAAATTATCACAAGCGAAACTATGATTATGTAGATTTCTTTACAGCAGTAAACTTCAGATGCAAAGTGGATCCCAAAATAATAATTGCATGTCCAGATTAGAAAATATGATCTCAATAAATATTACTTGAATAGAGAATAAATAAACATTTATCTTCAGGCATTATTCGACTGCAATATAAGAAAGAGTAAAACAGAATTGTATTTATGAACAATAAAGACCTCTGGAATTGAGCCAAATCCAACTAATGCATGTTCCTAATACAATAATGTTTTAATGCCTCTCCAACTATGTTCTTTCGATATCTGTATTATTATATTAGAGGATTTAAGAGCACCGCAGGAAATCTAGGAACTAAGATATGGTTGTGATTTTCATCATCGATCCGAGGGACCCACTTTACTCATTATAAAAACTTAGAAACAAGATATGATTATGCAAATAAATACAAAAACGTAATTAGTATTTAGTAATGTAACTACTAAAAAAGTCAAAGTCAGAAAACCAAACTAAGCGTTTGTCAAGGATCTATGGAACGAAGTATGCTATGCATTAAACTCATTGAACGTATTAGAAATACCGACCTGCGTTCTATCACAGGAGTAACTGATGGGGAAAAAGTTTGCAGAGCTAAAATGGGGCTGGGCCGGCCACATCACCCAGAAAAGACCCAGAAACACCCATGGGAAAGCACCCAGACAGGTCGGTGAAAATCGCTACTGACTGGATACTACACGACGGTCGATGAAGACGTGAAAGGCCAAGAATGCGATGGAGGTGCGACCTGGATGCTGTTTCTAAGCTATGGCGCAATAAAGCTGATGACAGAGAGGAGTGGAAGAGGAAGGCCTTTGCACAGCAGTGGGACAGCAAATAGGCTGTTAAAAAATGATCACATTTTGTAATCACGTGAGTTAACTACTCTGGAAATAGTCAGCACGTATGTAATGCCTTTCAGGACAAACAAATTGCACCATCGGGTGATCATCTATCGAGATGTCATACTTTTGTGCACTTCTTTTTGAATTAAACTTTGGTATATTGATAACAGTAACTGCCACTTACCTTTTAAATCTCTACATAGTAGACCTCTCTTCAGATTTTTTGCAGATATTTTTTTATTACGTATTATTTAGTTATGAAGTTGATATGTCGTGGATACATGACAGTCACAGTTAAAATACCATAGAATGAAAAAAAAACATACAAGCTCAAATATCAAAGCTATTGCTTCAAGAGCCAATAACAAACGCAAACACCTGAACATAATAAAGCCTTATTCACATGAAGGATCGTCATCAGCTAATTACATCACACGGATATAAAAGCCGGTCTAAAAATCATGAAAATACTGTGTTTTTAGAGGCGTGCAGAACATGCGGTGTTATTATTGAATTAGTCTACGCCCAGCCCGGCGCATTGCAGTCTTTTGACTGAGTCGCGGTGCACGCTAGAAATTGAACAAATTTAATGTTTGCTCTTTATGGGAATTAGTTTTTGGATGCTAACAAAAGAATTGGCTTGGAAATTCTTGTTCCGAATGTTATTCCGTTTCATGATTTATATCCTTTAGTCGTAATTTAGAGTGATTCGAATATTCGGACCTCTTTTTGGAATGGAGTTCCATAACGCACGTTATTATTTCTTTGCGGGCTGAGGGGCTAGACCGAAAAAAGTGTAACAATGAAAAACGACACCTAAAACCGACATCTTTTTGCAGTGATTTTTGAAGCACTTCCCGATCACCTAGGAAACTAAAAGTTTTATGCAGAAACATCTGGAGAAACTTCTTGATTGATAATAGGTACTGATGAACTCATTGTTTTGTTTTATTCAAGTTGAAATTGCAAATGATTACCCATATAAGATTATATTGTACAACTTACATACATTTAAATAGATAGGTTATACCAGTTAGATGAGCAGTATGTTATATTTTTTAAGAACTATATAGTGAGTACAGCGAAAGGAACTCAGTTCCAACCGGGTGCCCATAACACAACTCTCTCTTCTTTTATAAATAACTAGCTGTTGCTCGCGGCTCCGCTCGCGTGGAGGTCATGTTTGGGAGAAAAAGTATACAATACAAAATACCAATTTTCATGTATTTAACTTCAAAAATAACGGATTTTCATACAAAATTTCTACCCCTATTTTACCCCCTTAGGGGTGGAATTTTAAAAAACCCTGAAACATATATTTTTTATTTTTAACTAAAAGGCCAAATACTAATTTTTATGAATTTAACTTCAAAAATGACGGATTTTCATACAATCTTTCATCCCCTATTTTATCCCCTTAAGGGTGGTCCATCCAAATCATATCCAAAAATCCTTCCTTAGTGGATGCCTACGTCATAAAAGGTACCTACTGTCAAAATTTCAAGTCTCTAACCCCAGCCGTTTAGGCTGTACGTTGATCGATCAGTCAGTTTCTTCTTTTATATATACAGATAATAACCCTTTTAACATTGCCCCAATGCTGCTTACGAGTCTGCTCTACTAATAAGAGGGGTTAGGCCTTCGTCCGCCACGCTGACTTATGTGTTTTGGTAGACTTTACCTAAACATCTATACTTTTTATTAACTCAGCTACGATCGAACACCATGATCGAATATGTGTTTGACGTGTCGAATTCGTAACATTAGGTTTACACTTCTCAAATCCGGCCACCACTCTATTTCAATTTGGCAGGTTAATTTCCCTAATAGTGAAGCTTATAGAATTTTCAAACCATCTTAAGTTCCTTATTCAAACATTAATCTATTATAGCGAGATGATCCATTATGAATGAACGACTACTGGCAATAAGCAGAAATAACCGGTGATAACTGGCCGTTACCGACGCCGTGCGATTGAAAGGTTCGATTTAACGCCAGTCTGGGGATTATTAACGATTGTAAATGTCAAAAATAAAGCTCATATCATCACATCCAGGTTATGTGTAATGGTTATATGAATGTAATGGGTTGCTTTATTTTCACACTGTATCGGGCTTAATTGAATTGCTTTATGATTGTGCACTTTGCTTGATGTTGTTTTTGTTTTGATAATTTAAATATTATGTTCATTTTACAAATTTCCTTAATTTGATTTTCATTACGATTATATAAAAGACTGGCTTTTGATCGCGGCTCCACCCACATTAATATATATTTCATAATGAAAACTTATTCTATCCCTATTAATAACTGTTTATAGCACTGAGATAATGAAGCTTTCCATTAGTAAAAGAATGTTCTGTACCAGTTCAGTATTTCTAGAAACAACACTTTATAGACAAACATACAAACTCTACCTCTTAATTACATTAATTTAGATATGTTGCACAAAATTCTAGTCATTTATATTTGCAAAATAAAATAATGGCAATGAATTTAAGTAAAAAAAAATATTTTTGAATAAACATAAACTTATTTAAAATGTCTCACGATTACCTTAACGCAACACTTTTGCTTTATAATATTGCATTATTATTATAATATTACATACATATACACTCATGCCTGTAATCCCCGAAGGGGTCGGCAGACGTGTAACCAGTACACCCACTTGTCGCCGAATTTTTCACGGTCCCATAATGTGGTAGGGGGCACCTATCGACGTACCGGGCATATTTCCAGACTCCGAGCTGATACTGAGTATTTCTAAATAGAAAAACCCAATATAACATTAACCGGCTCGGGGATCCAAGATCTCAGCACAGCAGACGTAACGCATGCGCAATTATAACTTCGCCACCGAAGCACTCATTTCTAGCATTGTTACCATGTTTTCAATAAAACCGCAGACAAATTCCAAAACTAAATTTGTTAAAGTTTGAATAAATTTATCGATCAATATTAGATCATAACAAACTAATAGAAAAGTAAACACCACTTAATCAATAACAGTTGGAGTCAACAGAAAAGTTAACTTGGTTTCAAATGGCCGTTACAATCGCGATATATTATTCAAATGACAATTAAGCTCACACAGCTATTCATAGCCACTGACCTCTTTACAGTGTATCGCCCCATCGGCAAAGTACGACAGATGTGAGAATTACTTCCCCTTAACTTTATTTACATTACGATATTCAACTAATAAACCTCGACTATAGAGCCGTAAATCCTTTAATACCCATTTCATTAAACACTGTCCTAGCCCTGTGTTCGAGTTATTCTTTTTAATTCCATATGCATATTTTAAAATGAAAAAATAAACTACACCAAAAAAATTAAACACTGCTGCAGGATTTTGGCTTTTATGTTTTAAATTTTAAGATCAAAATTGCGTACTAAAACATTTTCACATTTAACTAATTAAAGGGGTGCGTAAGCAATAACAGGGGTCGAGATAATGGACACTATTAAAATTATATGATGGTCCATCCAATGAATAACTCATATTTTGATTCATATTCTTCATAACAAACTGGGTATTCCAATGTGTGAACGTTTGAATTTTTGACAAGCAACACGTTTGCAATATTTGGCTTTGATGTGTCATCAATCATATATCCGTACGTCGGGACTCTGCTGGTTCCTTAGAGTAGGCAACCACTAAGGCTGGTTCCAAACTAAATCGACGTCAGAGAAACCTAATTATAAATACATAACACCCAACAGTCACTCATATATGACCCTACATTAAGATACGAGTCTTGTTTCATGGGTAATAGGAAGTAGAAACTATGCGACCTTCAGTCACTTAACGTTCATATACGAAACAAATCTCTCTGGATCGCAAAATGTATCAATCGGAATTCGTACCCGAAGCCTTTGTGTTCACAGTTCCCCGACCCAATGCGCCACGGAGACTGTCTACCATAAATCTATACATTTTATGCTATTACTATTATAAATTAATAAACCATGATCAAAAAAATTTGAAGTAGCCAATTTTTTTTTATTCCCGGAGAAATTATTTTTATTCAGTCATTTTGAAACAAACCATAAAACCTATACGTTATACGATAAAATATAGAACCTAGATTTTATAAAACAGATTTCACATAAAAAATTAGATCGATAGTAACGACCTATTTTCATTACTTTCATCAGAAGCATATTATAAGTAAATAACCGCTCTTACCATAATTTCATCTTTACCAACACAAGAAGGTATTACAATGTAATTTAATGTTAACAATAACTTAATATTGCGACCTTCGTAGAGCAATTAAAGTTAGTCCAAGTTTGTTAGTTATTGCTATCTGAAAGATATATTTTGTAACCAAAATGTACGAATTATGAAACTATGTTTGGGCCCTTTGGGGAAGTTCAATAATCTAGACCAAAATCTTTATTATTTATTCTTTAGAGTGCCTTGGTGGCGCAATTGTAATTGCGCATGCGTTAAGCTGTGCTGAAGTCTCAGATTCGATCCCCGGTTCGGGTAAAGTGATATTGGGTTTTTCTACTTAGAAATACTCAGTATCAGCCCGGAGTCTGGAATTGAGCCCGGTATGGCGATAGGCTCGCCCCCTATCACATTATGGGACCGTAATAAATTCGGCGAAAAGTGGCTGTACTGGTTACACTTCTGCTTATTCCTTTGCGGATTACAGGCGTGAGTGTATATGTAAGGCAAAATCTTTATATCATACATTAAAATGTGTTCCATTTGTAACAACCTCGATGATGCAGTGGTATAGTAGATGGCTGTGAAACAAGAGGCGTGTGTAACCCACAAGTATCAAGCCAGTCATGTAATAAGCAAAGAATTAAAAAAATTTAAACATCACTTTTATATTTCCATATTATACCTTCTATACAATACAAAATCCATTAAAAACAAAACGGTGTCCAATCAAGGCGCACATAATGCCGACGAAGCCGCTATTTGAAAAATAATCTCAGATATAGTCGCCACTCGGAGCGAAGGGACCGATTATTTTCAATCGGAGATCTTTACGGGTGGAAATATTCACTCCGTTCAGTCTCCCCCGACCGGGTTGTCTCCCTTCATTCTTCGAGACCAACCACTGTATATGTTATGAAAAATATTTGAGGGCAACTAAAACATCGTTGTATTTTTCATTAGTATCGAGCTGACGTTTAACTCTTGACCTTGACTCTTTCTTTTAATATTCTGCAATAATTATACTTATTGTATGAAATTTATCGTGGTTTATTTTACTTAGTCCCGATGTTTTGAAAGCTTTACAATCTTTATGGTCTCGAGGCGTACTAAGATGTATATTGTTACGAAAAGATACCGTGACGTTTCTTTCCAATATTGTAAACTTTCAATTTTTTTTATTGTTAATCCAATCTATGCAGAAAGCGCTCACAGTAAATTGATTGCCTGGCAGTTGGGCTTTTGGGTTCTTATTTAATTATTGATTGACAATATTTATATACTAGCTGTTGCTCGCGGAGTGCCGCGTGGAGCTTTTACACCTTGGGTGACATTATTGTAGTTTTAGTAGTGTTCCTTATTTTTTCTTGCAATTAAAACAGCCTATATTAATCAGTGATAATGTAGCATTCAAATGGTGAAAGAATTTTTTAAATCGGTCCAGTACTTTTTGAACCAATTCGTTACAAACATACTTACATACAAATCTTTCCTCTTTATAATATTAGTATAGATATGGTCTCCGAGATGATATAGATGAAAATTACACTTCCTTATTAAATATACGAATTACATTACTAACTGTACCCTGTTTTTGTTTCAGGTATTCTTCTGAACCTTACAACACTATTGGAATAAGTATAAATGAAACGCAAATACACAGGAAACTTAAAGTAAAAGAAAGGAGAAATGAAAAAACACATCTAACTTGTACAATACTTAGACAAGACGTTATAATGAACGAAAGAGTTCTTAAAGAATAAACTTAATTAGATCCATTCGAGGAAATTTAAACAGAATTAAAGTATATTTTCTGTTTAAAGTCACGTTTACGGGTAGGTAACTCGTTTTTAAAGTTTGCAAAATTTTTCATTCTTTCGGACGCGCCATGAGTTTCAGGTTATCTTATTCACCAGTCGGTTTGTGTTTATTTTTTCTCTTCTTAATTTTTTCCCGTTCGTAATTCTTTCAGTCGCTAACGATGGTGAATTTGGAATTGCAAATGCCGTTAATTGCCCGACGGAAGTTAACGTTCACACTTAGCTCCCCGGCTGATTGTTGAAATATTTATCATTGCCAAAAATCAGAATAATTTCGCATTCACTTCCAAATAATCACTGTCATCAACTGATCTGAAATTCCTATTATGTTTGTTGAGCGTTTGACTTTAATTAGAAAGCACAAGTCAACTCAGTATATCTTTATTGGAATGAAGTATGAATTATTCGTTCGTTCAACCGACAATCAGGCTGATGCAAAACAACTGTACTTAAAATCACTCGCTGTGGGTATAAAGAGTGCTGAATATTCTGAACCCTCTCTTAAGAACTCGTCGAAACTCATCAGTGTTACTTGTTTTAAAATATTGTTGAATCGTTGTCCCCTTTTATCAAATGGAAAAGTAAACACGAAGATCGTTTTGCGAGTTAATTTTGTAAAGTTCTATGATGGACGTATACAATTAATTTGTAATAAAACGTGACTTTTAAGAAATTGTAATAAAGTCAAACTTAATTTAAACTAAGCATTTAATTTCATAACAAATAAGTTCATCTCTTTTAAAAGTATTGAAAAAGTATTATATGGCTATCGTGACTGAATAAGAACTACTAATGTTCTATTTAGTTTATTTTAGTTAACCTCTCTTATCAAAAAATAATGGTTTTAAGTAAAACTGGGTAAAATTAGAACTAGCAAGCAAGTCCTTGATTTATTTGAGATCTATTCTTATTATCTCTTTATTCTTTATCTAGATCTTATCTAACATAGGGACACCGCTTACAAGTTGTCAAATGGCGTCCTTTTCGTATTTGTTAAGTCCCGATAGCATTCTTACAATCATCACCCCTAAACCAGTTTAATCCAGTTTGATTTATATCTCGACAGCGTCGGCCCTCGGACTGATTACTTCCTATGCATTAGCCCTGATGAATGTATTTGCATTAGAAATCCGCGGCTTAGCAACAGATCAGCTTCAATCGTCGATACAAATGTGTGTTCACTGCGAATTCTGCGTGTTTACTATCACTTAGGTAATGTGACGAAATATATTGCTATTTTTGATGATAGAGGCTAATTTAATTCTATGTAAAGCTATATGTATATCATGAATGCAGCCAATGTATTCCATTGTCTAATAAGAATTCCAAATTTTTATTTTTACAGGTAGAATTTATGTAACAGTTGTTTGAACTTTGACAATAATTTCTTTTATATTTTCTTCCGGTGGTAGGGAAGATGAAATTATTTGATTTACCTAGAACCCAACACGTGGCTGCTAGCAACAACGAGGCCAACCAACTACGTTACCTCCATCTTGGACGGTGTAAAATGTACTAAATGTGCCAAAGACCTCACATCACCTTCTCACTGTCTCTCGACCTCAATTGTATCATTAGTCGTGTCTGAATGCCCCTAATCCAAGAAGTAAGAATCACAGGATCCCAGATCAAGAGAGGACGTACTGCTAGGGTGGTAGTTGCAGACATAAAGGGGCACCAAGTAACACAAACGCCGCACAAACAATGCAAACAATAACAGCTGATTTTTGCAGGAGTGAGCCAGAACTAAACCTTGCAAATTACCGCAGGACGTAGTTGACTGTTGCTACCCTTTTACAACAGTTACAAGTGCACCGCACGCTAAAGAAATGCGGCACGTGGTACAACTTTGCTTCATGTGAAATGATAGCTCTTAATCAACGCCAAATGACCTTTTACAAAACGTCAACAGATTCTAAATTCAATTTATAAAAATATCTCTGGAATCAATTTATCATCCCGAGAATATAGTTCGATGACTAGCAACATACAGCAACTTTCTTGTTAACAAAGCAAATTCTGACGTCATCTAAGCGACAGATGGTGCGACAGTGTTGCCAACTTAATCAATTGTTATTGGCCATCGACATATATGAGCCAATCAAGTGGAATGAACCGAGTGCCCGTATTGTCGAGGTTCCGAATAATGACTTTCAATTTTTGGTAACCTAAAGTGGTTACCGGTTAATGGATTTAACAACCCCATGGAACTATCACAGATTGTCAGATTGTCACACTAAAATATGGTGACAATTTAATTGAGTTGTGTCCCAATCCGGCAGTAACATTAAATGATATAAAATTACGAATTTTATTAGTAAAATTCACTAAAGCTAAAAGCTATCCAGATAAAATTGTTATGAAAAAACAACCAGTAAACATGTTCTAATTCGAGTTATAGTAGCGAGTTTATAACTTATATTCATTGTTTCATATAACAGAGTTAAAGT
Source organism: Laothoe populi (assembly GCA_905220505.1). NCBI lineage: Eukaryota > Metazoa > Arthropoda > Insecta > Lepidoptera > Sphingidae > Laothoe > Laothoe populi. Next base: position 11,459,667 of record HG992165.1, read on the forward strand.
AATATCACAAATTCATACAATAATTTATCATATCTTTATAAATATTTAGATAACTATATTCGCAACTCGCTTTCAGACGATTTGTAAGTAAAATTCACAGTCGGCGGACTAAAATAAATTGCTTACGAAAACATGGAGCGAGAGATAAAAGTATATTTTTATAGAATCAAGAGTCGCTTAATTAATGGAGATGTCCAGCAACTGGAGCGATGACGAATGCCTAAGCTTTGTGTACTGTGACGTCATAGTTCAGAGTGGACTGGCACTTACAATTGTTTTCATTATTATTACAGAGTTCTACATATTTTATGTTGTTGTACTTAAAGACGGCTATAGTTTTAAAATTGCAAAATTTATCAACGGCTTATACATTACAAAGGTTAAAGATTATGGCAATTATCTCTTAACAACTTAAAAATCGCCGAGAGCGATAAGACCGCCAATTGTACTTTTAATTTTATTTATTGTGTGTTTATCATGTATTCCAGTGTAATAAATAGTATAAATAAATAAACTTAATTAATCGATTTGTTTTTTGCCAAAACTTAAAAGTACCTATCTACTCTATCTACTAGTACAAAATGTAATGCTAAGATAGCAACACAGATTTTTAGTACCCAACCAGGAACTGCAAGTGGTAGAAACCGTGCCGTAGAGTACAATGCTCCAATTAATACGAAATCAATAATGGCGATTACTTTGAGAGCGGGCTGATTACCACAGCTGACCAAGCTACATGATTGGGTAATCCAATTCGGTACCATAATGCGAATATCTACTGGAAATTAAAGCAACTGCATTAAATAATGTTTGTTTCGATATTTTTTCTTCATATTTATAGTGTAACAACATCTGTGTGGTCAGTGTATTGTTAAATCCATCTTTTACATTAATATAATGCATGTTTATTACAAAATTATTATTTTATTGTTTTCAAACTGCTATTTGATATTTGTGAACAAATAAGTAAAATAATATAAAGACTTCATTATACTTTTGCTTATTTGTGAATATAACTTTATTGAGGCATAAACAAATTCTGTACTTTCTTTTGTGGCGTCGTTATATTCGGATAATTTTAAATTTAATATTGTTTAACAAAACCGAAACGTAACATGACATCTTCTATAAGAAAATTCATGACAGACTTCTAAAAATATCTGTTATTAATTTCAGAGGCAAGTTCGCAAAATGTTTCAGTAATTTATTTTATCAAAGGGCCTTCAACAAAGCAACTGAGATAAAGACAAACGTAAAAGCATTAAGCTTTATATTTTTCTTTTAATATTTTATAAAATGCTTATATGGAATGTAATAAATAATCACCCAACGTAGCAACACGTTCCTAAGCGGATTACCGAAATACAATCACGCTGTGCTCGTTTTTATTCGCTTAAACATATATTCAATAAACATCGTCATTACATATCCCATATTTGCTGCTAAAAATATTAATTTCGCCACATCTACCAACTCACTCGCAATATCGTGACTATTTGCATGGAGGGTGATAAATCTAAGAAAGAAATCTTACATGGCGAAGATATTGATGTCTCCGCCGACGATGTATCATGCCGGATTCATTTGTTGACTTATTGCCCTATATTCCACCCGCAACGAGTTTGAATCCAGCAATTTTGCGATGCGAAGGTGGAGATATAAAAATGTGTTGAATGCAAATACGTTATCGAGTTAAATTTGCAGATTAGTTATTACAGTTGCTGTGCAGATCGGATACGGCCATACACAGTCGTGATAGCATTAGCTTTTTATTTAGCTGTTGTTTTACTTGGTTAGAAAGACCTAGTTCCTTCCAAACACTTCAATTCATTTCATATTTCCAATATACATACTTTTTTATAAATACAGACAGGTATGTATATTACCTCTCATAACATCATCCAGAATTCATTGAATTGCTCAGTTATTTTATAAAAAATAAATCAATCACACGAAAATTCATGCACGATGCACGCTTGAAAGACAATTAAGCTCGCGAATCTATTCATTTCACGGTATTGAACAAATAGTGAAAAAATTTAATAAAACTGAATAAATACTGATTAAATTAGATTTTATACTTCTGCTCCCGAATATAACCTCCACGCAGGCGGAGCCGCGAGCAACAGCTAGTTACCTATATATGTCATAAAAACCCGTTTTTGTTAAAGAAGCTCCTGCTAGCCAAAATGAATGTCAGTTAAAACTGATTTAAATTATTACCATATGCGTTGGATCCGTAGCCCCAATTTTTAAATTAATTTATTGAGCGGCTTCAGTAAGGTAACCATTGGGTTACCCTAATCCACTACCTAGCACCTGTACATGTAATGAAATATGTATAGTGCATTTTATCTGGTAAAACCCAGTTTTAAGTGATATTCTCTTTGACTAGTCGTAATTCTAATAATATTTATGAAAGTATTCATTAGAAATTAATAAATTTTTCACTAGACAAAATGGGTTTTTACTGTTACATACACAATAAAACGGCAAATGATTCAGCTGAAATTTGAATACTGTATTTATACTTAATAATAAATATTTTATGAACTGTATATTCAACCTTGTTAATATTGAATTTCTTCAGTTTCAGGTGAGTCTTGCCACTTGGCGAAGGACTCTAAGGTACATGAGTATCTAATATAGGAATGGTTGTTGTATTATTACATTGATTTATAAAGTTTTAATTTCAGTTGTCAATTGGCTGAAAATTATATTGATGCGTGTAAGTAATTTGTTTACGTTGGATTTCATTTATGTCTGTTTCGTTTGAAACAAACTCATTTCATTTAAAACAATCGTTAACTTCACGTCAAATCAAATGAAATTCATGTTCTGAAGCCAACTCAAACCAATCCAAATACTGAGCGTAGCTCACTTCTCTACAAGATCTAACTAAATTCACTTTCCGTTCCTTTAATTCTGTAATTAATTTGCTGTTATTATTTAATTTAAAGAAATCGCAAACACTCGCACAATCTGAACCTGAAAATTTTATAATAATTTCTTTATATTTGTTTCGCCTTTAATGTTTCACGGACCTCTTACTTTGATCTCACTATATGCTTGTTAATATTTCTCTCTACGCTTTATGTTTGCTTGATGTATGTTGTTATTCTAGTTTGTGTCATTGTCTGCATATTTATGTTAATCATTTTTAACGCAGTTGCATCTATGTGTCCATGTAGTTTTTCTAATAGTAACGTTTCTGTAGTTTTAATCATGTATATTGAGATTGTATGCTGTGGGAGCTGGTGTCACCTATCTTCGAGATCACTACGTCATGAGTTTTCAACTGTTCGCTTTCAGATCCTTTATCCTTTCACATTGCACTATGTACATGTAAGATTTAATTAGTCAATGTAACCAAAACATTACGAACTAATAAAAAATTCACAAGTTCCTGAGTTCAGACCTCACAATATTGATCGCGGCTCTCGCTCATTCATGCTGTCGTGTGACAAAGCCCGCCTCGCCTCAGTAGGGGTAAGGCACGCACACACGCATGTACCCCAAAGCCGTTCTGTGATCGTCAGCTGACGGCCGGCGGTGAAGGGCGCGGGGTATAAGTACGGTACGACGCATGCGTAATGGCGTTTCAAGCGATCACAGCGCTTTATTTCCGCACCAAGTGCAAGACTAACAAGTTGCGGTTAAGACTTGCCACAATCGCTGGAGTTCAATCGGTCCCATTCAGGAAACAATCTGCGTAGAAGCGTCTTATATGATTATTATTTGGTTTGATCACTTTTGTGGATGACTAACAGATACACTTTTAAAACACTTTTAACGCACAGGAATATTTACTTTATAAAACAACAAATTTTATCCTCGAATATTATGAATTGACGTACTAATATATTATGTGTATTCTATAGCCACAAAACTTCATTTCGCAACATACAAACCATGACTTATTTAATAAGAAAAAGGATTCTTAAATGAAAAGATTTATCGTTTTTTACAAAAAGTTCAGACTAATATCGCGTTTACTTTAAATAATAAATATTTGATTTTATTTGACATAGGTATAATACAATAAGAAACATACACTTTTAAGCATATGCTATTTATTTCTTTTCTATTTCACTACTATAAATGATGGAGGTATGTAAAATACGAGAATATTCATTCTATACCGCAACAAATCAATTATAAATTGCAAAATTCAGTCTCATAGAGGTATTAAAATTAATCATTAATGTATTTACACGACCCTACATATGGACAGTTTCCGAGTGAGGTGACTTTTTAAGAGTTCGTTAATTTGGAGTGGACGGCGCCGACTGGGCGCGAGCTGAAGCCTCCAAATGAGGCAATCGCAGTAACCACTTTACCTTCTATCGAAAAATGGCCCGCATTCATGAAAAATGATGGGCATTTAATGGATGCTCAGCAAATCTTTCAGAAATAAAACGTTTCAGCCTACATAAGATATTTTGTTCAATTATAGTTAATACTAGCATCTCTATTTTATGTTATTGTATAAATTATTATTATTAATTTAACATAATTTTTTATATAAACTTATTATTATATAAGCCCAATTAGAAAGAAAAATTTCTAATTGGGGTTCCGTTTCAATAATCACATAATTTTTTCTATTTCTATACTCATAAACTTACATAAATTAAACAACTCACAACCATCCGTCAGTTTGTATTCGTCCACTGCAGGAACTAACTGTCTACTATAGTTATAGTTACATACACATATACACTCACGCATATAATTCCGCAAGGGTAGCCAGAGATGTAACCAGTACACCCACTTTTCGCCGAATTTATTATGATACCATTATATGATAGGGGGCGAGCCTATCGCCATACGGGGCACAATTTCAGAGTCCGGGCTGAGACTGAGTATTTCTAAATAGAAAAAACCCAATGTCACTTTATCCGACCCAGGGATCGAACCCGAGACCTCAGCACAGCAGTCGTAATGCATGCGCAATTAAAACTGTGCCACCGAGTTAGTTACATTTACTTCTACAAAATTAATTTCTAGTTATATCTGGATATCAAAACTACTAGTTCAATACGAGGAACTCTGACTTTAGCCACTACTGCCTCACCAAAACTTTGTTTGGCATCTTGTAAATTGTCTTTGTTCATTATTCTCTAGTGGTCTCTCCAAAATCTAATTGATTAGCTGTGATGATCAGTATATTTTTAAATAATAAATAACATCCAACAGACACACACATAGCCTCGACCCCACCCTGAGATACGAGTCTTGTGTTGTGGGTATCAAACTACGAGAGACTTTCGGTCTCACAACACCTAGACCCGAAACAAATATCTGTCTGTCACACAAACATTTCTTCCGGTGTGGGAATCGAACCCACGGCCTCTCGTTTCACAGCCAGCTACTCGCCTACTACGCTACGGAGGCAAGTATCCAAAACCAAGAGTGCTTTGGAGAGCCAAAGCAGATCTTCGTATCGCTATACACCTTTTATGACATAAAAACAAATAAAAGATTGGCGGCGAGATTGGCGATAGGCCCAGCGTCGAAACAGTCAATAAATTTTTATTTTTCACGCCGTTGTAAAACTGTCGATCGGTATTAGGGCTGTAAGGCAGAAACACCCCGGCTTGTGGGCCCCCAGTCTGATGGGCTTTAAGCATCCGTTTAATTAAAAAAAGGCCGTGATTTAATTGGAAAAGTATTCATTTACTGACTCTTTTGTTTGCTTTTTCGTTGTGATTTATATTTTGCGCGGATTTTGGGATCATCGAACGAAACGGAGTGGTACTTGTTTACTTTTTCGAACAATTATGCAAATTGTCATGTTGATGTGTACTTGATATAATATTGTGGATGTCATCATTTGTGGGCGTTTTGCTTGTATATTTTGATTAAATGTACGGATTGGGTGGTTTTAATACTAGCCCTGTATTAAACACTGTCCCACTGCTGGGCACGGGCCTCCTCTACTAATGAGAGGGGTTAGGCTTTAGTCCACCACGCTGGCCTAATGCGGGTTGACAGACTTCTCATACCTTCGAAAAACTCTCAGATATGCAGGTTTCCTCACGATGTTTTCCTTCACCGTTAAAGCAAGCGATAATTAACATTTAATACACACATCACTTTAGAAAAGTCAGAGGTGTATGCCACTTTGGTTTCGAACCTACGACTTTCGTCTTTACAGTCCGTACCGCAACCAACTAGGCTATCGCTGCTATTGGGTGGTTATTTAAATAAAATAAATATTAAATGTTATGTTAAAGTATTGATCGAGCAATATGACTAACCACAATTAAAGCTATAAAAAAAACATTTATTATCATCCACAACCCGCACAAATATTAGAATGCATTCATTCTTTGTATCAATTTAAAAAGTGGATTTCTTATTCTAATAGAGATTCATAAATAATAGTACCTACACAAATGATACTATGTCTTCTGAGTTTAAATAAATACACCCAACAGGCACACGCATAGTTCTAAGTAAAACCTTGTGGGTATTAAGAACTACGAGGAACCACGGTCCTACAACACCCAGATCCAAAACAAATGTCTTTCTGTCACAAAAACTTTAGTCTCGGTGTGGGAATCGAACCAACGGCTTTTCAGTCAGCTACTCGCCTGCAGCGTCACGTAGGCTATCAATTTATCTAAATTACTCCTTAATATTCAATGCAAAAGTTTTCAGAAAGGTGCGTTTACACTATCCCACCTTTCAGTAGAACTAAGATTCGCCAGTCACGTATCGATGGCATGCCGGCATACCAAAAATACTAGCATTAATGTTATGGAAATAAAATTTATTTTGGTTGATATTTTACAGACTCTACTTATTACCTTTTCGAACTGCGGTGTCTTTGTGATTCGAGAGTGGTATATCTTCTTAAATCATCTCTAGCAGAAACTATTAAGAACATTAGTCTAGGGCGAAAATTTTTATCCGAAAACCTGCCACGTAAACAGCCGGACCACTTATGCAAACTGTAGGCCTAAAAGTAATAAATAAAGCCTCACTGCCGGCCATATTTCAGAAGTTCCGTTCAGGGCGACACCGACAAAATATCTGCAAGTCTAATGCCCCCATAGGGTTGGGGTAAGGGAGGCCATGCATTACAAATGCAGCGAAACTAGTCTCAGACGCATGTCATTATCGTCTGGATTATGCCGGCTAATATTCTGCCTTTGTGAATAAATAAATGGATATGTTATGTGCATTAACGTGAAATTAACTAGGATGTGTTTAAGTCGGCTTTCGGGTAATTAAAGTTTAATGTGTCGGGACCTTTCCCATGCTTTGGGTAAACGGCTTGTTTAGATTTACATAATTAAAATCATCATATGTCATTACATCTATTCATATGTATATATATATACTAATAATAAAATATATTTATAATAAATTTTTGGTTGAGTGTGCTAATCTCCACTACCACTGACCCAATTCGAATGTGGATTTTAATAGATGCAATTTTTACTAGCGTTAAAATATAGGCTTATTATATTATTCGTAGAGAATAGTACCTGGAGGTGCAGATAAATGTAACATGTAAGCGCAGCCCCGAGCACAAGTGTATAATAAATTGTTTTAATATAAAAAAATATCTAATCAAATGTGCAAGGTCTTTTTATACTAACCAAACAATCTCTAATAAAGGGCAAACCTTTTATATAGATTAAACATATTACTCAAAATTTATTTTATTGTTTACCGTAGCTTTTTATCTAACATTTTACTTAAATTTAATTGTAACTTTAAACAAAATTCACCTAACTGAATTAATATATTACAAATCATCAAAACGATTACACGAAACAAATACCAAAAATACTATTGAAACATCAACAATACCGCAATTTTTTAGATTGGTAACACAAAGCTTTCAGTTGGCAAGTGTAGTTTCAAAACAGCCCCCGGCTCACTTTGTCCAAGGAGCGGACACAACGGCCGCAAGCCGCTACAGCGCTGCATAGCGCTACACCGCTGCCTCAGGTGGTCGGAGTGAAAATCCGTGTATGCACACAATACTTCTAAACCCAATTGGGAATTTAGTCTGATATGCATTAAAGAATTAAAGTTGGCTTCAAAAATACATTTAAAGTAATGTCAATAAAGGTGATGTTTTTTTTTAGTCCTCGATAGGCAGACGAGCAGACGGGCCACCTGATGGTAAGTAGTAACCGCCGCCCATAGACTTCTGCAACGCCAGGGCACAGCAAAGCCACTGCCTACCGTTAACTATATTAATCGCAGCTTCAAATTTGTATACACCAAACTAGAGTCTTGTAAAAGCATTTAGTATACAATGATTAAGACAATTATGAATGTTTAGCTAAAGCTTTATCTCAATTCTAGCTTAAATAAAAAAGAAATCCGTAGTTCTGATGTGAAGATCTGCGCCAAAGATGAAAAATTTTACATAATGATTACCTCAAAGTGTATAAACCAAAAAATAACATGGAAATAGCTAAATAAAATTGTATTACATTTACAATTTGTAAACTGCCAGTTCCAATACATTTGAACAATGGCACAGTTATGCGGGGTATACCACATCCAACCTCTCTTATTGTTTTCAAGGATGCTTTACCAGTATTTAGTGCCAAACGTGGCGTATCATTAGGATAGCAATTCCAAAACTATATTAACTGTGCGATCAAAGAGGATATAACTAGTACTAAAATCTCGGCAGTTGGTACTGAAAAATTTGCCCAAAATCTATGTAATGGGAAAAACATGAGCTCAGAGGACGAAAAAGTATTACAGAAATGGGTGCTCCAGTAGTCTTTCCATCTACTTTATTGGACGCATACCGATGTTATGTAATACGCTTAAATAAATACAAAAACCATCACCAAAAGATAGGCATAAAAAAAAGTTTTACTAATTGAACAGTTGAGATGAATACAAACAATCCAAATCTATGATATCAATATAATGAAATAACTAGTAAAGTAACACGAATATTAAACAAACACTTCAATCTATGTAAATCAATTTGCGAATTGGAGGTCTTAGTAAAATAATTGGATCAAAATGAATGGTTTTAATTTCAAACAATACATAAACAACGCCGAGTTCGCTATTGTTATTTAAATATTAAACCGACGACGGTTGACGAGTGACGAACCATGGGAGAATACATCTGGTTGTTTCGGAACGAAAAATATTCTTACGACGGCAATCCCTGCGGCTGTGCCCGAATTTAATGTACGCCCATATAAAACGTAAAATTTTATTTGTTTCTCGCAAAGCACTTTTGTAAGAGTGAAAGTATCGCAGTCTTTTTTATTAACTATCATGAGCTTTTTATCTTGTACTATGTATATTATATATGATCACGATAATCTATGCCATTTTTTGTTCCGAATTTACCACTATTTACTTTTTTTTAACTCGCGATTATTGGGATTCACGTTTCTGATATTATATTTGTCATTTGTTTATTCTACATACATTATCCAAACTAAATTTCTTTTGTAATTTTTTAGACTATGTGCTATGAGTCCCAAGACTTTACAATGAGACTTTACAATTAAGAGACACTGATAAGCTTACTCATTTATTACTAATTTGGAATACATTAAGCACCTATTTATAGAAATCACTATGAATTAATCTGTAAAATAAAAGCTTTTTTAATTTATTTATTAAACTTATTAGAAATATATAAAAAAATGATTTTGGAATTGGGAATGAATAATTTCCCTTTAATGGGCAGAGATTAATGACAGCAGGTGTATAAAATAGTCTTAATCAAGCCGAGTACAGAGAACAAAATAAGTATATTTACAAAGATTCAAATAATATAATGAAGTAATAAGAAGAAAATAAAGACCAATTTATTAATAAAAAAACCCCGATACTTCACTTTGCACCCATAACGATTTGTACACAATCAAGTTCTACATTTGATTGATATATCAACATATAACTAAGATAAATAACCACTCACTCCTCCAGAAAGGAAGCGGCAACAAATGATTCCTTGAAAGCAGCAACGAATGAGTTACGCAAGTCGTCATTGTCCTCGAACGAAGATTGATACGCATCGCGGTCATCCATCAAACAATAGTGCTAACGTATATTCCAAAAAACACCAAACAATGACTTATCAACAAGCGAACGTTCCTTTCATTAATATTTCAACACAAAAACCTCTTGACAATCCAAAATAATGGAGACTTTAATTTTCTATCAAGCTATAACACAAAAATGTATTGGGGTCACGTTCTTCAGACATCTATTTTGTATCAAGTTATGACTAGTACTTTGTAAGACGATATCTATTAAAATATATAGTATTCCATAATGATTTTATCGTTCAACTCGTAACAACTATTGAAAATATCTAGGTAATTCGTTGCTCCAGTAACTAATACGCAAGGTTTGTACCTTTCATTTTTGTTAAGTGGTGTTTAATCTCAATACCACAGCCACTAATTCTTCACAATCTTTTCCCTTTTCATTGCCTTTCCTTTAAAGTCGGCAACGCACTTATCATTCTTCTGTAATTGTGAATTTTATCGGGCGGTGGAGATTATTTACAACCACGTGATCCATTTAATAATAAATACACCCAACAGTCACACACATAGTTCTGACTCCACACTAGGTCAAACCTGTATCGTGGGTATCAAGAACTATGAGGGGCTACGGTCCCACAACACCTACACCCGAAACAAACATCTGTCCGTCACACAAACATTTGTCTCGGTGCGGGAATCGAACGCACAGCCCCCCGTTTCACAACCGGGTATTCGCCCGCTGCACCACGAAGGCTGTCAAATATTACATTCACTAGTTTTCAATCTTCTGCTATAATAAAGACTGTTCAGCTGTTTGCTTTGCTATAACTGTAACCGTTTGATTATCAACTCATTAAACTCGTTTTTTTTAAATCGCATAAATTAGCATAATAAATCGCGAATTCCGGAACTTTATAATCGAAATAGCAACTGCGGTTTAAGTTCATTGTTTCATCAAAATATTGATTAAACCTATAACATAATTTTTTGCTCTTATTTGAAAGGCAATACTAGAGAGGAACTGACAAGATACTAAATAGCGTTGCTATTGACATAAATAGTGAATAATAAAATTAATTTCAATTATATTGATTAATGGGGGTCAGATTGAGTCGCTTTTGTGGTGTTGGTTCAACCCCTTTATTTTATGGAACGTCTGAAATACAAATTACACCCCAGGAAAATTTGGGTTGTAGCGAAATTGTAGTTTTCATAAAATAACTACGTGATACGTTTCGATATCAAAACTGCGTTCTGAATTTTAAACAGCATTATCAACTATTGACTAGCGAACCTTTTAAAAGACGCCCAAGTTTATATTACACGCAATCTATTTTCCCATCTTTTCGTAGTTTGATAAAACGAGTCTAATGTAGTGTTTCGCAAATCGGACGCATTAACCAAAAAACTTTTTTGAATAATAAAAAAACTTTCGTATTCAAACAAGAAGAAAAGTGATTAAATAAACTTGAGTAATTTATGAGCCTATTACGTGCTTATAACCTCAATATGCTTTTTTATAGTTGTCATAGAATCGCAAACGACTTGGAGTAATTTCGATTAGCGGCTTTCTCCAATTCGCTTTGAATAAATTAAAAAAATATGTGTTTATTTTACAAAATCGTGAAATAACGTGTTATTGAATGTACTGGATGATATAGAATAATTTTAAATTCTGTCACACTGCCTACATAAACAAAGAATCTAAAAACGTTGTTGAGGAAAGAAAAGCAAAAACAACACGACAATGCCGGAATAGATTCTCTTGATCCTCAAATATACACCGAATTGTTTTTCATATACATATATATCATCTCTTGCATCATCCGTGGTCTCATCTCAATAAACATCACATAAACAACATGTAACAAATCACTACTAATAAGATGTATGCCAATCTTGTCCGTACTTCTATTACAGCTGTCCAATTTTTGGACGTATTACACTACTATTTTCGTATCCATCCCAAACAAAGGTCCATCCGCATCGATTCTGGAATAAAAAGACATTGCACACAAGGGGCGGTCGGGAACGCATTAAGCTGCGTTCAGACGAGCTGCGTCGCCGGCGGCTCGGCCCGTAATCAACGGGGCTTTGTACCCAGAGATGAGAATTACAGATACGCATTGGCCGTAGGCTGTGCGAGCGTTGTAAGCCGGATAGTCGGCTTGAATACGCCACTTACTTGCGCCATGTAAAACGTTACGCTGTTTGATATAGTTGACGGTTTTTCGAGATTGAAATATTGTGGTCAAAGTTTCATGGTATTTATACGTCGTGTAAACTGGATATGCCATGGAATAAATAAAATGAATTCAATAAACCTTTTGTCGTTGCCAACGATTATAATAAACAGACCTTAGTGTCATACCATTTTTAATTCACACAAGAGCTTCATTCTTTATCTGTCACAATTAAACGAAACACTATCTCCAAGATTGCAGTCGACATTCCAACACAAAACTGATTCTTCTCACCCGGTCATAAAGTGTGAATTGGCACACTAGTGACTTGCGACCCGATTTCCTCTTGACTAAACAAGGCTCACATATGTTTGAACACATTTTGTTCGCACGCCTTTGCCTCCCACGTCACGCCACGAGAAACCTTTTGTTCTTTCCATTAGTCCCAAACTAGGTATGTGTCTATACCCTTGTCGAATACTTAACATGATGGACGTGTTGTGCAAAATTACAATGAGCTCTCTTGTTTGAAATGGCATTGAAAATGGCCCGTTGTATAGTCATATTGATTGCCATCATCGTGTTCAGTCGGAATTAGATATTTCAGTGAAATGCCTATTGAAGGTGAAGCTGTCAATGTGCGTGGCCTAAGTGGTGTTATAAGCGGTAGCCATATTATCCAGTATTATACACTCCTGTAATCCCCAATGAGGTAGGCAGCAGTGTGTAACCAGTACACCCATTTTCGCCGAATTTATTTCGGTCCCATAATGTGAAGGGGGCGAACCTATCGCCATACCGGGCACAAATTCCAGACTCCGGGCTAATACTGAGAATTTCTCGATAGAAAAAAAATACTATATATGAGGATTATTTGTCTGCGAGTAAATCTCATAAAACATTAATTAAGTACTGACAAAGCAAAAAATTAAAAGTCTTCACGAATAAAACCTCGCACGTCATAATTATGTTATAAATTTAAATACAGAAGCTATATATATAATTAAACATTTAAAATTGCAAACGAAAAATAAATTTGATAAAAATATAAATATATATCTTAAAAAATAGTCGGCGCAGTTTCATTTATTCTTTACATGCACTGACTCCATTATGACCTCTACATTATTTTTAATTTAAAGTAATTTTTAACGTTGTTGTTAATTCTTCTATATTAGGCAGTGCTGTGTTCTAACTAAATGACTATATTTATCCTTCTGCAATGCAAGCTACAAAACAGTTCATTGCTCTCATCTTTAGCATCGTGCAAGCACGTTTCTGTTTCACTAAAAATGTCATCAAGCGATGATGAAGGCGTGATTACATAGATATGCATACGATTTAAAAAAAAATGTAGATTGTTATATGTTGCGGCAAGAGAGTTATCACAAGATAATTCCTACTTTAAAACCATTTACCGAATGACTAAAAATATGTACCGAACATTATTCTCTATTGTTGGACCTTTAATACAACCAAACGAACTTGGCTCTCGCGCGCGCTGTGCTCAAGCGTACTATACAGTAGGCTTGAGTAGTGGCAGGCTGCCCTACGAGCTGCATGACGTTGCCATTTGACACAGTTTCTTCTGTTTCTACGCAAGATGAAAGCAAACTATAATCCAGCGTCAAATAACGATGTCGTGCGTATGCCGTGCGGCTACGTAGACAGGAGGCCTAACTTCATGGATATAATCTCTACCACGTCACGCAAAAGTTTCATAAGTCCGAAGACATTACAGTTATTTATAGCGTACATTGACAGTTATTGGTATTGTCGCGCGGGAGGCGTGTTTATGGAACGGGTGATGGATGGTGTACCGACGCTGTTGAATCAATCTTCGTTCTTGTGATACGTTATCCTGGTTAAGAACAGTACAAGTTAAATTATCGCGCCAACAGTTCATGATCACTCACGTGGAGTAATGTGATTAGAAGTTTGTATTTGCGCTAAACAAAGATTATTTCTCAAGCCGTATCCTACTATTTTAAAAGTTACTCAAAACCATACGTAAAACCAGATGGAAAATATAAATAATAGTGTGTATACTATATATCTAATCACGCTAATGTCCCGTAAGCCTTACCACGCTACTTGCACTCACCAGAGGTCAAGGTACCGAGCCATAATTTCCGCATCATAAATATTCGAATCGTGAACGTTAGCGTTTGTTTTAAGAAACGGTAGGCAGCGGCTTAGCTGTGCCCTGGCATTGCAGAAGTCTATGGGTGGCGGTAACTACTTACCATTAGGTGGCCCGTCTGCTCGTCTGCCTATCGAGACACTAAAAAAATATATATACATTTTCTTTCGTACAATTTCGAATGGCGTTGATCTTAAAAGTCAAATGACAAATCCATGGTCACAAAAGCATCCTTCCTGCCTTACTCTATTTATTTAATAAGTTAAGCTAACATTATGAACTTATTAACAAATTATTGTGAAGTTGCACACAACTCGCTAGTTTTGAGGGAACTCGCACATTTTCCAGCCGGAAGTGTGCTGGGCGGACTCGAACAGAGGATTTACGACGCCACATCCTCTTCCGGTGCCGCGACATATCCATATCGATTTTCAATTCGCATTTTTGTTGGGGCTAACAAATTTCGCTTCGGACATGATTTTAGTACGATTGGTGTTGCGTTTTTGGGATATTTTACTCTTTGCTCTTTCAGGGGATTTATTTGAGAAACTTAAAGACGTACTGTTGATATCTTTCAAAATATGATACCTGGCTAATGGTAAGAGCTAACATTTTTTGACGTGAAGGTCGCATTTTATGAGATGAGTAATTTCCGCTGCATATTATTTATTTATTTAATGGAAGACTAACAGGTTTAGCTAATAGAGAATAATAAAACATTAAATAACAGACAACCAATTACAAGTCTTCGCTTCTAGCAACTGTTTAAAACAAATGTCAACAACTTTAGTATGTTGTTGAATTTACACACACACACTTAATATTATATAATATTAATAATATTCAAGTTACTGACTAAAGAAATCAATGCGCAATTTTCTCCTCGCCAAGGTAACAGTGGTCAAAAAGTTATGAAATTATTTATCTTTAGACCCACAATCCTTTGGCCTGAAGCCGTATAAAATTGGATGCTTTAATAACGCCTCACACAATTAGCAATAGTGCGGGATATATATAGCTTTTGCAACACAGATATATATTATTAAGCTTTATTCATACTGGCTCCTGACTTTTCGACAGCTTTCTACAAATATTTGTTTCTAAGTATTGTGATACCGAAATTCTCTTGCAGTTTTTGATACTAAGACACGAGACTCATATATTAGTACTAGTTGTTGCTCGCGGCTCCGCCCGCGTGGAGGGCATGTTTGGGAGAAAAAGTATACAATACAAAATACCAATATTCATGCGTTTAACTTAAAAATGACGGATTTTCATACAAACTTTCATTCCCTATTTTACCCCCTTAGGGGCGGAATTTCCAAAAATCCTGAAACATATATTTTTTATTTTTAACTAAAAGGCCAAATACTAATTTTCATGAATTTAACTTCAAAAATGACGGATTTTCATACAAACTTTCATCCCCTGTTTTACCCCCTTAGGGGTGGTATTTCCAAAAACCCTTCCTTAGTGGATGCCTACGTGATAAAAGGTATCTACTGTCAAAATTTCAAGTCTCTAACCCCAGCCGTTTAGGCTGTGCGTTGATCGATCAGTCAGTCAGTCAGTCAGATTCTTCTTTTATATATACAGATAGGAGCTAAGTATAGTATGGAACTGTGACTGTTGGGTGTTTTTATGGAGTCCGCTCTAGACAGTAACTTTTATATCTGAATCCAAATAGCTCCAGCGCAATCCCCACATTTCGTAACTATGCAGCAAACCCTTTATTCCTAATTTATAATCCGTATTATTTTCCAATACAGTTAATATAGAATTCTAATACCGTTCGGCCGGTCTGTTCGCCGCTACCCTATTTCCCTGGGAGTCATTTACAAGTAAATCGTCGGTAATATTTTCCTTCTAATCGTACTCTTGCACCTGTACCTTTATTTCTAGAGTTAATAAAACAGTCCCGCTGTGTAATTAGTGCCTAAATATGTAATTTGTTTTGTTGTGTTATGTATTTAATCAGAGTAGGCTATATGGTTTATTTTTGGGTTTAAATAAATATAGGTTGACAATTTTTATTTTAGAAATGTACTTAATATAAACGTTTAGCTACCAATTATAAATAGATTGTAATAATAACAGCCTCCGTCGGGCAGCGGGCGAGTAGTCGGTTGTAAACAGAAGGCCGTGAGTTCGATTCCCGCACCGAGACAAATGTTTGAGTGACAGATAGATATTTGTTTCGGGTCTGGGTGTTGTGGGACCGTAGTCCCTTGTAGTTTTTGATACCTACGATATAGTTTTGACCTAGTGTGGGGTCAGAACTATGTGTGTGACTGTTGTAAAAAAAACTTTATTAGAACAAAACACAGATAAGTACTGAAGGATATATTGTGAGTTTACATTAATAACAGAGGGCAAACTAGGCCCTTCTTATATCTTGGTGTACCGATAGTATGTATATTGTAGTATCAATGACTATATCCATGTACATTTTTATGACAGCGTCTAATATACGTAATATAGTCAAACCACGATCCCCTCCGACACCCTGACATTTGAAAACACCACAGAACCCTGTAATTTATGTAAACCTATATTGAATCATTTGAATAAAGACAAAAAAAATATATGCCTAATAATTAATATTGTAACATTGCCAATAATTCAATGACACTATAAACGGCAAAATATACAATTTAATATTTAAAACGGCCGTATCATATCTCTCAAATATGTACCGGAACATAACCGTGCGAACAGTCGGTATCGCGGAATGGCCCAGATACGATCGTTGGGGCCGCATTGACCCAAATGAGGCAGGCATTTGGCGAGCGGCCCGAGTCACATCCGCGATTTTCATGCCCCACGCCGAAATCACATGTGTATCGATTTCTCAATTATAGGGTTCAGCGTTCTTTATGTGGATATAAGTGTCAATTCTGGGTTACGACCGACCAAACATTATTCTGTGAGGCATTTTTAATATATGTAATAATTTATTACATATTACATGCTTGTTTTACTGAATTAACTAGCGGCTGAAGTCGTAATAAAAGTATACCGATTGGATAAAAAACAGCTAAGTGCGTGGACCACACGCAGTGAAGGGCATTTAATTCTACCAATAGAATAGTAATTTGCTTGGTAGAATTAAACACATACGTATAAAAGACATTCTTTTTAACAGTTTTTTTTATTACTACGTTATATAGTACTAAATTCTAAATAACTTGTAACCGAAAATATACGAAAACTGTACAACAAGTTTTCAATCAAAGCAAATGGCAATAGTGTTTGAGTAGAATATGAACTCTTAAAAAAATCATAATAAATAACATTTGAAAATGCTACAATATGTAGCAAGTCCCGGCTTCATTTAAAACCTATACTCTGCTACACTCCGCCCAGTATTCAGTATTCACCGTCTACAAAAGCTTAAAATAATTAACAAACTTATTTATATATTTTTACTAGTGTTAGGAACGTTTAACATCCACAAAGTCGAGAGTTTTAATGACTCCATATTAATGCCTTAACAATCTAACTTTAACGTTAAAAGAAAGTAAGTTTGCAGCCAGAGTATAGAACTAATGTTGGCGCGAAGTTTTAATATTATTACGCATTCCGACGTGTCCCGATCTATTATGAGCATAAATTAAATTACAAAACTTCGTAATTGTTTAGACGGTTAACAAAACTCATTACACGCGTCTGCAACATCTTATGTGTGGAGATTTCACGCGACACGCAAAGTATCGTATCATGTAAGTAATCGATGCGTTTGGAAATAATATTTACATTCGGAACTTCAATTTAAATAATTCTAAAAGTGGTAGAGCCACGCTGTAGACATATTTGTCTACAGCATGAATGGGCCGGCTCGACCGGGGTAATACCACTGTCTCACAGAAAACCAACGTAAAGTGACAGTTCACTGTCGCGTTTCGTATGGTAAGTGAGATATCCGGAGGCCCAGATTCCCCCTTCCCTTTCCTTATCCCTATTCCTGTCCTTTAAGGCCGACAGCGTATACGTGATACTTTCGGTATTGTGGATGTTCATGGGCGGCGGAGATCACTTAACATCAGGTGACCCACTAGCTCGTTTGTCGGACTACGGTATAAAAAAAAATTAAATGAAAATAATTTTAGTATTACCCACGACCAAAAGAAGATATTTTTTTTATTCCTGGCACGGCAAAGTGACTGATGGTAAGCGCAGTTAATCTTTCTATGCGGTCTTCTCCTCTATATAATTGGTTGAGCATCTATCCTCGTGTGATAGTTTCATCCTGGCACGATAAGGTGACTATACTTCACTTGATAGTAACCTGCATTCAAAATATAATATCGACCACCTGAATAAATAATAACAAAAATATATTTCTACTCGTTGACGTAATTATAATGTTTTGGGCGACTATTGAACCTTTCTTTGTTATTCTGGCACGGCTAAGTGACCACACTGCACCTGATGGTAAGTGCGGTGTCGTCCAATTAGTGTATCGAATGGCAAGAGACGATCTATCCCCCGCTACTCAACACAATCATGTCGGCCTGCTTTTTCACACTACGCTATGGGCAAGAAGGTGAAGAAGCGGTCGAGGGTTTAGTGTCAGAGTCTTCGATCAACAATACAACTAGATATCGGGTCGGCGCACCAAAAACGTCTCGGCAAATAACAGCTCACTTTCGAAGTGAGCTCTTATTGTTGTTTAGTTCGTTCCAAACAGAGCCAACGTGAACACGTTTCACAATGCCGCAGTGTGTGTTCAAAAATTGCAAAAATAATGCCCGAAAAAACAATTTATCAGCCGGAGTGTCTTACTTTCGGTAAGTACATCTAGAATAAGTTATATTTTAAGCTTTATACTAACAATTATTATGAAATTTTGAACAAAATTACCGATTTTAAACCATTGCAATTACATCGCTAAGAATGGATGGCCAAGGTCAGCCAATACACGTGCTAGTTTTGTTCAACAGAACAGTAGATGCTTGGAGTAGATTTGTATTGTAATTTTTTTTATATCTTGTTAGCAGAACTTCAAAATTTATTATCTTACTTTTGTGTCTGTTTGTCGGACTCTCATTAGTTATTTACTTTCAAAAATATCAAACAAATTGCAATAAACTTTCTTCTACATTAGATGAAAGTCCATCTTCTAGTGTTATGCCGCAAATAGTAGGATATATTTCGGGATTTGTTGTCAGTAAATTGGTAAAAAAACTGAAGTGTGACCAGTGTATAAATAACTTGTGTGCAACAGAAAAATAATTCGTTAACAAATTAATAGACTAAAGAGACATGGGAGGATTATTCTATGCCTCTACCGATGTATTTAATATCGGTATGAAAACTGAAAGCGTGATTAGAAATTTTATTCGCGTGAGTGGAGGTAAATCTTTACACAAAAAGTATGATAGCAACTTTATGTGTACAATAGTTTTAAAATTATATATTGACAAAAATGTGTTTCCTGGGGGAGAAGAACACAATCACGAAATTACTTTACTCAAATCAGTAGTCGAAACATTTACTAACGTAAGGTTACATTATATATGTAAAAGAAACGGGAGATATAAAACACAAATCAAAACGGCAATTATACAACAAAGTCAACCTATTTAAAGGAAATTAATTAAGGTACGCAGAATGTAAAAATCTTCATTGTTGAATTGTTACTAAACATTTAGATTTTTGGTTTGTTAATTGCACTGAACTGTACTTTTATTATGATTAAGAGATGATAAGATTGTAAAAATGATTATAAAGATGTGAAATTTTGTGATATTTTTAATTGTGACATCCAGCGATAGACACTCTGGCCAGCCACTGAAATTACATAGCTTTAAAAAACAACAAGCGTACTTACATTCTCTTTACGTTTCACTTCTAGCAAAAATAAATGTATAATAACAAACATAGATGCAACAAACAAAATAAACTTAGTAAATATTTGACGTACACAAGTACTTAAAATGTTATTTTAGAGTTCAATGCGGCTCCATACCTCCTGTAGTAAAATTCAAAGAAGCAAATAGAATCGAAACAAAACGACGTAACTCGCAAGACAATTACAGAAAAAAGCACTTTATTTTTTGCCATCTTAGCATGATTTCACAATAAATGTTATTTAACCTATGTATTTTCATTTCTATGTAGTTTATTGTTTTGCGATGAATTATCGTAAGTATTTTAAAGATTTGTAACTTTATTACTAGGTACTATGGTTGCGATTACTTTAAACTTAAAACGGTTTTAAAACTTTTATCTCAGTTCGTTAGTAAAAAAATATAGATGTGTAATAGCGCGTGTGTAATAGTGTGTGTGTATTCACGCGGACAGATTTTAGCTTTGGTTTTATATGCGACCCGTTATCTAGTTGTATTGTTGATCGAAGGTCAGAGTACTCAGAATTCTGCAAAACAGCCAAACATCGTACCCAAACTCTAGACTCCCGACAAAAAAAAATGATTTAAATGTCGTTTCAAATTAATTACATGCAGACAAATTGGCTGTATTTATCTTACTATACACATATTTTCGAAATTATTACATAATTTCAACTATTTTCATAGCCTTCCCCGGGTTGGAGGGAAAAAATGGCCGTGCCGAGTATTTGATTGCCAAAGTGTGTCCACATTTTTTGCGAGGCAGCATTTTATTTTTTTCACGCCATCTGTTGGCCGAGCGGTATAACTCTTGACCAGATGTCGCTCACTGCTACCCGAAACTAATAAATGAAACCCTGCCTATGGGAAATTAAAAATAGTTTCGAACAAACCAACAGCACTTGAGGTTAACTTTTCTCAGATATTAAATGTAAACTACAGCTTTCCCCGTGTATTTTAAAAACTGAAATAATAATTAATATTCGAGAACGTAATAAAAATTATTATCAACTTATATTAGTCTACTCATATTATTAGTAAATATTTATTGTGACATAAGCATAAGTTTTTTAAAATATCGTTTATAGGTTTTAAATAAACTTAATAATGATTGTTTAAGCATTATCTAATACTAAAACTTTGGCTGGTGGTATTGTGCTTGTGGCATATTCATATCCACCCGGATAGCGATCACCATACACAGGGTGTAAAACCCGTCATAGTGCCACACGCAAGTGTGTCGCGTTCCGGGATCAGCCAGTATACATCCGGTTTTTGTCGGGAGTCTGGAGTTGGGGTACAATGGCCATTTTGCGGCCTTCTTAGTACTCTGACACTAGACCCTCGACCGCTTCTTCACCATCTTGGCCATGGCGTAGTATGAAGAAGCAGGCTGGCATGATTGTGTTGAGTAGCGGGGGACAGTGTCACTCGCTACTTGTTACTCTATTTGGACCGCACTGCGCTTACCATCAGGTACAGTGCGGTCACTTTGCCGTACCAGGATAAAAAAAAAAATTGAAACGACATTTAAAACATTTTTTTTGTCGGGAGTCTAGAGTTGGGGTCGATGTTTGGCCGTTTTGCAGCCTTTTGAGTACTCTGGCACTAGACCCTCCACCGCTTCTTCACCCCCTTGGCCATGGCGTAGTGTGAAGAAGCAGGCCGGCATGATTGTGTTGAGTAGCGGGGGATAGTGTCACTCGCTACTTGTTACTCCAATTGCAGTGCCGCTGCACGGTTATAGCGAATCTGAGTCTAAATGAGAACAAATATATTTTTTAAGGGTTTAGCATATGTCTGAACGACTTTTCCTTGAAGAAGGCAATAAGCGAAGGCAGCTACTGACACAACAACATTCTTGGATGCCGGAGACATCGAACAGGACAAGAGACAAATATAAAAGCAGATTCCAATATTACCAACATTATGTTGTTAAATAATATTCATATTTCGAATGAGAAGTCGGTATCGACAAAAGTTCGATGAGATAACGTCATTAGACCACTTCCTCGCGAAACTCAAACATTTCAAGCAAAATTTTCGTAACAATATTGGGAAATTGTAACATCTGATACAGAATTGATATCAATTTCTTTTGTAACAAGCAAGGTTATTTTTACCGTAAAAGTTGTTTTACTTTGAATAATAATATTGAACCATAATTTATTATTATATTTAATATATAAACTCAAATTCTCAAGATTCACACCTCTATATTTTTTGCTCAAAATTGTTTTTATCGTCGTTCAATAAAATTATTATGACCAAACCTAGTCGTAGATTCAATGTAATTCATATATCATAAGTATCAACGATATATATAATGTATTTCATTTTATAAAAACATAGTCTACCTTTCTAAAAATCGGACTCGGTTCTCAGGAAGAAGGCCACCGCGGGGTTTTAGCTGGTAGTGTGGGTGGGGTGTACATAGGGGGTAGGGACTCGGCCCAGCGGCAGCACGGATAGCCATCATCCATGCGAGGGGGATGCTGGGTCGTAAGACCGGCTAGTCCAGCTAACCGTT
Source organism: Laothoe populi (assembly GCA_905220505.1). Classification (NCBI taxonomy): domain Eukaryota; kingdom Metazoa; phylum Arthropoda; class Insecta; order Lepidoptera; family Sphingidae; genus Laothoe; species Laothoe populi. Next base: position 11,482,379 of record HG992165.1, read on the forward strand.
TTATTTTTATTCCGCTTCCCCCCGGAGCGGGCGGCAGTAATAAAAAGCATACCCCGCGACAAAAAAAAAGGTTCTCAGTCGGATACATATTTTTATAGACATTGAATTAAGGGGCATGTGTGGACCGATTTTTAAACACAAATTTGTTCGCTAATGTAATTATCTGAGATCGTCCTAAATAAATTTAGTTAAAATTTGATTATAGAGCAAAGAGTGAAACAATGAGTCTCTTCAACTAATAACTGCAAAGACTTCGAGATTCGAGAGATTTCGAGATTCGATTGTATTAGAATAATATATATATTTACCTTACATAATATTTTACGAAATTGCAAAATAAAACTGACCTCAAATGTTCTGTTGTAGCTTGTAAAACTTGTTTTTGATGTGGGCTTTAGGTTAAAGTTAAACAATTTTTATTACTAAATATGGCGATTTCAATAGGAAATACTAATATATTTTGTTATTGTATTGTTTACAAAACAATATATTATAAAATTTAGACATTGACGCAGTTGTGGCGCAAGAAATAAATATGAGGCCATAAAAAATATTTCGCTCCTGCTTTACGAAATGTTCTGGGACACAGCATTGTGAGCCATCGTTCAAAAGTATTTCAAAGTTGGCCAACTTTTCGTTCACTCACGTGAACGTTTACTTTGTACGATTTGGAAAATATGGCAAAGGTAAAAATGTTCAGGTACATACGAAGATTTTGGCCAGTTTTGTTGCGAATAATGTACCGTTCGCAACTCTAGTACGTGAAGGAACAAAGAAATTAGATTTGAGTCTCGGGAATAAATATCGCTGAATCAGTTTGAAAATACTGTTTGATAGAATATGTATGGGGTAGATGTGACGGGAAGGTTCGTGACCCTTACGTTTTATTGGATGTCCCAAATGTAACTTGCATAGAACAAATGTCTAACGCTATAGAAGGAGTAGTAACACTTTGTGTTAATAATGTTTTTTGGAACTGAGTTCCTTATCGCACGTTAGCATTCTGATTTGTTTGTAGGCTGAGGAGCTAGATCCTAAAAAGTGTAACAATGAAAAACGACACCAAAAATCGACATCCTTCTGTAGTGATTTTTCAGACACTTCCCGATCACCTAGGAAACTAAAAGGTTTTTCAATTGAATCAGCTTGCCGTTAATTTTTGGACTATGCAAAAATATTTCGCACGTTATTTGTTGGCCTCAGCCTGCAAACACGTCCATAAGACACCTCTTTCTTTTTATTATTTTTTTTTACTAATTGCCTCCTTGGTCTAGTGAGTACATAGGCAGAGAAACCCCCGAGGTCCTGAGTACAAATTCCAGGTCGGGAGATACGTTTGTGTTTATGCGAGATTTAGATTCATATCATATATCGCATTATGGGATGAAATTAAGTTTATTCATTAGATTTCGTTTGCCACTATAATAGATGAACTTGTTAATATAATCTGTGACACTCGAGTGCCTTGGTTTTGTTAGAGGTTGATGTTGTTATCTACCTACTCATTATTGCAATACACTAATATTTGTCACGTTGGAACTTACTAATGAACAATTTCTCTCGCACAACGGCACAGTAATGGCGATTCGGCGAGTCCAGTTGCTACCATAACATTACCATTAAAATCCTAACACGAAGTTACGCACCACATTGAAATGAGGGATGCATTAGTACTATGTTGAGCAGTGCGTTATCGCGGAAGGCAATATTTATTTACACAAATAAATCGCGCCGTGAAGCCACCACGCCAGGTGCCTCGTGTGCAGGAAATTAAAATCAACGCCGGCTGGGAATAATGAGATTCCCATTACTCAAAACCTGCTCTCTAACTACGGAGTTTTCTTGACAAATTAACGAAACCGAGCAAATCTTGCGCTTGTAAAAACCGGTTAAAATTTTCCTTCCAATTTACACATGCTTGGGATTTTATGATTTTAATATGGTGTTTGGGACAGGTATTAAAAAAACGAGCTCCTCGTTATTCTTTCTATGCTGTCTTCTCCTGTATATGATTGCTTTAGCATCTATCCTCGTGTAATAGTTTCATTCTGGCACGATAAGGTGGCTACACTTCACCTGACAGTAACCTGCATTCAAAATATAATATCGACCATCGAGAATCGTAACTGAATAAATGATTTAAATATATTTTTACTTCTGGACATAAGTACCTATAATTTTTTGGGCGACTATTGAACCTTTCTTTTTTTATCCTGGCACGGCAAAGTCACCGCACTGCACCTGATGCTTACCATCGCGGTGTCGTCCAATTAAAGTATCGAGTAGCCGGAGACGATCTATTCCCCGCTACTCAACACAATCATGCCGGCCTACTGTGTAGCTTCTTCACAGTACGCCATGGGCAAGAAGGTAAAGCGGTCGAGGGTCTAGTGTCAGAGTACTTAAGAGGCCGCAAAACGGTCAAACATCGTACCTACCCCAACTCAAGACCCCCGACAGAAACCAGATGTACACTGGCTGACCTCTGAACGCGATGCACTTGCGTGGGCCACTAATACTATAGTAACCGAAAATTAAATTAAAACCATAAAGATTCCTACAACTTTAACCTTAAAAATTAAGAAAAAATTAACACCTGTATAAACGACACCCAACGACGCAACTTAAATACTGATTATGAAATCCTACACTACTGTAAACATAATTTTAAACTGCACACATATTATGTGCGAATAAATTTAAAGCTGCTTGCACACGTTCATGATAATTCTCCTCGGAGACGGAATGCAGAGGCATCTCTGTAATACCATTATGCAGGAGACGACGCGGGGGGACGTAATCTTAGTGTGCACGAGTTCTTAATGGTGTTGTTACCTCCCCGTATTTTCTAATGTGATTATTGTTTAATCTATGACGTTAAGATTTGTCATTGTGTTAAAGTATTAACGTGTTTTACCTTCACTGCAAGGAGCGAACGAAACATTACAAGATGGAGCAGAGATACAATGAAATAAAATTATTTTGCGGATCATTAAGTTAATTAAATAGTAATATAAATCCGATTAAAAAACCTAAAAGATATATTTATTATGTATGTAACATAGCACCAATACACCAGCTCTTACTTAAAGCGATTGAATTTTATATAAATAAATACACACATAGTCCTGACCTCACACTAGATCAAACCTGTATCGTGGGTATCAAGAACTACAAGGGTGTTTTATTAAAAAGTATACAAAGTTCAAAACTTTCATATTGTTAAATAAATAAATAACACCCAACAGTCACACACATAGTTCTGATCCCACACTAAGGCACGAGTCTTGTGTCGTGGGTATCAGGAACTACGAGAGACTTTCGGTCTCACAACACCCAGACCGGGCACAAATATCTGTCTATCACACAAACATTTGTCCCGGTGTGAGAATCGAACCACGGCCTCTCATTTCACAGCCGGGTACTCTCCTACTGCGCCACGGAGGCTGTCAATCCAAACTGTTATGTGCAGACAAACTATATTTTTTATAGTATACCCTGACTGTGATTACTGCTTTCTTCTTAAAATCTCTGTACTTAATTAGTGTTGTCTACGTAAAGTATGTTTTATGAGAAACTAATCAGGAGACGCAGAAGTCATTTTCATAATGAACAAACATACATTGACGTTATCCGCTGTTTATTTCATGTCTGAACTTTTTTAAGAGTAAACTCAAAAATATAAGTAAATCTTATACTTATAAGCGTCACCGTAAACAAAAAAAACTGAATGTGCGTCCTGAACCTTCTGGACTGAGAGGTTTCCCAAATAAATATAAATAACATCCCGTAAATTATATTTATTCTATTTTAATACACAATTAAAAAAATATTAATCTATATTCTACCCTAAATAAAACCAATTGTATTAAATTTTAGATTTGCAAAGTAAAAAATACGTTAACAACCAAAATATTTACAAATTAAATACGCGTATAATCGTTACCTCAGTCTCACTAATTTAAATAAACGTATATATACGTCATCTCAGTCTACAATAGAGTTGCCAACCGTCCTGTTTTCCCAGGACATGTCCTGGTTTTTAGTGTCCTGGGGTGTCCTGGATAATTTTAAGCAGCGTCCTGGGTTTTTAAAGCGCCCTGATAAGGTCCTGTATTTTAAAATTCGCACATCACTTTTGCAATCCTTACTTTAGGGGCGGCATCTCGGCTCGCAAGTGTTTACGCTATTTTAAAACAAAGATGCGTCCTTTCTAACTTCAAATTCTAGTAGAATTCCGGGGTTGGTAACCTTAGTCTACGTACTAGTTTTAAGGGGCCGTTACACTGTTCCACAAGTACTTGGTGCATCTCATAGATTATGCAAGCACGGGCCGTGGTGTCGCCTTAATAAAGCTGGGCTTGGAGATATACCACGGATGCCCCGGATAACAGGTAGTTGTGCCAGGGTTCCAAGTGTTATAATGCAGCATCTTATTTAGAACCTTGTGAGTAAAAAGTTCAAGCGAGCGCGCTTGTTAAGACCTTGATTTACGGGTTTTGTAAGTTCTGGAGTTAAGTAAGCAGCTTAAGATTTTAAGCATTCCAGCCTTGTTTATACAGATAGGTTCTAAGTTTTAAAACCTTAGAATCTATCACATAAACACAAATGCTTAATAATAATAAGCGTTAGTTCACCACGACTTAATTCGGTATTGAAGACTTCTTAGGGCTTTTAAATTGTTGTGACGAATTCCCAGGTATATAAAATAATAATAATAAATAACACCCAATAGTCACACACATAGCCCCGACCCCACACTAAGATACAAGTCTTATGTTGTATCAGGGAGTACGACTTTCGGTCTCACAACACCCAGACCCCGGACACAAATATCAGTCTGTGACACAAATATTTGTCCTGGTGTGGGAATCGAACCCACGGCCTCTCGTTTCACAGCCGGCTACTCGCGATTTATGCCACGGAGACTGTCAATATATAAAGGCATCCTCAAAAAGTGGTTCACTGCCGCTAATGCAAGCGATAATTAACAAGGACTACAGACTTAATTTCGAATAGTCAGTTGCGTATCTAAGCCATCTGTGGCTTCAGACATACATAACGCTCGCCGATATCGATATCGTTCGGTATGACATAATGAACTCATCATAATTATAACAATCTTTGGTAGTCTCGAAATTTTAAAATATAAATTATTAACGGTAACATATCGCATTGACATTTAATATATTAATTACGGTCGATGTCTTCGCTGTCTGTGATGAGTTTTTATGACATACCGACCGCAATCGGTTGTTAAGCGAGCGTAATATTTGTCGACGCTTATTTGCAGCCTGCACTTTCACATCAGCAGTCCTTACCAATCGCAACTAGGCTGCTGCTGCTTTTTCTAGTACAAAATATAACTCATATAAGTCGTTAAATATGTGAATATTTTGAGTCACAACGTTTTTATACTTATTAAATTGTATTTCTCGATAGAACACAATTAGCGAGATACTCGTACTGGAGATTAAAACACAATACCTATTCTGTACGTATAGAGTGAAAGTCGATAGTCTATAACGTTCTTATCTCGAACAAAATGGCTGCGAGTGGGCAACGTGCTCTTCCTCTGCAGTGTTGTTCGCTAGGGGACAATTAATCTTATGTACTTACTTATTTTGCTCCGGGCTAGTGCACTGGAACTTCCGCGCCCCTATTACGATGTACAATGTCGAATTATGTGAAACTTTTAGTGATTGAAAGTTAGAATTAATTACATATTAGTTTGCTAGAAAATTAACTGATATTTATTATAATTCCATTATGCATTAATACGTAAAGAGAAAAGTTTATACCCAGTTTTAAACATACTTTTTTTTATAGACAAATTAATTAAGAGACTTAAATGACTTTGAAACTTACATATTACAACCACTAGAATTATATACCTATATACGTTGAATCTTGACATAAAGGTGATTATCACCACTCCAACAAGTCGGCTTTCAAGTGGAGAGTTCGTCAATAACTTCTGGACGGAGTTGCAGAATCACCTCGTTAATTCATAGTATATTATATTTATTTTATACTTACTTTATGTTATGTATATATTTATGTATCTATATATGTTTATTTATGTATTTATATATGTTTATTTATCAATATTATTATATTTATTATGTCTGTATGTATGTCCATCCTAATTTGATTTTAATATTTTTTATTCGTTATCTTTATGCACCTACCCTACTTATCTCTGCACCACCTTAAGGTTGACTGGTAGAGAATGCCTTTGGCGTTAAGTCCACCTATATAAGATGTATATGAAGTGTATAAATAAAATTAAAAAAAATTATCGTATATCACGAATATTTTATTCATGTAATTAATAATTATTTCTGCTCGGTTCAAAATTACTTGTATTCACATGTTGCAAACTGTCAAAAGCAAATTACAGTGCCACTAATTTTGAATGTGAAAATTTAGACAGCAGTTGTTACACAACCGTGGTACAAAGCTGGCTGTTGGTTTGAACAAAAAATACCTACGTCATAGATTAAATGTATGATACTATTTATTTATTGAAAAATTCCAACATCAATAAAGATCAATAACAATGCAGGAACTTCCGTATAAATGTATCCATTATTAATAACATATACATTTCACGCTTATTTAAGCTTCGTTTGTATTACTTAACACACCCACACTGAAATTCACACATATACGCTCACGCCTGTTATCCCCAAAGGTAGGCAGAGGTGTACGATTACAGCCACGTTTCGCCGTATTTATTATGGTCCCATAATGTGTAAAAGGGCGAGCCTATCGCCATACCGGACATAATTTCAGACTCCGGGCTGATATTGAGTATTTTCTCAATAGAAAAACCCAATCCAACACTTTACCCCACCTGGGGATCGAACCCGAGACAGCAGCACAGCAAACAAGCTTACGACCCGCCTGATGGTAAACGGTTACTGTAGCCTATGGACGCTTGCAACAACAGGAGCATCACATGCGCGTTGCCGACCCTTCATGAACACCATGATGTATTTTCTGTATTTTGGGGTCAGAATCAAATATTATATACCCTTTAAGTATCCAGAAACAGTACTAAGTTAATTAATTGAATATCGGTCATTTACTTATTCTTATTATTTTATATCATTTGGGGTCGTTAAGGTTCTAGGTCAAGGTCATATAGGAATTTCAGCTATCAAGTAACAGTACTAGTATATCAAACTGAAGACGTTACCCATATATATATATATATATATATATATATATATATATGTATACTCCTCCGACTGTTTTCGGCCACGGCGCATCTTCAACTCCGTTCTAACTGTCGTTGGTGTGCTCGTGTATGGCATAGTCAATCTTATTGCTGAAAGTTCGCGCACAGTGCGGGCAGGTGAGCACACCATTGCAGTAATTACCCATATAGAAGAAATGCATGAAACTTTTCTATTTTATTATTTTCAGTACAAAGTATAATAATTCCGTAATAAGGATCCAGCTAATTCGCTCCGAGACTCATTTCGTGTATATCGGTTTGGTGCAACGATTGAACGGTATCTTCGTTTTGTTCCGCCTCTGATTGTACTTCGTGATTTTGTATTAATTCTCTAGTTTCTCTCTAAATTAATGTGAAATTAGCTATTAGTTTTATTAAAGTTATATGTATTATATAATATAACTTGACAGGGATCAGTCATTTTACCAACGTTGTTAGTGACATTATGCTATTATTGATTGATTACTGCAAGATTTTGATATTAAAATATAATTACAAAAAATATTTATAACTTGAATAAAGACCTTATTAATATGCTTATATACCTTTCATTAGGAGAAATTGAGTGCGCTTTATTGGTTGACCCCTTATTAGTAAAGGAAGCCCGTACCCAGTAGCTGACATGATGATGATTATACACTATCTCATAGTGTATAATCATCATCATGTCAGCCGAAGGACGTCCACTGCTGGACATAGGCCTCCCCCAAAGAGTGCCACAATGACCGGTTCTGCGCCTCCCGCAGTAGTGTATAATACATGGCTGCTATTATTAATCATTATATCAAGAAATTAACGTACTGGTGGTAGGTGGTGGTATTCATATCCGCCCGGGTAGCGACCACCGTACACAGGGTGTAAAACCCGCCATAGTGGCACACGCAAGTGTCGTGTTTCGGGATCAGCCAGTGTACATCAGGTTTTTATTTGTGAAAGGCTTCCGTATTATTTTAGGTTGCATATGAAATAATGTACAAAATTAAACACAGGCAACCCTATTATTGAACACGAAACACGAAACTTTTGACTCATAGGAAATGGACTAAGGCGGCTAGAGTGTAAAAAGATCCCTTAAACAAGATAAAGTCTGGTGACAAGTTGTGTAAGTCTGTCCGTGAAGCGTGTGCGAATGACAGCCGCTGTCCCGCCTCCCCCCAACATCCCCCCCCTTTCTGAATCTGTGCGATTCGATGATATCTTTTACACTGCATTGTGCTTACCAAATTGAATGGCTGTGCTTGTCATTTATTGTGTTGGTGGACTGAATTGCTGGATTAACATAATGCGCCCGTCCGGGATGGTTTCTGACAAAAATAAATGGGTGTACTTATTCAGTGTGGACAGCCTCTTAGGTTACGGTTAAATCTAAACACGTAAAAGAAGCAGTAAGTGATAGCTAAAAAGCTATAAAAGAAGTCATTTCACATACTAACTACTATAACACTGCCTCGGTGGCGCAGTTGTAAGTTTTCTCCCATCCCCGTTCTTCAGGGTGTTCCACTCGCAATGCGGAATGACCTTAGTGTCCTTTTTTTTTTTTTTTTTGTCGCGGGGAAACCGTTTTATTACTACCGCCCGCTCCGGGGGGAAGCGGAATAAGAATAAAACGGTTATGCTGGACTAGCCGGTCTTACGACCCAGCATCCCCCTCGCCCGGATGATGGCTATCCGGGCAGCCGCTGGGCCGAGTCCCTACCCCCTATGTACACCCCACCCGACACTACCAGCTAAAACCCCGCGGTGGCCTTCTACGGCGCTTACGGAGCGATCCCGGGGTATTCTAAGGAGTGCTAGAATTGCTGCCGGAACCGCCCCTGCGCGGTGCTGCGTAGCAGCCCATCTCCATGGGAGGGCTTAGGAGCCCCCGCGCACCGAACAACGACAGCGAACGAGGCCTTACCACACGCGCTGCCGTCCATCTCGGGGTCGCACGATGCTCCGAAACTGGGAGTGCATCGATTCGGGCTGACAGCCCCCCGCTGCGAGCCCGCGACCCCCGATGGCCCCTATTAGTCGCCTCGTACGACAGGCAGGGGTTACCGTGGTGGAATTCAAACGCCCCCGTTCCACAGGGCGGGAGACGCCGGTCAGTCGTCCACCCGGCGCCTCCTACGTCTTCTCTGGCGGCGGGAGGGATCATTTCGTTCCCGATCCCTCTCGGCACTCTCCTTCTGCGAGATGACGCTCTCGCAGAAGTGGGCCACCGCACGCCAGGACCTCCGGCTGGCGACCATGGACGACACCACGGCCGGCAGCGAGAATGACCTTAGTGTCTTAGGTATGGATATCCGCTGCGATCTTAATCTAAGGAGACACATCGAGGGCGTAATATCCGCCACCTCCCGAAGGGTCGGAATCCTGAACAGGGCGGCGGTTTTTCACGCCCGGTCAGCTCTACCGCTTATATAAAGCGCAAGTGCGGTCGGGAATGGAATACTGCTCGCACCTCTGGGACGGTTCCGCAAAATACCTTCTCGATGCCTTGGATGGGTTGCAGCGGCGGGCCATCCGCATTGTGAATGATGCAGACGTGAGTAACAGCCTGGAGCCGCTACAGCTGCGTAGGGATATTTCCTCGCTTAGCGTGTTCTACAGTCTGTATCATGGAGAATACTCTGAAGAATTGTTTGATCTTCTCCATTCCATACCAGAACCACGCGTACTGGCTTGCGGAGTCGCAGCTTCGTGGTATCTACTACCCCGGCCCGAACCAAGAGGTTCGCAAACTCGTATTTTTGCCGCACCATCAAGCTGTGGAACAGTTTGCCAGCTACCGTGTTCCCTCCTTCCTATGATCCTGGGTCCTTTAGGCGTAGTTTGAAGAAGCTAAACAGCAGGCCGGCATGATTGTGTTGAGTAGCGAGGGATAGACCGTCTCTTGCTTCTTGATACCGGCTTCTCGATATCTGGACGGCACTGCACTTACCATCAGGTGCAGTGTGGTCACTTTGCCGCGCCATAATAAAAAAAAATGCGCCTGTTACGACTGTTGTGCTGAGGTCTTGGGTTCGATCCTCGGGTCGATTAAGTGATATTGGGTTTTTTCTATCCAGAAATTGCTCAGTATTAGCCCAGAGTCTGGAATCTGTGCCCGGTAATGCGATAGGCTCGCCCCCTATCACATTATGGGACCGAAATTCGGCGAAAAATGGGTATACTAGTTACACCTCTGCCTACCCCTTCGAGGATTACAGGCGTTATGTGTGTGTGTAATTCACATACTAAACTTAATAACCAAATTGAATGCTATCACTACATAGCTTCAAAACCTATATGGCTGAATGGCATAAGAACTTCGGCTAGGAGCATAAGATTAATTACCGCTGTTCGTTCGGAAACGGAACGCATCCATTAATATCCAGTAGCCATTCTGCCTTTCATAATAAATATGTAGTGCGAGAGGTATGTTCGGGAAGATTTTTTTAAGTAGGCAAAATCTGGCGTGCTTTGGACATAATTGGAAAAAATAATAATAAAACACGTAAATACAGTAAAATATATATTTGGTAGAGCCCCATACTTTAGCATCAGTATCAACTTTTCAATAAAATTAAAGGGTAATTAATAATAGGGTAATTGATACGTTTCTTTTTTATTATTTTATTTTAATCATCAAGTTACATTACCATAAACCTATTATCGAAAGAATTTTTTGAATCCGATCAATAATAAGTAAATTAGACACCTTTGTCAAATGACAGTAAAAGGATGCATGATATGAGCCGTGACGTCACCACTCAGAATGGCCATTACTGTGCCGTTGTACGAGAAAGATAGTGAGATGTTCCCACCCACCTATTGTTGCTCATACCAATACTTAAAATAAACATTATGAACTATTTTTTTAAGCAACTCTGATTCTGTTTTCACAAAAGGGTTCCTTTTGCGTATTATTTTCGGTTGCATATGGAATAATATAAAAAATTGAAACACAGGAAACAACCTTATTGTTGCAGAATCCATTTCCCACTCCCACACAAAGCTTGTCTTGTATAAATAAAGATTCTTGTTACAGAAATATAAAATATGGATGTAGTTTTCAGTTTAAATAAATATTTAGTTATTAAAATACACAAATGCTTTCCCATTCTGTTTTCTCCGTGATATAAATTATAAAACATGTTGCCGGAAATTTTCCATCTGCGTGCAAATATTATTTGTAAAGGCTATTAAAATGTTATAATTGCAATGCTAATTCTTTTTATTATAAAATCATAAAGGAATGTGTTCAGTTTTTTGTTAACTAACTGTAACTAACGAACAATATTATTTCAGTATAATTGTAAAATGAAACCTAAAACACTCTATGCAAATGCAAAGTGCTTGTAGCATAAATATTAATAAGCCAACCTCTATAGCTCACCGGGTGAGAAGCCGGCTGTAAAATGAAAGGCTGCAGGTTCGATGCCCGCATCACGACAAGTGTTTCGTACATGTGCTCCACAAATATTTTTTCGTGTCGGGATGTTGTGAGAACGAAAGTTTCTGGTAGTTTCTGATACTTACGACACAATACTCGTATCTAATTGTGGAACTAAAATAGGCTGGTTTTTTATTATTATTAATTATTAACCTGACTGTACTATACGAAGAAACACGACTACCTGTAAAGTTCTAAGTGGGTACTTCTAAAAAATTACCTATCGGGATGATGTAAGATTTAAGCGGTCCCCGCATGGTTAAGAAATTATGATAGAATAAAGAAACACATAAAGGAACCCGAAAAATATTATACTCCGCTTTCGGCAATGGTGTAAAAAAATGACCACATACATAAAGATACAGACCAGCAAAAATATTACACCTCAAATGTTCACGGTATTACACACATTGTTCAGCACTTGTGGCCACGACTGTAACAGCGGTCGGCGTCTAATGAAGATAGATATTTATGTTGCAGCTTTATATAGTTTACTTCCAATTGCCCGCTTGAGTTACACGATTTGACAATAAGATATGTTATTAAATTTCTTTACTTCTAGACTGTTCTGGAATGTTACTTAGTCTGATATTTGATTTCCAATTCAACTATCGTTTATAGGAAAATTATTACTTTTTTGTGTCTGGGTTTTTTTGAATGCGGTTTTATTTTTATTTAAAAAGTAATAATTTATTTTTAGCTTTTTAGTAGTACAAATATAAAATAGGTACGTTGGATAGAGTACCAAATGAAAACACCACTAAAAAAGTCATAGAAAAGCAAAATTCGCAGTTTCGTGTATTCGGACAACATATTTTTTCAAGTTATTTTGGTTTTAAAACCAAACTACTCAACCGATTTTGATAAAAATTGTATGGGACCAATCTGGAAGCATATTCTCCGTAATAAAAGAGTATTTTTCCAAATCGGTCAATAAATGACGGAGTTCTGAGGTAACAAACATAAAAAAAAATTTACACGTGAATTGAGAACCTCCTCCTTTTTTGAAGTCGGTTAAAAATAGATAAGATACCAATTAAAAATATTTTTTGGGTGAACCCTACATAAACTTAAACTCGAATGATGACTGAACATTAAATATCGTCCTGTGAAATCTAGTTCTGTTGTACAACAGATCTACAGATATAGATAGTCACTACCTAAATCTTAATGTATAAGTAAGAATTTCTTCAAAGTCACCTATTTCTTATGCACGTCGTGTTTCGACAACAAGTAGCCTATCGATTGACATTATTCAAATTGTTCTATTTAACAATTGTCTAATTGTCAATTTCAGATTTATTATTTTTTTCAGCTAAGTTCCGTCACTCATCGACACCTTAGTCCTCTCACTTTTTAAACCAGAGTATAATTTCTCTGAGGAGTCACGGGTAAATCACGATCACGGTAAAGTAGTCGAGTTAGCAATCACTTTAATTTCCAATGATATTCCGGTCGAGACGACGATTCTCCCAGGACCCTTTTACACGAAGACGAGGAAATAAACTATTGAAATACGCAGACTTTTCTATGCAACTAATAGAATGTCCTTTCGAGTGTAATGAGGAAATGCGGGAAGGACGGCTGATACGAAAAAATCTAACAAAGAAGCCATTGAAGAAGCTAAATTAATCTTAAAATATATGTACGTCTGGAAAACGTTTTCTAAAGGAATCCTGATGAAATTAGGGATTCGTAATGAATCACTGGTGCGTAAATAACATGTGCTTATAAGGATTTAACGAGCAGCATTAGTAGGCTTCAATTAAGTGACTTCTTAGATAATATGAGAGATATTTAAGATATATAAAATTGAATGGAACCTTTCGTTATGACTTAATTCATTTAATGTTTGAATAATATGAAACCAAAATCCTTTCGTAGTTTCTTATATCTACGACACAAGATAGTAATATGGTGTGTCTGTGGGATTGAGATTATTTATCTGACTGTTGGGATGTTATTTATACCAAATAATTAGAAAATCATCTTACTTAAGGACCATTGTGTTTGTTCTTTTATTAATAACTTTTTAATTTTTATTAACTTTGACTTTATATTTTTGACAAAGACGAAAACCAAAACAACCAATCTTCTATTACATTTTTTAAATATAAATGCTGGTTTATACAGTAAAATGACTTTACTTAACCTCTTACTCGGCTCCACTTTCTTAAACTGAATAAATTGTGAGTGGCAGTGTAATGTAGCCACAGGTAACGTGGCACTGATTTAATTTCCTGCGCACGCTGCACCCCGTTTTGTCCATTCTCCTCGAAAAGTAGGTTCAATTCTATTTTAAAAACTCGTTCGAACTCGCAGATTGAAGATATTAAAACGAGATTTGTATAAAACGATTATACGTATTGAAAAAAAAAGTAAAACTAAATCGCGATAAAACCCGTCAACTTTTATTTCAATGTGTAATATTTTCGTAAACTGAAGAAACGATTATACGTATTTTGAGAAAGTAGAAATCTTATAAAAATTTTAAAGGTGTGTGGTAGTTTTTTATCACTTTTGGGAGTAATTCTTCTAATCTGCTATCAATGATTACATAAGAACGAATAACAAAAATACATGAAAGAATCAATTTCTACTATATCGTATTGAAAAAGTTAATTAAAGTTCAAAATGAATGTAATAATGAAATTTAAAACGCTTCTATTAAGAAATCTAGAAATTATCGGAAAATGTTCAAGTTGATCAGATAGGTTCATAGTTGCGAAGAACGCGAGTTTGCTATTTTATTTTATGAAATTAAAGATAGCTTCGTACTGGCATTTAAAAATTATTTTCAACTTTTAATAACTGTTGGAAATAGTTTTGTATTATTCCAGGCACCTGCTGCAGTGGAGCGATCTTTTTGCACGTTTTATGGTATCATTAAGTCGCTTTATACTAGATAGGGGACATTTGTAATAATAATAATAAATACACCCAACAGTCACACACATAATTCTGATCCCACACTATGTAAAACCTGTATCGTGGGTAGCAAGAACTACGATGGCCTACGGTCCCACAACATCCAAACCTGAAACAAATATCTATCTGTCACACAAATATTTCGGTGCGGGATTCGAACCCACGGCATCTCGTTTCACAGCCAGCTACTCGCCCACCATGGAGGCTGTAGTGATTAACTTATTATTTTTACAGATTAATACCAACTATCCCATAGGTAACAAAAAATAAGAGTTAAGTCGTAAAATATAGTGGAGTATATCTATTAATCTATTCATTGTCGTGACTTAAAACAACACATTTCATTTTATTGCCTGTTTCAAGTGTCTACAGTGACGATAAACCTCACAGTTGCTTTATATTAATAGTGTATTTACGTGACAGTGAAAACAGTAAAAATAAACGAACTTTTATAGTATTGGAAGTCTATTGGACAGTTGTTATACATGTACGTAGAAAATACATCTTTTAGATAAAATTAATAATTTAAATTTATTAAAGTAATAATATTCGAATCAGTCAAAATGACAGTTTTCGGTTACTTTTACATCAGTTTTTACATCTGTATATTCGAAATGTGCAAAACATATTCCAAATTGATCTAAATAATATACTTTTTATTTTACTCTGGCATAGTGACCACACAGCACCTGATGGTAAATGCAGTGCTATCTTGGTAGAGTATTAAGTAGCGAGAGACAATCATCCCTCGTTACTCGACATAATCTTAGCAATAATCAATCTCGGATCAATACTCAGCAAGCTATGCCAGCCTGCTAATTGCTTGTTTATATTATGCTTAAAATAATCCAGGATTATAAGATGAAGGCAACATGTTATAAAAATCGACGATATCCTAGCGGTTAGTGGAACGCATTGTCAAGACCGATGCATGGTGCTGGACCCAAACCCGAGACTGATTGACTTTTTAATATATGTATGTGCGAATCCTTCATTATCTTAAGAAAACTTGCGTTAAGAGTTCTCCAAGATTCCGAAGATATCTCTTAAAGGAAGTCTACCACACGCCATTAAGCTAGCATGATGGACTAAACTACCTTACAATTCGTAGAAGCGGACCTGATTACTTTATATCTTAGAGTATTTAACACAGCTTTATATACACCTTCCATTATACAAATTCTCATTGACGCCTTAAATATCCGGAAAAAAATTTTACAAGTGAACCGTAAAGTGACATATTTCACCGCACAAGGTAAAGGTGGTCATTGTTGGCAGGACATTTTGTCCTCTTGAGTCCCGCCTCGTTAGCTCTAATGGTCATGGGTGCGCCATGGAAGCGGCTAACGACTACTTTTTACCAAACAATAAAGGGAAACTTTTGCTTTTACATTATAGCGGATATGTTCTCAGTTACTGGGTTTTGTGGATTTTTATCTGGATTTGCCGTGTATTTACAATTACGTGGATGCTTTTAGAATGGATTTATGTTTAAAGAAGGCGCTTGTATTTAAATTTGTGTATTTGGTAATAAGCCTCTTATAGATTCAGTTTCCATGAATTGGTTGGCCATTTGG
Organism: Laothoe populi; assembly: GCA_905220505.1. Taxonomy (NCBI): domain Eukaryota; kingdom Metazoa; phylum Arthropoda; class Insecta; order Lepidoptera; family Sphingidae; genus Laothoe; species Laothoe populi. The sequence goes on from HG992165.1 coordinate 11,498,550, forward strand.
AAATTTCTAGATTTTAAGCCCTAAGCAGACATACTACAGATGAGTTATGCTATTGGCATTTGTCGGTATAACATGCTGGACAACTATCATATATATTTTGTGGTGGGTATTTAATCAAGATAAAAAATGGATGTCATTGAAATTAAGAACTTTAGGTACTACTAAAAGTTTCTTAATTTATGATATAAGACTATACAGTAATTTTCCTTTACGAAGCCAGTCGATGCTGGTCTGAATTAGCTGTCCCAAATAAAACCAAGTATATATGAACTGAATTCAAATCTAGCCATGAATATATAAACCAGAACTATTGATTTTTGGCTGTGTACGAACAATACGGTCGATGTGAACATAAGTTCATGCGATTAAACAACAACGCCCATTTAAACGCTTTCCGTGCACTGGAGTATTTCACGAAACTTGATAATACAGGTGTTCAAACTTCTAGCAATGGTTTAGACTAGGCTAATACAGTTCAGACTGGTTACAATTAACCCGAGACTGCTCGAGACTGCACCATCCTCTAGCTTTAACCCTACAATATCCAATTTTTACTTGGCTTTGTTCCAATTTGCCACCGTTGTAAAATAAAATTCACATGAGAGTGCAGGAATGAAACGAGCCGTGAGAGGTGGCGTGTTTAATTCCTACGTTGAAATGAATATTTGTTCGGTTATCTCACCCACTTCGATATTTAGACAAAACTTTGTCTTTGTTTTGACAACCTATTGTTGTGCTTAATATTTTTTTTCACCGTATTTTTGTACTCAGGATTATTCAACTGGGGAATTCAATGAATTAATTGGCTACTCTCCGCTTATGCTAATACTAGAATACTAAAATGAGACAATCACAGTAGTACAGAAACACTGACAGCTTTGTCTATATCATGAATGTTGTATATTGAAATGAATAGTGCCACTGTCTTACAGAATACTATAAGCAGCTTGTTGTAGCATGTCGTACAAAGGAGATTTCAATAGGCTCAAAAATCTAGATAGAGAGAAGTCTCTCCCTATTTCTTTCCTATAGACTATGCAACATATCATATCATCATAGGTGATATATGTTACTTAGCTAGTCCAGCATAACCATTAACTGACCTGTTCATTTTCTCGCTTACAACGATTGTTTCTCGCCAACTTACTAACTTTAACTAGCCTACAAACATTCCATAAAGAAATGAGAAATTACTATATCTAGATTCCTTTACATGATTTTACTTAATATGAGCAGATTCAGAGTATGATTTTTCGTAATTGTATTATTGTAGAATTATTTTGCCAGAAAAAAAATCTTTATTGCATACAAAATGGGCTGGGTTGTTGAATACATTTATTGTAAGAGTCACATTGACGCCACGGCTTAAAATGTTTTTCAATGCACAAAGAGCATGGATTCATTGAAGTTGAACTCATGTCACTCTAGTGCAAGTTATTATTTCCTTTTTTAACCTTTGACGCAAAAAGTATGTTATGAGTTTGGCATTTTCATCTCTATCTACGTATAGTTATTATTATCGTAGCTCCTAAATATATGGTTAAATATAGTTTTTAGATCATAGCTATATTTGGAGAAAAAATATTCATTTGCCAGACACCGTGACATAACATACACGTAGGCGGGTGTAAAACGAGAGGCCGCGGGTTCGATTCCCACAACAAGCCATGTGTCGTTTTGTGACAGGTGTTGTGGGACCGTAGTCGTTCGTAGTTCTTGATACCCACGATACAAGTTTGACCTAGTGTAGGATCACAACTATATGTGTGACTATTGGGTGTATTTATTCATTTAGTTATTACAGATATTTTTCTCAATAATATGCAAAGATGGTTAACTGAAAATAAATATAACGCACGATCAAAGAAATAAAACCCCAGCAAATTTCTAACCAGACTTTCCATACATGTGTATCGAGCTTTACCTGGGTATAACATTAGACACCAACTGGCTTACGTTAGCTTAAGTTTGGACTACAGCAGCAATTATTCAAGCCAAGTTAAGCTCAGTTACGGTACATTTGAGTCTGTTGTGTAATAGCGTGGTGGAATGTTACAATACACACAGATTCTAGTGTTATTTTGTTTTATTAGGACGATTTAATGTATCATCATTATTGGTAAAATTTTATAGCAGGCATACGCAATCAATATCAAGAAACCACATTTTATTTATACTATACTTTTTGTATAATAGCTTGAATTGTCAAGCTATTATGCAAAAAATTCCGTCAAGGGACGGACTTTCAAGACGACAACACGGGTTCGATCGATTCCATCTTTTACATGTCTGAGTTTTTAATTGTTGTCAATCATCACTCGGTTTTACGATATAATTTCATCGTTAAAGGTAGTGATTATTGACTAAGGCGAGTGAACATCATGCATTACTAAGAATTTCGAAGATATGTGGAGTCTACCAACCCACATTAGACTTGTGTCGTGGATGAAGGTCTGACTCAATAGTATTAGTTATTATAAGAAATAATAACCCAACAGTCACGTAGTTTAGACCCCACAGTAGGTAAAACCTGTATCGTGGGTAACAAAAACTACGAGGTATATGGTCCCACAACACCCAGACCCGAAACAAATATCCATCGGTCTCTCGTTTCACAGCCCACTTCCCACTGCGACACGGAGGCTATCAAATAAGGAATAAATAATGTCAAGAAATACCGATACTGGATCTGATATTTAATCTTCATGTATGTTGGACAGAACTTGCCCATCATATTTCTGTAATTTACTTTACGTATTCTATTTGAAAGAAAAAATGACTCTATATTATGAAATGTCTTCATATAGAGCTATGCATATATAAAAGTAATGACTTTACAGATTTGATTTGTAGCGATCTATAAGTGGAGACATATCTGTTGTTACACAAATATCATTTTTGAGGATACGTTTACGATATTTAAAAATAAAAAGTATGAAACAAGAATGTAATAAATATTTTATTATATTGTATACATATTCGTAGCGGTGTTCAGAGGATAACCGTATAGCACTCACATATCGATCAAAAACATAATCCAGGGAGGGTTTGCTTTGCCGTAGTCGGGTAAAAATTAAACACTAAACTTAAATATATTTCCCAATACATAAAACATAACATATACACTCACGCCTGTAATCCCCGAAGGGGTAGGCAGAGGTGTAACCAGTACACCCACTTTTCGCCGAATTTCGGTCCCATAATGTGATAGGGGGCGAGCCCATCGCCACACCGGGCACCATTCCAGACTCCGGGTTAATACTGAGTATTTCTAGGTAGAAAAACCAAATATCACTTTATCCGACCCGGGGATCAAACCCGGGACCTCAGCAGAGCAATCGTAACGCATGCGCAATTACAACTACGCCACCGAGGCAGTCTATTATTGCCCAAAAATATCAGTATATAGAACAAATGTCGTTTTTTGTTTTGTACAGTGGGCACTTGCTATCAGTTTACCAAGCTACCGTGGTAGGTTTGCCAGCTACCATGTCTCTTCACCCTATTCTGGGTCCTTGAGTCCTAGTGTGAAGAAGTTACTCAGCTGGCCGGCATAATTGTGTTGAGTAGCGAGGTATATTTGTTATTTGTATCTCGCTACTTGATACTCTAACTAGATGACACTGCGCTTACCACTAGATGTAGTGTGGTCCTTTAATCGTGCTAGGATAAAAAAGCTACGGTGCTCCTCTCGACTGCAGAAAACAATCAAAAGCCGTAGTTTCCTGTGTTTAATTTTGTACATCTGTATATATAAAAGAAGAAGCTGAATCACTGACTGACTGACTGATCGATCAACGCACAGCCTAAACGGCTGGGGTTAGAGACTTGAAATTTTGACAGTAGGTACCTTTTATGACGTAGGCATCCACTAATGAAGGGTTTTTGGGAATACCACCCTTAAGGTGGTAAAATAGGGGATGAAAGTTTGTATGAAAATTCGTCATTTTTCTCCCAAATATGGTCTCCACGCGGGCGGAGCCGCGAGCAACAGCTAGTTATTCTATATGCAACCGAATATAATACGCAAAAGAAACTCTTTTGCGAAAACAGAATAAATATTGCTTGAAAAATGAGGTCACAATATTTATTTTAAATATTGGCATGAGCAAATACTTAAAGGCATTTGCGAAAACGGTGGCGTATTGGGAACATATTGCTCCTCTCCTCTCACAACGACACAGTAATATGGATTCTGAGAACCGTGACGTCACAGTACATATCATGCATAATTTTACTGTCATTTGACAACTACCCCTTCCAGCAGATTTGACTGGCGTCTAATTTACTTATTTTTGTTCGCATTCATAAAATTCTTTCGATAATAGGATTTAGGTAATGTGAATATTTTAATAAAAAAATGAGTCAACTGATTCTTTTGTCATATTTCGAAATCAATAAGTATCATAACTACAATACACATACTATTAATAATAATAGTATTTACTAATACTACATGCAGTATGCATATGGGTGAGATAGCGAGTTAAGTCTACCGCGGTCCCTCACTGCGCAGTTGTTATTTCTACTGATAGTCTATGTAAATTTTAAAAACATTTTAAGAAAATACATTCGATGCTACAACTACCTTAAATTGTTAAAATTTTTAATTTATTATTGACTGCCTTGGTGGCGCAGTTGTAATAGCGCATGCGTTACAACCGCTGTGCTGAGGTCTCGGGTTCGATCCCCGGGTCGGGTAAAGTGATATTGGGTTTTTCTATCTACAAATTCTCAGTATTAGCCCGGAGTCTGGAACCTGAGCCCGGTATGGCGATAGGCTCGCCCCCTATCACATTATGGGACCGAAATTTGGCGAAAAGTGGGTGTACTGGTTACACCTCTGCCTACCCCTTCGGGGATTATAGGCGTGAGTGTATATGTATGTTTAATTTATAATGTCAATAACAGGTTAAAATACAATGTAAATAATACAATGTAAAAATATTATTATTGAAGGCCTGTTGTCGTTTTTGTTAATTATTGGACTGAATAAGTAAAAAGTGTAATTGTCAACTGATGTAAAAGTGATATGTTTAAAAGAATAACTACAGGTTTTATTGCCGGCTTCTTTCCTAGTGGATAACTGCATTCCGAACCGGTGTAGCTTAATAAACAATGAACAGATGAAAGTGTGTTATTTCTACTGAACTATCGTACGCTATGCATCCTGGTTATCTGAAGATCAAAGAAGGATGAATAACCCTCATAGTCATGACCTATGATGACGTCATGACCTCAGCCATTCTGACCACAACACATAGAACCCGGATATCAGAAGTGGGATTGAACTCGACATACACTATCGTAAATCAGGTGATGTAAATCCTACAGTCTCGTACCATGTTATTTTTGTTGTTTGAGAGTTTGGAAAACATTAATCATTAGTTTTATGCACTTTTTTGGGTTGTGCAAAAAGTTATAAATTATTGAAATTCTATCATCCGAAATATAATAGTTATGGTAAAGTGTAATATGCTACTGCTTTACACGTGGTAAAAAGTGCTCAATGGTACTGTAAATTTGCTAGTCTCCAGTAAATTTCAAGGTTGCGAATGTTGAGAATCATTTGGATGTGCTATGTTTATAAATTATAGTAAGTCCCTTAAGTTTTGTAAATCATTTTGATTTATTTTATGTTCCAAACTAAATCGTTTAAACTATAGTCAAAATTAAGTGTCAATGTTTACTGTGTTAATGATTTTGGTGTTAAAATTCTATATGCTGTGGATGGTGTCCCCTGGCGCTATTGAGTTGTTGAGGTGGTTCTCTGGTAGTGCAAGTACTGAGATAGCTGGTTGTTTGCCTGCCTACCTACATAGGTCATGTTCCTATGGATGTATTTAAAATTTGATGAGTCGCTTCTGGTTTTTAAATTTACAGGATGAGTTTTCATTTTGTTCATTCTGATAAACTAAACAATTCATTAAGTTAAAAATACCAGGTTCTATTTCCTACCTTATTGATTTTTGTTTCAATTTTTGGTGTTAAAATCTGATGGTAATTCTTCTTTTAGTTTTATTAAAACTGATGGTACTTTAATTAATATTTGAAGTTTTTGTTTAACTGCTAATTAGGCAGTGATATTATGGTAAGAGATTTAGTGTTACTGTAACCACAACAAAGTTTAAAATGTTCTCAAATTTACAATATAAAACAAATCTTAATAACTACTCTTAGTCAATACAGAAAGTTAATCATGTTGTAACACTTTGTGAATTATATTGCAGTTTAAATAATAGTTTATTTCAATAACATTGTGATTGCTAGTACTTATGTGTTCCTATATCATAAACTGACAATTAATAATTAAACTGAAAATAATTGTGAATTTTAAATCAGTTATTGTCCTGTCTTTGTTGACTGGTTGATACCATCATAAACTACAAAATAGTAAGACTGTACAATCCATACTCACGCTCTCCTATACCTACCCTACATGCTTGTCTGGCAAGGGGTTGGAACTATCAAAAGTGTCTGGCTAATGAGGAAACATCATCTATTTATTACCCAAGTATTATTTATAAAAATCAGCTTTTATACTATAACGTAAGTAAAATTATAATTTCATGACCATTAAGGGTGTCTGGCAAGGGGTTGCCACGATGTTAAGTGTCTGGTATGAATAACGTGATTTTTAATAATATTCTAAAGGTAATACCAAAAAATCGCACTTTATTATTTGATGTATTTAGATCGGTATTTTACACACCTTTAGTGACGTTTACCTACCAAAGCCACTGTAACCCAAACTTCATAATGGTCCATCGTTCTTACCTGTGTTGGGAGCATGCGCTGACAAACTTTCAGCTTTTATAAAATAACGTAGGTCTGGGGTTCACGGGCTCTTCCTCTACAACAATTTGTACAGCCAGTCGTTCAGAAATTGTTTTAAACCACTAAAACTCTCAGCACTCTCTAATGTTTACAGTGTGTAAAATATATTTTCGCATGCGTATCATCGCAGGTGGACGCAAATGGCGTACGACATCGGATGGCGCCCTCGTAAACGCGTTATCTCGGTCGTTTAGGAAAAAAAACTCCGTACCCCGACCTCCTCTCGGATACATAAAGCCATACTCTGAACGTTTAGTCATATCGTTGTGGTTGTAGTTACGCTAATTGCTTTTATGTCGAGGAGAAGGGCAAATGTGGAATATAAACAAGGTAATAATAATAATGCAACGAATAAACATTTTGAGACTTTGTTCATATGTTTGTTTGTTTGATACGTCATAATATTTTGAATAGATTAGATTCTGGGATAACTTGTAAACGTAAAAAAACTTTTTACAGACCTACACTAGACAGTTTGTCTACCGTATGAATGAAACGGTTCGACCGGATTAGAACCATTGACTCCCAGAAAACCAGCGCGACTGACGACGTGACGTGAAAAAACTACGAAGAAATATTGTTTTTTTTTACTGCCTGGACAGCAAGACGAGCAGACGGGCCACCTGATGGTAAGTAGTCACCGCCGCCCATAGACTTCTGCAATGCCAGGGCACGGCAAAGCCGCTGCCTACCGTAAAAGCATTTATTATTCTGCAAGGACTACACTGCCAGTTACCACTAGGTGGTAAGCGCTGATCAATACGTTAATTCCCTCCCCAGTCCTTCCATATTGGCAAAATGCTGGTCTGAAATAATATATACAGACGCGAATAGTAGTGGTAATGGCAGATTTTTGCTATGTTTACGGTAGTCACTACTTTTATAAATCTGTACATCAAATATGCATCAGGTGCCCTCTTATACAAGAGAGTACCTGTATAGAAGTTAAGGTCACCTCCCAGTATTTATTAGATTATGGATAAGAACAAAGCGTGATGTTTATTATTACAATTCATATTTCTTGAAGGGATATAAATAAATATGTGTGATTTTTTTTAAATCATCTATAATAATTTCGATAATCAATGATATTCAATATCGAAACGTAATGTTTCAATTTATTTTTTCTAACAAAATTACAGCAACATTATCATATTGCGTATACAAAACACGTTCTAAGTAATTTGGAATCCATTTTTAATTTACTAATGGCCATAATACGTGGTAATTTTCATACGAATTCGTGTGTTTCCGACTGTCAAATTAGATTAAAACATTAATAAATAGAAAGCTATAAAGAATTTCATAATTACATAAAAAAACAGGTAATAAATAAGTATCTTAATATTAATACTAAGCTTAAAGATAGCTTACAACTTACCTGGAAAATTGATTAGGTAGCAAAAATATTGCTGGAAATTTGAACTGATAAATTTATGGACTATACTGAATCAATGTTATTTTATAATATATAATAATAATACTAGCCCTGTACTAAACATTGTCCCACTACTGGGCACGGGCCTTCTCTACTAATGAGAGGGGTTAGGCCTTAGTCCACCACGCTGGCCTAATGCGGGTTGGTAGACTTCACATACCTTCGAAATTCTTATAAGAATTCTCAGGTATGCAGGTATGCACAATGTTTTCTTTCACCGTTAAAGCAAGCGATAATTAACATTTAATATACACATAACTTTATAAAAGTCAGAGGTGTATGCCACTTGGGTTTCGAACATACGACTTTTTTTTTTTTTTTTTATTCTGGCGCGGCAAAGTGACCACACTGCACCTGATGGTAAGCGCAGTGCCGTCCAGATAGAGTATCAAGTAGCAAGAGACAGTCTATCCCTCGCTACTCAACACAATCATGCCGGCCTGCTGTTTAGCTTCTTCACACTACGCCTAAAGGACCCAGGATCATAGGAAGGAGGGAACACGGTAGCTGGCAAACTGTTCCACAGCTTGATGGTGCGGCAAAAATACGAGTTTGCGAACCTCTTGGTTCGGGCCGGGGTAGTAGATACCACGAAGCTGTGGCTCCGCAAGCCAGTACGCGTGGTTCTGGTATGGAAGGGAGAGGATGGGATAAGATCAAACAATTCTTCAGAGCATTCGCCATGATACAGACGGTAGAACACGCTAAGCGAGGAAATATCCCTACGCAGCTGTAGCGGCTCCAGGCCTTGTTGTGAATCCGCATTGTGAATGATGGAGACTCACGTCTGCATCATTCACAATGCGGATGGCCCGCCGCTGCAACCCATCCAAGGCATCGAGAAGGTAACGTAAAGGTACGACTTTCGTCTTGGTAGTCCGTACCGCTCGCCGCTATAATGTTATTTTATCAAAGTAAAAAGTTTTTTAGTCATAAAAAGTACACCGACTTCAAAGAAATATGCGTCACTATAAAATTTGAGGGTTGCCCTTGATCATCAGATCCTGACTTGGTGCCAATGGGACCACCTGGGAAGTATACCCTTTTAAACAAAAAAGAATTTCTCGAATCGGTCCAGGCTCCTTCGAGTAATTGGGGAACATAATCCTCCTCCTTTTGAAGTCGGTTAAAAAGAATACTATTTTGCCCACGAAACGTATTACATCCGTAAGTTTATCGAAACGACTATAGTTTTGCACATAACCTTTATATGTACATAAAAGTACTCTAGAGATGAATATAAGCTATTCATGTATAACTTGACTGGCCCGCATAGAGCAGTTAAGGTAATTTCCGTACAAACAGCTGAATATGCATCGTAAGGAAGCGAAACTATCTACGATCTAATTTAGGACATCCCGCCGCGCGTAACGCGTCCTTAGTCATTTGCTGTCGTTTGAAAACTCATGTATCGATAAATAGGAAGTAAAAGCGATTAAAGAGTAAGGATTTGTAATAATAATAAATATACAAAAGTCACACACATAGTTCTGACCCCACACTAGGTGAAACCTGTATCGTGGGTATCAACAACTACGAGGGACTACGATCATACAACGCCCAGACCCGAAACAAACTTCTGACTGTCACACAAACATTCGTTGTTGGAATCGAACCCATGGTCTTCCGTTTCACAACCGGCTATTTGCCCGCAGCACTACGGAGGCTGTCAAAATAGAATTCAAAATATCCGCAACATTCAAATACATATTTCTAAACCTACAATAAGATACCCGTCTTGTATCGTAAGCAATACAAGCTAATTTCAAGTATCATTTAGTCCAGAAAAAAATATTTGCGATGAAACTAATTTTTACGAATTCTATCGCAGTTTATTTATATGAGTCCATGAGTCCAGAGACCGCCCCGTGAACATGAAGGCTGTAAAGCTTTCGAAACGTCTTATTAAAGGTTAAATAAACCGCGATAGAATCCGTTAAAATTAGTTTAATTTCAATGTATTAATATTTGCGTAAACATAAGAAACCATATTTATAAAAAAATATTTGCGGATCACATAAATATAAGCATAGGAGCAGAAATCGATCCCACGGTCTCTAGCTTTATAAACCCCTACTTTCCTGTCACACGGAGGCTGTCAATTAATCATACCATCTGGTCTGCATCCTTGAATAGGTAGAGTCCTTGCTAATAAAAATTGCATTTTTCTGCAGTATGTTAATATCTTAGGCAATAATAGACTTTATGCTCACATACCTGAGCATCGGTTTTCAACCTTAAATGTTTTTAAAAATTATACTGTATAAAACATTTACAGTAAGATGTATGCAGTACTTGTGTAATAAAAATTCTGATAAGAATGTTTACATTCAGATAAAATAAGTGAGTGGAAACCTGATGACTAAGACTTAACCCTTATTAGTAGAAGAGACCCGTGCTCAGCAATGGGCAGTATATTACAGGGTTGTTATGGGCTTGAAAGATGAATTGAATATACCCACTCCTCTGAAAAGGAGTAGGTAAAAAGAATCAACCGTTGGTCTTTTGAATATCTTGGTAGCTAATTGTCATAAAATTCTCCTTTCTCCGTGCCATCCTACTAATATTATAAATGCGAACGTTTGGATGGATGGATGTTTGTTACTCAATCACGCTACAACGGCTGGACGGATCTGGTTGAAATTTGAAGTTTTTATCCCGGAAGAATGCACAGTTTCCGTGGGATAGTTTAGTTTATCACAGAACAATGGTTCGGCATGATTTTTTTGGATAGTGGCAGTTTAGGGCTCAGAAAATGACATACGCCACTTTTTATCCCGGAAAATTCACGCTTCTTATGAGATAGCAAAACATACAAAGGTGTAATAGCTTAAGATGACCCCGTTTTTGTATAACTGTTCTTCTAAAAAGTGTTTTAATTCATAAAAAGTACACCGACTTCAATAAAAAACAAATTATGCGTCACTATAAAATTAGATTTTTCTGAGATCCCATCATCAGATCCTGATTTGGTGCCAATGGGACCACCTGGGAAGTATACCCTTTTAACCAAAAAGAGAATTTCTCGAATTGGTCCATGCGTCTGCGAGTAATCGGGGAACATACTTAAAAAAAGATGCCGACGAATTGTTAACCTCCTCCTTTTTGTGAAGTCGGTTAAAAATAACCTCCACGCGGGTAACATCTAGTATTAAATAATTTATCATTGATGCGCATGTTATTTCATAGGGATATAATAAGTATGTATAACACTCAGATTGAACCAGTCCACATATGCTTATACGGACTGGAATACAGCCTCTATGAGTATGAAGCTTGTGCTAGCCATTTTTCTCTTGAACCATGTCTTATAATAATTACCAATCTGGCACACGACACCGATACAAGCATAAATATTTGCAAGCCAGCTAAGTACCCAAACGTATATATAACGGTGGTCTAAAGCTCCCAATTTCATAATATTATATATAAAATAAGCTTTATAAAGCAGTTATTTAAGCTTCGCTGCTATCTTTTCATCATCTTATGTAATGAAAAAGAATCTTTTTGTTTTCTTTCAGTTATCGCCGCATTAAACGTTTACTAAGCTTTTTTAGGCCTACTTTATTTTAACAAACTAATTAGAAGTTTTGTTATGGCAGCCACCCCGTAGTCTACTAGAATAGTAATATTTTAATAGTTTTAAGTAACTTATATACTTATATCATATCTGATGTTAAATGATTTAGCTGAATTTAACGTAAAACTACATAAAATATTTTTCAGGATTGCACTGAGCAATTACAAAGATTCTGAACAATCATACACTTGGCTTGTTGATTACAGTACTAGCGTGGATATCTGGATAAAATTCACCATACATATTTAAAAGCCCAGTTACAATTTTCATTTCCCGGAGAACTTAGGTTATTTAGATATATTCCAAGTATATTTTAATAGAATCCCACACTTTATCAATTGAGACAGTGAACTGAAAACTTCTAAGCCGAAGATCCCTGGTTCCACAACTTCCAGAGACTTTTTGTTATCAGATAAGTTCTTTTTTCACAGATTATATCGTCGGCAGGGCTGAAAATGTCTCGTGCCCTTTCACAGCGTAAAAAAGAACTCCAATTTCACCCGTTTGACATTTGCGAGTTATTGTTGGCGTTCCTGAAATAAAACTAAATTCTCTTATCTCGTAGTCAAATCATTCTAAAATATATTTAGTTGAAAGTGTACAATTTTATGCTATCCTTATACATATTAATGAATATAATTCGACAGCCTCCGTGGTGCAGCGGGCGAGTAGCCGGCTGTGAAACGAGAGGCTGTGGGTTCGATTCCGGCTCCATGACAAATGTTTGTGTGACAGATAGATATTTGTTTCGTGTCTGGGTATTGTGGGACCGTAGTCCCTCATAGTTCTTGAAACCCACGATACAGGTTCTACCTAGTGTGGGATCAGCACTATGTGTGTGACTGTTAGGTGTATTGATTATATATTTTATCTCGGGGTATGAGAACAGTGCAGGGGCACGCTCTATTTCATAATTTAACGTTTTGGGTGGTATTGCCACAGCTTTATATTGGACAGGATGGTTTACAGTCAGGTGGATAACTTGCTCGTCCCGTTATTTAAGCAAAAAAATAATCATGATTTTCGAATGTATCTACCCTGTGGGTTCGATTTCCACACCGGGACAAATGTTTGTGTGACAGACACATATTTGTGTCCGGGTTCTGGGTGTTGTGAGACGGGCGTCTCTCGAAGTCCCTGATACCCACGACACAAGACTCGTTTCTTAGTGTGGGATCGGGGCTATGTGTGTGGCTATTGGCTAACATTTGCATCGACACCGACGTGGGGAACGAGACCGCGATCTCTCGTCAACTGCGCTAAATAAAAGCTGCAGTGAGCCTCTATACAAAAACTTTATCTTACACAGTCTATTAACAGCCAAAATCGGGGAAGAAAAAACTATGTCGTTTAGTAATGTCTATTCAGCAGTGACTCGTCATAATAATAATAGTTAAAATTAAGATTGTCTGTAATTTAATTTAGGGTACGACGCATGTCCATAATGGATAAAAACCACAAAAAAAAAATCTGATTAATAAGTAAAAGTTTTTTAATTCATAAAAAGTACCGACTTCAATAAAAAACAAATTATGCGTCACTATAAAATTTGTGAGATTCTCTTGATTTTTCTGAGATCCCATCATCAGATTCTGACTTGGTGCCAATGGGACCACCTGGGAAGTATACCCTTTTAAACAAAAAAATAATTTCTCGAATCGGTCCAGGCGTCTTCGAGTAATCGGGTAACATACATAAAAAAAAAAGATTTCGACGAATTGTTAACCTCTTCCTTTTTTTAAATCGGTTAAAAAGCAGTCTATTTATAAGAACTTACAATATCCACAGAGTATTGGAATTTCCAGACATCTTTTGACATCGCTATCAATACGAATCAAGTTGCGAATACGTCGCAAAAGGCACCCTTTGAGTAATCTCTGATTTTATCGCACGTGCCATCCGAGCATTTTACTTGTCATCTTATTCTCACTCACATTTTTACGCTTTTCAAATAGGAAACGTCTTAGGTTTTATGAATATTGTTTTACGCATAAGTGAGCACTTTCATCTGATGAGTGGCTTCGGCATTATCCGTTGGACTGGATAAAGGTGTATTGGTAATTTTGTTGGCAATGGATCCTTCGCGCAGGATCAATGAAGGTCATAGGTATTAGGATATTTCTTATTATTAGAAATATCGAAGGTATAACGGAGATATTTAGGAGACTAGTTAGGGGTAGTTAATAATGACAACCAAAGTGGGAGTAGTAAATGTTTAATATAAAACGGAGTGCCTTCCGCGCTCCGGTGTTCAGTTCAGAAGACTAGTGGTGTAGCAGTGAGTTGTTAGTAAGAACATTCGTGGTTCGTTCGCGGGGCAGTGAGTTATTGCAAACGGTTCAATGGCGTTGTTCAGTTTAAAAGGGTAATGCTGGTAGATTCATTATAAAGAGAAGCCTTAAGTGAATCCTGACATGCGTGTGTGTTAATATTAAGCACTGAGATGTGTAACAGTGTCATGTATATCAATAAATTATAAACATTGTATTTATGCCTTTTAAATATCCATCTTGCATAGTTTAGTTGATGTTCCTAACATAGGTTAGACTGAAACGGTACTTGTGCTGAAATATGTATTTATTGCGCTTAGTATATCAAAATGCTTAAGATTAGAACTACGCTACAGTCGCACGTATTTGTGTTTACAGAATTAAATTAGCTCTGTCTGTAGTACCACTGTCTAGAAGAAAAGCTACGTTAAATGGCAACTTGATTTGGCATTCTAGACGGCGAATGTCTGGATACCCACAATTCCACTTTCAATATTATTTTTTATGGTATTGTAGAATTCTTGGGCGATGAAGATCCCATATCAAGTGGCTTACTTGTTAACTTGCCAATAATAAAAAAGCATACAAGATACAGGTTTTTATATATTAATCGTAACTTGAAAAACTTAGTTTGTTGTAACTTTACATCGGAAGTAGAATTGGCAAGAATTGCAATTCTATAAACAGTAAACTACATGTAGTGTATAAATTTGCTTATTGTCATTATTATAGCCTACTAGATTCCTTCTTCACATGTGTAATTTCGTTTATCGGTACCGTAGAAGAACCCGCCATAGTGGCACACGCAAGTGTGTCGCTTTCCGAGATCAGCCTGTGTACATCCGGTTTTTGTCGGGGGTCTAGAGTTGGGGTACGATGTTTGGCCGTATAGCCTTCTAAGTACTCTGAAACTAGACCCTCGACCACTTCTTCACATTCTTGCCCATGGCGTAGTGTGAAGAAGCAGGCCGGCATGATTATGTTGAATAGCGGGGATACATTGTCTCTCGCTACTCGATACTCTAAGTGGTCGGCACTGCGCTTAACATCAGGTACAGTGTATTCACTTTGCCGTGGCAGGATAAAAAAGATCAACTTCGAAGGGTTAGCATAGCGCAGTACCTGGCAGATGCGTAATTCAAAATCCTCAGCTGTTTTTCTACTGCTTGCAGTCAGGCGAGCGAGCTGCTCGTTTCGTAATTCAGTTAAATAAAAAAATTAAATACATTTGTAAATAAAACAGTCAACTAAAGTACTCACAGACTGGCACAAATGTCTCCATATTTTACTACTAACGAAAAAAATCAAAATTTATTATTCAATTACTTTTCCTTTCGGCAAACAGTTGGAAATGCTCGTTACATTACAAGAGAAATGTAAATACAAGTACCACAAGAATATTAAATTTCAAGGGCCCAGTCGTTTCGGTTTACGATGCCATGGCTTTGTTTGGTCGGTCCAAATTAGTGTTTCCACTTGAAAAAAATGGGTCAAGGCCCTTCGTCAATATTGTAGTAAGCTCAGTGATATATAGTTTATAGTGAAATTAATTACATTACTTATTCTGTTTTAGACGGCTGTACATTTTAATACCTAGAGAGTGGTATCTCAACTGTAAAATGAATAGAAAGGTCCTGACTGGATATCTTGTTGTCCTTCTTTAACAAGGCTTTTGGAGTAGACTGAATATGTCATCATAAAACATACTTTTTATATTCTGTAATGATTCGATGAATGACGAATCACGCATGTAATCCCTGAAGGGATAGGCAGAAGTGTAACCAGTACACTCACTTCTAGCCGATATTTTATTACTGTTGCGGACATCATCGAAGCGCCGGCAGACGCCGAGTGAGCCAGCCTTCGAGCGTGTGAAGCTACGCCACAGATTGTTAGTTGTAAGTGGGCGTCACCGGGTGCGATGTAAAATAACGAGTTGTGATTGGTCGGCGGGAGGCCCAGGGAGCGCCGCTCTCTGATTGGCCGACCGCTAGACGGTACAGTCTCGCACCCGGTGAGCGCTCACATATTGCGAGCCCCTCATAAGATGGGGCAAAATGTAATTAGTTTGTAGTCCGTCGGAGATCATTGTGATAACAACATTCAATAAATACAGTCCACTATTAGTCAGCAAGTTTTGGCTTTTCATTGGTTACCCGCCAGCGACACTTGAGGAGTGGTGGAATAAGTCCGCTACAATTTCTGGTCCTTCGTTAGCCGGATCGGGAAGAACCGTACAAGAAAAGCAAGAAATCGACATGCCGATCGTACGTTCAAGATCTCCAAGCAAGTCTTCGAATAAGGAAGATTCGTCAAGGACGGCTACCACCGATTGGTCGATGGAGACGCCAGTGGAGTCGAGCACCGTCACGTCGGGAACAACGGGGACGGCTGCTTCAGCGGGGACCTCACGCACTCTCGAGTCTAGTGCGCCTCGATCAATTAACCCCTCAACGGTAGTAACCCGTTCAGGCAGATCGACGCGTACAGCCGTAGCCGCTAGTACGGGACAAAGGAGACACGACGTGCAAGCCCCACTGATTCCCACACCACGAGCACCTACTGCGCCTCCACGCAACGACCATACAACGGAGCCTGAGAGTCGAGCTCAGCTCAGCAGCGCCACAGTCATCGCTCCGATTAAAAGCAGCACTATGGCACAGAACCCGAAGAAAACTGGAGGAAAAAGGGAGGTTCCACCGTTTGTTTCTTCGGAAACACTTGTGCCGCACGCGCCGAGATCCAATAAGTCCAGCAAGAGGTTGGAACTGGAGGCACGCCGTGAACTGCTGAAGAAGCAAATGGAAGTAGCGCAAATGGCAGCCGCACTTGCGCAAACGGAACTCGAGCTCGTTCAATGCGACTCAGAGGATGAAATAGAGGAAGAGTTCGAGGCTGAGAAGTCTACACACGTAGAACAATGGGTGGAGCGCACTACCACTTATATTGAGGAACAGAAACAACCGGAGCCGCCTCAGAAGAACGACATTAAGGAACTGGCTGACGCGATCATTACCGCCTCAAGATCGACACCATGGACCAACTCGTTTGTACCGCAGAAAACATGGGACCTGCCCGATTTCAATGGAACACAAGAAGAGTGGCTACCGTTCAAGAGAGCGTATCACGACTGCGCAACGACGTTCAACGAGGTGCAGAACATGGCTCGCCTACGAAAGGCGATTAAAGGAAACGCCAAGGAAGCCGTTAGGAGTTTGTTGTTCGCAGCATCGGATCCTTGCGAAGTGATCGACGCACTGGAAAGTAGGTTTGGACGACCGGAACAATTGGTGCTTGCAGAAGTGGAAAAAATTAAGGAGCTTCCATGACTGAGCGACACCCCCAAGGAGATATGTATCTTCGCAAGTCGGATCAGCAACACGGTGAATACTATACAGGCTTTGAACAAGCCACAGTATTTGTACTCACCGGAGATAAGCCGACGCATCGTTGAAAAGATGACGGCTATATTGAAGTACAGGTGGTACGATTACAATGCGCGTACCCCTGAGGAACCAGAGCTGCTGAAAATCAAGAAATTTTTAGACATGGAAGCCGATTTGTGTGGAGCATTCGCGGTTGTCGAGACAATCAAAAGAAGGCCGACGACCTCCCGACAACCGGTCCACGCAACATACGAAGAAGAGGAGCACGTTGTCGCAACAACGACAGAAGCTCAAAGACGACACTGTCTCAACTGCAATGGCGATCATTGGATCACCGAGTGCAAGAGGTTCAGAGAGGCAAGCGTCGAGGAAAGATGGCAACTCGCCAAAAAGAAAGAACTGTGCTTCAAGTGCCTACGACAGCGGCACACCAGGATGAACTGCAGGGGGCAAGCCTGCAAAAGATGCAAACGTCCGCATCATGTGATGTTGCACGCCGAGCGCGAAGAGAAAAAGGAGCAAGCAGAGCCATCCGCGGTCACGGAAGATGTAGTCACGAAGCCCGTGTTCACGGTGACAAGCGGATCCAGGGCGTACCTGAAGATGGTGCCAGTCGACATTTTCGGCCCCAAGGGTTCAGTTCGCATTTTGGCACTTCTGGACGAAGGGTCAACCGTCACTTTGCTGGACGCTAATGTGGCCACTCGCATCGGAGCCACCGGGAAGGCCGAAACGCTCATTCTGGAGACCGTCGGTGGAAAAGTCGTCGAGAAGAAGGATTCTCAAAGGATGGACTTGAGAATCAAAGGTGCGCATCGACAGGACAGGCGTCAACTCAGGAACGTGCGAACAGTGGAATCACTTCTGTTGTCACCACAGTGCATTCGTCGAGACGTCATCGAGAAGTGCAAGCACCTAAAGGGAAAGGTGAAAGAGCTTCTGTACGACCGGGAAAGACCATCGCTGCTCATAGGTCAGGACAATTGGGACTTAATAGTCTCGAGAAAAATAGTGAAGGGCAAACAGAGCGAACCTGTTGCGTCACTCACTAGCCTCGGATGGGTGCTACACGGCCGCAGTGACGAAGGAGTCGCTTCGGTACACACCGTCAATTATTGTCTGCCCGCGGACAACAGTTTGAAAGACATGGTGAGAAAGCATTTCGAGCTTGAATCCATCGGGATACAACAACGGCGGCCAAGTAACGACGTCGACGAGAGGGCCCAGACGCTATTGAGCCAAACTACGGCACAAAGGATCGACGGAAAATACGAAACGGGGCTGTTATGGAAAACGGACAACGAGACCTTGCCGTATAATTATGCTCAAGCGCTCAACCGACTGACGGGAGTTGAGAAGAAGCTCGACAGAAATAAGGAACAAGGGAGAGAATACGCAAGGCAACTCCAACACTTGGTGGACCATGGCTACGCCGAAGAAGCTCCAACCTCGTGCACCCCGGGCCGTACATTTTACATTCCTCATTTCGCAGTAGTGCATCCCGCGAAAGGGAAAATGAGGATTGTGTTCGACGCTGCCGCCAAGTTTCAAGGCAAGAGCTTGAACGACGCACTGCTTCCAGGACCTGATCTACTCCAGCCTCTTTTTGGAGTATTGCTACGCTTTCGCCAAGGGCCCATAGCAGTGGCAGCAGACATTAAAGAAATGTTCCTGCAAATAAAGATAAGGAAGGAAGATCGAGATTGCCTACGATACTTGTGGAGAGGTGAAGACAGGAAAGCGAAACCCCGAGAGTATAGAATGACATCAGTAATCTTCGGGGCCGCATCATCTCCCGCTACAGCAATCTTTGTGAAAAATCTGAATGCTGAGAAACACAAAGAAAAATATCCCGAGGCAACGGAAGCCATCGTCCGGAACCATTATATGGACGATTACCTTCAAAGCTTTTGGGATCCAGAAGAAGCTCGAAAGGTGACGAACCAAGTGCAACAGATCCATCGAAGTGCAGGATTCGAACTACGCCAGTGGGCCAGCAATCGTCCGGAAATATTGCAGGATGTTGCAGAAGCCAAGGATTCGCCGGACGAGACTACGCTGGTCAGTCAGGAAGAAAGAACGCTCGGGCTCAGATGGAGCACAACAGAGGACGCGCTGGCTTTCGACGTGAGATTGCGAAATACGCCCGCCGAGATCATTTCGGGATCCCGGACACCGACCAAAAGAGAGGTCACCAGCGCGGTGATGTCAACATTCGACCCACTGGGACTTATCGCCCCGGTATTAATACAAGGAAAGAAGTTGATCCAGAATATATGGCGAGCAGGAACTGATTGGGACGACGAAGTTAAACCGGAACATGGGGAGGAATGGCACGACTACGTGAAGAAGGTCGAATCTCTCAGCGAATTACGAGTGGCAAGATGCCTAGCTCCGCAACATCGAGTAGGGGAACTCCATGTTTTCGTGGACGCCAGCGAAACGGCGTACGCGGCGGCATGCTACTGGCGATCAGAGACATCTACTGGAGAGATTAAAGTGGCGTTAATAGCGGGAAAGGCCCGGGTTACGCCAGTGAAGAAAACTTCGATCCCGCGCTTGGAATTGCAAGCGGCCTTGCTAGGCGGGAGACTCGCCGCCACCATAACGTGTGAAACGGACCTGGACATCAAGAGAAAGGTTTTCTGGTCAGACTCCAGCACAGTCCTGCAATGGATAAAATCCGACCCACGCAGGTTCAAAGCGTTCGTCGCTCACCGCCTCGCCGAGCTAGAGGAGCTTTCACGCCCTGAAGATCGGAGATGGGTGCCAACTAAGGAGAACCCGGCTGATGACGCCACCCGAGAAACAAAGGACTTCGGGAGCGAGAGCCGATGGTTCGTCGGGCCGGAATTCTTACGTCGACCCGAGGAAGAGTGGCCGAAGAACCGTTTTGAGGTAACCGCCACAGATGAAGAAACCAGAGAAAGGGTCACCGCAACGATTGAAGAAGATGCTCGGGGAACACCAGACCCGCACAGATTCTCTTCATGGCTGCGTCTACTCCGCTCAACAGCGAGAGTGTTCATGTTTTTGGATCTCTGCAGGAAAAGGAGAATCGAAGGTGTCAAAGACACCAAGAATTGGCTGCCCATCGACGCTGAATACTTAGAAAGAGCTAAGTTGGCTCTCTTACGAGCGAGTCAAAGAGAAACGTTTAGCGATGACATCAATCGCATCGAAAAGAAGGCACCTCTGGGATCGGGAAGCAGGTTGAAACGGCTGGACATTGCCATTGACGACAAAGGAATCTTGCGGCTGAATAGCAGAATACGGAAGATAGGCGACAGTGATCTGCAAACGAAACCGGTCATTTTGGATGGCAAGAGCACGATAGCTCGCCTCCTGATACGCCGGTATCACGAGAAGTTCCACCACGGAAATCATGCCACGGTGATGAATGAGATGAGACAACGGTACTGGATCATCTCATTGCGGAACTCCGTGAAGAAAGTGGTGCACCTTTGCCAGTGGTGCAAGATGAGAGGAGCCAAGCCCCAGGGACTGCCACTAGGAGATTTGATAAAACCATGCGTAGAACTGGATGGACGGACGAGGATGGCAGACGTGCGGACCAAGGGAGGAATATTGAAAAGACCGACATCTCGCCTCGTCGTCATCGTGCCAGCGCCAGCGACGACGTCCTTCGCCGAAGTTGGAGCGCCTGAAGGAGCAGGCACTAGGGGGGAGACTGTTGCGGACATCATCGAAGCGCCGGCAGACGCCGAGTGAGCCAGCCTTCGAGCGTGTGAAGCTACGCCACAGATTGTTAGTTGTAAGTGGGCGTCACCGGGTGCGATGTAAAATAACGAGTTGTGATTGGTCGGCGGGAGGCCCAGGGAGCGCCGCTCTCTGATTGGCCGACCGCTAGACGGTACAGTCTCGCACCCGGTGAGCGCTCACATATTGCGAGCCCCTCATAAGATGGGGCAAAATGTAATTAGTTTGTAGTCCGTCGGAGATCATTGTGATAACAACATTCAATAAATACAGTCCACTATTAGTCAGCATATTTTTTTTATTTATTTAATCAACAAGTCACATTACCTAAAACCTAACATCGAAAGAATTTTATGAATGTGAAAAAAAATAAGTAAATTAGACGCCATTCAAATCTGGTTAGTAGGGGTAGTTGTCAAATGACAGTAAAAGGATGCATGATATGTCCCGTGACGTCACGGTTCTCAGAATGGCCATTACTGTACACAACGGTACAGTAAGAGAGAGAGAGTTATATGTTCCCACTACGCAAGCATTCTTGCTCATACCCATATTAAATAAATATTGTGACCTCAATTTTCAAGCAATTTTGATTCTATTTTCGCAAAAGGATTTCTTTTGCGTATTATTTTCGGTTGCATATCGAATAACGTACAAAATTAAACACAGGAAACTACCCTATTGCAACTGCGCCACCGAGGCAGTCACAATACAGGCGTTACACAATACTACATCATTACATTCATCAACATCATCGTTTCATTATCCTAAAGAAACCCAACATGTATCTTCATTAATATCCAAGGCCGCATGTGTTCATTAGAAAAAAGAACAACACATATATTTGAAACGGGTGTTCCCGATTAACCTTGAAACCTTCAGCGTATCCTCATGAATATTTTCACGTAATTACATTTGCTTTTCAACTCATTGTACACCCTATATTAAAGATGTATAGTTCAAAATAGCTTAACATGGCGATGAGGATTATATGTCAAACGACTTACCCAATACCTTGACAAAAGATATTTAATGTGGTACACGTCCATTATTTTAGACGTCATTTGTACTTAAATTAAGGTTTTAAGATTATGTCGGCCATATCTTTATGATATTTATGAAGTATTAACTGTAATACTCCAAAAGTTATGGTACTAGAAGATAAAGATAAAGGTCCAGTTATAACCATATTAACATTTGAAAATTGGTTTCATAAAGTGGTTCACGACTCTGTAGGCAGTCTTGTCTATTGCATAAACGGTACGGCTCGACTAGTGTATTACCGTTATCTTACAGAAAAGCTTGCTATTGCGCATTATACAGCGAATGAGATTAGAGATGAGAGATTTTAGTTGCACCGCGCAGGGGCGGTTACGGCAACAATTCTAGTCTTCTCTTGTGTACCGGCCGATAGGTAAGCGCCGAAGAAGCCCACCGCGGGGTTTTAGCTGGTAGTGTCGGGTGGAGTGTACATACGGCGTAGGAAAACGGCTCAGCGGCTGCCCGGATAGCCATCATCCGGGCGAAGGGGTGCTGGGTCGTTAGACCGGCTAGTCCAGCATGACCGTTTTATTCTTATTCCGCTTCCACCTGGAGCGGGTGGCAGTAATAATACGCTTTCCCCGCGACAAAAAAGGCCCAATTCGAATGCTTATTCCGAGAGATTTATAAATTTCCTTTAAAATGAATTCTTCTAGTAATGGTAGTGTTCAGATCACTTACCATTATTTTTTTATCCTAGCACGGCATAGTGACCACACTGCACCTGATGGTAAGTGCAGTGCCGTCCAATTAAAGTATCGATTAGCGAAAGACAATCTATCCCGCGCTACTCAATACAATCATGCCGGCCGACTTCATCACACTACGACATGGACAAGATGGTGAAGAAGCGGTCGAGGTCTAGTATGAGTACTCAGAAGGCCGCAAAACGGCCAAACATCGTACCCCAATTCTAGACCCCGAAAAAAACCATACCATAGTTGATCCATTTACTCGTTCATAGACCTGTGCTATAGAGAAATGTAGATGCTGACCGCATTTGTGGGGCCGAAAGTATTCAAGTAAGTTCCTAAATTGAAATCGACTTGTGAAATATTAAACTTCTGTTTCGCCCTCTAGAGATCCAGCGCTAAGGCCTAACTAGGTCGTCTTATTTGTCCCAAAGCCTTATATCCTGCAAGATTAATTTTTATTAGCGATTTTTCCTAAAGTTATGAAGGAATAAAAGATAAATAACTTAGCAAACTTTTCTCATTTCATCGGTAAATATAAACTTAAATTATTTTTGTAATCTGTTTTAATATTTTTACAATATATGGTAAAAAAATTTTTTTTTTAAATCAGGGAACTGCCCTGATTAATATTTCCCTAAATTTATAGTACTGAGGCAGCTTAAAATAATGAATTTTCAATGCTACCGTTTCTAGCGGCTCTACATCATATAGCCAAAAAAATACATTCCTATAGATTTTTGGACCGAACAGTTTTCTAACGGCGATGTCTAGTGAAAATAACTATTTTTAACTCTAATGTTGAATAGATTTTGATGTTCTTTTGTTAAATTACGAATTAAAGAAAAAATACACAAGCCTTGTATTGTTTAGTGTCCCACTGCTGGACACGGGTCTCCTGTGCTAATAAGAGGGGTTAGATCTTAATCCATCACGCTGGCTAAAACAGTTGGCAGACTTGACAAATCTCTGAAATTCTTTTTTTAATTCACGGCAAAGTGACCCCACTGCACCTGATGGTAAGCGCAGTGCCGTCCATTTAGAGTATCGAGTAGCGGAGACAATCTATACATTATTGGGGATACTCCTATATACAGGTTTCCTCGCAGTGTTTAGGTACGGTTTACAAAATGGATATAAAAATTTACATTAAATTATGATAGCTTACCATTTTCGTTTCTATAATTTACAATAAAATATTTACCGAGTACACGAAACGTATCCAAAACACGTACGTATAAAAATTCGCCGTCTGTAATTTCAATATTTCTCTTACAAATTCATATTGATTCTCTAATGGACATGCAAATTCTTTCTCAGATCCACATAATAGGGTAACGTTAAACTAATAAGATAAAACGGTAACCTTTACATGCTTTTAAAGTAATTGGATCTCGAAGAGAATTTTGTTGGCAAGATAAATAACTAACTATTTGTATATGCAATGTAACATTAGCTTTTTGATGCAAATTTAAGTAATTGATTGAGTTTTCATGATTGTCCTTATTTAGCTGCTCGAGTTTGTCTCACATTACTAAAGACAAACTAAACACTTAGCCACTGCAATGCAGGTTAGTAGCCTCATGTCTGATCAGTGCCCGCATATTTCTATAAACTAGATTTGCGGAATGGATGTGGCACGCCTTAAAACATTTCTAGAAATAAATCTTCTGTTGTAGTTTCTTGAACTATCTTTGAAAGATACTTCAACAAACTAACAGAAGTCGAGTGTTCAAAATGCAGAACATTTAAGTTTAAGCCAATTTAGTATTAAGACCACATATACTCGAGTGGCTTGTGGCTTATCGACTTAACTTTTGGTTACTCCTGATAATATAATATAATATAGCCCTGTATTAAACATTGTCCCACTGCTGCGCACAGGCCACCTCTACTAATGAAGGGGGTTAGGCCTTAGTCCACCACGCTGGCCTTATTCGGGTTGGTAGATTTCACATACCTTCGAAATTCTTATGAGAATTCTCAGGTATGCAGGTTTCCTCACGATGTTTTCCTTCACCGTTAAAGCAAGCGTTAATTAACATTTAATACCATTAATGCCATTTTGTCTTGACTGTCCATGCCGCAGACAACTAGGCTATATCACTCAATGGAGTTCAGTTAACAGTTCTTCCAGTATTCATCCTGTCCTTAGTTGCTGGGGATTCTTTAAAATGTTCATACGTGTTCCTAACATTTGTTTCTTTGTTCCAGGTGTAGACGATACCCACAAGTTCCTCGGAAACGAGACACATACAGACTACTTCAGACTATTATTAAGGGATGGAAATTATCTCCTCGTAGGCGGCAGGTGAGTGCTTCGTATTATTGCTATAAATATTGATGTCAACTTACCGCTCTTCTGGGTATTATAAATTCAAATTGTCACGTCCCTGGAGAAAGGAGCCTTGAAAGCGGAACATTTTCGACTTGTTGATGTATTTTCCTTATTATTTTTAACTAGATTTTGCACCCGAAATCACTTTGAAAGTACATACCGATTCCCTCATACTTATCCTGATTGGTATGTCAAACAACAACATATACTGATGGCTGATTTTATGCTTCAGAATTCTTGACAATATGTTTTAAAAGAGTTTTTTGTACAACTTATCAACTAAACAGATGGAGAAAGTTAAAGCCAAGCCTTGAAAGTAGTGGAACAAACAGTCAAAGAAACTTTATGATTTATCCTCCCCAAGGACAAATACAATTTACGGCCAACATAAATTACGTGTCAAAATCAACAGTACAGGGCTACCAACTTCCAACAAATTCACATAGTAACACCTATTTCGTTTTAAAAGAGGCAAAGTTACACATTCAAATGAGATACTTAGTTATTTGTTTTTCCAACTCCACTCGAATTCGTGGCGCAAAGTTGAGCTCACTTAACCGCATAGACTGCGGGAAGAACGTGTTGTATCTACGAGTAACCGCTGAGAGCTAACTCGGATGCACCTGCAGTCTCCCTCGCACTTACTAGCATTTGTATATATGTATCTCCTTTGCATTCATAAAGATTTTTGGGCTGTGTTTGGATGGAGGCAAGGCGACTTAAAAACACCCCCGCTCCCGGCCTACAGTCGCCATTTTATTGCGATTTCGTGAAGAGATAATGTCGATAAAATTCTTGATAAATGTCGATATGCCGTATTCCAAATTTGAATTTTTAGTTAACTTTGATAACACAGTCAGTCACAGTCAGTATTTACTCCAATTAGAATTTTAGAAGATGTAGTTCAGTATAATCCTATTAACGGCTCAAAACTATACTCTCAAATTACATATTAAGTTTTTTTTTGATAATAACTTTAGTTGCCCCTATGATAAATGATAATTAACGATAGTCGAATTTCTTCCTTTTCTATGGTTTACGATAGATCGTCACCTTAATATCCACCATAAAATGGTTGATATCAGACACAGGATAGTAATTATATGCTTCTTGACGTAAAATAAGCGCAAACATGTTTGTCCTTAATGCAATAAAAAAATATAGAAACCTACTCATCAGTCAGGCATCATATTTTAAGATATTTTTGAAATAATTAAATAAATATACTCAACAGTCACACACATAGTCCCGACCTGCACTGTCCTGGCGCAGCTGTATAAATTTTGTGTTTTAATTATGCAGACCTAAAAAACATATGTGGATCATACAAATATTATCTCGGTGTA
This sequence comes from Laothoe populi, assembly GCA_905220505.1. Classification (NCBI taxonomy): domain Eukaryota; kingdom Metazoa; phylum Arthropoda; class Insecta; order Lepidoptera; family Sphingidae; genus Laothoe; species Laothoe populi. The sequence continues at coordinate 11,525,198 of HG992165.1, forward strand.
AGGAACAAGCTAGCGGCCACACGTTTCACAACGCCATGGATGCTGTTAGGCCCGGTACTAGTACCGGGCCTATGCTGTCATAGCGAGTAGAACTTGACTCTGCATTATTCATCGTTTAACATTATCGATAATAACTGGCCCATGTCTAGACACGCTGGTCGGCTGACGCTTCGCCTGTATTGACTGTACGTATATAGGAGTGTATGCTTCATGTAAACTGTTTCGGATTACGCGCATTACATGTATTTATTTCCCTAAGTTTTGTGGTGGTAGGATATTCATATTCGCCCGGATAGCGACCACCGTACACAGGGTGTAAATCTACCATAGTGACACACGCAAGTGTGTCGCGTTCCGGGATCCGCCAGTGTACATTTGGTTTTTGTCGGGGGCCTGGAGTTGGGGTACGATGTTTGGCCGTTTTGCGGCTTTCTGAGTACTCTGACACTAGACCCTCGGCCGCTTCTTCACCATCTTGTCCATGGCGTAGTGTGAAGAAGTGATTGTGTGAAGTAGCGGGGGATAGATTATCTCTCGCTACTCGATACTCTAATTAGACGGCACTGCGCCTGCCATCGGGTGCAGTGTGGTCCCTTTGCCCTGCCAGTATAAAAAATTATATTAATTTTTATTGATATTTAATTTATTGACATGATATGAAAAAAAACAATAATTTGCATTGTAAATGTATGCGTCGTAAATCTTTAACTTTAGAATAAAATAGCAACAATGATTTGCAGAAATCATATGTACTACCAATAACCATTTTTAGAAGTCTACGACTGACAATAAATTCAAATTCCAATCTACCACAACTGCGAACCAGTTGCGTATTTTTCTCGTAAAATCTCGTAGATAGTATATCCTCGTGAGTTATAAATGAACTTTTTACGTTTTATTGTCAACAAATTTCTAGGTCTTTTTGGAACACTGAACATCCATTAACATTGAAATATTGACAAAAGGCTCTTATTTATTTAAATGATACATCTTCTTTTCATAATTGGTAAAGAATATTCTTTTTAGTTATAAGAGTATTCAAACATATGTGTATGTAAAAATAAAGCTGCAATATATTTTTACATTGTAATATAATCTCTCCATTCTATTTTCATTGTCTTTTATTTAAAATCATCCAACTAAATTAAAACGCATAAAGCAACCGTCAGCCAGCGGACTCCAAAATACTAAAGACCAAGATATATAACAAATTGGACAATGTTCTCCAGCGACCGTCTGGTGGTCTCATAATTTGAAATATTCATCCGTTCTTGCAAAGTTTGCATTTCTTTCCAAATCAGATTTACATGACAATGGTCACGTCGTGTCCCGATGAAATTCACATCACAAGAGCTCCCTGTGAAGGATTTATTAAAGCAAAACGTTTGTAATAAAACCCATGTCGAGACAGCGGGGGAGGGGTGGTAAGACCGAAGACTGGCTTTTTGTTCACATTAGATGTTAGACACATCCATCTTGGCTTATGTTACTTTTATTCGGTGACTGTAATATCGAGTACAGACGTATCTTTTATAAATCTGTAACGGATAAGACCAGAAAGGTCGTCAAGATTTTTTTATCAAACTATTGAAATGAATAAGCTCTCACGTTACAAATGCGTCTCATGTTGTATATCAAGCCCCAAGTACGCAGAGTTTATAGCAGTGATTTATTTTTCAAAAACACAAGTAACAAAATTGGTTAATTTTGTTGTAAACGATAAGATCTCGCAATTGCTTCATTATGTTTTGTAATTTTGTTTAAACTACTATTTAGCTATCGTTCGTTCAATCTTCATTGCGTTTTAATGTCGCATGCGATTGTGATAACGTATAAAAACTCCACACTGCGTATTAACAAACATAAGATAATGGCCACGAGAACTGCTGTGGAGTGCTTAAGCTTAATCACAAGCGAGAGCGGGCTATTAACAACTATGTGACTCTGTGTAATGTTGTGAATTTGTGATAATATAATCGCGACGTTGTTTAGAAATTATATTTTACTTTCTAAAGTTAAACCAAAAACAGAAAGCAAAATATCATGATACATAAATACATACGTACTCGCGCCTGTTATTCCCGAAGAGGTAGCCATCGGTGTAGCCAGTACACTTACATTTCGCCAAGCCCATTACCGTCCCATGATGTGATAAGGGGCGAGTCCATCGCCAAACGAGTCACAATTTCAGACTCCGGCTGATACTGGGTATTTCATGATAGGAAAACCCAATATCACATTAACCCGACCCTGAGATCAAACCCGAGAACTCGGCACAGAATTTGTACCATGTGCGCAGTTATTGAGCTATCGAGGCAAAGTAAAATGTAATGAGGTACTTTAGTTATCTTAGTTTTTATTCAGTGCAAAAAGATTGTACTTTGTGTAAATTATTGACATTGGCACATTTATTGTAAAGATTTTGATAAGATTCAGTAGAAACCATCCTTATATTTATCGGAATTCACTGGCATTTCTATATAAAAAATTATAACCGGTATCATAAACTTTATTAAATGTTAACCTGAAACAACCACTACAAAAATTCTACCACCCATAAAACCCATTCGCAATATAGAGACATATTCATAGCTCACCCGCCAGTTTCGTGGTTGTACTCTTAATTTTATAAGGTCGCTTGTGCGGAAACGTTATTCGGGGCTCGTCCCGTGTAATGTTATTCCTGTATAGAGGGTGTGATCCTCTTTTGTGTGGCCTTTTAACGAAATTAACGTTCTGTCGGCCACTCGGTCCGTATGTACAGGATGATATCAGTATAATCACAATTTTTATATTTTTGTTTACTTTATATCTGCTGGTATTTGATTTTTTTGATTTTTTGCTTGTATTTCCAAGAAACATTGCTTCGTAATTCATTGGTGTTATCATTGTATTGTGATGAACAATAGAGGCAGGCAACCTTTGAGGCGCAGAGAGTGAATAGGCATCTATGATAAGAGAGGTTCCGGGTTCAATCTCCACACCGAGTGGAGATTTTTTTAACGGTAGGCAGCGGCTCTGCTGTGCTCTGGTATTGCAGAAGTCTATAGGTGGCGGTGACTACTTACCACCAGGTGGCCCGTCTGATCGTCTGCCTATCCAGGCACTAAAAAAACCGAGACAAATGTTTACATGATCTACAAATATTGTTTTAGGTCTGATTGTTGTGGGACTGTAGACCTTCATAGTTCTTGATACTTATAATACAGACTTAACCTAGTGTGAGATCAGAACTATGAGTGGGACTGTGAGATTAAAATAAGGCAGTCATGGGGACAGAAGTGATAACTTAAAACTTTGGAATTACTGTGTTATTTTTTGAAACAGCGTCCATGCAGTAGTAGCCTTTATATATGTTTGCTTATTAATATTTATAGAATAGCTGTATAGCTCTTTTACATATGATGAATGTTATGATAAACACCCAACAGTCACACACATAGTTCTGACCCTACAGTCTGTATATATAAAAGAAGAAACTGACTGACTGATCGATCAACGCACAGCCTAAACGGCTGGGGTTAGAGACTTGAAATTTTGAAGTAGGTACCTTTTATGACGTAGGCATCCACTAATGAAGGGTTTTTGGAAATTCCACCCCTAAGGGGGTAAAATAGGGGATGATAGTTTGTATGCAAATCCGTCATTTTTGAATTTCAATTCATGAAGATTAGTATTTGGCCTTTTAGTTAAAAATAAAAAATATATGTTTCAGGGTTTTTGGAAATTCCACCCCTAAGGGGGTAAAATAGGGGTAGAAATTTTGTATGAAAATCCGTCATTTTTGAAGTTAAATACATGAAAATTGGTATTTTGTATTGTATACTTTTTCGTCCAAATATGACCTCCACGCGGGCGGAGCCGCGAGCAACAGCTAGTAAGATATAATTATCTTGTGTCGTTGGTACCGTGAACTGCGAGAGACTTTCGGACTCACAACACCCAGACTCGAACCAAATATTTGTCTGTCACAAAACATTTATCTCGACGTGGGAATCGAACCCAGGCCTCTCGTTTAATAGCCCACTGGGCACGGAAACTACCTTACCAGTGTAATATACCTAGTCACATTTCCAGAATAACCAATTTAGTCATATTAAAAATCTTAATCTTACTGCCAGATTGCCTTTCAATTTGAGACAGATAGGATTGAGTTGCTGCATATAAGCCGTAAACATTGACCTAGAAAAATACTTGAATATAATGCTTGTACAAACTGGTTGAGAATTGATAGTGCATATAGACAGACAGGTCCTTTCAATTTAGCCGTGTCAGAGAAAAAGTTAATTTTGACTACTGCTGCTATTTTTGCAAAATGAGTCAGCCCTGCCAAATGGAGTGTTACTTCGTGAAATACAAAAACCTCTTTTTGTTTAAATAACTCCACTCATATCCCATTTAAAAAACATACATCAACACTGCACATCACATCCCCCCAACAAGTCAGTAAAGGCAGGTCGCAGCGCACATCCACCTAATATTTTTACAAAAACCCAAACTTAATATATTTTCATACAAGAGTTTCCTCGGCCATTATACAGGGACATAACATCAGGCCCTGCCAACATCCACGTGAAATGGCCACTTCAGACCTTATCAAGCGCAGCCCTACTTTCACGTAATGGCTGTCAAAATGATACTTGCTGATTTTTGCTGTACCGAAAAAGCACTTTTTACATATTCACGTGTGGAATGCTCGCGTTATATTGTAAAAATTTGAAGGTAAAAGGTAACGCCGAATAACCAACTTTACAGTTTTTGAGTCCTACAATACAGTAAATACACTTATTAGTACAGTGAACGTAGTTCGGTGGCGCAGTTGTAATTGCGCATGCGTTACGACTGCTGTGCTGAGGTCTCGGGTTCGATCCCCGGGTCGGGTAAGGTGATGTTGGGATTTTCTATTTAGGAATACTCAGTATCAGCCCGGAGTCTACAATTGTGTCTGGTATGGCAATAGGCTCGCTCCCTATCACATTATGAGACCGTAATAAATTCAGCGAAATTTGGGTGTACTGGTTACACCTCTGCCTACTCCTTCGGGAATTACAGGCGTAGGTATACATTTATGTATGTATGTAAAGTCTTTACTTTCAAAAGTACATCATAAAACTGACTTTATTGAACAATTTTTTTTTTAATACCCCAGTCGATCAAATTATCGTTTAAAAATTACTTCTAATAGTGTAAGTGGCTAGGAGCCAGGTTAGAGGGAAGTGCGGTTGTGGTAACAAAGGTAGCCCTCTTTAAAAAACGTTGTTGACCAAAGATTTTAGTCTATCATATTGTCAACAGTTACCGAAGTGTTGAACAACGGATGCGAGCATTGTAATATACTGATTCCGAACAATACCGATAATCCCAACACCCAATCTACCGTATTTAGATATTGCAACGTTAATTCCCTTTACTACTATTATACTTATAGCAAGTACATAACAAAAAAATCTAACTATTATTCATCAGCACTAACACGAACGACGCCATCGAACTTCAACATAGCAACATTTCTGAAAATTCCAACGATAATCACATCTTATGTTAGTTGCCCGACACCGTTGCCGGAAACAACGATGTTGACAACGGTTAACGATAACAAAACAACGATGTGCAACGTTCATGAAAAATAACATAAACGCCCATGTCTAGTAACAAATTATATATTTACAAACTCAGGTACTGGCAAATCAAACGATTAGACAGATATGTCTTGTAACAAAGGCGCCGAAGAACCATCTGCGCTCATACTTTTCATATATTAACAATGTTTAGCCTATTTATTTACCTCTGAAAATCTTGAAATCGCGATTTACAATCATCTGTAATTGATGCGCAGTCATCTATTGGCACTCATGTGCGTTATTCATACTTGGTCTAAAAATTGAATAATAAAAAACATATAACATAACTAAACATAAATATAGCATAACATTTTCCTGATATAAAATACTGGCTGTAAATACCAAACATGAAAACGTGGAACGCAATTCAAAGTGTAAAACTATTCATACGTGAAAACAAAATAAACATGTTGCATTCGACCAAATACTCAATGCTTTTATTTTAGTTAATGCCAATCAAGGCACGATTCACAACCGAAGGATAAAAGCATATAAACTTGAATAGAAATATAATTTAAACCGTACCCAATTGCCTTCTATGTATTTTGCATCGTATAATACCATCTGGTGAAGAGACTGAATAAATAAATCTGGGCATAATTAATCATATTCATACGGCCTGTCGGAAAATCAATTTTGAATGAAAACATTTTGGCGTACAAAAAAAGGAACCTTTTCGACGATACATTTCTATGACACTATTTGCAATGTTTGAACAATGATTCAATCAGGTATTTAATTCAATCAGGTACACCTTTTACAATTAAAGACATAATATTATGCTATAGTAGATATCCTGGTAAGAAAAGTGTGCGAATTTAATGTACATTTATAATACACCCAACAGTCACATACCTACTGACCTGTTTCATACATACATACATACATACATATACGCTCACGCCTGTAATCCCCGAAGGGGTAGGCAGAGGTGTAACCAGTACACCCACTTTTCGCCGAATTTCGGTCCCATAATGTGATAGGGGGCGAGCCTATCGCCATTCCGGGCACAAATTCCAGACTCCGGGCTAATACTGAGGAATTTCTAGATATAAAAACCCAATATCACTTTACCCGCCAGCGTACAAACTTCGGCAAGGGTTGCCAGGACCTTCCAGGTTCGGCAGCAGGCGTCCAAGCGCGCCCGCCGTCCGTACCAATTTCGGCGACAATGCCTGGAAATGCGCGCGGAAATCCCACCGGCTGTCCAGAGTCAGACCAAGGTACTTCATCTTTGAGCCGATGGGAATCCGCACGCCATCCACCATTATGAGCGCTTCCCTAGGCGGCCCCATTCGAGGCCCATGGAAGCAAAGGGCCTCGGTTTTATTCAGGGCCACCGTAAGGTGACTAGGTCACCGAATCCTACTCACCACCATTTCTGTACCGAATGAGGCGAGCAGGGCGGATTCCCGAAAGGTTCCTGCCGTCGCTGTCACAAGTGTGTCATCTGCGTAGCAGACGACAGCGACTCCTCGGAGATTGACACCACGGAGCACCCAGTCATACCCTATGTACCACAGGAGTGGGCCAAGAACCGAGCCCTGCGGAACACCGGATGACATAACTCTCCGGTACCACCCGTCAACGCCGGGATACACCACGCACCTGTTAGACAAGTACGAGTGGACCAGACGTCGAAGATAGAGTGGTACCTCGTGGTATCGCAGTGCTTCCTTGATACAGGCCCAGGGAATGGTATTAAAAGCATTGGCGATGTCGAGAGACACCGCCACCACCACCTTACCCCGAGCCACAGCGTCCTCCGCCTGCGCCTTGACCCGTAGAATCGCATGTATGGTCGATCGACCATGCCGGAACCCGTACTGGCAGTCTGCCAAGTCCGGGCCAATCCTCTCAAGGTGCTCGACGAGACGAGCGTGCACTATTCTCTCGAAGAGCTTGCATATCTCGTCGAGCAACACGATAGGCCGGTAGGCTGATGGCGACTCTGCGGGTCGGCCTTCTTTTTTCAGCAGAACCAACTTGCCTGTTTTCCATCGAGATGGAAAAAGGCCCTGCTTCAGACAAGCGGAGAAAAGGCCACGGAGCCTAGTGCCCAGGTGCTCAACGGCAATTACCCACACTCGACCAGGGATACCGTCAAGCCCCGGGGCCGCGTTCTTGCTCCGTAACCGAAGCACTGCCGCCCTAAGTTCTTCCGGCGATACCTCCGAGATTTCCCCTGCCGAACTTGACGACGACGATGACGTTCTCAAGCGGGACGCCATCGTTGGGGGAGTGGCCTCCCCGGTGGCTGGGAACAAAGTCGCAACAATATTTTCCACTAGATCAGCCCGGATACTCTGTGTCAGCGGGGGCGTCCATGAGCGAAACTTTTTCATCGCTAGACGATACGGACGCCCCCACGGGTCACTCTCGAGAGTGTTCCGAGCCTCTCTTTGGGCTGCGGACTTTGCACTCGATATTTCCACCTGCAGCGCTCTCTTGGCTTCCTTGTAGAGGCCATGAAGAAGCCGCTCCTGCTCCTCGTCACCAGACGGATGTATCCGGCGACGACGGTGCCTAGCGAGACAGCGGCGAGCAGCTACGCAGGACGCACGCAGTCTTGCTAAATCCGCTGACCACCAGTACACCTGGCGCTTCTTAGGGAGGCGTCTGACCCGGGGCATGGCTGCGTCGCAGATATGCAACATCACCGCCCCGAACCATTCTACCTCCTCCTCAACCTGTACCGGTCCGTCCGGTACTGGGAGCCACGCCTGAGCCAGGGCGGCCTCCTTTAGGGCCTCCTCATTGAGGCTTTTTAACGCCCATCGCGGGCCGTCCAATCGCAAGGTGTTCGGGCCCCTAGTTCGTAAATTTTGGGACGCGGAGACGTCGAACCGAATGTACCGGTGATCCGACAACGTCTCCTCGTCCACCAGGACCCGCCAGCCCCGGACACGGCGGGCAAGGGATGGGGTGGCGAATGTTAAATCTACCACCGAACCTCCATTATGCCGCACACACGTGTCCTCCGACCCGCGATTAAGGACGACCAGCCCGGACGTGATCGCCCATCCCTCCAGGGCCACGCCACGTGTGTTCGTCGCCGATGAGCCCCAAGCCAAAGATTTGGCATTGAAGTCACCAGCCACGAGAACGGGGCGAGGCTGGCTGTCTTGTACCACCAGGGCCCCAAGCTGAGTGAGGAAGCTCTGAAACTCAGCCAGGGATCTGTTGGGAGAGAAATATACTCCGACAATCCAGATCCCTCCCAACAGAACCGCCACGCATCCCGAGCCCTTCGCTACTTTTTCAAAGGACAGGGAGCCGGCAGCACCCCGGGTGATAATGGCCACCAAACCATCCAGGTCTCCTGCCCAGTCTTCTCTGGGATGCGCAATTACCACTGCGCCACCGAGGCAGTCTGTTTCATAGGTATTAAGAACTACGAGGGACATTTGTCTTGGTCTGGGAATCGATCCCGCGGCCTCTCGTTTCACAGCTGGCTAATTGCTCGCTATGCAACGGAATCTATCAATGGTGTATGATGAATTTCTTCCGTTCCTCACAAAAAAAGGTTTTCATCAAATTTATGTTATTATTCTATACATGAGAACCTATTAGTAGTTATCTGTATTTTTAATAGATTTTTACAAAAATATTAGCTGTAAGTTCTTCTAAAAATAAATATGCCGAACTCATTGCAATGTTATAACATCTTTATTGGTAATTTCGTTTGCTTTTGACCTTGTCTATATTGATAAAAATGCAGACGTAGTCAAACTGCAACATGTGTTTAAAATACAAATCATCCCAAGGCATCAAGAACACCGTAAAAAAGTGTTACGCCTGCGACAATCACATCGGAAACGGTTCTAATCCGAAAAGTAAAGGGCAAACAAGAGAGCTCGTTCGTGGCAAAAAAGGAATTAAGGTAATCATCGCATCCATCACTAGTAGGCTGTGTGCTGGAGTGTTCCCTCGGGACCCCGGACTCAGCCCCGGGCACTGATTGTGACGCATTCGCTTAAGCTCCCAGATTGACGGCCAAATCGTGAGATATACCGACGTTAAATGAGTTCTGTGAATGGCGCATTGGGAAATATTTGTATCAATCACTTAATGAATTAATAAACCGCGATAGAATCCGTAAAAATTAGTTTTATTTCAATGTATAACATTCGCGTAAACATAAGAAACCACTTAATGAATTAGTTGATAAAACTATCTTATACGGTAGGCAGCGGCTTTGCTGTGCCCTGGCATTGCAGAAGTATATGGGCGGCGACGACTACTTACCATCAGGTGGCCCGTGTGCTCGTCTGCCTATAGAGGCACTAAAAAAATACATACGGTAATAAAGTGTATAATTTGTAAGGAGAGGAACAATACGAAATATGATTATATGTCCGGAGACAATGGTATATGGTGGACAATGGAAAATTTACGTTTTAGTTTATAGACTTTGTGTAATCTATTCTATTATTACATCGGACTAAATTTGGACTTCAATAACATAAATAAACACTTAATTATTACATAGCACACAGCATCCGTTGCGCAGTTGGCGAGTAGCCGGCTGTGAAACGAGAGACCGTGGGTTCGATTCCCACACCGGGACAAGTGTTTGTGTGACAGACAGATATTTATGTCCGGGGTATGGGTGTTGTGAGACCGAAAGTCTCTTGTACTCCCTGATACCCACAACACAAGACTCGTATCTTAGTGTGGGGTCGGGCTATGTGTGTGACTGTTGGGTGTTATTATTATTATTGTGATACCCGAGAGGGTAGGCAAAGCTATAACCAGTACGCCCACTTTTCCTAAGCTCACCACTACCCAGAGTCCCATGATGTGATCGGGGCTAAGTCTTTCGCTACACTAGGCACAATTAAACAATGTCCATGCTATTGAAGAATATAACGTTTCAAAATATCTCAAAGAGCCTCTCGTCTGAGAAACAAAACTGTTTCGTGTGCACAATCGCAAACAAATGAATATAAAACGTCTTTGCTAAATTAGTATCTATTGTGTAAACAAAGCGTAGGGCGAGAGCACCCACCGCCCATACAATTAACGAGGGCTATGGAAACTCCTACTTAGCACACAAAATAACATAAGTCAATAGTATTCAATAGCAACCCTTTCAGAGTGGTAATTGCACCTCGCGAATTGGTTCTCTACGTCCTAAAAGCTAATGGACTTTCAACATGCTTGCAAATACATATAGCAATAATTGGTCGGCATTGTTATGGTTGTTTTGGGATTATAATTTAGATATGTTGGAAATTTTGTTTCGTTTTTATTTCGACTGTTGTTTACATATTTTATGGTATAAATTTTATATGATAGGTAATTTATGGTTTTAACTCTTTCACTGCCGCGCACACTCCGAGTATGTTTTTAAAACAAAGTGTTAGGTGTAAATAGCCTGTTGCTTTTGCCCAGGTAAGATCAGAAAAGTTTTGGGTTATATATCGATTAATTTTTTTATTTTATAGTATAGTCCGACAAACGAGCCAGTGGGTCACCTGATGTTAAGTGATCTCCACCGCCCATCAACATCCACAATACCGAAAGTGTCATGTATGCGCTGTCGGCCTTAAAGGACAGGAATAAGGATTAGGGAAATGAAGGGGGAATCTAGGCCTCCGGATATCTCACTTACCATACGAAACGCGACAGTAAACTGTCACTTTACGTTGGTTTTCTGTGAGACAGTGGTAATACCCCGGTCGAGCCGGCCCATTCATGCTGTAGACAAATATATCTACAGCGTGGCTCTACCAATTGACAAATATCGATCTTATAACGTAACACAATCAAAATTTTGAGAAAATATTTAATGTACAGACAAAGTGCCTCTGCAGTTTTATTGTAGGTAGAATAGATAAAGTAAAACCCAACTCACATTTGGTCGTTTACAATCGCATATATAGGCGTGCCAAAAATGATCGAAAGTGTGTAGATCAATAATAAAAGAACCTTTAAAATCAATAGACAATGACTCCTTTGTAGAACGCACATCGCGTATAAGTAAATAGACCAGGCTTATTATTTCGCCCATACGTTTTCCTCGGCGTTCTTTTGATTAAACAATACAAGAGTTATATAAGCAATTTGAGGCGGTCCCAAGGAAACTTCGTTCCGAGTACCTATTTGTTGTGGCCTAAACAAATAAAGTAGTTTAGGGGAAAACAGATCAGTTAACTTGTTAAGTGTGTAAGGACGCCACCTAGCTGTGCCAGGATTTGTTACAAATTGTCTTGGCTGATGTTTACTCCGAACTCTGGCAAAATGAGGACATAAGAGCATAACGCAAGTGCTGCCTGATTGCTGGCTTCGTAATTTACTTATACCTCTCGCAACGCAAAATACTTTGGAACAACAGTAGCTAACTCTAACCTAATTTACGGAATCTGTTTTCTTATATAGTGTCTTGCGGTAAAAAAACATGGATTATATTTTGCTCTTACTGTAGATAATGCTCCGAAATATTGACTAACTGATTAACTAACTTTAAGTTAATACTTTAATGTATCATTTAATACTAAATTGTACTTGTTCTCATGCTCGTTAAGAATTTGTATTATTTAAAGCTCTAATATATCATAACAATCCGACATAATTAGTAATAGTTAATCCCAGTTCCATGAAATACTTGGAAAATGTACTGATTCAATCGCTATATAAAATATGATTATGATATAACTTCAATATAAAACTGTTATATGAAGTAAAATATGTATAAAAATTTTATTTTATTTCATTTGATTCCTGGTGGTAGGTTATTTATATCCGCCCGGATAGCGACCACCGTACACAGGGTGTAAAACCCGCCATAGTGGCACACGCAAGTGTGTCGCGTTCCGGGACCAGCCTGTTCTAATACAGAAGATTTTGTACCAAACACTCCTCCAATTGAGTTTATCGTCATGAGTAAGCCACATTAAAGATTTTATTGATAAATTGAGTGCTACTATAACAAAACTCACAGGCAATCATGGGGACTACCGATAGAAATGAAAAATTACTGTTTTATTTTTTTAAACTACGTCCGTGAAGTAGTTACTTTTTTGTTTATGGTTGCTTGTCAATAATTATAGAACTTCATAGGCGTGCTTATGTCAAAAGTAAAATAATCGGAGCGTGATAGCTTCGTGATAGTAACGCAAGTATAGTACTTTTCCCCCATCCCAAAAGTACTTAACATGCCTAAAGAATTTTTCACTTTAAAAAACGCGAGTATATCTATAAATAAAAATAAGTTTATATAAATAAATGGTATTAATTTTTTACAGCTGATGGAATCCTTGTATATAACATTGTCCTTGAAAAGTCTTGTTACTCACAACATTAATTTATCTGACACAGACAGACAGAGCTTAAACGAAATTAGAGATTTCTCAGTCGCCTCATCAAGAGAGTAATCTGATAAGTGATTGACATATTTATCGTTAAATATTTAGGTCCGCTAGCGGTAGCGAGAGCGGAATGATTTTAACGTCATGGTAGAAATTAGCTAACCTAGTAACCTACACTTTTAACACAATTTTAGTGTTTATTAGTAAAATCCCTGAGATAGACAGCCCCCGTGGCGCAGCGGGCGAGTAGCCGGTTGTGAAATGAGAGGCCGTCAGGTCGATTCCTGCACCAAGACAAATGTTTTGGGCCTGGATGTCGTGGGACCGTAGTCCCTTGTAGTTTTTGATACCCACGACTCAAGTTTTACCTAGTTTTGGGTCAGAACTATGTGCGACTTGTTGCTTGTATTTATTTATCCCTGAGATATATAAAAGCCTTCTGATGAATAAGAACATTATATACATTTCAATGCCTTTGAAGAAGAAGAAGAAATGTAACTAATTACTCCCCGAATATAACCAGTTTGTTTTTGAACATATTAATTTCCATATTCCGCATATACTTGGTATGAAATTAATTTATTTTACTTTGTATATTTTGCTTGTTATTTATAGCGTTCGCTGGCAAGCCAATGGTGCTGTTAGTAAATAATCTAAACCGCCCATATATAAGAATTCGTAAAAATATTTTACTGTGAAAATACACATTAAAGTAAAGTATTTTTTTTATTTTCCAAAACCACATTTTATATATTGTAATATAAATGCCATGGTCCCCGCATTAGGTGGACCTGTATCGTGAAACACCACATAGGTTTACAGTTATTATTTTATAAATGTGCGAGTAGTCTGTGCAAACTTGCTACTAATGTCATAGCCAAAAAAAACATAATTCCCTTGAAAATTTGTTCATATTATACATATATATGTCGATAAAATATTTTAGTCGAAATTATAAACAAAAATATTGTACAACATAGAAATCCAAATCCTTCACTTATAGCCCTTTTAAATAAATAAAGATATAGTTTTCGAGACCAACATAACTATTGTAACTGTTCTAACTTCTAACTGCCTAATAAGATTTTGTGTACTCGCCTCTCAACCCCGCGATTCGACGAAGTTTTTCGAATTTCAAGCTGTGTTTTCTTCTATTAAACATGTAACGCAATGACAATGCAATGTCGTACGTGACAAAGTGTAAAATTAAGTGACGAATAATGTTGAAACAAGAAGAAGAATTTGAGACAAACATTACAGAAAGATGCAACTTGTAAGTTGAAAGCGCACATGTATAGATACTCTTTTTCATCACATAATATATTAAAGGAAAGCTTAATAGAATATACAACATGTATGTCACAAAATATACTGCGAAGGATATTTAAAAAAACATAAATGTATTTAATCTTACATTTTAAACTCTATCTTTTCGAGTTCTGACCCTTTTCCATGACGAAGATACATTATATCGGAATTCTTTAATTTTATTCTCAAGTTATGATAAATATACAGCCAGTGTTGTTCCGTCACAAAAATTTCCATTGGGCAAATTTTCGTGGAGAGCCGTGGAAAGCAACCCTTCCCATTTACCTCCATCATAAATCATGCTGACGGAGGAGAGAGACGACAATAGAGGTTCAGTGCGGTCGGCATTTTGAACACTTTGAACGCTTTTAATTAAAATGTTAAGAATTTGTATGCGGGCGGCTGGCGAACACCCAACTTAATGAGGCCCTCATTCCCGCTCTTAAATCAAGGAAAGTTAAAAATCACGAGAGACCTTCCTTCGTTGGATGTGAAAGTAAGCTACGTACTTATTAAACGGGTATCACGCAATACAGTCCGTATAGAGTATGTGAAATATTTTTTATTTAAATCGAATGAATTTTTCATGGCTAATATTTTTTTAGATTGGTCCAATGGTGTGTTATTTTGCTTTCATTTCGGTTCGTTACATCAGCTACGGTTATTCCGGTTTCGAGCAATAAATCGCTCTGTAGTTTTCAAACCACGTATTATTTCATTACAAACTTCAACGAACTCTTTTAGCAATCACCCTGGGGCGTATGAACAATGCATGAACTTTCACTAATATTTGTATACTAAAAAGTACTCATCTAGTAGGTAAAATTATATCTCTATAATGTTTTTCAATTAATTTACATCTCATACCGTCTGTATACATACATACATATACACTCAAGCCTGTAATCCCCGAAGGGGTAGGCGGAGGTGTAACCAGTACACCCACTTTTCGCCGAATGTCGGTCCCATAATGTGATAGGCGGCGAGCCTATCGCCATACCGGGCACAGGATCCAGACTCCGGGCTAATACTGAGAATTACTAGATAGGAAAACCCAATATCACTTTACCCGACCCGGGGATCGAACCAGGGAAGGGATGTAAGTGGGCGCCAACGACCTACTGCCCTTATTGTCAACCCCACCTGCCAGCGGTGCATCCTGCTGAACAACGGACGGGGCTCTGGCGACCGACAGATGGCGGTATAACCATCCCAACGATCCTGGCTCAAATAGCCCTGACTGGCTACGGGCAGCAGCGTAGCTGGTGCGAAAGGCCAGGCACTGCGATCGCCAACCCGCCTGCCAAGCGTGGTGATTACGGCAAAACCCCCCCAATGAAACGAAACACAAAAATGCAACGGCCCCCAGTTCCCGGCAGCCTTACTATCCCTGGCCACGGTAGCGGCCACGGTAACGGTAAGGCAGGGGGTGCTAAGAATCCCCGGGCTACGGACCGCTACCACCACCAACTGACTTTGGCGACGTATAACGGACGTACGATGCGGCTGGACGAACACCTCGAGGAGCTCGAAGTAGAACTGAGCAAAATAAGATGGCACGTTCTTGGGCTGTGCGAAGTCCGAAGAGAGGGGGAGGACACCATGACCCTCGAATCGGGCCATATGTTCTACTATCGAGAAGGAGACCAATCCTCGCAAGGTGGAGTGGGATTCCTCGTCAACAAGGCCCTCACTGACAACATTGTTGAGATATCTAGTGTGTCGGCGCGGGTTGCATACCTCATCATCAGGCTTACTGAGAGGTACTCCCTCAAAGTGGTACAAGTGTATGCACCAACGTCGACACACACAGATGACGAAGCGGAAATTGTGTACGACGACATACACAAGGCTCTGCACAATACCACTAAGACTCATTACAGTGTGATCATGGGGGACTTCAACGCCAAAGTGGGAGTACAAAGCTGCAGCGAATCGGCAATCGGATCGCATGGCTACGGATGTAGGAACCACAGGGGGCAAATGCTGGTCAACTTCCTGGAACGGGAGGGGTTGTTCTTAATGAATTCTTTCTATAAGAAACAGCCCCAAAGGAAGTGGACCTGGCAAAGCCCCGATACTGTGACGAGGAACGAGATAGACTTCATCATTACGGACAAGAAGTATATATTCAGGGACGTCTCTGTGGTCAACAGGGTGAACACCGGCAGCGACCACCGACTAGTAAGAGGCACTCTGAATATAGACTTCAAGCTTGAACGCAGACGGCTGATGAAGTCTATACTCCGACCGAACTTACTTCAAGTGGCGAGCGATTCCGATAAGTTCCAGTTGGAACTGCGGAACCGATTTGCTGCTTTGGAAACCACTGTGGATATTGACGAGGATCTAGACAGCGTAGTCCGTATAATCAGGGAAGAAGGGAGGAAATTCTGTGCGAGGAAGCAGAATGGGCGGGCATCGAGACTCTCCGCCGAGACACTCCGGCTTATGGATGATAGACGGCAAAACACGAACGCCACAGCATCCGAAAAGAGGGCCCTCCACAAGAAAATCAGGACGATGGTAAGACGTGACCTCCGACGCGCCAACGCGCAAAAGATACAAGAAGCGATCGAGCAGAATCGGGGGTCAAAAGTCTTTACACAGCGTCTTGGGAGGAGCCGTCTTACCAGGATCACTACCACAAATGGCAACGCTGTCACCTCTAAGCCGGAGATCATCAAGGAAGTGGAGGGTTTCTATGGTCGTCTATATGCTTCAAGCGCTCCACAGCCATCACCCTCACCTACAGATCCCAGAGCTGCGCTGTCCCGCCACTACACCGACGAGCTGCCGGAAGTCAGCCTCGACGAAATCGGGACGGCTCTCAAACAACTTAGCAATGGAAAAGCCCCAGGGGAGGACGGGGTGACGTCGGAGCTGCTGAAAGCAGGAGGTATCCCTGTAATCAAACAGCTCCAACGTATCTTTAACACCGTCATTTTCTCTGGGAGAACTCCGAAAGAGTGGAGCAAGAGCTTAGTTGTCCTATTCTTTAAGAAAGGGGACAAAACACTTCTGAGAAACTACCGTCCCATCTCGCTCTTGAGCCACTTATATAAGTTGTTTTCGAGAGTCGTCACGAATCGTCTGGCAAAACGACTTGACGACTTTCAACCACCGGAGCAGGCCGGGTTCCGTAGAGGATTTGGCACCATAGACCACATCCACACTATGCGGCAGATTATACAGAAGACCGAGGAGTATAATCGGCCGCTGTGTCTTGCTTTCGTGGACTATGAGAAGGCCTTTGACTCTATCGAAACCTGGGCTGTTCTGGAATCCTTGCAGCGATGCCAAGTTGACTGGCGATATATAGAAGCGCTGAGATGTCTGTACGACGTTGCATCAATGACCGTCCAAGTACAGGAAGACCAGACAAGACCAATCCCATTGCGTAGAGGTGTAAGACAGGGGGATGTAATATCCCCGAAACTGTTTACTTCCGCATTGGAGGACGTCTTCAAGACTCTGGACTGGAAAGGACGGGGCATTAATGTCAATGGCGAGTACATCTCCCACTTGCGCTTTGCTGACGATATCGTCATCATGGCGGAATCGCTGCAGGAGCTACAACAAATGCTGCACAGCCTTAATACTGCATCCCGACGGGTTGGTCTCGGAATGAACTTGGACAAAACCAAGATCATGTTCAACGATCACGTTGATCCGAGACCAATCAATGTCGATGGCTCACCCCTTGAAGTTGTTCACAAATATGTTTACCTCGGACAATGTCTGCAGTTGGGACGAAACAACTTCGAGAGGGAGGTAGCTAGAAGGATCCAGTTGGGCTGGGCAGCATTTGGAAAGCTTCGTCAAGTCTTTTCGTCGCCCATACCGCAAAGTTTGAAGACAAAAGTCTTCAATCAGTGCGTCCTACCCGTGATGACCTACGGAGCCGAAACGTGGACACTCACAGTGCGACTGGTCCATCAGCTTAAAGTCGCTCAGCGTAGCATGGAGAGGGCTATGCTCGGAATTTCGCTGAGAGACCGAATAAGGAATGAGGCTATTCGCGCGAAAACCAAAGTCGTCGACATAGCCCAAAGACTAAGCAAGCTTAAGTGGCAATGGGCCGGTCACATTTGTCGTAGAACCGATGACCGCTGGGGTAGTAAGGTTCTTGAGTGGAGACCGCATACAGGTAAACGGAGTGTGGGACGCCCTCCTGCTAGATGGAGCGACGATCTGCGCAAGGCTGCAGGTAGACATTGGATGCATAGAACCGAAGATCGGGTTCAATGGCGAATCTTGGGGGAGGCCTATGTCCAGCAGTGGACTGCGATAGGCTGATGATGATGATGATGATGGATCGAACCAGAGACCTTAGCACAGCAGTCGTAACGCATGCGAAATTACAACTACGCCACCGAGGCAGTCTCACTGTCTGTATCTTCTACTCATATGACCAATTACAATAAGCAATCTCAATCCGCATTTCCAGATCGAACCAGGAAATAAACCAATCAAACTATGTAATTCGTAGGTGTGGTCCAAACTTAATTCTTACTGGCTCATTTGTCGAAACGATCTGTAGTATAGAATAAGGATCATTTATTGAAATTGGCCGTTAGTCGACACATGAAATATAATCTGAGTTCAAAATTATAAATATCATCGAACATTATAATAATAATAATACTAGCCCTATATTAGACATTGTCCCACTGCTGGGCACGGGCCTCCTCTACTAATGAGAGGGGTTAAGCCTTAGTCCACCACGCTGGCCTAATGCGGGTTGGTAAACTTCATATACCTTCGAAATTCTTATGGGAGTACTCAGCTATGCAGGTTTCTGCACTATGTTTTTCTTCACCGTTAAAGCAAGCGATGATTAACAATGAATACATACGTAACTTTCGAAAAGTCAGAGGTGTATGCAATTTGGGTTTCGAACATACGACTTTCGTCTTGACAGTTCGTGAAGCAACCAACTAGGCTATCGCTGCTATGAACATTAGTGCTTGATATTTCGTTGGTATGTCTTATCAACTTATTAGTATTATTTTATGCTAAACGAACTAAGCTAAACTAGATCATAGAAAATACATCATCAAAGAAACCTAGTTATAACTTTTGTAAATTACAAACGTTTTCGTTTCGTCTCTTTAAAAATGGAGTCAATAAGAATTTAAATGCTAACATAATATTTTTCTTGAACATTTTGAGCGTAGTTTATTAGCAAGCCCTAGTGTTTGAAATGTGCTTTTTATGGGTTCTACAGTAATTAAGATAAGAATTATTTTTTATGTGAATACGCGTTGCCTTAAATTACATCATATTTTATTTAGAGCTTAATATTTAAGTGTTCAGACGCCATAACACAGTAATAGCATTGACGTAAATGCCATTGGTGGTGTTGTGCCTAAACTGCCTTAAACGATGTCTAAACCTACAAGTTCTAAATAGTAATACCAATCATAAAACCTAAACTTGTAAAATGACAACAATGAGAGAACAAAGAGAAGGCCTTTGCCCAGCAGTGGGACACAAAACAGGCTAGCTAAAAAAAAGAGACAGCCGAAGTATTTTTTTTATCCTGGCATGGCAAAGTGACCATCTGCACCTTATGGTAAGCGCAGTGCCGTCCAGTTACAGTATCAAGTAACGATAAACAATCTATCCAACACTATTCAACACAATCATGCCGGCCTGCTGTGTAGCTTCTTCACACTACGCCATGGGGCAAGGAGGTGAAGAAGCGGTCGAGGGTCTTGTGTCAGACTAGTCAGAAAGCCGCAATATAGCCAAACATCGTACCCCAACTCTAGACACCCGACAAACACCAGATGTACACTGACTGAACCCGGAACGCAACACTATGGCGGGTTTTATACCCTATGTATGGCGGTCGATATCCGGGCGGATATGAATATCCTAACACCATCCTATCCTACCACCGCAGCAGCGGAGCGATAATTTTTTTAACCTAATGGTAAAATTCTCGCACTAGATTTATTTTGCCACATTACTGTCTAGTTTGCATCGTAAATTTTTCGTCGCTTTCATTACTTAAGCGAAAAAATCAAATCTACAAAATACAGTGTAAGCCTTTGTAGAATTACATGTACAACTTTTTGCAACGAAAGGCTGGCGATGAGACATAAATTATATCATAGTGTCATTTGACTCCAGGAACATAATAATAATACTAGCCTTGTGTTAAACACTATCCCACTCGCTGGGCACTGGACTCCTCTAATAATGAGAGGGGTTAGGCCTTAATCTACCAACTGTCTACTGGTTTTGAACAGTTTGACTTTCATCGTGACAGTCCGTACCGCAACCAACTAGGTTCTACTCAGTTCAGGAATTATATTATAAAATAATTTATTTCATTAAACTTATTTTATACTGCCCCGGTTTCGCAGTTGTAATTGCGCATGCGTTATGACTGCTGTGCCGAGGTCTCAGGTTCGATCCCTGAGTCGGTTAAAGTAATATGGGGTTTTCTATCCAGAAATACTCAGTATTAGCCCTGAGTCTGGAATCTGTGCCCGGTATGGTGATAGGCTCGCCCTCTATCACATTATGGGACCGAAATTCGGCGAAATGTGGGTGTACTGGTTACCTCTGCCTACCCCTTCTAGGATAACAGGTCTGAGTGTTTATGTATGTATGTTCTTATCTTATACTTTAAGAAAAGCGAAAACACTTAACACGTATTCAACAATAAACCACGCAACGATGAAAAACCCGGTATTCTTGAATAAGTGCCGTTCGCGGCGCGGAAACGTCATGCATTCGATGAAATAAACGATGAATGTTGTTCAGAAACAATTGCAATAAATCTCGTACATGTGAAGCGCAATTTCTCAGTCGGAGGCCGGTGGCGCGTCGGAACTTTTGCAATATTGACGGGATACGGCCGGGCCGGCGTCGCCTGCCGCACCGTGTCGCTTCGCGTGGAATAAAAACACCTAGGGCGTAACCACACATGTGTTAATAATAATATAATTATACTAGCCCTGTATTAAACATTGTCCCACTGCTGGGCACGGGCCTCCTCTACTAATGAGAGGGGTTAGGCCTTAGTCCACCACGCTGGCCTATTGCCGGTTGGTAGACTTCACATACCTTCGAAATTCTTATGAGAATTCTCAGGTTGCAGGTTTCCTCACGATGTTTTCCCTCACCGTTAAAGCAAGCGATAATTAACATTTAATACACACGTAGCTTTAGAAAAGTCAGAGGTGTATGCCATTTGGGTTTCGAACGTATGAGTTTGATACTGAGAATAAATAACCATACACACTTGCCTTGAATACAGAATATGAAATAACATCTTGAAATAAACATATTCACCACGCTAGCGTGAAGGCAGCTTTAATAGCCACTGCGTTTATATCAAGCAATCCGCGCGAGTGCTTATTTGACTGTCAAATGGTGATGACGAACATGGAAAACTTGCTGAGACTCGATTTAAGTTTGCATATAAACTCAGACTTTAATTAAAACATCGTGAATATACATTGACATCATTTTTTACTTAGGGATCAATGTTCTGTCAAAATATATTATAATTATTAAAATATCACTTTCAATTGTCTTGGGCGTAATCGTTTGGCGCTTACTGCATTTTGTAAATAAACGCGTCTTTAAAAGTTATTTCAATTCAGTTACTGGTTGCATTCATGAATAAGGATCATTTATTTCACAAATATATATTTATATTTCACTTATAGGAGAAACTAATTTTACACAGTCAGGTCATAAGTATTGTCACACAGTAAAAACTTTTATTTTAGAATGCTGGCCACAAAAAAGTTTATGGAATTCGAATTTCAAATTGTTCATGAAAATAAAAATGTATACTTTTTAGAATTTTACTCATTTTTAAATATGGAGTGGACGCTTAAAGAAGACCGTGTTGCAGTAATTGCGTTGCATCGTTGCGGTTACGCGCCAATTCAAATTTTTGACATACTAAAAAATTTGAATATAACCAAAAGATTCGTTTATCGTACCATCAAACGATACAATGAAGACTCTAGTGTAGATGACAGGTCAAGAAGTGGTCGCCCTCGGTCTGTTAGGACTCCAGCAGTGATAAAAGCTGTGAAGGCGCGAATTCAAAGAAATCCCAAACGTAAGCAGAAACTGTTGGCCCTTCAGATGGGGTTAAACAGAACCACGGTGAAAAGGGTGTTAAATGAAGATTTAGGGCTTCGGGCATATCGAAGAAAAACAGGACATCGTTTGAATGCTCGTCTAATGGACCTGAGACTGAAGAGATGCTGCGCTTTGTTGAAGCGGTACGCGGGAAAAAAATATCGGGAAATTCTTTTTTCAGATGAAAAATTTTTTACCGTAGAAGAGAGCTACAACAAACAAAATGATAAGGTGTACGCACACAGTAGTGAAGAAGCGAGCAACCGTATTCCGCGTGTCCAACGAGGTCATTTTCCATCCTCGCTCATGGTATGGTTGGGAGTTTCTTATTGGGGCTTAACAGAGGTACATTTTTGTGAGAAAGGTGTAAAAACGAATGCAGTTGTGTATCAAAATACAGTCCTGACGAACCTTGTGGAACCTGTTTCTCATACCATGTTCAATAACAGGCACTGGGTATTCCAACAAGATTCGGCGCCAGCTCATAGAGCGAAGAGCACACAAGACTGGCTGGCGGCGCGTGAAATCGACTTCATCCGGCACGAAGACTGGCCCTCCTCCAGTCCAGATTTGAATCCGTTAGATTACAAAATATGGCAACACTTGGAGGAAAAGGCGTGCTCAAAGCCCCATCCCCATTTGGAGTCACTCAGGACATCCTTGATTAAGGCAGCCGCCGATATTGACATGGACCTCGTTCGTGCTGCGATAGACGACTGGCCGCGCAGATTGAAGGCCTGTATTCAAAATCACGGAGGTCATTTTGAATAAACTTTAGTGTCATAAGAATCTATGTTTTGTTAAGTTCTATGTTAAGTTCATTTTGGTATATAAATGGTAACATAATGAATAATCTTGTTTCAATTATTTTATATTAAACATGTGACAGAATTTATGACCTGACCAGGTATTTTATTGAAAAGCAATTTGACATTGTTAACTGGCTTCTGAATTTTACCTGAAACTTTTATTTCTGAAGACCCTTTATTATATAAATTCAAATAATATTTATTTTCAAATTTCTAATTTTAGCGTTATTGGATATTATATTCAAATGTTGCTATTTATTAAGAATGTAGTCTACGTTAATGTTCTTAACTATTTGGTCACTCTGCGCTCATACAACGCAGTGATATATAGGTACTAGTAGTAGTGCAGAAGATTCGTCAGATTCTCCATATTTGCGCACCATAGTGTACAAGAACTTTCTATCACACCGTTTACATACATACACATACACTCACGCCTGTAATCCCCGAAGGGGTAGACAGATGTTTAACCAGTACACCTACTTTTTACTCAGTACGCCGAATTTATTACTGACCCATAATGTGATAGGGGGCGAGTCCATCTCCATACTGGGCACAATTCCAGACTCTAGGTTGATATTTCTAAATACAAAATCCCAATATCCCTTTACCCGATCCGGGGATCGAACCCGAGACCTCAGCACAGCACAATTACAGCTGCGGCCACCAAGGTAGTTGAATTTATTTGAAATTCAGTAAAATTAAACTTAACTTGACTAGAAGGACTTAATGTAAAGAAGTATATACATAACGAATGAGTTCAGAATTCGATAATTATACATATGTCACAGCTTAGTAGATGGAGGATGATCACATAAATTCATTTTATGTCACACCAATAGTTTAGTTTTTTTTTTTTTTTTTTTTTATCCTAGCACGGCAAAGTGACCGCACTTCACCTGATGGTAAGCGCAGTACGGTCCAATTAGAGTATCGAGTAGCGAGAGACGATCTTTCCCCCGCTACTCAACACAATCATGCCGGCCTGCTCCTTCACACTACGCCATGGGCAAGAAGGTGAAGAAGCGGTCGAGGGTTTATTGTCAGGGTACTCAGAAGGCCGCAAAATGGCCAAACGTTGTACCCCAACTCTAGACCCCCAAAAAACCGGATGTACACTGGCTGATCCCGGAACGCGACACACTTGCGTGTGCCACTATGGCGGGTTTTTCACCCTGTGTACGGTGGTTGCTATCCGGGCGGATATGAATATCCTACCACCAGCTAACGTTTTCAGAAACGGCAAAGTCTACTGCTTTTCAAAAGCACCGTATGCCAGGGCCTTCAATTCTTTACAGAGCATTTACATATGTATACTGGTCTAAAGTCTCCATTCTACTTATTCTTTGTGTAAAAAATGCAATATCTGAAAATCAAATAACACCTAAACTCGACGCAGTAGACATAGGGTTGCCCTGGACAAATAGCCTCGCGTTCGTAATATTTATAGGTGTGGCAACATTCAGGTGGCGGGGTCGAGTGCAACTCAATATGGCACGTGCACCGATACTATTGATATTGTTCTAAACGGAACTCGTAAACTTTTCCAATATACTGTGCCGAACGTATGCAAACAAAATGAAACTGTCACATTAATTCAAACGGCTCAAATTTGGACCTAAATTTATTAGACGTTTAAAATAATGTATGCATAGATATTTACACATGGTTATTTTAACATTTGTGCGCAGATGTTAATCCGTTAATCGTTAAACGAAGTATATTTTTTGAATAAATGTGGCGTAGTCACCGCCGCCCATAGACTTCTGCAATGCCAGGGCACAGCAAAGCCGCTGTCTACCGTCGTGTTTCTTTTGGAGGTCCCGGAATCCTTCTGTTCTGTTGGTTAAATCAACCATGGGTTTTTTAGCCGGGAAAAAAGCATACCCCGTCGCCAAGACGGGAATACAAAAGGATTTTCCCCATAGAAAAAAAAGTGATTCAGTGTATACTACATTGCACGGGCGGTGGCGATATTATTTTAGATGTCTAATAATTAGAAATCGTCAGCTTGCAGCACACCATGAGTTAAATAGTACTTTATTTTGTCAGTGTAAATGGCTATTTATAAGAATTGATAGAGTGAATAAAATCACTAATAAGTATAGTATTTGTAATTTTTTTTATTTCGTAACCTGTACGTAACATTATATTTGTCCATTCAATACCATATTAAAGTGTCAAACTTTGATGGAGGAAACCAATTATGTATAGCAATCCATACTCGGAACGCAGTTAACAATCCGGTCAAAACAAACCCGTGCCAATCTTGTAGTTTTTTGCTGATTACAAATAGAAACATTGTTTCGAAGGGGAGCTTCGTTCACCGAGATAAAGTCACTTTGTCAGGTTATCTATAATTTATTCCGGCGACGACATCGCTGTCGCCTTGTCTCCCCCTGTTTTCTTTGTCTGTTTTACTGCAGCTAGTTAGAACGCATTTTATGGACCCCACGATTCCCCTGTGCCTAAGAATCACATATCCCCTGTAGATCGGATTCACGGAAGAAAATAAATTCTCCACGGTTGAATTATTTATTGACATTTCTGATAACATTTTCGAACCATTATAAATTTTGTTGTTTCATTATGTATGCAAAATTAAAGCCATTTAATATAATAATCATGTGCAAAAGATTCCCAAGTCGCTATAATTCAACTCGAAACTTGCGTTAACGCCAAATGATATAAATGCAACGTGTGGTGACGTCCTCGAAAAACAGTCAATCGAATTAAAGCAATAATATTATTTAATATGTAAATCTCGCTTTAAAAGCGCCACCATGTTTGACGTTTTCATTTGGATTCGATCATTGGTCGTATGCGCGTCATGTTTATTGATGAGGGCTACTCTGATTGGCAGACTGGCCGTTTACCTTCAATAAAATTTAATTTATACCGAACACACGCCGACTGAAATCACTTTGAAGTGGATGAAGAAAACCCGACAGAAAGAAAATTATAATTTATATCAGCAAGAATAAAAGTCGAAAAATAAATAATCTGGGCGAAGACACGAAAATAATTGTAAGCCCGGACCATCAATCAGCAGGCGACCCGGGATTGGACAGAAGAACACAAAAACATGGGCGACTGACCCAACAATAGATGCCTCTGACGATCCGTCGCACACAGTCCAAGATGGCGGCCGCCTTTTGGCGGGAATCACTGAAGCGAATAATTGACAAAGGATACAGTCTTTGTGCCTTAGGCCAGATGCTTGTCCGCCGAAATGGCCAGCAATAAACCAAAATATGTATACTGGTATGAGAAATAACTGTTATTACTGGTCCGTGCCTTAAAAAGAGCAATTTTACTTAATTAATTAATGTGAGCACGGAAACTGATTGGTCTATTGGAAAAAGATGTGAAAGAAAAATATATTTACTTTCAAAAGAATTCAATAGAATAACTAATCAAAAATAGTCTATAGACGTTTTGCTATTTAGTGATAAAATAGGACAGTATATAGGTAGTTAATAAATTGGTAAATACGAATATATTACGTATTTTTATTGCCACAGTATCTATTAAGGTTTCGTTCTTCAGAATGGAATATGTAATCTTTATAGAATTACCTTGCTGTCGGCCTGTCTATATAATTCTGAGTCGAGGACATTTTTGCTAAATAATACTGAATACTAAGACTATAAGAAATTCAAGTGTGAAAATTAAAAAGGGACATAGCCTTACAATCCATAGGTTAACTGACAAATCATCAAAACATTAAGTGTACAATATTTCTCGGTTACCTATAATCTGCAGATACATATCTATCTCTTCATGAAAAATTCTAGACTTATCTATGTCTTGCGGTAGGTATACGTTAAGCATAAATTCCGAAAATTAATAATATCGAATATCATGTAGAATATTATAAGTAACGTCAAAGTAAATACGTCATCAATACACGCATGATAAAAAAAAATAAGGCGGGCAGGCTTCTAATACTATCAAATTATATCATAGACAAAAATATTTTAATAAATAATATTTTTCCTGTTCCATCCCTTCATTTGACATTCGATCATTACTTTAAAATAATTTGCTGGGTATGTATAAATATTTTTTTATAATAATCAAATCAAATCCTTTATTTTGTAAATTAGGCCACTATGGGCACTTTTTACATGTCATAATAATGTTAAGGTCTACTGGTGCTTCGGAAATGCCCACTGGTCTGAGAAGGAGCACCAAGAAACTCAGCCGTAGGTCTTTTGTAATTTGTCATTACAATTTACATTATAAAATAATTTACATATAAAATACATACATCCTTAAACAAGTCACATTCACATGAAACAAAAAAATACGCTACCTATACATGTTAATACAAGGCAGAGTCGTAAACGAGGCTATACAACCTGTTATTTATTTTCTCTAACTAACAATCAATGAGCAATCCAGGTAGACCAGTCCACACAAGCAGCACCCGTATTACAACAAAAATCTTCTCTTTCGCATATTAACTTACGTAACCCCTAACTACAAGAATAATAAGCTCCATAGTATAGGACGGCTAAAAGGCCCTGTTTACAATGGCACTAACAAACCGAATTACGCATTAGTTTGTTTACATTCAGCCTACTTGATTGCATCATGTCACTTCGTTACGTCAGAAAAAACGGTTAGGGCATAAAATATGGGTGGGGTCCTGCCACTACCCACAAATTGGCTCCCTAACCTCTCTAAATTACAGACGTTTCCCTTATTTCAGTAAGGATCCGACCCTTGCCTATTGACAACAAAGAAATGCATTCATAAACCTAATGCAGAATACGTGTGCTTTAATGGTACTTAAGTTCACCATTTTCGCATAAAATAATTGTATATTTCTTATTTGGCAACCCCTTCAATGGGTTAGTTTTATATGCCAGATAATTATTTATTTACTTAATAAATAAAAAAGAAGGTTAAAATAGATTTAGAAAGCAGCAACTTGATTTCTTCAACATATTCTGGTTAAAGATGATTTATTTTCTCAAAAAGAAATTTACATTTCACTTAGATGAGAAATCAATTAATACAGTAAAAAATATAAGTGCTTCGACAAATAAAGCAAACATAAGACGAAGATTATGATTTGTCTCTAACTTACAAATTTAACAAACGATTTATAAAGTAGTGATTTAATCTATGATTACCCGCAAAATCAAACTCTAAACGAGCGACGCCGACCTATGTTTGCTACAATAAATAAAGACGAGTTCAACATATTAATCCTTCAACATATACCTTTTACTTCATAAAAATAGAATTACAGATTGAAAGGTACAAGTAAGTCCACGATATGCTAATATAAAACAAAGAACAACCATTAAAACTTGATGAAATTGCCATTGAAAGAGTATATTGTAATATCAATAAAATTCAAGTTACAAATCCAAAAAGCGTGGGCGTAAAGTTAGTCTATAAAATCTCGAAAACATTATGTAAGTCACAACGGCTATTCTGCTTTATAATTGGTAAAGTTTATGTCATTTAATTTCTTTATGAAATTTTCGTGACAAATATCTTAATTAAGGGTTGAGGCAATTTTGCAATTACGTCAGACAGTACACAGGTACGCTCGGCAAGTTTAATGAATTGCCACAACTTGTGTCACAATTCATTATTAAACTGTATGCATACGTAATGACAGTTTAGTTCATAAAACTATGTCGAAGTCGCGCCTCTATTGTCTTGGGCATAATCGTTTGGCGCTTACTGCATTTTGTAAATAAACACGTCTTTAAAAAGTAATTTCAATTCAGTCACAGGTTGCATTCATGAATAAGGATAATTTATTTCACAAATATATATTTAACTTATACGAGAAACTTATTTTATTGAAAAGCTATTTGATATTGTTAACTGTTTTCTGAAATTTGCCTGAAATTTCCTTTATTTCTGAAGACCCTTTATTTTATAAATTCAAATAATATTTAGTTACAAATTTCTATTTTTATCGTTATTGGATTTTATTTCCAAATGTTGCTATTTATTCAGAATGTAGTCTACGTTAATGTTCTAACTATTTGATCACTCTTCGCTCATACAACGCAGTGATATACCAGGTAGTGGTGCAGAAGATTAGCCAGATTTTTGATATTTGCGCACCATAGTGTACAAAAAGTTTGTATCACACCGTTTACATACATACACATACACTCACGCCTGTAATCCCGAAGGGATAGCTCAGTTGTGTAAACCAGTACACCCACTTTTCGTCAATTTGATTACGGTCCCTAAATGTGATACGCGAGCCTGTCGTCATACCGGGCACAATTCCAGACTCCCGACTGATACTGAGTATTTCTAGAAAACCCCAAAATCACTTTACAGGACCCGGGAATCGAACCCGAGACATCACAGCAGTCATAACGCATGCGCAATTACAACTGTGCCACCGAGGCACTCTGAATTCAAACAGTATATCCATAATAGGTTAAGATGGTATCTAGGGATGTCACGTCACGCCGTTCCTTCACTCGTAAGCTTACCAGTTAATCCTTCTTACCAAACTACTGAATGGAAGGAAATAAATAAAGTAAGATCTTTCGAACGAAAATTCGAGTTTATTTTGTTACTTTTGTTTTTTATACGCAGAATCGTGTTGAACATTGTGTAGATACAATATCATATTAGCAAAAAAACATTACGGTTCTTTTAGAAAACCAATTAAAAAAGTAACTAATAAAATGATAAAAACTGCCTTTATAATAAAATTAGTATTTACACACAAAACTATCAAGGCATGGCAAAAGTGGTGAGTCATTTAGTACATAAACCACACAAAACCACCCGCCCGCAGAATAAACGTCGCGGCAATACCGACTCATTCCAACTAACTTCACCTGAAATCTACAACTTCAAGTGTGATTTAACCACCAACAAACATTCGCCTAACTATTAGTTGCCACCGTTAAATGAACTGCCCCGGAACTAAACGATAGGTACAAAAGGATCTGGTGTACTGTATGGCACAGGTCTCTTCAAACTGGTTATGAGCGTTGGCCGACGTCCTAGAAGATCTAAGTGGTCAGGAACAAACCGTTTTATAAATGTTTATACAACTAGCTTTTAACTGAATATTTATTGACTTGTTAAAACTAAGCAAATTAGTACACTGGGTTCAAACCGCAACATGATGATTTGCACTATTTGAAACTAAATTTAGATTTAATTTTTTTTTACACGGAGGAAACACTATTCCTTAAATGAATACTTTGAACAAAATATGTACTAATGACTCAATTAAATACGAAATTCAAGATTTACGAGATTCAACTTATGTTACACAAAATAAACTGTGGAGTCGCCTTATTTTTTAACCGACTTCAAAAAAGGAGGAGGTTCTCAATTCGTCGGTTTTTTATGTATGTTACCCGATTACTCGAAAACGCCTGAACCGATTCGAGAAATTCTTTTATTGTTTAAATGGATATACTTCCAAGGTTGACCACCATTGGCACCAAGTCAGGATCTGATGATGAAATCGCAGAAAAAACGAGGGCGACCCTCAAATTTTATAGGGACGCATAATTTGTTTTTATTGAAGTCGGTGTACTTTTTATGAATTAAAAAACTTTTCTATTAGAAATATTTTTCAACATATTTTCATTGTTGCAGGAATGTCGTGTACAACCTAAGCCTGACAGACTTGACAGAACAGCGTCGCCTAGTATGGTACTCACCTGAGAACGATGTCAAAATGTGCGTCGTTAAAGGAAAGGATGAGGTATGTAAACTTATTACCCAATGAACATCAACAATAATACCCAAGAACCACACACAGTCCTGAATACAAGGTTATACCTATGTCCTGGGTATCAAAAACCACTTGGGCCTATGATCCCAAAACACCCAGGACTAGATTAAGCAGGCATGATTGTGTCAAGTAGCGGTATAGTTGTATCTCGCTACTTGATACTCTAACTGGACGGTGTTGTGCTTACCATCAGGTGCAGTGTGGTCATTTTGCAGTACAAAAAAGTACCAGATATAAAAAATGGTGTATCACACAAACATTTATCTCGGTTCGGGTCGAATTCTCTTATCACTGGCAGCAACACCCATTGCGTATAGAAGTACGCATTAAAATTTTAAATTTATCGTAGAGACCGATTAGAACTACAGCTACGGTCTACGCCGTAGCGGTGCTACGCGTGCCAGTCACATCTCTACTTATAATAAAACAATAGTATCTACTGTCTGTCTGGTAGTTTTGCACGTATCAAGTAAAAACTACTGGCAGTATTTCGATGCAGGTTTCACAATATAGGTATTTGATTCACAAGAAAAAAAATTGTAATATAATATGATTATGATTTTTTTCCGATCACTGTCTTTTTAAATATAGGCATTGTCTAGTTTAAGGCACAGGGTTCACTCAACTGCACTTATATTCTATCAAACTTGTATCAACTCAGGCTTAATATTTATGCTATGTTGATGTCATTTTGGCCGGCATAATTGTGTTGAGTAGCAAGGGATCGATTGTCTCTCGCTACTTGATACTTTAACTGGACGGCACTGCACTTACCATCAGATGCAGTGTGGTCAATTTGCCGTGCCAGAATAAAAAATAATTGTTATCATTTATGTCAATTTTTTTTTTATTAGTAATATGTTTTTATTATATCATGTATGTATGTTATAATATTTTATTATTGTATGAATTAATACATACAGCAACAACTTATTTTTAATTACAATTTAAAAATTAAATCCGCAAGCATGTAAAATAAATAATAAGTAAAGAAGAATTAATTAAAGATTAAATAAGTAGACTGCCTTGGTGGCGCAGTTGTAATTGCGCATGCGTTACAACCGCTGTGCTGAGGTCTCGGGTTCGATCCCCGGGTCGGGTAAAGTGATATTGGGTTTTTCTATCTAGAAATTCTCAGTATTAGCCCGGAGTTTAGAACCTGTGCCCGGTATGGCGATAGGCTCGCCCCCTATCACATTATGGGACCGAAATTCGGCGAAAAGTGGGTGTACTGGTTACACCTCTGCCTACCCCTTCGGGGATTATAGGCGTGAGTGTATATATATATATATTAAATAAGTAGGGAAATAATTATAAAATAACTTTAAAATAATAATTTTAAAGTTATTTAGGCGACTTTGCTTCGAGATAATGATAGAAATCAGTACATCGAAGTAACGTCGACTAAACTTTTTTTTCCGCTTTTCCACTGTTGCATACACTAAATATACAAGCAACATAAATATACATACAATGATATTATATTATGCGATCGTTATCTCAATAAGCGACGCCATCTTGCGGCGAATAATTGAATTTTAAACAAGCAACTCATGTATGAAACAAGGTCGTATTCAGCAAAAGGTCTACGTACCGTATACTGGCAAATTAAAAAGCCAATAGAGCGGAAACTCCCACCGGAATTGTAAAGCTGAGGTTCCAGTCGTTGTCTAATCTTACTTTAGTTAATGAGCGATCTTAATCTACTCAGAAGTATGTATGTCAAAGTTCAAGAATGTACGAACTTGACTGTTCAAAAAGTTTGTGAGTGTCAGATTTATCAATCGAACGATTAATTCGCAGACTTCTCTGATATTTGTTTAGGTTGTGGGAATCTTTGAATCAATATGGACTTTTTATTATAATTAATTTTAATGAAAAGGTCTGAGAAGTCCATATAAAGTGGTTTTTAACTATAAAAACTATCAGTTCGTATATTATCTTGATTACATTAAGAAGACAAATTCCGTGACCCAGTCTCAGTTAAACATACATTTTATAATTAATATCAAGTGTGTTTAAAGAAAACTAAGCTTAAACAATTAAATATGGTACTTTTCTATGTAAAACTGGTCGTAAAATCAAAGGAAGTATATTAATTATCTAAGTATTAAAAGGAAACAGAGGCTATTACAATAATCATTCATGCTATTAAAGAAACAACGTACACATTTCACTCAAACTAACATTGTTTAGTTTTACAACCTAGGCAATAAGAAACGTAGCGTAGCGTCATATAAAAACACTGCCCTTTGTTTTATGATCCAACAATGATTATATTACAATGTGCTTGATTAACCAAGTGAAATATTACCTTTGTAGTTTTTCTTTTTTATTTATTGACAAAAAAAGAGCTTTGTCGCTGAGCGACCATATCCCAATCAGGAAAGGTATTAAATAATACAATAATTATGATCTAATAAAGCACTTACTAGGTAAATGGTACAATTTTACAGCAGCATCCGATAAAGGGTCAGAAAGAATACTGTTTCTAATGCCAACATTAAAATTCCTTTTCAAACCAACAATATTCCTCCTGTCAGGTTCGTTCCGGACACATTCCATCAAAACATGTTGAACATCTTCTACGACTCCGCATAAGTCGCTGTTGGGAGACAATGACTTTTTCATTAAAAATGCAAACTTATTCGATGGAATATGTCAGATCACGGTTTGTTCTCTAGAAAGTCGACTTTAATATGTTAAAAGTTGAAGATTTATGTTTATATACTGCGTCTTGATTTAAACTCTGAACGCCCCATATAAAATTCTATCCAAGTGGAGTTTTCAGGTGCCCAAGATTTAGTCTTTTTAGTTTTTATTATTATTATTAAAATGAATTATTTTTTTAGAACGTCGAAAAAGGAGTAAGGTTTTAATATTTTGTCACCACACTTCATTTACCGCCGCATTCAGTCAGTAAAGAACCGTTATCCCATTCCTTAGTAAAGGCTTTGAAGTAATACTCAGAGTGACTTAATCCTCTAATATTGTCAGTAAATTTTTTGTACAATTCTGTTGATTTTACAGTAATAACCGCATTTGCCAGGTTCATTAAGGCAACACATAACCTGTTACCGATACATTTTGACGAATTCAACGCACTGTGTATCTTTATAGTTATAGGTGAAGTAAGAATCAAATTGTACTTCTAAAGTGTCCGTTACCATTAATTTAATGAGGAAAAACTAATTGTTACTTAAGGTTAATTTATGGAAGCTCTCTAAATGCGGCAATTATAGGATACTTGTGAATATCATGAATGGTTTTAAAGACATTGCATCAAAAACCACAACCTCAATTACCGTAATATGAGGTCTGACTTCTATCCGTCCGTTTTGGTCCTGAACAAGATAACAGAAGTGTTTGTTTTTCAATCTTGGTACTTGTGAAAACCAGTTCACAAATAAATAATAGATATCAAGTCTTAATGTAGGTCACAAAAACAAAATCTTTATCCAGCAACTAAGTTATAAAACTTAGCGTGAGAACTTGCCATATTTATCTACGCTACGGAGAAACTTTTGGACCGTTGCAAAATATGCATTCGTTCCGTTTCAAATGGCATAATGACTTTCGATTAATGTAACTACCGTCATTTGGCAACGCGAAGCCGGCTCTAATAAGTGTCTGCTTCTCTGCACTTTCCAGATAGTGTTACGTAGAGCTGCAACGCAAATGAGAAGTTTGATAATTGGCTTATTTTCTTTCTTGACGTTTAATGTGAAAGTAATGTTTGGAGCATCGGCATTATTTGTCTTAAATAGCGCTTCGTTAAGGACACTTAGTTATTCTTGGTTTCTATTTTAATGGATACTTCAACATTATTCCCCCGTCTGGACTGCGCTACATATAATTTTATTCAAGCTTAATGAAAAAAACGACTAGTTTAGATAAAAAAACTATTTGCTTCTGGCTTTTAATTTAATCTACATTTTGTAAGTCTACTATATAAGTTTCTGAATACAATGTAGCATTGTCTTTATCATTTTATGATCAACTGCCTACAAATCATGTTCATACTATTTAGGTATACCTTCAAGATGTTCTGGTGTTCCAGGCTGAAACCAATTTACTAACAGCCTACCTTTGAAGTTCATAATTCACACACACACATACATACACTCACGCCTGTAATCGCCGAAGGGGTAGGCAGAGGTGTAACCAGTACACCCACTTTTCGCCGAATTTCGGTCCCATAATGTGATAGGGGGCGAGCCTATCGCCATACCGGGTACAGATAGTTCATAATTCATATGTATTATAAAACAAACTGTACTTGAATACTCAGTGTTCAAAACAGTAGCATTTATTAAAGAATTACTCCCATATCCATATTGCGCATAGCAATTTTTATTTTAATCACATGCAAATATATAGCTATTAGTGTTAAACTCCAGTGGCAGTTCACCAGGCCACTGGTGAACGTTAATTAAGGCGTGCTTTAAAATACATGTAAAATCAGAATTGGGTCATTCGTTAGCCGAATAGTTTCGATGTACGGCTTATATGTAACAGTATTAAAAAAAAACAACGCCAAGAGCGAATTTTGAGACTTAATTTTGAAATATTTGTTCCATTAAGGTATTTTAATCATATATAATTTACCATAAGCAGTATAGACTAATAAGTAATTTAAATTTAACCTTAACTTCTAATGAGACAATGATTAAGAATATGTCCATTAACACTTTTCCTACTGTCTCTATTAAGGGGAAGACACAACGTTAATATGTTCTTCATGCATTAAGATAAGTTAAAAGGTTTTGTTAGTTAATATTTATGTAATTATATTAATTAAAAATTAATGCTCTTTGTTGGTAAGCATAATACTTAAGAACGGCTGGATCCATATGGGATTTGTTGTAATGTATTTTTCTGTGGGATGTTTGTCTCCTACGTTATTAATAAACGTAATCATGCATTAGAAGCTGCGGGCAACAGCTAGTAGTTTTACAAACTAGAAAGAAATATACATGTTTTGTTATAACATTAAGATTCCATGTGACTTAGAAATACCATTTTTTACAACACACAACACTTCCAAATTTATGGACATACATGGCACTACTGTAAGGGGATAATGATTTATAAAGTAGTATTACATCATAGATTTTACTCTGATTTAAACATTAAACAACACAATTACAATGAGAAGGAACGCTCCCGATCCATTTGCATGGCACGCTTCTCACAACCAATTGCCCGCCGCTTGTGAGATCTTCGGAAATTCACGCTTCGATTAGATTGGAACGGACGCCGGCCGAATGCTTACCGCAACGTATATTAGCACAGAAAGCTAAAGACCTCTTGAAAGTAATAGCCGACACGTCGACTTCAATATAGTCTATAGGCTTTGTGCCAAATACAAACTAAATTGAATGCAGATATTACATTTCGAACCACTACAGACTGATTGTGAATATCATTATTTATAAAAAACAAAACATTTTGTCGGGGGGCTAGAGTTGCAGTAAGATTTCGGCCGTGTTGCGGCCGTGTTGCCTTCTGAGTAATCTAACACTAGACCCTCGACCGCTTCTTCACTTCCTTGCCCCATGGCGTAATGTGAAGAAGCCACACAGCAGACTGGCATGATTGTGTGAGTAGCAAGGGATATATTGTTTCTCGCTACTTCATACCCTAACTGGACGACACTGCGCTTACCATCAGGTGCATTGTGCTCACTTTACCGTGCCAAATAAAAAAAACATGAAGTGGTCTATTATTTTATAGCTGAGGCCGATAAGCAAAGCTAAAACCCATTTGATCACCTATTTGTAATTGATGTCCACCATGCAAACGTATCCATAATACTGAATCAACCGTGGGAGCATTACCGACTTTAATGGAAAAGAATAGGAATGGGAAAGGGGGAGATTTGGACCACTCGCAAATTGCACAAATGAATTAGCAAACTGCTACTACATATTGTTTTCTTGACACGGTGATATTACTCCGATCGAGGCGAATCTTTCACATTGTATACAATATTTACAGCTCGGTTCTGACATTTTGTCTCCATTATTATAATTGAATTAATCCCTTTTGATAGCATCAGAAGTAAGTCAATTCAGTAAGTGAGGTTTCTTCGTTTTCGTCCCTACACCATTCCTATATCTTGTAAAGCTTATCTTTGAAACCAGTTTTATAGTTAGTAGGATACGATGGTGTCGGGTATGTCTTCTTCTACACAAAATCTCTATCTTCAAGTTTAAAATACTTATCAATGGGCGAGGAAACTTGTGAAACGCAAGGTTCCCTTTGCGTCCGTGGCACGCTTCTCGCATCTGATTGCGCGCCGCTCGTGGGACGTTCGGAAATTCATGCTTCAATTGCACACGAACGGACAGCCCAACTCTCGGCACAAAGTACTAGAGAACAGAAAGGCTACGGCATTATCCTAGTCATGTTGGTTGTTACTCTAGTCATTTTGGGGGCTTCTCTATCATGTGAGCAATATTTGTTGTGGATAAAAAGATTTAGTAGCCGTCGGTGTCCAGAGATAGAATTTCAACCATGATAAAATTTCCAGATACGGATGTTATAGTGGTTATTATCAAAGAGTTTGCCTCCGGAATCATTGCGTATGAGTTTTTCAATTTTGATCTATTATATCTATATTTGACCTAGGCAATATGAACGTGAAACAGTGAAAGTTTTATTTTATTAACCTTAATGTATTTCTAACACATATTATATATACATTTTAGCTTTCTGTACTCTTACTCCATATAAACTTATGTCAAATTTAACAATCTTAAATGCGGACAATATCCTTAATTGGGGGATATTAAGTTTTTTCTTTACGCAATAATATGTAGATTATTTACGTGCTAGATGTTGTTTTACATATTTTACTGCAGCCATCCTCTTTAGCTCTTGTTGAGACAACATTTTTCGCATTTAGTTATTTAAGGCGTTTCTCTGTAGTTTCGTCATGCTCAGCGACCATATTTCACGTTTTAAAACAGCAATGTAAACTATATATATTTACCGGTCTATATACATTTGTTAGTATCAATAAATATACGGAGTGACGATATATCTTCACTACACTCGTACACTATACGTTATTCAGAGACGCTTTAGCCGTACACTTTTCTAAATTTCAAGCGAGTCTTCTTTTCGAGTTTGTTTGTTACAACGCCATTTTACTTCGCACTAAGCAGCAGACGACGTGCAGCGACTGCAAGTGGCTCCTAAACAGATTTGTTGGATTTCAATCGTCTTAAAAGAATTCCACTGTTTTCGCTTGCAGATTCAATGTTTTCATATTTGGTGGTGCGTGAAAGCAAACTCGCCGCCTTGATGAACATTGCAAGTGATTGTATTTTTGATTGTATAAACCGGGTCCGAAAAATAGATTTTTAATTTTTGGCTTTAATACAGTTTTCAACGATGAATATATATATTTTTTGATAACTCTTTTAAGTAAAAGGTCGTGTCTACTGTCTGGTAATGCTAATGCATACATTTGCAGAAAAGCATTTTTTTCTGAATTTCGTTCTCTCTGATGTATCACTATTGACCGTGCCAGCAAAGCACAAAAGCTGTAGCTCAGGGACGTCATTTTTATTTTAAGGAAATAGTCACATAGTATGACTATTTACTCAAACTAAAAAACAAAAAAAAATTGCGGCGCTAGCCCAGTAGAGATTGAAACAGACTGCCGAAAAAATATCACGGCTTCATACACAATACCAAGGCACATATCTGACTTCGAAGCTATGTTTTTATTTACTTTCAACTACCAACCTACATTCAGCTAGTGTGACGAACTACGGTCCTAACCCAAAGAGCTTTATAATACTACTGAATGCCTAACCTGTCTCATTCGTAGAGTTAAATACTCAATTTTTGTATTAAAAAAATTAAACTTTCAAAGACTTTCATTTTGAATCTCATCCTTTATGTCAATCATCATAACCATTTTATTTATACCTGAGGATTTCAAGGATATTTGACTAATCAAATTTGTACAAAACATTTGGACATTATCGGATTAACGCATTGGTAACATAGTCCATTTAGACCGATCTGACTGGTCGCCTAATGCTCTGAATGAGAAAGTGGCTGATCAAGTGCTGGAGGCACGACCAATCGAAATACGGACTGTTACAAAGCTCCAAACATTTGGAAACGTAATAGTGTAATGGACAGCAGGGTTAGCATGTTCTTTACTACTGTACTAACACATCACCAATATACTTTAATTACTTATTTTTATTATTGTTCAATACTTTTACAGCTGTTGCTTAGTTTGTGATAGGCGATGATTACTTATAAAGAAATCCATTTTTCAATTTAAATAATATAATCAATCATTTTATAAATTAGTACAAATGAATACGTCCGGCTAAGACGTCCGGTGATTACAACAAACACGAATGCGAATAACAAACGTTATAAATTCAACAAATCTCAACTGATCAAAAACTATTTGTATAGCAATTACAATTTTCCAAAGCTTAAAGGAATTTGCAAGGCCACAAATGGTTTCCTCGTGTAATACAAACACGATGCACTAAGAGATCAATGTCCTACATAACAGTATTAGACGAGGCATAGTCGGGATTGCAACAGGAATCTAGACAACCCTAAAAGGAATTGCGGCGTGCGTCGCCACGCTTCGGTTTGCGTTACAGTAGCAGCTGTAGCCGAGTGCGAACATCGATTTACTATTGAACTCTTTCAGTAATTGCGACAAGCATACTGGATTTTGTATTTGACCCATATTCCAGAAATGGACGCAAAATAAATGCTTTATAGCTTCATTAATAATAAATAGCTATAGAACATAGACTAACATAATATAGTCAATCATTTAGCTAATGATCATTCATGCGTCACATTTGTTGATAAAGTTGTCGTACATAATGTAACAGTAATAACGGATAATGTTTAGTCGAATAACATAAGCACAACTACTCGAATACATGCTAATATACTTTCAAGGAAAGCTGTGACATGTCTCGAACAATAATATGAAAACTTCTCATTCAAAGAAA
The DNA here is from genome assembly GCA_905220505.1 of Laothoe populi. Lineage (NCBI taxonomy): Eukaryota > Metazoa > Arthropoda > Insecta > Lepidoptera > Sphingidae > Laothoe > Laothoe populi. Next base: position 11,565,128 of record HG992165.1, read on the forward strand.
TCACAGTTGACTAAGCGAAACTTTTCTTAATTATCAAATCCTCGGTCTCAAATGATTATTCAATTGAATAGCCAAAACAGTAGAGAGCGCAGGTGACGGTGCGTAACGCATCACTCTGCGCAAATCCCGCCGCGTCCGAACAGGATTACAGGACCGACATCTGGAGGTTCATGGAAATGCAAATGCAATCATATTACTGGCCGCATATCTGTCCGTCGTCTTACCTCCGACATGGATTAATTTCGAAATTGTTACCTATAAAATGGATTGTATTTGGGTTGGTTCAATGTGGTGATTGGTTTGTTATGGTTTAAGATATAATAAACTCTCAACATTTGTATTAAAAGATATTCTTTGGTCTTATGTAGATACAGGTAATTAATATTTTAATTTGTTAAAGCTAACTCTTGATGGTTGTCAAGCGTCAGTGACATCAATTAGCGCCATACAGAATACTATGTCAGCCATAGATATGTCAGCCTTTTACAAAGCGTTATGCGACATTGTTTCTTGCAAATTACTATTTTACATTATTAAACATAATTAATATTTCAAGGTCCTATTCGACCTCCCGGAGGCGTCGCTGTCGTCTGTTATGCAGACGACACGCTAGTAACAGCGACAGCCAGGTCTTTCCAGGAGGCCACCCTGCTCGCCTCGTTCGCAACCGAACAGGTGGTGGGCAGGATTCGGCGACTGGGCCTTAAGGTGGCCCTGAACAAAACCGAGGCCCTTTACTTTCACGGGCCTCGGATTCGGCCACCTTTAATGCCCCACATCAATGTGGAGGGGGTGCGGATTCCCATCGGCTGTACAATGAAGTACTTGGGGTTGATTCTGGACAGCCGGTGGGATTTCCGTGCCCATTTCAAGGAGTTGTCGCCGAAATTGGTGCGGGCGGCGGGCGCGCTCGGACGCCTGCTGCCGAACCTGGAGGGACCTAATAGCCCTTGCCGAAGTTTATACGCTGGAGTCGTGCGGTCAATGGCCCTGTACGGATGTCCCGTATGGGCCGAGTCCCTGAAAGCCCGCTACGTCGCCTTGCTGCGCAAACCGCAGCGTTTGTTGGTGCAGCGAATAGTAAGGGGCTACCGCACGGTCTCCCACGAGGCGGCCTGCGTACTGGCCGGCACCCTCCCTTGGGAGTTGGACGCAAAACTCCTCTCGTCCGCGTTCTTCTGGCGGGAGGAGGCGTCCAGTCGCCGTCAGGTGAGACTGGCCCCGAGGGAGATTGCAGCCCGGTTTCGCAGAACCGCTGTGGAGGAGTGGTATACCAGGCTGGAAAGCCCAAGTGCGGGCTTGAGGACAGTCGCGGCAGTGCGTCCTGTCCTAAAGAGATGGCTAGACAGGCGCCACGGTGCGCCAACTTTCCGGCTGACGCAGGTACTGACGGACCACGGGTGTTTCGGTTCGTTCCTGTGTCGGATCGGAAAGGAGGTGTCTGCCGTGTGCCACCATTGTGGCAACTGCCGCGAGGACACGGCCCAACACACGTTGGAGGAGTGCCCAGCCTGGGACGAAGAGCGCAGCGCTCTCAGAGCAGTCGTCGGAGGAGACCTCTCGCTGCCGGCCGTGGTGTCGTCCATGGTCGTCAGCCGGAGGTCCTGACGTGCGGTGGCCCACTTCTGCGAGAGCGTCATCTCGCAGAAGGAGAGTGCCGAGAGGGATCGGGAACGAAATGATCCCTCCCGCCGCCAGAGAAGACGTAGGAGGCGCCGGGTGGACGACTGACCGGCGTCTCCCGCCCTGTGGAACGGGGGCGTTTGAATTCCACCACGGCAACCCCTGCCTGTCGTACGAGGCGACTAATTGGGGCCATCGGGGGTCGCGGGCTCGCAGCGGGGGGCTGTCAGCCCGAATCGATGCACTCCCAGTTTCGGAGCATCGTGTGACCCCGAGATGGACGGCAGCGCGTGTGGTAAGGCCTCGTTCGCTGTCGTTGTTCGGTGCGCGGGGGCTCCTAAGCCCTCCCATAGAGATGGGCTGCTACGCAGCACCGCGCAGGGGCGGTTCCGGCAGCAATTCTAGCACTCCTTAGAATACCCCGGGATCGCTCCGTAAGCGCCGATGAAGGCCACCGCGGGGTTTTAGCTGGTAGTGTCGGGTGGGGTGTACATAGGGGGTAGGGACTCGGCCCAGCGGCTGCCCGGATAGCCATCATCCGGGCGAGGGGGATGCTGGGTCGTAAGACCGGCTAGTCCAGCATAACCGTTTTATTCTTATTCCGCTTCCCCCCGAAGCGGGCGGTAGTAATAAAACGCTTTCCCCGCGACAACAAAAAAAAAAAAAAAAAGGTCCTATTCGACCAAGTTAGGATAAGGTTATATTAAATGTTTGTTGAAATATTTCTGATTCATACCGAGCATAAGCAAATAAGTTATATTCTAAGAATAGTTATTACGATGTTTTTCTATATTTTGAGACGTATTCCATCTAGTTGATGATTTGGCTTTAGGCCAAATATTGATATCTTTGTCTTTTCTTAAACTACTGAATAAATAATTATTGAATGTTGAATTGGTTTTTATTGATTTTGAATTAGTATTTAATTTGTTTTTATTGAATTTTTAATTTGTATTTAATTTAATTTTTAATTTGTATTTTAATTAATTTGTAATTTAATTTTTAATTTAATATGTTTGTAATGTAATTTTTAATATGTTTTTAATTTAATTTTTAATTTGTTTTTTTTTTAGTTTTAGCACTTCATAGTACATAAATTCTTGCACTTAAGCGTCTTAGTATATTTCTACTGAAAGCTTTCGTGTAATTAATTATAAATAAATAAATAAGACCATTCATTGATATAGACCCTATAGTCCAAAGATCACATACCATTACTTTCACATATTATCAAATAGTGAAATAGTTTCTAAGTAAATCAAACAGGTTTCAGCAGCGGCTTCATACATATGCATGTAGTTTACTGTCATGGTATATACGACGACTAACACTACCAATATGATAACATTCTGATAATAGAAAAACATACCGTTCCGAAGTATATCAGAATTATGGAAAAATAATAACACGCAAAAAACCTACAGCAGTTTTTGGAACATTAACCAATATTTCATCTGTTTATACATATACACTCAAGCTTCTAATCCCCGAAGGGATGGCAGAGGTGTAAACAGTAGCTACACCCACTTGATGTGTCAGGGGGCGAGCCTATCGCCATACCGGGCTCAATTTCAGACTCCGGGCTGATACTGAGTATTTCTTAATAGAAATCCCCAATATCACTTTGCCGACCCAGGTATCGAACCCGAGACCTTAGCACAGTAGTCGTACCGCATGATCACGCACCGAAGGAGTTCATCTGTTTAATGTAATACAATTTCTTTTCCAGGAGAGTTGTCAGAACTACATCCGAGTGCTGGTATCCCTTGCACCTGGAAGACTGTTGGTCTGCGGGACAAACAGCTTCAAGCCCTTCTGTAGGGAGTACAGCGTCCAGCGAGACTCCTACCACATGGAGAAAGAAAAATCCGGGCAGGCAGTCTGCCCTTACGACCCTGAACACAATTCTACAGCAGTATATGCTGGTGAGTTCTAATATAGTTTATTTTATATTTTTTTGTATTTATTTAATAACACATTGTAAGTAACAAACATAGGAATGTTTGTTACTCAATATTTATTACTGCGAATGTTTGAAGGGCCAAACATTCGCATTAATAATATTAGTAAGATTAGATCAACTTAGTTTACCACCTTGCCAAGGTGATAGACCCTCAACACACAGTTAAAATCGTCAGTATACTTCGCGTAATAGGAACGGAATTCATTAAAGCAGCCAACACAGACAACAAATTGTCGTAACTGGATTAATCTGTGTAATCCAATTATGAGGTAATGCCGTACATTGCGTGAGGACAAAGATTACGATGCATGGAACCACGTGTCTCGAACATGATCCGACAATAGACATGATAGAGGTATAATTAGATATCTTGTTTATGTATGATGTCATACTAGGTCAAACCTATATCGTAGGCATCAAGAACTAAAAGGGACTACTGTTCCACAACACCCAGACGTTTGTCTCGGTGCAGGGATCGAACTCGTGGCCTCTCGTTCCACAGCACGACTCACCCTCTGCGCTACGGAGGCTGTCAATAATAATAAAGTAATAATATAGTTCATGTTTAGACTATAACGCTAATGGTAATAAATAGTAATAAAATAGTGTAAAAGATTATTTTTACTCATTATGTATGTCGTACCATATTCACGGGACTATGGAGTCACAGACCTTTGGAAGGCTTGCATGGGGCCGAAGCCAACACGTAGAGGCCCCATGCAAGCCTATTTTAAAATATAAGCAAGACAATTTTAAAATAATATTGTGATGTGACACCAGCCGACGGTTATCCCTGTATAGACATATACACATTACTAATAATTTGTTAGTCCATGTCATTTCAGTGACGATTGCTCGTCCATATGAAATTGAAAGATAAATTTTATAATTGATGTATTCGAGCGTGATTATTGTAATGGATATAGTAAATAAAACATTTTTCCTAACACTTTTTACCTAACTTTCTTGATCCTTTTGAAGGAACTACAAATTGTCAGTAAGATGACATTACTGTATCATGAACACCATTATCAAAATACCTAAGAAATCCCCGAAGAACCCTTTTGAACGGGTCGCGTGTGCGTCATGAGTCCACGGCGCCCGTTCCTATTGTCAGGAAATTAGGAAGAGGAAAATCTTTTTCATATCGATTGGGCCCACTTTCACAGTCTACTGGCGTACAATGGCCACTCATTGTTGCATTGAAAAGAGCCCGTCTGAATAAGAATGTGCGCTGTGACGTGACTATTACACCTCGTATTACGTTCGTACATACGTTATAGTCAGTGTCCGGGCTTGTTAGTTGTTGAAGATTTAAATATGCTGTATGGAAGGGGAAGTATTATGAATATGTGAAAAAAGGAAAAGTAAATTAACCAATGATGATAATTAACGTATGGATTCTACGCTGTGTCAATGCATTTACCATTCAATTCCAGCAAACTTTGACATAATGGCAAAAATTTAATAAGAATATATGAACTACTTAAGCACCATCAAGCTCTGGAACAGTTTGCCAGTTTGATCCTGGGACCTTTAGGCGTCGTGTGAAGAAGCTAAAGAGCAGGTCGGCATTATTGTGTTGAGTAGCGAGGGATAGACTGTCTCTTGCTACTTGATACCCTTACTGGACGGCACTGCGCTTACCATCAGATGCAATGTGGTCACTTTGCCGAGCCAGAATAAAAAAAAATACAACGATAAAAATAAATAACAATAATACATTCACAAGATATTTGAGTACAAATATTAACCACATCTAAGCTGTACAATCCAAAAGGACAAGAGATTATCCCAAACAAACACAAGTCGTTTGATGGAGGCTTGTAAAAAACGTATTTACTCCTCCTGTTTCTAAAGATATATTACGGAATTAATTTGTGTGCTCACCGTCCATCTTCTTTATTATATTTATCTTTTTTTATTAAGTCTAATAAAAATGAGATTGAATTTGAAAAATCAACAGCCACATCATATTTTATTAACTTAATTTTTAGAACGTTGGCTGAAATTGTATATAGATTTTAAAGAATAAGGGTCAAACGAGCAAATTTATTAGCAGGAGGGAATAGGTTACTACCACCCAGAGGCATGTCAGTAGCAGAATAATTCTCGGTACTTCGTCAGCCTTTCAAACAGCAATTGTCTTTTTCTTTTTGTCCCTAAATAATATCGGGTCGAAAATACCTCAAATGAAATTTAGTGCCACGCTAGTTCTGTGGGGTAAAACCTTGCATTTCTTACCACTGTTACAACATGCAATATCGTTATATAACGATGCCATTACATATAGATATCACATATCAAAAATGAACACAAACTAGTGGAATTTTCAGTTAGTTTATTTGCCAAAATTCTTGGGATTTCGATAACATTTTCGAATAGATAAAATATTCCGAACAAAGTACACAAAGAGTATCTGATGAAACTTCAACAAAGCCCCATCCAGTCCTTAGTTTAATTCAATTATTCATAACTTAAGACGCGTACTTCTTCATTTCGATTAATTTAAATCTTATATTCGCAAGTCATCAGTCTTCTCCGTAATACTCATTGAAAATTTCTTTTCCCCTCTAAGCTATGACAGTGGAACCATCAATAACAGTCTACTGTCCCTTTGTGCAATTTTCTTTGCATTAACGCATCCCCAGCTTCACACGCATTTGTCACGCATACCAACTATACGAACAGTAACTATTCGTTAACTAATGGAGTCTTGCGTTTCCACCTCATTAGTGTTTACAGCTATCAGCTATCTGTATTCTGTGCTGTTGGTACACAGTTATTTACAAGCTATAGAACTATGACATTGCGTTTAGTATTTAATAGTATTATAATGTAAAAAGGTTTTTTGGAATTAATTAAATTGGATTCCATTTCTATTTTACACTGAATATTTTTGTCTATAGGGACATAGGTGTATGTTTATCAAACAAACGTCATGTTACAATGCTATAATATATCACAAGCCACTAAATCAGATTTGATACGTATGATAACGGAGCGGCCATAACCGTTCCGCAGGGGGCTGTATAATACGTATTGCACACATAGGATATGCACATTGTGCAAAAACATTCAACAATATTTCACCTCACACATGCACAGTGCCATTTACATGGCACCGACACGGTTAGTTATCTCCTATTGATCTGGTCCAATTAAGCGCAGCGACGCCCTGGGGACCGTCCGACTGGTCTTGGCTCGCTCCTGAATGTAGGTAGGTATGCCTTCCGACTACTGACATTGCAGAATTGGTTACACAATTAACGTCCCACTTTTGGGGTATTGTAGCTAGAAACCTAATTGCGAAACGAATTGCAACGAGCATCGCCCTTCAAAGCTGCTTATTTCACGCCTACTATTTGTTTACAAGATAATCTTAAAGTGTATTATATTATTTATTTGTTGGCAATATGATTAGTCATATCTAGGGTTGCCACCAGTACTCTAAAAGAGTATTGTCCTTTTCTTTCGTGTAGGTGTATTTTATAATATACGGCAACAATAGAGTACGCTGAAATACACTATTTATGTAATTCTCATTGCTAATGGTTTGTAACTGGTTATGAGTACTAAATAAACCAAATCCCCTAAACTAGGACGTTGAAGTATGATTTGATTCAGATTTATAATATGCATTTCTGCAGTCACATTTTAAATTTGTTTCACAAACCTGTTAAATACCTAAAAATAATAATAATAATAGTAGCCCTGTATTAAACATTGTCCCACTGCTGGGCACGGGCCTCCTCTACTAACGAGAGGGGTTAGGCCTTAGTCCACCACGCTGGCCTAATAAGGGTTGGCAGACTTCTCATACCTTCGAAAAATTCTCAGATATGCAGGTTTCCTCACGATGTTTTCCTTCACCGTTAAAGCAAGCGATAATTAACATTTTAATACACATATAACTTTAGAAAAGTCAGAGGTGTATGCCACTTGGGTTTCGAACCTACGACTTTCGTCTTGGCAGTCCGTACCGCAACCAACTAGGCTATCGCTGCTAAATACCTAAAAATAAGAAAGTAATACTCTTTTTTATGATGTGCACTCTATTTTTGTTCACCTGAAATGAAAAAAAAAACTCTATATCTTCCTAAAAAAGGTGACAACCCTAGTCACATCTATCTGCATAATGTCCAACTAATCTTAGGCGTATTACGTCTACATTAGTTTAAGTGCTGGGTCGATATATGTGATAAGGGACACACTCCCAATCACTGCCTTATTGATTTCATTAATGTAATTGACGCTGGATTTAAATTGATACTTGAAATTATTTCTGAATTTGTCAAAAATTTTATATATTTACCAGCGTTTGCCCTCAGTTCTGTTTTCCAACTGCCAAATATCAATAGGACCAAGAAAGAATAATTTGAATTCTGCGGGTCATAGTTTTTATTGACATAATATTTTAGTTTGAGATCCGATTTAAATGAAACATACACTATAAGTTCGCTCAAGACTAACTCGATACATTACTGACCACATCGAAATTCAGATATATTGACAGTTTTATTAGATAAAGAAGTAGAAGATTATAATAGCAAATAGAGTATAACTTGGCTTATTTTTGCTGGCTGCCCAACTCGAGGCGAATTCTGTAAACTAAATAAACAATGATATTTATGCGTTAAGTAAGTCTGTTTTTATAATGCAACCATTTTTAAGCCCGGAAGCGTCTGACCGGACACTATGTGGATTAAGGAATAGGCAACTATGCTATCTGCGAGCTACTTCCGAGCGCTGATTGTAGTGAATTTGCTTGTAAAACATTTGAGAAGAAAGAAAGAGAGAAAAACGATTTATTTGTAACAGTTCGTAACGTGCACATACCACAATTAACATACAATTCAGATGCCTAATCTTTAGTTTTAATTAATATCTATATACTTAATTCTACTGTACGTGTGTATGTCACTGAACTTCTCCTAAACGGCCGGACCGATTTGAATGTTTTTTTTTTGTATGCGTTTGGGCGGCGCCCTAGATGGTTTAGATTCACAATTGGGCCCGGTAGGTGGCACTGTTGTCGGTGTGGAGCTACTTTTCCGTACAGGACGACGTCTGCACGGTCCGCTAGTCTTTAAATATATAATTCTACTGTACGTGTGTATGTCACTGAACTCCTCCTAAACGGCTGGACCGATTTCAATGAATTTTTTTGTATGTGTTTGGGTGGCGCCCTGGATGGTTCAGATTCACAATTGGACCTGGTAGGTGGCGCTGCTGTCGGTGTGGCGCTACTTTTCCGGGCAGGACGACGTCTGACGAATTATATACGTAGATGTATATATTTATTAAAACTAAAGATTTGGCACCTGCGCGTCGCAGCTGTGATAGGTAGGTGACTACTCAGCGTACTGCTGTGCTGTGGCACGTACATTGTACATACCACAACACAGCGCTGGTTTTCAGTGGTCACCTTAAGTGACATACGGACAAAAACTTTTCCTTCAGCATTATTTGATTGCTCTACTGTAAAAGCAGATTTGTGTGAATCATTAAAAATAGTTATTAAATAATCTAAAGAAATTGTGTTTGCATTGAGTTCTATGAAGTTTTTTTTAAATATTGTAGTAATTTCTGCTTTAGCGAAGTCTTTGACGAGAATGTGGTTTCACATCGCCGCACGTACCCCATGCCCGCAAATATACAAAAGTATTTCGCCTTTTGAAAATCTTAAAAGCAAAGTAAAAGGTTACCACAAATGCTTATACTGGAGTAAATAATCTGAGTTCTGCCGTTTGTACTTTACAAATTACACATTACGTAAGAAAAAGCAGGACACTAGTAATCCAAGTTTATTGTAGCGGATACTCGAACATACAGATATAGTTATAAAAAAGAAAAAAAAACATAATCCAAAGTATTAGGTCGCCATGTAACGTGGTTTTATGTTAATAATAACTTTTCTACCGAGTTCAAAAAAAGGAGGAAGTTCTCAATTCGTCGGAATCGTTTTTGGAAGCAACGTTAATATAAAGTAAACTCAAACTTTACACACATAGTCCTGACCCCACACTAGGCGAACCTATGTCGTGGGTATCAAGAACTAGGAGGGGCTACATATCACGACACCTACGAAACCAATAATTGTGGGTCCAAACATTTACTTCGGTGCAGGGGTCGAACTCGCAGCCTCTATTTTCACAATCGATTACCTGATGCGGGGACACGCCGGCTTCCTGTAAAATGTAAAACTGGACCTTTAAAAATCAATAGCTTTTTGTTTAACCCCCGCTAAGAACATTAATATTTATTATCATTGTGTGAATCGATACAAATACGAAATACAGTTCAGAAAAGCAATTAACTTGCACAATTCGACATCTTCGGCCAACTATCTGTGAATCATGGCAAATTCGTGGCACGTACCTCGATGACGTGTTCCCCACTGTATTAATCATCGAACGCATTGGATTAGTGGTTCGCTTGGGAAGACCCGGCGAGGCCAGCGTTTCGGCAATAAGGTTCGAGACAATGCGTAGTTAAGTCTTTAGTATTGTATGCACTGATTTCTTAAGCGCCCCGTAGGTAGACTTTTAATATAATGGAATATTTCGTTTAAGCTAACTCTTCGACTCTACTGGGTATATGTTTATTCTAACTTTCCTATAAAATATTTTCAAATACTAAATGAATTACTGTATAATTTATTACACTTATTATTAACACGACTGCCTCGGTGGCGCAGATGTAATTGCGCATGCGTTACGGCTGCTATGCTGAGGTTCGATCCCCGGTTCGGGTAAAGTGATATTGGGTTTTCCTATTTAGAAACACCCAGTCTGCCCAGAGTCTGGAATTGTGCCGTTATGGCGATAGGCGATAGAGGGTGCTCTATCACATTATGGGACGGTAATAAATTCGACGAATACTGGGTATATTGGTTACACCTCTGCCTACCCCTTCGGGGATTACAGGCGTGAGTGTATAAAATAAAATAAAAATAAAATAAAATTTATTTTATTTTATTTTTATCTAAAATGAGAAGTAACATGTTTAAATACCATTTTATCTTAATATTCGCAAATCACATTCAACTTATTGCACTCAAAATATAATGATTATGATAGTTTAAAGATTATTAAATTGAAATCAGTTTTGAACTGGAGTATAACAAGGTTGTTTTGATCTATACAATTGTTGTTATAGAATGAATACGATAAAAACGAAACTATGTCTTTTTGAAAACTCACTCCTCAGTCAAATAATAAAACGTGATATAAAATGACCTCTGATCATATAAAGATGCCATGTTTTCTAATCTACAGCCATTTTACATAATGATATATCTGACCGGATCAAATACTGTTGGAATAATAAGAAATAAAAACATGACCCACATTCAAACTAAACACGACCCGCCGAGTCTCTCCGAAATGTTTATTTAAATTCCGACATAGTTTTGCGTTTACTAGAATATTTTTCTTTTTTGCGTGCAATATGATCTATAATAATACTGGACTGGATTAAATGTATGACGAGAACTTCCGTCCGTACTTACTTATGTATCTATATTATGGACCAAGTTACTTAGGCATTATTTATAACGCGCGTCTGTAAAAGGCAGTAAAAGGCCTAATATGACAGGAGAATAAGACAATAACAGATTTGTGGATTATCACTCTTTGTGATAATCAATAAATTAATAAACACTAAATAATGGTTAATAACAAGAATTTGATTAGTTTTTTTATGGAAAAAGGGGGATTAGTTGTTATCTATATTTATCCAGTCTTTAATTATTCCCATGACACACTTCATCCATGACATACTGATAAATTACAATCGATGCATACATATATAATATTCTCCTTTTTGGAAGGCTGCTAAAAAATAAAATAAATATACTTATTATAAAGAAAATTATAATCCTAAGAAAACTAAGAAAATTTTTACATATATTAATGACGTCGTACGAATTATGTTATTTGCGCTACGGTTTAATTAATTATACGATGAGTCTTTAAAGCAATATTCTTACGGGCAAGTGCCGGGTTTCTGACTTAGTTTGAGCAATAAGAATTTGTTCTCGGGTGTGGTTTGAGTATGAACTTATAAAGCTTCGAAATTAACGGAGAGTTTCTTATAGTTTTGTTCTTATATATTTAATTTATTGACTGACTGTAGGCATTACGACTGTTGTGCTGAGGTCTCGGGTTCAATTCCCGGGTAAAGTGATATTGTGTTTTCCCATTTAGTAATACTCAGTATTAGCCCGGAGTATGGTATTGTGCCCGGTATGGCGATAGGCTCACCCGCTATCACATTGTGGGACCGTAATGAACTGAGCGAAATGTGGGTGTACTGGTTATACTTCTGCCTACCCCTTAGGGGATTACAAGCGATAGCATATATGTATGTATATTAAATTAAAATTAACCGTTTTCTCTTAATTTTCAGATAGTGAATTATATTCTGGCACGGTCGCTGACTTCAGCGGCATGGAGCCGATCATATATCGAGAGCCTTTACAGACAGAACCTTACGATTCAATGACATTGAACGGTAAGTTTTTTTTTAATAAAACAAATACAAGCTATTGTTGAATAATTATTCTGCCTACGTTTTAACGATTCGTTGAATAGTTTTTTATATCATTATACTGGTGAGAGTGTATCCGTTATACACTGATAGCGATGGTTGTATGTACGTAGTGTACGTACTACGTGGCATAAAACTCTCCAAAGTGGCTTGTTCAAACGAGTATATTCAGGGTTCAGTTTATATACAGTTACTTCAGACCTATTTCATTCTACCGAACGTATGCAACGTATGTAACGGATGCAACTTGACGGTGGACTTTATCATAAGATGTCCTGTAGTCTCTTTGTCGCATTAGAAAGAAAAAACATCCGATGAATACATCATATTTAAAAATCGAACAGAAAAATCCAATATTGTCTATGATTCATGAATTTGTATTTACAAATAAATAATCAATGTAACATTATGAGAATGTATTGAAGCGTAAAAATATATCCGCAATGAGCTTCAAACGTGTAATTGACAATCAAATTGTTTATGTAAATATAAATGAAATTTAACAGCGGGTGTAATACACGCATGTAGTATTAACACACCGTTACTAAACTGTCACGTCTTATTTGCATATAAATGTCAGCATCACACGTATTATCGCTTAAGGTGGCGGATAATGAGAACACATGCTTCGGCCAGTTAATTGATGGGAACAGAATTCGATTAGACTGAAATCTAACATAATCTAATCGTAAATATAAAGTCTCACTTCTAGAGCAAGATTTATTGTAAGGGTTAGGAGTCATCGAAAAATGTAATACTTTTCATCGGATTTATATAAGATATACTAGAAATGCCTAGATAAAACCAAAATGGGTTTTACGGTAACATTATTTCATGAATTGCCTCAATGGCAGTGTACTTAGCCTTAGAAGTTAATGAGGTTCTGGGTTCAAATTCCAGGTTGAGTAGTCGCAATTTGTATTTAAAATTCGCTTTGCAGAAGTAATTTTTCCGGGATTGGAATGTGTACCAGATATGGAAATATATTCACCACCTGTTAAATCATAGATATCAATAATATTGGTGTAGATAAGTATATATAAGTTATACTTCCGACTATTTTACTGGTGGTAGGATATTATATCCGCCCGGATGGCGACCACCGTACACAGCGTGTAAAACCCGCCATAGTGGCACACGCAAGTGTGTCGCGTTCCGGGATCAGCCAGTGTACATCCGGTTTTCCTCAGGGGTCTTGAGTTGGGGTACAATGTTTGGCCATTTTGCGGCCTTCTCAGTACTCTGACAATAGACCCTCGACCGCTTCTTCACCTTCTTGTCCATGGCGTAGTGTGAAGAAGCAGGCCGGCATGATTGTGTTGAGTAGCGGGGGATAGATCGTCTCTCACTACTCGATACTCTAATTGGACCGCACTGCGCTTGCCATCAGGTGCAGTGCGGTCACTTTGCCGTGCCAGGAAAAAAAACCCTTTGTAAATATAGCTGCGATTACAATAAATAAGAATATTTAAAATAGCATGATAGTTGATACATAAGTACGTTATTAAAACTTTTATTAATGACCTATTGTTACAAAATCCTAGATTAATAATATTGTTTTTATATTTATACAATATTTCATATTCAGGTTATTAGAACATTTCACTTTGGAGAAAGTTATATAAAATGCATTTTTGTGTTTAAGGAGTATAAAATTGCCATAATATATGCTCTATTAAATTACCATAATTAATTTATTCTGTAGTAGTTTAAGTATTCAGGAATCTACAAAAATAATAAAAACGTAGATTCGCGGAATAATTTAATAAGCTTGTGCTCCAAACACTTGGGCACGGACATCCTCTTACCTTGAGAGATCTCGGGACTCTAGTTACTGTCAGAACAGAAGATAAATTATACTAATAATATTACAGTAAATGGGAACATCTTATGGTATAGCAATTATAAGGTATTATTTCATGTATGTGACTGAATTTTAATGACAGTGATTATGTATAAATATTGATAAATAGAGAAAAGTCTTCAATTTAGACTTTTTATATTTAGTTTATGAGATGGATCTAGCGAATTTCAGACTCTGACTTTTTAAAGTTGTGTAAATTCGTTGAAGAATATAGCGAGAAAACCTGCTTCCGCGAGAATTCGCGATAAAAATATCAAAGATACTATCAGAATTATACGAACCAGTCTCTCTTAGTGCCGAGCTATGGGACAGTGCATATACATAACGATATAATTATTAGTTTCGTTACACGCGTAGAGATAGAGATAAATGAACATAATAACATGTTTTCGCACAGAATTCGTCCGCAAAGATTAGGCTGATAAAACAAATGAAACACAGCTAAATGAACATCCCTCTCGATAACAAGATATAATCAAGTTACAATAAATGTCAGGACTCAGGAGCAATAACATTTCGGCGCGCGTTGTTTATCTGACGGCACCGTCGCGTCGGCACGCTCGATTGCCTCCGAATGCGACTGTCAAACATACATCCGTCAATTTAATTGAATTTAGAACGGGGTTTAGCGGGAATACCCTGTCATCTGCGTGACGGGTGACGCGTCAACAATCGCTAAATCCGATTAGGATCGTATTAGAATTATCGACAACGGCGTTGATAGGGCAACATCCCTTAACATAAATTAGTTCTATTAATACAAGTAAGATAGTGTTTCCAATATTGTCCCTTTGTTTACAGCTCCGGATTTCGTGAATTCGCTAGTTCACGGAAACTTCGTGTACTTCTTCTTTAGGGAGACAGCCGTGGAGTACATTAATTGTGGAAAGGTAATTATTGTCAGCAAATATATTACTTTGAATACATATAAATTAAATGTAACCATAAAAAAGCAATAACTTTGTTAAAGTAAAGTGTTTATTGATAAAACACATTCGTTTAAAATTGATAACAACCGAAGAAGGTATATTGTATTACATGTTATTTCGTATGTCACCAATCAATGTACGATGATTTTAAATAAATGTCAGCCCTTTTTTTAAAAATAAATTCTTTTTTACTTCATTAACGACAGATTTGCAGCGAACGTTCTATTAATAACTCGCATCAAACTTGATAGACTATAATATTATAGGTACCTCATTAATGTATTTAATTACGCACCTAACAATAAATCGATGATTCCAGAATTAATTCAACTTAAATTTATTTATGAAGTTATATTATTTACCTAACGCATACATTCATGCATCACTCATACTAACGAGAACGTTAGAAACGAACATTTGATAGCCAACATTCGATAGCGAACATTCGATAGCGAACATTCGATAGCGAACATTCGATAGCGAACATTCGATAGTAAGTTTTCTGTACCGTGCACGAACAGTGACTATTCCGTACCCTCCCTAATACTCCGTACCCTCGCTCGAATGCTCTGATGGCAAATGAACAAGTCATTATTTAAAAGTACTGAATGTAATAATAGGCGGTGTTCTCTCGAGTGGCCCGAGTATGTCGCGACGATCGAGGCGGGCCGCACAGGTTCAAGCAACGCTGGACCTCCTTCCTCAAGTCGAGGCTCAACTGCTCCGTCGCTGGAGACTTTCCCTTTTACTTCAATGAAATACGTAAGTTGAACTTTAAAAGCTATAAAATAGGTGATTCAGTTGTGAACTAGGTTATGGATTTTTCCCCATAAGATAATTCTTTACCAAAGTTCTTCATTTGAATAAGATAAATGGCATGCAAGGGGTTAATTCCCATATAACAACGGAAATTGTTGAACAATTATTGTTTACGAAATGTTAATAAAACCTATCACTTCTCTACCTAACGTGTTCGAATAAACATATTTCGTGTCATCATGTGTCACTTAATATACTTAATCCCTATTACAGAATCCACTACGGAGCTCATAGAAGGAGTGTACGGAGGGCTAAGCGCTCAGCTTATTTATGGCACATTTACAACCCCGCCGAACAGTATATCTGGCAGTGCTGTCTGTGCCTTCAGCATGCAGGATATTGCTGATACGTTTGAAGGCACTTTCAAAGAGCAGAGCGCTATCAACTACAACTGGCTGCCTGTGAACAGTGCTAAGGTAATTTATGCTTCTTCTTCATTGTTGTGTCTATGTTTAACCCAATATTCGGCAACTATTCCAGCTGCGGAACTACTGACGAGTCATCAAATGTGTAAAAAGATACTGCAGAACCAAAGTGCCGCATTGTTCATGGGCTTCTTCGCAGCCACAATTTACATTTAAATTTTTATAAGTTTTAGTAGATATAAAAGCCATATTAGGCAAATCGCCGTGGTAGAGTCCTAACAGAGTAATAAAATATATACCTAAAAGTGTTGTAGAATCAATGTATACTTTGCGAGAAATTGAAAGTAGATGGCTAAATTGCAAGTCAAGTTAATTTTATAATTATGTATAATTAAAATAATATGTGTTACACAATTTTCTAAGATCTCACGATGCCATTGCAGGTACCAGAACCCCGACCCGGAACGTGTCACAACGACTCGAGACAACTGCCTGACCAAACCTTAAACTTTATCAAAACGCATACCCTCATGGACGAGTCAGTACCGGCATTCTTCGGAGAACCGATCGTCGTACGAACTAGTTTTCAGTAAGTCCTCAACTTATTAGCTTCTTCTTCTTTTTAAAATTAATGGCTTCCACTTATGCATTATGCCAGTGTCAAGTTAGAACTTATCATAAATTCTTACAGTAATTTTAACAGACCTTAGAAAAGGATGATATTGAATATAATGATCAATCAAAATCATGAATATAATGATAGCTATTAATTCTTTTACAGCTATCGATTTACACAAATCGCAGTCGATCCACAAGTAAAAACGCCTGGAGGGAAAGCGTACGATGTTCTGTTTATCGGCACAGGTAAAATTATATTTATATTTGAATATACGAATACCCTTATACAACAACTAATTGGAAATGATACAATAGGCTAATTGACTGTTTTTCATAAATATAAAACATAATTTTTCAAGATTTAATTTGCATTTTTATAAACCAACTTTATTTTTCCCACCAAAACGCTACCAACTGTCATGGCCTCCCGTGTGACGTGACCATCCGCAAAACTAATAGACGTTTGGCTCAGCGTTTTAGATGTTTCGAACGGTGACATCATGCATGACTGATGGGTGTTTCATGTCACGTGACAAAATGCTTTATTTTTACATATTTGTTTCTTGAAAATATTAAATAATTACATATAAATTAACAAATTGGTTTAATGTTGGATATTTTTAGACTAAAGTCTATTATAAAAAAACAATATTCTATCAGGTTTTCACTTACTCAACTACCCTATTGAAAGAAACTTTATTACCTAAAATCTTCAAAATATGTTCCACTAGCTGTTGCTCGCGGCTCCGCCCGCGTGGAGGTCATGTTTGAGACAAAAAGTATACACTACAAAATACCAATTTTCATGCATTTAACTTCAAAAATGAAGGATTTTCATACAAACTTTCTTACCCTATTTAACCCCCTTAGGGGCGGAATTTCCAAAAACCCTGAAATATGTGTTTTTAATTTTTAACTGTAAGGCCAAATACCAAATTTCGTGCGTTTAACTGCAAAAATGACAGATTTTCATACAAACTTTCTTCCCCTATTTTACGCCCTTCGGGGTGAAATTTCCAAAAATCCTGAAACATATATTTTTTATTTTTGACTAAAAGGCCAAATACTAATTTTCATAAACTTAACTTCAAAAATGACGGATTTTCTTACGAACTATCATCCCCTATTTTACCCCCTTAGGGGTGGTATTTCCAAAAACCCTTCCTTAGTGGATGCCTACGTCATAAGAGGTACCTACTGTCAAAATTTCAAGTCTCTAACCCCAGCCGTTTAGGCTGTGCGATCAGTCAGTCAGTCAGTCAGTCAGTTTCTTCTTTTATATATACAGATAAACCAAATAAACAAAATAATCTATTTCCTTTCAGATAATGGAAAAATCATCAAAGCAATCAATGCAGTATCATACGATTCGAACAAGCGAGCAGTTCCAGTGGTGATAGAGGAGCTACAAGCGTTCGCGGCGGGTTCGCCCGTGCGCGCGCTGCGAGTCGCTCGCGCCGGGAGAGACGCCGCGAGACTCATCGCTGTCTCGGATAGAGAGGTGCTGAGTCTACGTCTGCATCGCTGCTCTAGTGACAAGATCAGCTCTTGCTCGTGAGTATTATTTGATGATAGTATACTACTTGATAAGTGGACAGTACTAGTCGACTTAGGATTCGCTACGAGTTGCTGGCGCGTGATTTGGTATGTGGCGTTGTTGACGAGATAATCTTTTTTAACGATACGATATCCAACGAAATGACTGCCACTGGGCGGGTAACGAGCAACAGGTACTAATTATAAATACACATCACCAATAAAGGCAATATTGCAATGAAGAACTCTCCAGGGAAAGGCCCAATCGTCTGGATTATACTGTATGTACTGTAATTTAAACTTAATTACAATTAAAATTGATCGTTATTGTTGCAGTGAATGCGTTGCTCTACAAGACCCGTACTGTGCGTGGGACAAGCAGGCGGGCCGGTGTCGCGCCTACTCGCACGGAGTGAGTCGATGGTTGGACGAGAACTCATTCTACCAAAGCGTCAGCACCGGCAGTCATGCCGCTTGTCCTCACAGTAAGTTTTATAAACACCTTTATAGCCTGCAGTCTAGCATTTGTGATTATATGTTTATCAGTGGTAACCTAGAGGACTGCACAATAAAAGTAGACACAATATTATTTTTGAATTATTCTTCGGCACGAGATGCTAAAAGATAAAAAGTAGCTTACGTGTTAATCCAGGATATAAGCTATCTCCATTCAGATTTGATTTAAATCGATTGAGTCGAAATCGGAATAAATCAGTGGTGTTAACTTAAGAATTCTAGAAGTGATTACTGGTTTTAGATCCGCAACAACTGGATAGGTAGATAGAGTCCGTTACTTACATTATTAGTTTACTTACAAAGACATATACATTTAGTCACGCCTGTATCTCAATTTGATATACCACTTTCATTTCATCTAATTTGATTGATCTCGTTATGTATTTTCTTCAGTTTAAGTGTGAATATTATTGATATCAAAATAAATTTTCAGGTAAAGACGCAGGAGCTGTGGGTGGATTGAGTTCAGGATTATATGATGACGCAAGAGGAGAGAATAAGGGAGAAGTCATAAACATCGTACAAGACAAAGACGGGAAAGGAGAGAATGGTAATAACGAAGGTATAGCATAGTCACATAGTATTTGAAATAGTAGTGGGATGAAAAACCATCAACGAAACAATTATGTATGTATTTAAAACGATTTCGCATAAACGAATAACTGATACTCAATATCCCTATTATACCATAGTCATTTTAATGTATTTTTAATTGATACAAGCGATCCACTAACATACAATATCTTTACGCTCCCAGTTGCTTTCTCAGTAATACTATTTCATATTAGAATCATCACTGACATTAAGCATTTAGGGCTACTTTAATTCATTCATCACTAATAATATTAACATCATCGAAAATCTTATCTTTTACACACTTTAGATATAAATTACTTTTATTTGACTAACCAGGGCCCGAAGTACTAGCAGCTGATCCTCCAGCAGCTGCATACTCAGTAGAAACTCTGGCTTTGGCCGTCGCTGCTGGTGCCTTAGCTGCATTGGGCGCAGGGTTCGCCGCGGGATACATCTGCGGCAGGAGATGTAAGAAGGACGAAGATGATAACATGCCCTATCCTGATACTGAGTATGAGTATTTTGAGCAGCGCCAGAATATTAACAGGTTTGTTTTGTTTTATTCAACCTTTTTTTATAATTGTTATATTTCTTATAACGCACCGAATTATCTTTCGCAGTACAATTTATATGGGACAGGTGGGATTAATTTTTGTTTTACTTTTGTTATTTATGTGGGATAAAATAATTTCCGGAACTAAGGTTATTTCTCTTTGTTAAGACATGATTTAAAGTAAACTTTCTTTGTGATGGATTATAAAATACGACCACTCACCCTTACTACCTTCACAGAATCCAAGCCGAACCCAAGCTCCTGCAGCAAGTGGAAGAAGTGACGTACGCAGAGCCCGTGCTGGCTCCTCAGCCGAAGCCGGCGTCACCACGAGCGACCCTCAGGAAGCATCCTCCCTACCACCCCCACCACGAGACACTCTTCCAGTTCCAACCTGACGCGTACCGCCGCGACAACTTCGGCACGCTGCGCTCGCATCAGGTCAATGTCAGTTGCTTCTCCTTTTCACTCTTTTGCATGGCTTTGTAGATAGAACTTTCTTTTACAGATGCGACGGGTACTTTGGTTTTGGATGAAGTTTAGTTAAAATTGATTTTCAAAATACTACGTTGGTTAATTATTGTTATTGTTCCATTATGCTTAATAACATTTATTTTTCTCTCAGTTTCATAATACAAAGACTTCTTTCTGTACTAATGGTAATTTAATTGCTAGTATCTTCAGAGAAAACCTAATATTACCAGAGTCTGGCAACAATGAAATACTGCTCGCATAATAAAAATAATTTTTGCGATATATCGAAGCACCGTAAGTCATTTCAAGATCCTTGTTACAGCCGAAAATCATCTGCTTGCTCTCATCCATTACTTTAACCATATTATTAAAACCATAACTTGCATGTCGTCTATGGATTGTATGGCCAAAAAATATTAATTTGTTACTTTAAGTACCTTAGTGTTCAATAAAATATACATATTTTCATTAATATTTTTTAGTATGTGTCTTTTATAACATTACTACTTTGTCTTTAGCCACCATATCTTCATAACCACATTCCATTGACTCATTAACTCCTCACTAATGTTTCACAACATCTGATTCGTCATTAGCTAACCCCATAACTCGCTGAAGCCGCCTCAAATAACGTAACTTTTATCAAACCAATAACAAATTGAATTGTAATTACATTGCATTATTATTGAAATACAAAATAATGCTGTCTTCTGCTTTCCTTACTACTATATTATAAAATAATATTTGTAGTTTGATAAGGGTTACTTATTTCATACATCGATGGGTCCTACGTATATGGAACGAACTAAAATTTTTGCGTTTTGAATTTATGGACGAAATGGCCTTTTTTCGAGCGAGCCTTGAGGAATAAGGTGGACATCAAAAAATCCTAATGTCTTCGGAAATATTGTTTTTTGCGAAAGTAAAACAAACGGCTTTATCGTGTTGAAAATATACCAAAATAAAACTCTATAAACTCTGGACACTTTCATTTTAGCATTTTGGCCCTTTTACTTAAGACCCATCGATATTTCACCATGTCATTGATCACTAATCATGTATAACATATTAACGCACGCATATTCACCTGGGCATGTCAGTTAACACAGGAATATTCGGACCGCAGGGCGATGGGTACCGGCGCGGGAACGACAACGGTTTCTCGACCACGCGCTCAGTGAAGAAGGTGTACCTCTGAGAAACAAGCGGGGCGGACTCGCGCGACCAAATGCACCATAAGCATAACACGCACCACCATCATACGTTGGGTTTGTATCTATTCCTTATTCAATTCTTTGAGATCCATTAAATGATTTTAATGATGATTAAATGACAGCCTCCGTGGCGTAGTTGGTGAGTAGCCAGCTGTGAAAAGAGAGGCCGTGGGTTCGATTCCCACACGGGGACAAATGTTTGTGTGACAGACAGATATTTGTGTCCGGTCTGGGTGTTGTGTCCGTGCGTCTCTCGTAGTCCCTGATACCCACAACTCAAGACTCGTATCTTATTGTGGGGTCGGGGCTATGTGTGTGACTGTTGGGTTTTATTTATTATTTTTTTTTTGTGAAACTTGTTGGTTGAAAATCTAGTAACATATTTTTGATTTTCATTATGTATGACAAGCAGTGATAGTAGAGTGTAGTGCAGACTGTCCAGACTAAGTTTGGTTACAAATCAACTTGTTTAGCATGCACCTTTGATCTAAGTGTCTATTTACATCCGGTTTTTGTCGAAGGTTTAGAGTTGGGGTTCGATGTTTGGCCGTTTTGTGACCTTTTGAGTACTCTGACATTCGACCCTCGGCCTTCTTCACCTTCTTGCCCATGGCGTAGTGTGAAGAAGCAGGCCAGCATGATTGTGCTGAGTAGCGGGGGATATATTGTCTCTCGCTACTCGATACTCTAATTGGACGGCACTACACTTACCATCAGGTGCAGTGTGGTCACTTTGCCGTGGCAGGATAAAATAAATCAAATTTAAACATGACGCTCTGTTATATCATTAGAAAATCTAAACATTTCTAAGCTGGTAGGAATAATATGTGCACCTCTCATAAGTACGCTTTTTTGATAAGTGAAAAAGAATGTTGCATTAATAAAGGTTTTCCTTCAGTGTCGCAGCGCAGCAGCGGTTCTGGGTCGGCGACCGCGAGCGGCGGCTCGTCGTCGTCGCCGTCGCCGCCGTCGTCGTCTCCGTCGCCGTCGGGCGAGCGGCCCCCCACGCCGCCGCCCCCCGCCCCGCAGCCCTGCGCCTACATCTACCGCAACTAGCGCGCCGCCCCGCTCCCGCGCACCGCCTCTCCCACACCCTCGACCCTCTCGACACTCTCGACTGACACGCTCGCGAATCGACGCGCTCCGGTTCCGAGTCACGTGGACTGAGCGCTGTACACATTCCAAATTCAAAATACGAGTGGAAGTTGTTATTCGGACTTGAATGAACGATGTAAGTTCTCGGAAGTGTATTTTGTTATGCAGTGACCTGTAGACTGTAGTGTGGATACGTCGAAGATTGCCTGCATGAGTAAGAACGTGCGTCTCTCGATGAAGATATCGTTCGTATTGGAACTCTAAATTGTATAATTGTCGATGGTGACGTAACCTGAGTTTGTGATGGAAATAATTCTTCCAAAATAAAATACGTACTGGTATTTCCACATTGTAAGCTACTCGCGTCCTCGCTCTGAGGGCGTGACGTTAAAATGAGAATATTTTTTGTAAAAGACGGAACAATATTACCGATTGACGTATATAAGATGAATAATGTAACAAATTGTAGATTGTTTAGAGATATAAATAGTTTACAAATAACTTAGGTAAAAGTTTTTGTTGGTAAAATGTTGATGAATAGTTAATATAAAATGGTGTAAACCGTTGCAGATTTTGGCAAATCTCTGGACCCGTTTACATTTGAGATTCTCTTGCGTGATACATATATCAACATATTTGAATTTGATGTATCTAATAAATAAATATACAAATGTGAAAAGGTCCAAAGCATGACACAAAATCTGCAACAAATTTACCGATCGCTTTTTTACATAAGTACATACTATTTGTAGCATAACGTCATTAATTATATGAAAATCTCTCTTATTCTAAAGCTCTAGTAACGCGTATAACTCGACAACACTAAATGCAACGCAGCTCCTTCAATAAAAATGATAATTACAAAAACCTTAAGAATCGATGAGTAATTTATCGATTCCGCCTTTTGAATGAAACGATTATTCGATACAAATCAAAATCACTAAATGTAGCATCGCTTGTCAAGTTTTGTCGAGATAGATTAAACGAGGATTATAAACATAAAAAGTTGAAATCATTGTGAAACACAAAATATTATATAAAATGATATATTTAACGTATATAAAATGATATGTAAAGTTCTGATATTATTCATTCATTAAAAAGTGCTTCTTATGGGTGTATCTAGATTATTAGGGGATCGTTTGATAATTATTCGATAATGTTATAGAGTTAGCTATTATGTATACATAGGTGCATAGTGTGAAGGGCACTGTGATGCCGCAATGCCAATTCAGATTGTTGGTGCGCCATTGTTACGAAACTGTAACTGTTATCATTGTGTACATACATTCTGTGACACTGAACCTCCTTTTGTCTACTGTTTCTAAAATTAAAACACAAATGTGGGCCAAAACTTTAGAAATCTTTCGGATGAACCTTCTTTTGCTCTTTTGTATCTGTTGATAAAATAAGATGCTTTAATACGTTGTTTTGTAATCTAGCTAGTCGTTACATTTGACCCTGATGACGGATAGTGTTCAGAATCATCGCGCTAATTGTTGACAATTGGATGTGTGTAAAGAAAATGTCAATTCTATTTGTAATGACTTAGTGCCTAAGTGTATGCGGCCAGACTGTAATATGTACATTACAATGGTTCTGTTTTTATTTTCAATTGAAGATAGAGCGGACTGTAGAACGCCGTTAGCGTAGCGATTCAGTAGACAAGGTGCATTTAAAGATTTACCTCACAATTTTCTTTAAGTTTAATACATGGACGATAAATTACATGTAACAGACTTTTCAGAGTTGTTGGGTAATTTTGATAAAATAACATTTAATACACAATAACCGGAGCATTCTCATAACTGCCTTTATTAATACACATTTTTCATTTCATCGTGTACTATCTATATTATGAAATACCAAAGATGCCATGATTTTTAATGTATATTATTTATTTATAGAAGAGTCTTCTAATAACGTATTACTTAAAATTGTTATTTTTTACGAATATAACTGCCAATCTGTATACTTATTTTATATTAACCAAAGTAAACGCACATGATACTTGTTTATTTCTTAATTATTAATATATTGTATAAGTAGAAGCTTTTACACGGCCAGTCCTGTTCGGAACATATTTACTGATTGCTAAAATGATAACCGTGTGTTGCGCTGTCGTGTTATAAGTGACAAAGTATTGTACCGCCATTTTGTATTTGTAAGTGTACGAGTTAACTTTAAAGTTGTCTCTTTATACATACTTGTGAGTTGTATAAACATACGAAACGTAAACTTAAGGTGTGTGGTTATCATTTTCAATCTGTAATTAACGAAATTTGTAACACGTAATACGTAAGAGAGGCTAGTACTTGTAAATAGCGATTTCTGTACTAATTAGTTTTGGTAAAGTAAAAATTAGCGTAAGCTTTAGGTATTAAGTGCGGGAAACATTTTCATAATGAATTGTTAAGAATTGTTTTTTGTATTACTAAAACTAATATTGATGAAATGTACAATAACCATTTCTACGTTTAAATTACTGAACCACATTTTTATACTCGGTAAAAGTTGATTGTAATCATAACATACCTAGGAACTCTCTTGTATTAAGCGTAAAATATTAATTTATAATATATTGAAAATTATATAAATTGTATGGTACCGTAGTTTATAGACCGCTTACTTTTGTTTTGGAACTCGAAGCCTTAGTGTTAGAAATTGAAGACTTTTATTATAATAAATGAAGTAACTTAATTACAAAGGATTTAAAGAAAGTCCGTAAGTTTTATTGAGAAGTGTAATGTTAAGGTATAGCGCATTTATGACACGTTATTCTCTACTCCATCACATACCTACAGTATATTGGAATATTAGGTTTCAGTTCTAAAGTGATGTTGCTTGACACATTTATAAATGTTTAGATGTGCTTCTCTGATGTTTGGGATTTATTACAATAGGTAACTGATATACAAAACGTGTGTTTCTCAAGTGTTATTTGTCAAAAACACGTTCATCTTTGACGATAAAATGGAAGGAGCATGTCTAAACATTCATATCTATGGCTTTATGTATGTAAAAAGTATGCTTAACGTATTTCCTTTAAGACTGCGTGTGCAATATTTTCCTTCTAAAACTTTCAATTCGTCGCCTTCACTAACGCCTATCTTTTATTACCTCTATTTAAATGGTTATTTATTTTCACATTGATTTACGCAACGCAGATCTGCCAATGTTTTTGATATAAATGATTATAAAGACGAGTAGAACGAAGCTATGGGAAGTGCCTAACTTATTTACCTACTTGCACCTGTATCTATCAACTTTGGACCGGCCATATTATAACTCATCCAAATAGACATAACATTTCATCTTCATTGTTGACCGATCAGATTTAAATGTAAACAATTCTTGACATTTCTGCAAAATAATGGGTTTCTAATAGTGTGCCTTTAGTATCAAATAGTTACTGCCCTTTAGAAACTCGAGAATATTCTCTTCCTATCTCCAGTCTCCAATATGACAAAAATTACTACAGAAAAAATATTAAATTATAAGTCACGTTTTCACTACTTTAGAATGATAGGAGTATAAATAAATCGATATAAGTTGTTGATACCGCATTAATTTGCTTTTTACACAGTCCGTCGACTTTTAATAACAGTTTACCTGCTTTATTAGAGTGAGGGATGCTTCGTGCCCTTGTATTAGAACGAAGCATAGCTTACTCTAACCGAATATAAAGTCATTCCTTTTAAGGCATAGGTTTAAGTAGGGGTTTTATAATTAAAGCAAAAATGCAATTCGCAGTGATAGAACTGTTACACTGTATTCGCTGCCCGTATTTATAGAGTGCAATTTTTTTATAACTAGAGACTAATAGATTGTAAAACATTGATATGTGAAATAAGAAAACGCCTCGTGCGTTATTATTTATTTTACCTGTCACTGTTTAAAATGTTATGATCATTTTCTCATTAAAATATTATAAATATTATGCTAAATATTTTAGCAAAGGATAAAATGTATTCCTTTTCTTTAGTAAATAAAATACTGAAATTCGATTGTTTGTTTTATATGCCACCCAAATATAGATACACGCTAGTACTTCAGAAGGGCAAGCTTTCAATGCCACAAACTATAGGGGGCACATACAAGACCATATTATCACATTTTAAACCTGGAAAAAATATAAAATTTATAACTGCGACAAAAATACTACTTGTTTCACATGGGAATCGAGTCTAAGATGGCTAGGTTGCTCTACAGTCCGTCCATACTAAGCTTCCAATATATTATGAAGCTTATAGAATAAACTCCAAACCATCGCCACCGGTTCACGTAGGCAGGTAGGTACATATAATATGGTGACGTATTTAGTACATACATGCATATACACTCACGCCTGTAATCCCCGAAGGGGTAGGCAGCGGTGTTACAACTGTTTACAACAGGCTGGTTACAACCAGTACACCCACTTTTCGCCGAATTTTGGTCCCGCATATAGTTTTTTTTTAATTCCGTGTCTTTGTGTGATTCATTCTCTCTGACTACCTACTGATTATATGGCAGAAACAGCTCCCCCTGTTTCAGGCAGTTTTCTATAAAATAATGCTATGTAGGAACCTACACCGGACTTACGTGCCGGAATTTAGTTTTTTTTTTGCAGCCCGTGAGTTCTATTTACATTTAATATCAATATTACCTATATATATTATTATTATCAAACTCTAAAGATTGATTGAATACGCTAATCTCTGGACTATGAAAGTAGTTATAGAGATGTACAGCAGGCCGGCATGATTGTGTTGAGTAGCGGGGGATAGATTGTCTCTCGCTACTTAATACTTAACTACACGGCACTGCACTTACCATCAGGTGCAGTGTGGTCACTTTGGCGTGCCAAAAAAAAGGTCAGTTTAATACATAATATTTTTGCATAGGTATTTATTGAGGAAAGCTATAGGCCGAGACGCCGAGTGCAGCAAATGTAGCAGCAGACACAGGGTAAGTAGGTACATGGAGAGCTACCATATGCGAAAATCATTTAGAGCGAAAAATATATTTTTTATGCACAAACCCAAATTAAAATTAAATTCAAGAAAATCAAATTAAGTAGGTATAGTGGCACGTGGAACAGCACTCGCGCTTCTTATTCGCAACACCGCCACATCGTAGCTGTAAGGAGAAAAT
Source organism: Laothoe populi (assembly GCA_905220505.1). Lineage (NCBI taxonomy): Eukaryota > Metazoa > Arthropoda > Insecta > Lepidoptera > Sphingidae > Laothoe > Laothoe populi. The sequence goes on from HG992165.1 coordinate 11,592,962, forward strand.
CCAAAATTATTTTTATATGAACAAATAAGTATTAAACAATTATTTTTTGCATCTTAAGTCCCTAGCATAGCTGAAGCTGTGAGTTATATTACCAGAGAGGACAGCATTGCGTGCATACGAATCAACAGCTTCATTACCAGTTATACCACAGTGGCTAGGAATCCATGCTAATACTATTTCTAAGCCTGATATATGACACTTTCTCAGGATATCTTTAATTTTAATAGAAATATAAAATGAATCAGTTCGGAAAGGGGGATTTAGGATGGCCTGCAACAGACTAAGGGAGTCTGAAAAAATAATGACTCTGCTTAAACTATGGGATTGGACAAACAAAATAGCTTCCAACATTGCAATTGCTTCTCCTAAAAATATTGAGGTTTGGGAGGGACATTTAAAGGTAACATTATTATTACAACAGGATTATTTTTCGCAATAAGTTTTTTCGCCTGTCTTCTAAAATAAAATCTACACACAGAAGTATAGTGCCGTTAAAATAATAAAGGTCAGAATAATATAATTTTTATTACATGAAAAATAAACAATACATGTTTTCTGTTAGTCTATTTTATTCATAATCCTACATAGTGTACATATTATTATAATAAAAGATGTTTTAATTGCAGATAATGTTATTTTCTTTCCCCTGCTTCTTGAAAATAAAGGAATAAAAGAGAATAAGTGGCGTCTGAGTTGTATAACTGTGACATGCGATTTTCAGTTAGAATTTAACAAAAAAAAACTGATTTTCGCCTCACCAAAAGGAAGATATTAACATAATATTGAATCATATAAACTATCTTAAAAATGGATATGTCGCTAAATCATGACTGCATATTAAAAAAGATTTTCACGCACAAGAAGACAGTATAGTCACAAAGCTACAGCCTGCCCTCGGAGCGCATAAACAAAGAAAACAACTGTCAGTGTCACTGTCATCTGTCACAACATTTAGATAATTTGTATGCGAAATGTAGGAAAAAGTGTATTTAAACCGATATTATTAATACAAAATGATGAAACAAGTTTTAGTAAGAATAATAAATAAAACTGTAAGGAAAGTAACACGAGCTTATATAAGCTATGGTACTGTGATATTAAATTACAAATAAAGTAATCTTACCTGAAACTGCGTCAGACTATTGCACGTGTTGAGTTTGAGACTATTATCATGGAGCATAAGCATTTAAAACCGTTTTACTTCGACTACCAGCAATTTTTAATTGATGAGATTGCATTGGAAGGGCTAGAAGGTATTGGATTGGATTTGTTATGGCGACGAATAGCCAAACGTATATCATCAGATGTAACACTCAAAATGAAGCTACGTTTTTGGAATTTCATTCTCAAGTTGGATTGTGTACAGTTCTATCAGCTTCCGGAGCCGATTGTACGGTTGGAAATCGTAGACAGATTCACTTTGATTGACGAACAATCTGGCCAACTAAAATCTCCGGTAAGTAACACATTTAGAAACTTTACTTCGAAATTTACATTATTTAAAAGAACGCATCTTTGGGTAAATCTTAAACTATAACAATTGATATTGTTACAAGATCTAATATTAGAAATGAATGTTAATAATGTACCATAAAGATTTTGACATTATAATACCATTTTTTTAAGTTTATTAATGTATGAATAATGATAATATTTTATGCATTTTACAGCAAAACTGTCATAAAGTGTGTAACAAGGTACTTATAACCGGCAATAAAGTAAACAAAATAGATTAAGATTTCTGCTTTAAATAAAAAATAAAGTGATTTTTATACTTGAAGTTTTAATTATTTCACAGCCAATCATGTTTGCTTCATTAAAAAAATCTTAATTTTAATTTCAGGATGATTGCCTAGATGGGCCTTATGAATACTGTCCTATAGAGAATGAATATGGTTCATGCAAAAACTACCATACAAGAACACCAGTACCAAAACCAGACCTGGAACCATTATCATATGTGAAAGTGGAATCAGAATATGCAGACACATTGGTTATAGTGGCATCTATTGAAGAAAGATGGAGGGCTTTGGCTGGTCATACACCAATTATATATTTAAGCCAACTATCACCAGTTCATTATTGCATATTAGAATTGGTTGGAAGATCCAGAGAAAATGTTAGTTTACAATAATATTATTTAATAATACATCATAGTTTGTTTGCTCACAATATTATTTAGATTAAGTTGGTATTTTTTAATTTATTTTCTTGACCATCAGTCAATGACAAGTATGAAAACATGTCCAGAAACTAGTTCTAAAGCATATTCTGTCAGTCGAGACGTTGTATAATATACTAGCTGTTGCTCGCGGCTCCGCCCGCGTTGAGGTCATATTTGGGAGAAAAAGTATACAATACAAAATACTAATGTTCATGCGTTAAAATTCAAACATGACGGATTTTCATAAAAACTTTCTTCCCCTATTTTACCCCCTTACAGGTGGAATTTCCAAAAATCCTGTAACATATATTTTTTATTTTTAACTAAAAGGCGAAATACTAACTTTCATGCGTTTAACTTCAAAAATGACGGATTTTCATACAAACTATCATCTCCTATTTTACCCCCTTAGGGGTGGTATTTCCAAAAACCCTTCCTTAGTGGATGCCTACGTAATAAAAGGTACATACTGTCAAAATTTCAAGTCTCTAACCCCAGCCGTTTAGGCTGTGCGTTGATCGATCAGTCAGTCAGTCAGTCAGCTTCTTCTTTTATATATACAGATATGTTTAATATTACTTATTTTTATATTAAACTGTGGTATGTACTAATTTTATTTTTGTATTCTCTTCTTTTATTTTAACTGCCAACCAATTGCCAATTGTTTTCAAATACGAGCAACATATTATTATGTAGCTTAGTTTTTTTATAAGTATTTTATTCCAAACATTTTTAATCTTGCTATGGAATACTTAAATAACTTTTTTTCTTTAAGTTATAAATTAGCACATATTGATGAACACTAATTTTATAAAATATCTTTTGAGTAATGGATTTTTCCTTTAAATGCATTTTACTTTAAAGGTAAAATAAAATTATGGTATATAATGATCATATGATATTTTTCAGGGGCAAATGACATTTGGTGCAACTAACATAACCAAAGTAGTAAAGGAACCTAAAACTCTGTTTTACAACAGGAAGCATTTGAGAGATCTTGATTTGATCAGAGTCCAGTATATAACTCAAATATTAAATGATAGAGGTGTCAAGAGCTTACTTTTAAGGCTTAAAAGATTCCATCAGCCTAAGATACTCAGTATGCCTAAGGTTGGAAAGTTATACACAATAGTACAACACTTGTTGCAAAAGCCAGATTATAGTGAAAAAACAGATACTATGATAACCAAAGGCATGTTAACATCATCTCATAGTAGAAAATTAAGGAAAACTATAAATATATTCCGTTTTGTAAGTATCTTTGTCCAGTGTAAGCATTTTATATGAAGATGATACTAACTGTATCATTCTAGATATGTAAGTGAATTGTAACATACAATTTAAACTTTATTATATATTATTTATAATTTATGATAAGTAGAGATCATCATACATAATCTTATTTATACTAAACTAACAAATCCTAATAAATCTATCTACACAAAACTTTTAATATTCTGTTTAATCATTAATAAAAAATGTTAAATAACTAATAAAATCAATAAAAACCATGAATTCAAACATGTAATGTGGCAATTGTCCATTGGGTGTGATATAATAAAGGGCAACTGGGTCACAGAAATGCCCATTATATGGTAATCATTGACAACCATATCTTTTACGAGTCAGAATAATAGTACTGATGGACAGGTGGCATCACACAATCCAAATAAAGCATACTGCCTAAGTCTTTCAGCTTGAAATGTGTTTATTGAAGCTGAATGGATAAAAGACATATAAACTAAATTCTATGAGTTATGAAACTTACTGCCTCGGTGGCGTAGTTGTAATTGCGCATGCGTTACGACTGCTGTGCTGAGGTCTCGGGTTCGATCCCCGGGTCGGGTAAAGTGATATTGGGTTTTTCTATCTAGAAATTCCTCAGTATTAGCCCGGAGTCTGGTAAATGTGCCCGGTATGGCGATAGGCTCGCCCTCTATCACATTATGGGACCGAAATTCGGCGAAAAATGGGTGTACTAGTTACACCTCTGCCTACCCCTTCGGGGATTACAGGCGTGAGTGTATGTGTGTGTCTATGAGTTATGAAACATCTGCACTCTACTTTTCTTCACTTTCATATATATCAATGCTAATACTCAATAATTGTTTTATAATATTAAATGCTTATCTCAATTGACAAATCCACAGAGTGAAAGAACTGTGCTATCAGAAAAGACTAAAGGGAAACCGATAAAAAAAAGCTTTATATCGCTATCCGCAACCAGTGAAGACTCATCACAATCAGATGAAGAAACTGAACCGCCTCGTAAATGTCAGTATAAAGTGGGTGTTGGCTTACTGAGGCAAGCTTATGAACAGTTTCTCATCGCCGGGCGTACAGGACTCACTCAAGTAGAGTTGTCACAACTTCTGGGCATAGAATTCTATACAAGCAGAACTATCTGTAGAATATTCCGGACAAAGCACATTGTTAGGGAGTTTTTAGAAGACAAAGGGAGGCAGAGGAAAGCCAGGTATTTTTTATTAGTAATTGTATTCTTATGCTGTTTTCACTGTGGTACACTACACTTTGCTTTAGTATACATACTATATGGTAGGCAGCGGCTTTGCTGTGCCCTGGCATTGCAGAAGTCTATGGGCGGCGGTGACTACTTATCAACAGGTGGCCCGTCTGCTCGTCTGCCTATCAAGGCACTAAAAAAAATAATACATTAAAACTCCTGCTCATTAATAAAATAATGTAACTGCAGTTAGTACAGTTTTGTCTCTATGATAATTACAAATTGCTTATAGTCGACAGTACACTAATCATTTTGTTAAGGTGTATTCAGTTGTGTGGTTCTAATTTCATCATGAAACCATTTTGAGGAAAACACCCACCAATTATAAAAAAAATCTTAACTCTAATAAGCATCAAAGTGTAATAGACTAATAATGTATGTAATTTTAGATTCATAGCGATCGCAAACACTGGCAAAATGGAAATTACATATGCAGAAGAAAAACAAAAATTCATAGATAATCTTAACGATTGTTGTAGTATAAGTGTGAAAAATGAGACTCAAGTACCTTCTACAGAAATCCCAATAGAATACAATTCAGTACCGGCAGAAGAAAAGATGGAAGTAGACAATGATACAGATGCTGAGGAGAAGAAAATCATTAAATGTGAAAATATAGAACAGTATGTCACTGAAGTCAAAGTTCTGAATGGATACGAAAATATAAAAGTAAAAACATTGGAATATACAGATAGAAACCTATCTTTAAGGCAACTAAGGTTTGCAAATGGTTTACTAAAGATTGTCAAAGAAAAATTGTGTGTCTGTGGATATCAAGCACTAAGTAACTTAGTTGCTGCTGAAACTGGCGAACCACCAATGTATGCGAAATGTATCAAATCATTTTTACAGAAATTAGTGAATAGTGGTCATTTAAAAATGTACAAAGTAAAGTGGCCACTTTTTGAAAAAAGGTACTCGTTCTTCATATGCGCTCCAAATATTTCACTCACCGATCCTGTGATTAAAGCTAAATGTAGAGAAATCAACATACGGGCAGCAAGTAAAAGGAGAGCAAATATGAAGAACGAAATTAAGGATGGCCCTGGAAGATCTTTATCACGAATAACCCTCCCGCGATATATGAGAATTCAAAAACTCCACGAGTTTCTCACATCACTTGTTTATTTTAATCCCGCCAGACAGACGTCGTCTCAGTTCTCTGAAGGTTTTATTTCTCTCGATGATTTCATGCCAGAGATGACTGTTGAGTTTGCTCTTGGCAATATTACCAACATGAGCACTCTAAGTGTCCACGATTATAATATGGATGAACTACACTCTGTGAAACTGCGTGATGCCCCATTCGATTTATATAGAGATATTTCAGAATGCCCAAGCCTACACAATACAATAAGAATCAATCTTAAAGTACTAGCTATGCTAGGACTTATACAGCTTATTTACCAAAGCGCCATTCAAACGCCAGATCACAAGAATTGTGGTGCAACATCGTTCGTGATTTACATAAATCGACGTGCAAAGATTATAGACACCACAGGTATCTGGCCCAGACCAAATGCAGATATGGCAAGCCTTGAAAAAGCGTTTTATTTTGAGACGATTGATGACGTTAAATCTTATTGGAAAAACGTTTACAATATAAGTCTAAATACAAAAATAAATGTTACCAAAAGGGAACGTAAAAAACTTATACCTCCTTTAAGAATGCCGCACGAAGTACAAACTTACGATACTGGCGCTCGATATTGTGACGGACTTGGAACTTGCGGTTTCGATTCGTGCTTTTTTATGGAAATACCACGACTGTGGCACGCGACATACATCAATTTAACCAAAAAACCTCAGGCCACTCTGAAAAATCCAACGAAGACAGTTAAGTTAGCACCAATAAAGAAAAAGCCTAAGAAAAAGATTACAAGAAAAGTAGTGAAACCGCCGATAGAAAAAGCCAAACCACCCATCAGGCGATCCAAAAAGAAAGTAAATGAGGCTACTGTAACATGGACTAAAGCAGAAGACAGAATAATAATGTTATGTATATGTGCCAGAACTATAATGTGTACTGTAGCTCAGCCTGGCAGTTTAAAAGTCAGAAATAATGTTGCTCAAGATTTACTTTCCCTCAATGATCCTCTGAAGACTCGAAGTGTGTGTCATAGTAGAGCTTTATATTTGGAAGCTAACTCCGTTTTAATACACGAAAAAGACGCCGTTCTCAATGAGTTACGACGACATCCAGACTTGGTAATAAAGTATGAAACCACCTTTAAAAAAATTAGACTCCGCTTTGCGGGTACCATGTCAAAGTATTTGAACGAGTCTAAATTGCCAATGATGGAGTTAGTGTGGATTATGTCGCGCATTGATCGCATTAATACTATGAAAGAAAGGGTTCCATGTATTGCGACTAATATAGAAGACTTTTATGACAAATTTACTATAACACCGTCCAGTATAAATCTATCGAATACGTTAGATACTATGGACAATGCAGCTCTAAAAGAATGCATAATACTAACTGTAATGCTATCCTTCAACACTGAAATGAAGCGTGATGTTAGTAAAAAGATATATTACATGCTCAAAGAATATCCCGAAACCACTCTACGCGTTGCACTAGACGAGTTGAGAAAATCTGGTGCCGTTGTTGTAAAAGAAAAAGTATTGCATGGTCTAATGCACAGATTCAACTTTGAAGATATGGTCAAAACTTCGTACAAAATATCCGCGAACTATCAACGAAGATGGTTGGTTAGACTGAACTCAGAATTTGCCGATAGCGTGGCTAATCTTATGGACACGGAGATTCCGCAAAGCAATTGTAGAGTTTCGGCTGAAGTAAACTGTTTGCTATGTGAGATGCAAGCATGTGATATTGTAGAAATTACTTCCACAACAATACCCGTCATTATAGATTGTTCTGGAACTTCGGTAATACAAGACGAACCTTTGTCTGTTATTGACATCGAGACCAAGTACAAATTGAAGTCGGGAACTTTGGGTTGGAAAAACAAAACTGACATACAAAAATTCTCACAGTTCAAAAATGAATATTTGGATTTTGATGACCTATTGAAAGAACTTGCAAGGTATGTGTATTTATTTCATATTTACATATCACTATTATTTTGGCTTTTACTGGCGACGTTGCCTACGTGAGTAAAAAAATAGTTGTACGCATAATCTTAATGTTGAACAGGGTTAATATAAAATTTCAAATACAACTAACCAAAAAGAAAAAATATATGACCAAAATGATGTTAAATCTAATCATTTTGGTCATATATTTTTTAGTCCACTCCGAAAAGTCCTTATGAATACATTTTCAAAAAAGATTTAACCATTTTGGTGATTAGCCCAGACAAACTAACAGACAGGCTACATTTTATAAATGCATTGTTGTTTGGATTTTGATTATGTGTTAATAAAAGAAATATACTTTAATTCAATTTATTTGCATGATATAATGAACATGTTATATTTTAGAAATGCTGCAGTTGTAAAAACGAAAACCGAAATGTTGGATATGGACAACAACATAGTGACGTATTTGAAAGTCAAGGGTAAAAACGGATCCACGTTTAAAGAACTACAGGTAACTTACATTTTGTAACTAAACATTTTCAACCGACTACAAAAACTAAGATGGTTCACAATTTGTCGGAATCTTTTTGTTTTATGTATATACCCCGATTACTCAATATAAAATATATACTCGATATAAAATATATAATATTATACCACCACCACCACCTGGGTATACTTCCCAGGTGGTCCCATTGGTACCAAATCAGGATCTGATGATGGGTTCTATAGGATGGCAAAATCGAGGACAACCCTCAAATTTTATAATGACGCATAATTTGTTTTTTATTGGAGTCAGTGTACTTTTTATGAATTAAAAAACATTTCTAATGAAAGAAATAAAAAACACCCAATAAATATTCATATTCATTACATTTATTATTTCACAGGATACATGTGGATACGACACTGAAACTCTTATAAAAGAATTGAAACATCTAGAATCTACGTGTATTATGAAACGGGTTGGATATCATGAAAATTTTATAATTCTCCTTGAATTTATTAAGCCATGGACGGTGAAAGTAGAAGGCTCATTCATCATACCTACACCTTGGTTGACACTAGACATAGAAATAAGGCCTGATATATTTTTAAAATGGACCGGAGTGGTAATGAATAAAATATTTGAATATCCCGGTTCTTCAATAGGCTACATCTCAAATCTATGTGAATTCTTAACAGCAAGGGGTGTCCAGGATATATGTGTATTTCTAAAACAGAACCAATGCATAACATTGAAATGTATGAAACAACAGGAGATAGATTTATTCTCAGAGGATGATGATGTACCACAGGAATTTAACGATTTCAATGAATACGATTCAGTTCAAAATATAATCGCATTACCAGTACCAAATGCTTTCAGCAGGTATTCATACTTGAGAAAACTAATATTGGATAGATACAAGAGTGATGATGAAAGTAAGGAAGATGAACAAGTACAAGAAGTAACATAAATACCATTTACATACATATACACTCACGCCTGTAATTCCCGAAAGGGTAGGCAGAGGTGTAACCAGTACACGCACTTTTCGCCAAATTGATTACGGTCCCATAAGGTGATAGGGGCCGAGCCAATCGCCAATGGCACCGGGCACAATTCCAGACTCCGGGCTTATACTGAGTATTTCTAAATAGAAAACCCCAATATCACTTTACCCGACCCGGGGATCGTAACCGAGACCTTAGTACAGCAGTTGTAACGCATGCGCAAATGCAACTGCGCCACCGAGGCAGTCCAATAAAATACCATTTACTCAAATGCAAAGCTCTATTAGTTTTGGGACTAATTATCAATATACTGATACTACAAACGACAATATCCATATAGTTATTTTTATGCTTGGATATATATGTAACTACAAGTAGAGTAAAGAGGAATTGTTTAGTAAATTAACACAAATATTTTTTTTTGTCTAAAATTTGTTTCAAACTTCAGTGGCTGCCATGGCAACAGAGTTTTCGAAACAAATGCAAAAAACGAATTTTTAATCTGTCATCACTACTGGTTAGTACAATGAAGATAATCTTTTTTCTGCGAATAGCGTTCAAGCTGAGAGAAGAGTACGAATTTTTCTCTTTCACTCGTAATCGTAATCAAGAGATGTGCACCTCCAACTACTCGAGTAGGCATTACTTAAAAATATATTGTATGAATAAGTGATGTCATCCCATTATATACAACTATTGTAAATAAGCAAATATACTTAATGAAATTGTTCGTTACTATAATATGTTTCTGAGTCCGTAACCACTTACACCATTTGATATAAAAACTTTACTTTCTATACTTCCCGAGTAGTTTTGTTGCAACAATGTTGCGATAAAATAGCTCAGGCTACTATTTCGGGTGAGTGTAGGCCAAATAATTTAATGAACCCTAAGTGAGTGCATATACCACTAAATATAAAGTGCAATATGTTTGTATAAAGTTAAAGTTTCGGTAGTATTCTAAATGCTCTTTGTTTTTACAAATAAAAGTTGAACATCGCATTTGTATAAGTACCTATACTAGAAATGCCTATACTGAAAGAATATATTATGCTTCGTGCTTACCCACGTGATCAAAAAAATGTTTTTTGTTTATTTTATATTTTATAAAACTAACTAATATATACACCGCATAGTTTAGATAATTACCACGGAACAGAGATCTAAACTTTATTGAACAATAAAATTGAGCTGATTGATCATGCTTTCTTAAACCTCCCGCCAAAATTACATTTCCGTTTCACTCACAAATAACACGTTCTCCACATTCAAAAGTAGAATACTTCAAAGAAAAATACTACAGACATAAAGGAAGTACAAAATACCCGTTACCCATACACACAAATTAACTATGCAGTAGTGTATGATCTATGTATTTAATTGAGAAAAAAGTGTATGCTGAGAACGATATATGGCGGATTGGTATAGTGCTGTCTGTATGCTATTTACTCAGATTACCCATTTCAGCCATATAAGTTTCTTTTGCCAATGGTTTTATGTCAATCCTGGTAATAATAATTGATAGCAATTTACTTTTTGATTATTATGAAATTCTCTATCCTTCGTAGGATTTACTCAATTTTATTGTTACTTTATTCTGAATTCTAAGTTTATTCAGAATCATTAATATATTTATAATAATGACACATAAATAATAAATACAAATAAATGTTTTGATTTTATTTGAAACTATAACGAAACGAAGTTTAAGATCAATATTTTTACTACTGAGTACTGAACGTTGCGGTCAGCCTTAGAGTAGGCAACCAAAAGGAGACGGCATTACGCTCGAATCTTGAACAAAAAATTCAGCAATGTCGGTGGGGGGCTTCGTACAACTACAAATAAACATGTGCACACAAATGCAAAATGTAATCACGTCGCTACGCACGCACACTACACCATTTCATACAACACTGGCAAATTTATGCACACAGTTACAAATTTATCTTGGTGTGTAATGTATTTACAGTGTCATATATTGACAACTGTGTAAAAACAGTAGAGCGTAGCAATGTCGACACGAGTTATAGATAGCGTTGTCCTTATCTATCGATAGATAACAATTATAATTTATGAAATGTTTTAAAATTATTTTTTATGTGTATCATCTTTTCTATCACTTTCTTGCAATCTCTGGGTGTGATTTCGTGAAAAGGGACGGAAGTAGAGAGGTATAGTTAAAAATAGTGTAAATTAATATTTCTAATTTAATCGAAATACTGTAAAGATAATAAAGGTAATGAGTACTGAGAAAAATACAAGCCAAATAAGCAAAAATAAAAACTTTATTATTTAAAAAATGAATTTTAAAAAATACGCCTTTAATTTATTTAAAATGGATATCCACCTGTTGTTACATTACTTAGGATAGTTATAATGAGGTAACAATAATCTTACTATTAATGAACAACATTTTAAGGATACCACGACATGCGTTGAGAAAAAAAAGTAACACCAGTATTCAATAAAAGTAAAAGGTTAATTAAATTTTCAAAAATAACAATGAGCATGACCAAATAAAAATTTAATTAATAATAAAATATATATATATATAAGGGTTTGGTTAAGCTCCTGTGCTAAAGCCAATTTCATGACATTGAATTCTTCTCTTATTATTTCCCTAACGTCTTTCTTTGTAATAACTGACGCGGACGAGTTTAAGCCGGAACTTCCACTAATTGCGCTAGTATCAACAGTGGCTTTTTTTCGATGCGTAATATTGTCATTAAAAGGTACAGAGTCATTATTGTTCCTTGACTTGACGGGTGAGTCAATGGGACGTAAAGGTGTATTACTGTTATCCGTTTTTGGTTGCTTTGCACATCATCCGTGACACTTCCATTTTTTTTTGGTCAACACTAATTGTAGAGAAGCGTTTTTCAGGTATGTCAGCACATGGAACACAACAATGACGGCCGTTGCAAATTATTTTAAAATGTATTTGATGATTACTCACTCGTTTTGAGGTATTCCGATTCAGCAATACCACCGGAAAGTACACAAAACGACCTTTCCAATGGTATATAGATTGTGAGAAAATGTTCTGTTATTCCATAAAATTTCGCATCAAATAAGCGGAGCCAAGAAATACAGTGTTACTGGTAGCGAATGCGATTAGCGAATGAAATTATTGTATGTCATTGAGAGCGATTATCGCCTGTTTTGTTTGGTGTGGTAGCCGGCTAACGGCTATCTATTATGAAGAACTAATTCCGAACTGGCGGTAGAGTAAAAAATTGACTGAATCTAAATAATGTATAACATTTCATGGATTCAATAAATATTTGATTTTGATTTTTGATTTTAAGAGCATATAAAAAGGGCTTGATATCTCGACATGAATACAGGGTGTCCCAAAAGTCGACGTTAAGCCGGAACCGGGTGAAAAGGCAAGTCATACCGGTTATCAAAAAAATATAAAAAAACTAAGTTGCAATTTTAAAATTATAGGCATGGCCCGCGCTTTTTCAAAGTATAATCCTAAATTGCGCATTTGTGTGATCTTACGTAAGAACTATTAAGACTCCCTTCCACCTCTTGTAAGAAAAAATAAGACATGATGGACTCCCCCCTACATCATCTTACGTAATAAATGAATGGCGCCAAAATTCATACGTAAATATTTTTTAAATATACCGGATACATTTTTAGGATCACATTTTTTTGACAAATACTTTATTCTGGTTTTGGTATATTTTGTGACATTCCTAGTGTGTTAGAACTATTTACATTAAAAGTATGTGTTTAGAAGACAGTCCAGATGGATTAGTAATTTTATCGATAACCTTTATAAGTTTATCTACAACACTATTTGAGTCTTGCATAAACGACAGTGTTACCACATAAACCACCCAAAATGCCAGTGTAATAAAGTTTATGAAATTGTAAACTTAGCCGTAATATTTTTAAATTATAAATTAAGTTAAGAAAGCATAAATAAAGTAATCCTAATAATATTATAAATGCGAATGTTTGGATGGATGCATGGTTGTTTGATATCCAATCACGCTACAACGGCTGGACGGATCTACTTAAAATTTGGCACAGAGATAGATTATAGTTTGGAAAAGCACATAGTCTACTTTTTATCCCGGAGAAATGTACAGTTCCCATGGGATAGTTTAGTTTTTCACAGAGCAAGGGATCGACATGATTTTTTGCATAGTGGCAGTTTAGGGATCAGAAAGAGACAAAGACCACTTTTAACTCGAAAAAATGCACGCTTCCTATGGGATAGCAAAATATAGAATGTTAAAATGCTCCAAGACATACTTGCGGGCGGAGCTGCGGGCAAAATTAGTTAAAAATGAATATTAAAAAAACAACTTGCGTTTAAGATATTGAATGCAAATAAATTTTGCACTACTGCGGCTAAAAGTTTAACCTGGCAACATTTATTACCCGATGATAATTTTTAGAAATTATATGTTTTGTTGCTTTTAAGGATAATATTACTTTAAAAAAATACGTCCAGGTGAAAAATAATGTTGAATTTTTGTAAGTTTCATGTGTCAGATCTATTTTTACATGTTAATACCGCTACAGGCGGGCTTTTTCACGGAGCTCCATTCGCACGTGATGTCACTTTTTTAGTGGCGGATCAAGAAGCGCAACTAGTTTTATAGAACGTGTATGAGCACCGTGCTCTTACATTTGTCAAACGGGGTAAGCGCTCAATGGCGTCTCCAGTGTTAAATACTCTAAGCGGTCAGCCGATCGATTAAAATATATTTTTTGTCTATGATCAAATATTTTTTATTGTGGCAAGAAAACCCAAGGGTGAAGTAAGTGAAGTAGGGCAATCCAAATTTCGCCATTTTTACTTTAGTGAAGGGAGATTTTATAAATTGTCAGGCTGGAGGACGAAGAATATATTGTAAAAAGTGTGTCATTAGATTTAATTTATCGTAGCGAAGACTGTTATTTAAAAACATCCTAGTATAATAGTGTGGTTTTATTTATTACTAACGTTTGTATGTAGTGCTACTTCCCCATCGTAAAATTTGCTCGTTGGTGTGTCGCTTTAGCTAATTCGATGGCTATGATATCGAAGTTTTAATCCAACGTCTCGCTTGACGATCTCCATAAGAGATAATATCGAGAAAGTGAGGCGACGCCTTTAGAAATGAGCAGGCCTCAAGGCGGACGCATTCAAGTCCCGGATGACCTTAGAGAGATCCTATTGGAGTTCACCATAAGTTACTTGTTGGAGCAGCCGGGGGACGTGATCAACTACGCTGTCGAGTTCTTCACAAGGTTACAGAACAACAGGACGACGACAATCGTGCGGGGGCCCACAGCCGGCACTCCCGATGAGTCCATAATATCAGACGAAGAAGGTACAAATCTCAGCACCGTAGCTAGTAGCTGGCGCCAGACCCGAACAGTCTAAATGGCGACAGATGCACTGTCTTTGGAAGACGCAAAACTTGTCTTGCACTGGGCGCCTTAGTCCTAGCTACGGGTCTGCATTTCATAGTACATTTCTTAATACCGTTGTGAACTCTCCACACGGAAGGTGGGTGTAGGCTCTGTGAATGTGATCCTTATTGCATCTGTATGAACTTAATTAGTTTTTACACTTTAGCATATAATTCAAATAATAACAGAAAAAAAATCACATCTAAATCGATTATAAATCATTTAAAAATGGAACATCATAACTCTTTAATAGTAGCTTGTTTATTTGTTGTAAATTATCATCTATTTTATTACAACAGTGACCTAGTTTTTCCGAAATGTCTTGAACATTTATTTTATTAAACATAATATTATTTTTGCTGGTTAGTGTGCATTTTCAGGAATATAATAAAAGATAATTATGATTACCCAAAATTAAAAAATGTAGTGTAGATGTAATGTTAATGTTTGTAGTATAAAATTTAAGATACCTGACTATTTTCAGTAATATCAATTTTGATAATAAAATTATTTCATACCGATCATGTCTGCCAAAATTTCTTCTCACACATGAATATTTATGAAAGAATTTATAAATACAGAATTACTACTCTCGGCAGCAGTAACTATTACATTTTTGGCAAGCAGCCATTACAGTTTCCATGATTTAAATTAATTGATGTTTAATATTCAGTTTTAAGGGACAGTGATCACAATTGCCAATTAATAAATAAATACACCCAACAGTCACACACCAGTTCAAACCCCACACTAGGTTAAACCTGTATTGTGGGTATCAAAAACTATGAGGGACTACGGTCCCACAACACCCAACCCCAAACAAATATGTGTTTGGCTTACAAACATTAGTCTCAGTGTGGGAATCGAACCCACTGCCTCTTGTTTCAAAGCCTGCTTGCTACTCACCAGCTGTGCCACGGAGGTTGTCTAAAATTTAAACACAATATAGACTATACACTCATGCCTATAATGCTCAAATGGGTAGGCAGAAGGCAGAGGTGTAACTAGTACACCCACATTTCGCCAACCTTATTATCATCCCATGATGTGATGATAATAAGTGTGATAAGAAGATGTGATAGGGAGCGAGTCTAACGCTATACCAGGCACAATTCCAGATTCCAGGCTGATACTGAGTATTTCTAAATAGAAAAACCCAATATCACTATACATGACCTGGGGATCAAACCCGAGACCTCAGCGCAGCAGTCTTAACGCATACGCAATTACGACTGCACCACCGAGGCATAATACACAAAATAATGAGTAATTGGAATTCATATTTATTTTGGTGATTGATTTATTCATGCATATACATATTGTGTAAAAAGTGTTGTATGGGACCCTCATTTTGTTTAGGACATATATGACTGAATTGTACATTACCTCATATCTTATGTACTTGATAATTTTGAATATAGTCTTATGAAACAAATAGTTATGATTTAAATTAGTGCCCACTTGGTATTCAACAAGAGATAAAACTAAGCTATTTGTAATATTTTACAATATAAGCCCTTAATTAAACTCATTAATAAGTACCTAAGAATCAAAAATATAAAAAAAACACTACTCTATGGAAACCAGAAAAAACAAACATGCACGGCAAAGAAAATCTTTATTACAAATACTAATATTATAAAAAGGAAAGATTTGTATGTAAGTATGTTTGTAACGAATTGGCTCAAAAAGTACTGGGCTGATTTTAAAAATTCTTTCACCATTTGAATGCTACATTCTCACTGATTAATATAGGCTATTTTAATTGCAAGAAAAAAAAATGATTTTATAAAGAGTATAAGATAACCTGCACACGAGCGGAGCGGAGCGAGCAACAGTTAGTTACAAATAAAATGGTCATAAAAATTACAAAAATGTATCTCTGGCTTTAAACTATTTACATAAGACACAATATTTTTAAACATAAATTACAATCGCACTTCAATAAGTTTTATTCACCACTAACAAGCTTGAGATAAACTGATGTACTAATGCAAGCACGTACACAAAATACATTTTAGAAAAGTTATAAATTTTCAATGTTTACTACACGCTGAACATATTTGTGAGTTTGTTTTTGAATGCTTTGAAGTTGCACGATGATGAGATTCGCTTGTTTTTCCACATCCAGGCTTAGTTGAGATCGTGAATTGAACCAGATGTTAGCATTTTTGTGTATGCGCGACTTATTATTAGCAGGCCGAAGTGGCGTGGCACTGTATGTATCATCATAAACTCAGGTGTTAAACAGGCCTTGAGAAATGTTTTCAAAAGAACTTGTCCTCTTATTGTTACGACAAACCTAATTATCGAAATGTACGTCTATTAAATTAAAATGACTCATTTTTATAAATTACACTTTTTCGTCAACACAATTGATGTGACAAAATGATGATATTACGTTAGATTAAAGAATCAGTCGATGTGATGTCATAGCAACTATAATTAGCTTTTTTAAACATTACCTCTTTAAAACTTCGTAAACTGGCATACTAGATTAATCGGAATATGTATATTATAGATAAACTCATGACATCACTTTCCGTGTAATACATAACTACGTTAGCATTTACGTGTGAAGAGTTGCTATTGATATTATGCAATAGAGCAATAATACATCGCCAGAGTTCGAAACGTCTGCCGGTACATTATCTTATCTGTGAGAAGTTTGATAATGGCCAGAGTCATTGTAGTTTAACTTGGATGGTAATTACGGGCTGAAACAACACTCGTGATTATACCTATACAGCTAATATTAATATTAGCACTGTATTAAACATTATCCCACTGCTCAGCACAGGCCTCCTGTACTAATGAGAGGGGTTACGCCTTAGTCCACCACGCTGGCCTAATGCGGGTTGGTAGACTTCACATACCTTTGAAATTCTTATGAGAATTCTCAGGTATGCAGGTTTCCTCACGATGTTTTCCTTCACAGTTAAAGCAAGCGATAATCAACATTTAATATATACATAACTTAAGAAAAGTCAGAGGTGTATGTCATTTGTGTTTCGGAAATACGACTTTCGTCTTGCCAGTCCGCACGGCAACCAAATTGGCTATCGCTGCTTTTTATACAGCTAATATTAACGTGGTTATAAATCAACCTGTACATATATAAGATTAGTAATTAAAGACAATTGTTTATACAATATCGACATAAATCATTCTTGTGAAATCATGTCACTGCCGAGTGCTAGTCCTGAATATAAAACATTGTTGCGTCTAACACTTTCACTCAGCAGAGTACATACGTGTAGTACACACGTTCCAATCGAAATGATTTAGTAAAAACTAATCGAATTAATTTATAGAGACATTTGTAATTCATTACTGAGAGATTAGCCTAGTTACCAGAAACCAGTTGTGAACTACGCAAGCCGCAATGTTAACACATTTTATTACTTGTGTATGTTCTATAAGTTCTATTCGACATAATATAACGCCATGACCATGCCAAGCGAAATTCTTGGCTTAGTTTAGATATTTTACAAAGTTTTTTCGTTGCATCATTCCCGCCCTGTGTTTCTATGCAGCTCTTGGTTACATTTCAAACTGGTCACTAAGATATCTGATTATGTTTATCATTCATTATTGAAGGATAGATATAAGTTATTCATATAGTGGCACTGTGCTAAAGTAGAATACCTATCGTCCAATATAGTAAGTAGAAAAGTTTGGAAGTAGCCACGAATAAGCGTCTAGAAACGTCTCTTATTTCACGAGATATGCACGTGACAATCATTGATAGGTAACGTCACATCACACATCACACGATCAATTATTTATGGCGTACAATACCTCGACAAGGCTATGTATATGCACTCATATCAACTCATTATTGGCTATAAAGAACTCCATATCTAGTAGACAAAAAATGGTGCGCTTGCAATGCTTTAGCGCATTGGGTCTTAATTTAGCCAGTTAGTTACAGTCTAGTATGGTTTGGTATTTTTTAAAGCTTATACACTTAGATATAATACTGTAAATGAATACTACAATATTGTTATGTTTTTATATCAGAGCCGCCAAAGGCGCGCTTCAACAACCGGCGCAAGTCTGTATTCGCCGAGACCTATGACCCTGAGGAAGATGATTCCGACGAAGGGGCGCCCGCTGTGTTCCCCAAGTCGGACGCCCAGCGTGCTCGTCTCGCCGAAGCAGTTCGCGGCATTCTGCTGTTCCGCTCACTCGATGCACAGCAAATGCAGCAGGTCTGTATACAATCATGCTTCTGGACCATTGACTTATATTCTATAGACACGAACTGTCGAAGAAACAATATGTTCCAAATACTTGTCCGCCCACTAATGTCATCTATTCATTTTACTAAGAACTATTTGATAGTTAGAATCGTGATAACTCCCGTCACTTTTTCTCGAACGGGTCTTTCCGCGCGCCAAAACTATAATAATGAATTTTGTTGTGAAATATAGACTTCCCGTATTCAGAATTGAAATTAATTAATATTTATTGATATTACGTTAAGAAATTATGTTATTTACCTTATATACTATTAACAGTTTCACTGTTAATCAATTTAAGGCAGATTTGTACGGGATTGTCGCTACAAATAACTAAAATTAACTCGACAATGAAAGATGCCATATGGTGTGCATACTTAGTGGCATGAAGCAAACTAACGTCGGTGCGGTGGTTCCACCGCAACTCGGTGGAACATAAGGTTTGTTCTGGTCGCCGCATCTAGTGCGTAGTACATATAGATAGATCGCTGTTCTGGACACTGTATTTTATTTCGTATAGGTAAAACGAATAACTTCGTAAACCATATCTTGTATTGATTTTCTCTATCTGTTCTTGCAATTATTTGTCTCAGTCTCGAATACCGTAAAATGACACATAGGTCGGTAACATGGTAATAGAATGAATGCTCTACAATTACTTTTTATTTTCAGACTGTTGAATTTATTTTTCACATTCATAATTCTTGACATCACTAAGAAAGCTATTTGCTGGGTATATCCGTTAGATATAAGACAATTTTATCTAGCAATTGCATTTTGGAATACCCAACAAAGTCATTGTATACATACTTAAAGATACGTTTTTTAAATTTATTGCATAATTACTATTGTAATGGAATTTAAATATATGCAGACTATGGCCTTGATTATAAACTAAATTCTCATGCTTGTGTTTTTCACATGAAAAATCTTAAACAATATACTAGACGATTCATAGTACAATGTGTAAGTAACTGTACCTACATTGTACACTAACTGACGACGTGATCAAACCTGTTGTTACTTAGATACACTAACTAGTCGACGGCCATGTGAGAGATATGATTGCATTCACAGTGTGTGACCTTATTGAATGTTCCATGCAATTATGTGGAAAACAAATACAGTGTAAACTCTATATAGCGACACTGAAGGGACTGTGCATTTTATGGCGTTATAGAGAGTTGTCGTTAAATGGAGAGAAGAAAAATCAGAATTAGAAAAATAAAAAGTTTATTTCTGACTATTGTTAGTAGTTATGTGCATAAAAAAGAATGTTATTTGAACGCTATTGAGTATAGTCTGTTATTTTTGTCTGACGTCTTTTGCTGCACCAGTAATTTTGTTGTATTTTTTTAGTTATTTTATTAATATCTAGCAATACTGAGGCATCTTGGTTATAAAGGAAATATTTTTCCAATAATTTTGCTGCTTCCAGAGCTTCTTTAATGCTCGGCGGAAGCTCAGGCTCATCCGTCTCATCTTCTTCATCACCTTGTTCTTGATCCTCAGTTTTTCTCACTGAATCCAAAATTTCTTCATGAGTCACATTTGTATCAACACTTCGTGCTTCCCCACTTATTTTACCATAGTTGATATGATGACGCTGCTTGAATTTTCCGAGCCATCCTTCTGATGCTTTGAAAGAAGTTAAACCAAGTTCAGCAGCAAAATTCTCCGCCTTAGCTTTCACGAGCGGCCCCGAGATAGGCATATTATTCTGGCGCTGTCGATGAAACCATGATAGTACAGCTTTATCCAAATCTTCGTATATAGGTTTCTTTAATTTTTTGGAAGATTTTCCCTCGCCCGCAGCGTGGAGGATTTTTTCTTTATTTTTCCATATTGTGGACACGGTAGAGCGACTAAATCCAAAGCGTTTGCCAACATCACTTATCTTCTCTCCCGTTTCTATTGCGCGTATCAGTAAAACTTTTTCGTCAATACACAGTGATTTTCTTTTAGTAGCCATGTTTACAGTTTGCAAGTTTATGAGCAACTAAGAATATGATAAGGTATAGATAATCCATGACTCCTAGTTATGAATCATGGTCAATAACAGTCTACACGTGCAAGCAATCCCAATTTGTAAACAAAAGAATGAATTTCTTAGAAAGTTCGGTATGCATGATGCCGACAGTCGAGTTTATTGCGGGCTAGGATAATAAAGCGACAATAGATCGTACACAGCTGCGCAGTTTTTACTAATTTTAGCAACTTAATTGTTGTCGTTATTGAGAGTGGGTGTAATGCTATATAGAGTGAAACATTGTATGAAAAACAAGCTAAACCAACCAAAGCCAATTGATTTCGACGCTTAAGAGAGTTTGTCGTTAAATAGAGTGACGTTACATGGAGTTTACACTGTAAATATAAATATAGCTACGATTCTACGCCAAAATACCTTGAACTGAGTAGACATTGCGAGGGATTTTGATACAACAGTGTCCAGAATAAAATGTTATTATTTCCGGCTTAGACTGTTCAAACGGAAATCACGCGTGGGATGCAAGATTTGTATGATACATTTACGGAAAGAGTATGCCATATTTTGCTATTAAAATATAAATGAATATATGATTGTATATGTTAACACAAAATAATATAGAATCATAAAGACTAACTAAAAGTACAGAAAGAGACGACTATGATATTTTGTGTTCTTATGTATACATTAGAAGACTAAATATAACCAATCAAACAGGTTGTGACTTCGTGTAACGTAGCGGTTACCTTAATTCTTTTTACTTTCGAGAATTTATTGAAAGAATAGAAGATCACTGATATATTAAAAAGTGTAAAAACGATAATTTTAATATTAAGTATAAAAAGAATAAGAATGAAAAAGTATAGTTATAATAAAAAAATATAATAATAATCTAATATCGAAAATATTGGTTATTGCTAACAATTCGACTTATGTCTTATTGACCTCAACGAACACTCACGTTAATCTGTTCCCAATACCCTTAGTGTACATTTTTACGCAAACTAAATAACTTAAATTGATACTTGAGTAACGAACTCAAAAAGTTCAAAAATAAGAAACTACTCAGCTGAGTGCTGATTAATGAATCTATCTAAGTATCGTTCTATAATAAAAGGGATTCTCAAGAACAAGTTAAAAACTAGATTTATAATGGTTTCTTATGTTTACGCGAATATTATACATTGAAATAAAACTAATTTTACCGCGATAGAATCCGTACATGACAGAGTATCATTCTGTAATACGGGCCTAAATGACCAAACATTGTAAAATCGTGACATATCACCCTGTTTCGCCTCAATTTCACACAATGTTGTAGACAAGATACAGCAAGTTATAAAATTTCCTTTAACTTTAAATAAATAAAAAAAAACACTATTGCCACAACCATACAAAATAATAACAAATATAGAAATCTGAATATGAATTATTATATAACTTTTACTTATTATTTAAACACTAAATAATATGCCCATTTATAAAATTATATATGTATATTTATTCTATTTGCCGTCGATGTTGTGAGTGAGCTAAAATTAAGCTTGAATATATGGCATGTGTGGCATCTTGGTAGTCAATAAGTCAAATAGAGATACACCTTAGAGATATATGTAGGCCCTCTACAAACTGTTTCCCAAGTTGTAAAGTTTTGGTTTATTAGGTTTTACGACCGGCTGCCGGTTGACGTCAAGCCTCCTTGGGAGCAGTAAAATGTATATACACGCCCGCTGTATACGTAACCCGTCATAGTCGGCTTGTTAGTTTCATTTCGGGATTACACAGAATATGTTCAATTTATAAACGGACATAAACAAACAATCAACATCAACATTGACACATTAACTTCAAACTATAATATACGATACGTATGGTATAAGGGACAGACCTTACGGCTCATGACACTATTAAAATTGCCACAGTACGGGAATCGAGCCGGCGGCTCCTCGTTTTACCAACGGCACAGCAGCCACTGCGTCACATACGTCCAAATACTGTATAGTGGCCATCCGTCCCGTTTTCCCAGGACCTGGTTTTTAGAGTGTCCTGGATAGTTTTTAAGAAGCGCCCTGATATGTCCATGTATTTTAAAATCCACGCGTCACTTTTGCAATTCTTATGTTAGCTAGTCACTCGCGAGTGTTCGCGCTATTTTAAAACAAAGACACGTCCTGTTTTTTTGCTGGATTGTCCTGGTTTGTCCAACATCGAATCCTAGTTTTTGAAATTCGGGGTTGGCAACCCTAAAATACTGAAACGCTACTCAACTGGCCGACCGTCTAACGGCTACTTAGCTTGTAATACACCATACAATTATGAAAAATAAGGGTGTCTCAAATGTTTAACACGATTTTAAACGCTTGAGTTGCGTTCGAGTATTCGGGTGGTAGCCTATCAATCACCATTAAGATATGTCGCGACATAACAACTGCAACTGTGAACAAACTGCTGTGCTCTGGCATTGCAGTAGTCTATGGGCGACGCTGACCACTTACCACCAGGTGGCCCGTCTGCTCGTCTGCCTATCCAGGCACTAAAAAAAACTGCGATGTTTGTCGGCAGGTGCTGGACGCTATGTTCGAGAAACGCTCTGAGCCCGGCGAGTACGTGATCCGGCAGGGCGATGACGGCGACAACTTCTACGTCATCGAGAACGGAATGTTCGATGTGCTAGTCACCGGCGATGATCGTGTCGAAAAGGTAAGACTATAGATAGTTTAGAGATCTTATCTAAAATGACGCAAACTGCCACTCAATTTTCAATCTCACTGCACGTAGAATTGACAAGTGGGAGGATTAAGTTGCATTTCATTTCAGATAAGACTAGCTATAAACAGTTAATATGTATTTTGTGTTTTAATATGGTTTTGTGATTACTTTACTTGAACAGGGAAGTGGTTTTTAGTTCCGCGAGAAGAAACGAGTATTTCGCAGCATTTATTTTTGGCGTCGTGTAAAGAAGCTAAACAGCAGGCCGGCATGGTTGTGTTGAGTAGCGAGGGATAGATTGTCTCTCGCTGCTTGATACTCTAACTGGACGGCACTGCACTTACCATCAGGTGTAGTGTGGTCACTTTGCCGTGCCAGGATGAAAAAAGAACACTTTCATCTATTTGCCTAATAAATAGGGGCTGTTGTTTAGTCTATTCTGTGTTAATTGATTCACGAGCTAGGGCGGTGCGCATCAACGCTGACGGGTGACTGCCCGGGTTGACGACCGACCTACACCCCCTCCCTTGTAAAGCCGACCCCACGACCCATCCCTGCTCATAATCATACCAAATTTGAATCCATCCTAATTTAAGACTAAGCTACTTAGATATATGTTTAGACAGTCTATAGTTATAATTGCTGACATATGATGTAGTATCTGTCATTAGTCGACATCTGTTGTAGCAATATTTTTATAATTCCAAGTTGAGGAGATTCTTGTGTTGTTTATTACTTATAATTTATTGTGTTTTGAAAATAATAATGTTATAGTATGCTATCATAGTAGGCCTAAACATTTTTTTTACTTTACTGTTATGCCATGGTTCATTCATTTACGCTTTATTTTATTATGATTCTACAATAGCCTGAGAAGTGACATGTAGACAGACAGTTACCAGAGCCATCCTAAAAGGGCTTAATCTATTTTATTTATCTACTTTATTAAACGACTGATCCAAATATAATTGTCGGTCAATTATGAAGAAATTTCATTGGCAAGATAACGTTTACGGAATGCCGGCTGAAATCTGTAAGTTATGACGTCATAGGCTATTTCGGCTTCAATCGTGATAGGTGACGACGGACGCGTTCTGACTGTGTCTATAACACTTTTATCTGTTGAATCTTAAATATTGCTAGAGATTGACAGAAGTTTGTTAGGTGATGAAGAAAAATGCTTTATAAACCCCATATGAATTAGGAATATATCTTGAATGTTGGTAACCTATTTATTACATATGTCATGTGACGATTTTGTTCTTTCTCCGAGCTGATTCCAGTGAGGCTTAGTTTTAACAGTTTCAAAAGGCTGAATTTATTTTATGGCTCGGGTTTACGGCTACTTATGTTTGGGACACCTGGGACAGTAAGTTTACGATAAATGGTCTCGCTTCCATCGTGGCTCTGCTAGTGTAAATAAATCGTTAAATAATAATATAATAGGTATCAAGTAAACTCATGGGCAAAAACCCAATATAAGGACTTATTGAAATCACATCTGTTTAAAAATTTAGAATTTAAATATGTATATACGAAAACATCATTTGCGTTCAAATTGAATATTATTTGTACAGCGCGCTCGGGAACAAGCCGCATAATATTATCATGTGCTATGACGCAAGTGTGCTCGTAATTTTTGGCAGACAACGTCATATCGCACCACAATATACTTGTCATTTTATATAGATTTCCAACACTTGCAGAAGTTTTGATATCTAACACTACGACACTTTAAAAAGTATTAATATCTACACCGATATTATAAGGGCAGTATGGTATTATTTCCTTTGCTTTAGTAAATTACACGTTTAATAGAAAATTTGTTAACACACTGAACATGTGGCGACCCCACCTAGTAGGACAAGGGCGGGAAAAGAAATTCCACGCACTGTTTTAAATCATTACATCTATTTTCGTAACTTTAAAACAGTGCGATATGAATCTTAGTCGTTTACTTAAGGCGTTCGTTGCACAAACCGTTCAATTTGCTCCAATTTCCAAGAAATTCCTAAGAAATCTGGTATACTCTTAAATATTAATACTAGAAGAAATACCTTCTAGATTCTAGAAGATACCACTACTACTTTGTCTATTAGCGTCAAGTTCAACTCGTAATTCTTCTTCTACTTCTTCACGTGACTCTCTAATTATTAAAGGTTGGCTGTCAGCTGGAATATTCAATTTTGTTTCTAGCGAAGCGGGAAAACTTTGCAGGACTCACGATGCCCGCCCACTCTCTAATGTTGCGTAATCAAGATTTCTTCCTACGCCCAACTCTTCTTTCACGACGATCTTGCCCATCATTACCGTTTAACTCGTAATTAAGACATAATAAATCGATACCAAGCTATGACCGTCGAATGTATTGTGTTATTAACATGGTGTTTCTAGCGACTGCCTTGCAGATAATTAACCTTTCCAGCTGGCGCCAATAACAACATACTTTGTACATACATGTTTTGTACCTAACATGGGTAAATAGGTCACTATTGTGAGTGTTATGTGAATATTCCCCCTGTGACATTTGGACAGTGCACCATTTAAAAAAGATAATGATTGTTACATTATTCCATATGACCATATGTTAAATGATAAAACAAATGTTAAACAGTATTTCTACAAAACGCAGATGGTAAGTCGTAATTCAGTCTGTATTTGGGCAGAGTAACATCTTGTCTTACGAGTATCAACTAACTGTGCTAATATTATTCTTACACCCTATTCATACCTTTTACAAATATATCAAATCAGCAATGATATATCTGCTGATTATGTTTGAGAGTAGTAAACTAATATAAAACCATATGATCAAGATGTGATGTCACCGTCGCGGTCGGGTGTCTTCTACATAGTACTGCTGGTACTTGTTTACATAATATAATGAGTGTAAGATATGACCTCTACAAATGCTGTATCACTTTGATATGATTTGAATAACCTAGAAATGCCTAGTCTCTTGTTATCTAAAGTCCAAACTACCTCAGTTTCAGTAAATTATACAATAAGGGGTCCGTATAAAATCATCCATTTGTAGATTCAATTCTTGTCTAACTTGAAAGAATATAAAAATCAGGTCCGACCCAGCTCCGAAACTATTCCAAGTATGGAAAGACAATATACGCTTGGGTCATAATACTCTGATCAGTCATTCATAAGTATTTTTCATTAATATATTATGTAGATAAAATGGAATAATTCTGTCGTCAGTTTACTAAAAGGCTGTTATGTGACATTTTGCCAAATTTAAGTTATGTATACATAAAGCATCTTTTTCTCTTTGGTCATATTTTTCTACCTATACATATACTCACGCCTGTAATCTCCGAAGGGAAGGGCAGTGCGTAACCAGTACACCCACATTTCGCCGAGCTAATTACCGTCCCATAATGTGATAGAAGCCGAGCGCGTCGCCATACCCACAGTTGCAGACACCGGGCTGATACCAAATATTTTTGATAGAAAAACCCAATCACCTTACCCAAACCGGGGATCAAACCCGAGGCCTCAGCACAGCAGTCGTAACGCATGCGCAATTACAACTGCGCCACCGAGGCAGTCATTTTTCTATCTATATTTAGTTATAAGATTGAAAGAGTACGCTCAGAACTAACTACTTCATGTCTAAGGACATCACTTGTTTTAAACAATATCACAAACTAACTCAACACTTAACTGCCTTTTAGTTACCGGACGGCAGAATTACTGTCAGTATGTTATGGGTAGAGAACTAAAGAATATAGACGTCTTAATACGTACTCAAGTACATCTCAATCGTTTTCTGAACATATTCTTCAAGAACATTAAATTGTTTTACACTTGTACAATTTGCATTGAATTGTTATTACAGTACAAAAAAGACAACATTGTTGTTTTTATTGCATACACAATGCCAACTGTAGTTGCATAATAAAACTAGCATTTTATTTTCGCTCAATAGTATATGAATCTACGATTACGTTTGTGTTTTGTAGTCGAAGCGTTTTAATTGTACATTTGTTCGAGACGAAATTGTTTGATTTGGAAGAATAATTGTTTGAGCTGTAATAATTTGTCGAAGATTAATGAGCACGGTTTTTAAATTGATCATACACGTAATACTCTTGTAAAAATTTAATAAATAAATGGATTACCAGTGTTTCTTTTTATAATAATTAGTACCCACGGCCGTGCCCTGGTCTCTGTGCCAATTTTTTTGTTACTTACAAAAAGTATTTTTTAATGAAATATTGCCCATGTTCTTCAGTAGAGTCAGATTTTGATAGTTGGCTTAGTATTTCTAGAGGATAAAATTTTCCATAATATATAATGAGACTATATGCCTAATGCATATTGACTATCAGCTGGTTATCAGTGAGAAATTCCAAACCTATCTCCTCGACACCACTACACGTATGTACCCCATATACATGATAGTGATAGAGATATATTGTTTACTGACGAAAGTATTTATTTGTAGTATTCGACGAATCATCCGGCAACGTAGTATCCGTCAGATATTGAAGTTATCATAATTTGATGTATTGCGGTTAGCAATGTTTTGTCAAAAATGATGTATGGCTATATCTGTGGCTCTCACGATGCCGGTAGTCTCACAAACGTGGGGCTAGGCCTTTTGTTGCCTTTTTCTAGAACTTTGATTGTTCTACGTCAAGCCAAGCGCTACAGTCGCTTCGTCTCTTTCTAAAAAGTGATTATTGTATTAACTTAATTCACCTCACATCGCAGAAATAAATTGCTGGCTAACAGGTTCCATGAAAATCGTCGCAAATTGCGGGTACCTCTGCCATTTTAAAGCAAATACATAATACTTATATTTCATGGTATTAGTATCTTCAATACCGGTTTCTATTTTTTTATGTTGTCATTGCTTTAATCCGTTCATGCATTCTTGTCACTTTGAGTACTCCCGACCTGTCCTTTATTTAGGACTAGCTTTTGCCCACGGCTTCGCCCGCGTGGTAGCCTCAATATGTTTTCAGATCCCTAACTTGAGGAATTATGGATGACCCATACAAATTTTGAACTGCTGTTTGACCCCTTTCAAGATTGTTTTTGGAGAAAAAAGATACAAGTCCTTCTCCAGGATATAATCTATCTCCTTGGCAAATTTTATCACAATCCCGAAAGCCGTTTAGTTGTAAAAAGGTAACAAGCAAAATACATACAGAGTTACTTCCGCATTTATAGTATTAGCAAGTATGGATGTTGCCAATTTGCCTGACATAGTTTCAGTGCGGTCGACCACTTCAATCCACGCTCGGATTGTGGCCCTATTTCGTTAGTCAGTATCATCCTTTCTGAACCCAAGACTATAGAGCAAACTTCAACTTAATCTAACTAGACTTTGGTCTATATTCATAAGACAAATTTATCCAAAAGTTGGAACATATTAGTTTAGGTTTGAACTCATGGAAAAAATTTAAACTTTTTTACCATCAGCTCTTATACGATTTCTACTTCATTGAACTGTTACATAATAAAGTCAATTCGTACATATACTTTTATATGGCGATTGGATCAGATTTTTCAGAAATTTCTTTGAATTAGTTTTCCAATTTAGTAAATTACTTGAAAAATCATAAATAAACCCAGCAGTCAGACACTTGATTAATTTTAACCTCACACTTGGTAAAACCTGTATCGCGGTATTAAGAAGTATTTGAGGCTGTTTAACACATCACGCACCGAGACAAATGTTTGTGTGAAAGACAGATATTTGTTTCGTTGTGGCGTGTTGTTGGGCCGTAGTCCCTCGTAGTTGTCGATATCCACGATACAGGTTTTACATAGTGTGGGGTCAGAGCTATGTGTGTGACTGTTGAGTATATTATTTATTTAATTTATTTCGATGTAATAAATAAATGTAAGGCGAAGTTCGTACGTGATATGATGTTTCGTTTTGTGTCAGGTGGTGCACACGTACGAGGGTTCCGGGTCGTTCGGCGAGCTGGCGCTGATGTACAACATGCCTCGCGCGGCGTCCGTGCGGGCGCAGTCCCCGGGCGCGCT
This sequence comes from Laothoe populi, assembly GCA_905220505.1. Taxonomy (NCBI): domain Eukaryota; kingdom Metazoa; phylum Arthropoda; class Insecta; order Lepidoptera; family Sphingidae; genus Laothoe; species Laothoe populi. The sequence continues at coordinate 11,622,571 of HG992165.1, forward strand.
GTGGGCCATGGACCGGCACACCTTCCGCCGCATACTGCTCAAGAGCGCGTTCAAGAAGCGCAAGCTGTACGAGGAGCTGCTCGACAAGGTGCCCATGCTGAAGGCACTTCAGGTACGTTATTATATGGACCTTACATTACCTTTAATCAATTTATACAGGTAACGTTGACATCACAAAGCTCCACTATACAAACGGTCATTGCGGATTTTTAAAAATTATTTAGTTTTCTAATAGTTTAAAATCAATAATCTAAAACTTCATGGTACTATCACAACCTCATAATTACTATCTGTAATTTGTATAATATAATCTTTGAGTTTAAAAGTTCAATGAACCCACATTCTCTTTAAAATGAGATTTGATGAAATTCGCGTAATGGATGCCCCTTAACACTTGTGCCACTATGAGCAACGGTGTCAATGTTGCTAATGAGGTTAGGCCTTAGTCCATCCACAGGAAACCATCCAGCGAAAGCATTGTCACTTGTTTTGTTGGTCTAGCTCGAGGGGCCACGCTAGATCGATACACACTTTAAATTGTACTGTACTTCGCATCAGGTGCAGTGTGGAAACTGCCATGCCAGGATAATAAAAAATATATTTAAAGCAAATATCTTACAAATAAAACCCATAACAAAGCACGTACGTTGCTCTAAACATATTACTAACAAACGACGAGTACGGAACCCCCGCAGTTCCACATGAGCGGATCCGCTGCTCAGCGTCCCGAAAATATTGCTTGACCACGCTTGAACACGACTTAGCAATCAATATGTAAGGGAACCTGTTGCCTTCCACTCAGTGTACTGAAATGTTTTCAAAATGTGCGTACATTGTGTGGTGTTTTAAACCACAGACTAAAGATATAATAGACATCGCAAGTACTTCAATGACATACAGGTTGACTGGCAGAGAATGCCTCCGGCATCAAGTCCGCCTATATTTAAATGTATAAAGTATTAAATAAATAAATAAATACAGAAGTAGCAGAGTGTCGACGTAAACAGTGTTATCTTCATCATGAAAGCGCCAACTCGACCTGGAGCATTATTCTCTGTCCTTACAAACGCCTAACGAGGTGCGTTTCGTTAACTTTTTATTTTTTATCCTGGCACGGCAAAGTGACCGCACTGCACCTGATGGTAAGCGCAGTGCGGTCCAATTAGAGTATCGAGTAGTGAGAGACGATCTATCCCCCGCTACTCAACACAATCATGCCGGCCTGCTTCTTCACACTACGCCATGGGCAACAAGGTGAAGACGCGGTCGAGGGTCTATTGTCAGAGTCTCAGAAGGCCGCAAAATGGCCATACATTGTACTCCAACTCTAGACCCCCGAGAAAAACCGGATGTACACTGGCTGATCCCGGAACGCGACACACTTGCGTGTGCCACTATGGCGGGTTTTACACCCTGTGTACGGTGGTCGCTATCCGGGCGGATATGAATATCCTACCACCAGCAAAAATACTAACTACATGTTATTTGCATGTAATGGCATTACAGAATACAATAACATTCAGTTAACGTAACGCGCCTTGTTACGCGTTTGTAAGGACATAGGGAATAATGTCTCTTGTTAGTACCACTATTTAAACTGGTGTGAGCAGGCAGCAGTTTCGTTTTGTACAGTTAAAGATATTTCTGGAGAATTTAATCCATCTCCTTATCAATCCCTAAAATACAACTCCACATTAAGCGATACCAAAATGTCAATTCAAATGTCACCCTGGATAATGATGTGGAAATTACGATAAGCTTTTATTTGAAACTAGAACTGAAGTTGTTAAAAGCAGCCAGTCCTATCTATCAACCGATACAACCTGTCATGACGGATAGACACGCCGGCGGCGCGTAACACTAGCAACACTCGCCGTTCGTCCATGCAATTTTTAACTTTAATGCTATATGAATAAAAGCTTGTTGCTTTACTCCCGACTTTTTTTTTAATATCCTTCCTGACTGGAGGGATATATCGGCTAGCCCCCCTATCGCATTATGGGACCGATGGGACCGTAATAAATTCGGCGAAAAGTTGATGTACACCTTTGCCTACCCCTTCAGGGATTACAGGCGTGAGTGTATATGTGTATAGCATATAGGTTTTGTTCATATCAGGTCACTTAAATACGTTGAATAATTTACTATGAACTATATGTAACAAGGCCTAAACCAGGTTACTTATTGAGGTCAAGAATGTGTCGTGATATTCTAAATATAATGCGATCACATAACTCAACCCTTTGTAGATTTGAGACTGACTTTTATACGTAGGGTATCATTCATTGAATTAAATTAATTAACCTACCTACCTAACCTAACCCACACTAGGTCAAACCCGTATCGTAGGTCTAAAGAACTACGAGGAATGTGGGATCCTAGGCCCACAGACCCAAACCGGAATCAAATACTTGTGCTCTCACATTTGTCTCGTGCGGGGATCGAATCCGCGGCCTATCGTTTCACAGCCGGCTACTCGCCCGTTCCACTCGCAATCTGTCGGTCATTTATTACTCATGTAGACAAGTAAGGTTAATACTCTTATGATATATGCACGATTCATCAATAATTTTTTTGCAATAGATCGCTGTAAACTGTTCGTGCAAATAAATAACGAAACCAAACTACTGGTGGGAGGACTAGGGTAGTTTCCTGTGTTTAATTTTGTACATTATTCCCTACGCAATCGAATATAATACGCAAAAGAACCTCTTTTGCGAAAACAGAATCCAAATTGCTTGAAAAATGAGGTCACAATATTTATTTTAAATATTGGTATGAGCAAATACTCACAGGCATAAGCGAAAACGGTGGCGTATTGGGAACATATCGCTATCTCCCTCGCACAACGGTACAGTACAGGCGATTCATAGTACCGTGACGTCACGGTATCAGATATGCATCCTTGTACTGTTATTTGACAACTACCCCTTCCAGCAGATTTGAGTGGTGTCTAATTTACCTATTATTGTTCGGATTCATAAAATTCTTTCGATAATAGGTTTTAGGTAATGTAACTTGTTGATTAAATTAATAAAAAAAATCGAGTCAACTACCCTATTCATTTGCGCCCGGATAGCGACTACCGTACACAGGGTGTATAACCCGTCATAGTGGCACAGTGTGTTGCGTTCCGGGATCAGCCAGTGTACATCCTGTTTTTGTCGAGCATCTAGAGTTGGGTACGATGATTGGCCGTTTTGCGACCTTCTGAGTTCTGTCAATGGACCCTCGACCTCGACCCTCGAGTAGTGTGAAGAAGCAGGCCGGCATGATTGTCTCTCGCTACTCGATACACCAATTGGACGGCACCGCGCTTACCATCAGGTGCAGTGTAGTCACTTTGCCGTGCCAGAATAAAAAAATAAATTATAACATTTTGCAAAGTGAAGTAACTATCACATAAAACATGTTTATTATTGAATTACAGAACATAAAATGTTTAATTCCATTTGAATACAGTGCATACCGCATAAAAGATAAGGCATCATTATTGTGATAACTTAATGGGATTAATTAAGGAGTCACTACTCACGTTTAACGATTTTATGAATATCAAATATTTTGAATAACAATGTTAATTTCAACTTTTGTGTAATGAATTAATTAACATTTATTGATCAAATGTAAGGTCATACAGCGTTATTCGAACCCTGGGGTACACCCAATACATGATCCCCCAAGCGAAGAAAACTAGGAAAAGACCGAATATTTTAATTGAGTTATTTGCCTAAGAGTGATAAACTGGACACTGATAAAGATAAATAAATACACACAAGTCACACACGTCTTGATCCCATACTAGGTTAACCTGTATCGTAGGTATCAGGAATTACAACACCTGAAACAATTTATGAATCAAAAAATTATCTCAGCCTCGGCATCGAACCCGCGGCTATTCGTTTCACAGCCGGCTACTAACAGTACTACTTTCAGTGGCGTAATGGTCCTCCATTACGCCACTGAAACTTTCACAATTCATCTGATGATGAAATCTGTAAATATACATCTAAATTATATGCCCTAATATACGAGCATAATTTATCTCGGATAAGTAAGTGACAGACAGTATGATTAGACCAGCTCGACTGGGTTATTACCATGGACTCACAGAAAACCGACAGTAGAAGTATGGACTTGAGTCATGAGTGAGATTTCTCAGACTCATAACCCCCAGTTCTTCCTAATTCATTTCATTCATTCATCATTCGTTTCCTTTAGGGTCAGTAACGTACCCTTAACTAATATAAAATATAACTTAACCATTTAGTAACCCACTAGCTGTTTTGTTGACATAAAAAAAAATCTATCTAAATTCCATGTGGTTCAAAGACTTAACACAATTCATAATAATTTATCGTGCTATAATTTGGTCATATAGATAAGTGTATTGTTACACGCTGCTGCGTGTAAATGTTTGGAGATTATTTAAGTAGATGTATAAATACGGCTGTTTGGTATCACTAGGTAAAGATCAACAATAATGAAGCATTTAGCAAATAATTTCTCAAACAGTCAATACGCAGCCAGAAATGATCTGTATAAAAATAAATAAATAACACCCAACAGTCACACACATAGCCCCGATACCACACTATGATACAAGTCTTGTGTCGTGGGTATCAGGGACTACGAGAGACTTTCGGCCTCACAACACCCAGACCCGACACAAATATGTCACACAAACATTTGTCCGATGTGGGAATCGAACCGATGGCCTCTCAATTCACAGTCGGCTATTCGCCTGCTGCACCACGGAGGCTGATCATAACTTACACATTTTTTGTTATTAATCAAACGCAAATAACGCATCTCGAAAACATCCAATACATTTGTAAGAATCTGAATTTTTTATTATAAAATTATGACACAGGTTTTATGATAAAACGTAACAATTTTAAATACTCAATGACAATCAAAAGGTTTGAGAAGCAATTGAATGATAGGGGTTGTGATAAACCTATGTGTAACAAAGCGGCGCGGCGGCGTCACATGACAACAGCCACGCATGCGCGATAGCTTATCAGTTAATACTGATTTAAGCTAAGATTAACGCGATAAGAGCCAGTGGCCTGCAATACTTTTGTGGTGAAGCAGGTACTGAAATAACGAACTGAAATGAAAATGAAATAAAATGTGTACTGTTCATATTTCAAATAACAAGTAAAAATTCTTATCTATCTATACATAGCATACAATGAAAACACAATTTATATGATATAAAAGCTTGACGCGATAGACTGTGTAGAATGTAGATAAACAAGTAAATTAAAAAACTTGATCTGTCTGATTTGAATTTTTAAAATTTTCAAACTAAGTAAATACTAGTACTTATCTAAAACTTTTAAATAATAAAAAAATATATTTCCACCTTGCATACTTGAAAATTCTCCAATAATATTTAGAAGGTAACTGAAGTCTGCCACCCGCATTAGGCCAGAATGATGGAATAAGGCCTAACCCCTCTTATTAGTAGTGTCCCGTGCCCAGTAATGGGACAAGGATTAATATAATAATAATAATAACACCCAACAGTCACACACATAGCCTCGACCCCACACTAAGATACGAGTCTTGTGTTGGGGGTATCAGGGACTACGAGAGACTTTTCGGTCTCACAACACCCATACCCCGGACACGAAACATTTGTCCGGGTGTGGGAATCGAACCCACGACCGGCTACTCGCCTACTACGCCACGGGGGCTGTAATTGGACATGGTTTATATTAAACGCTGGTAAGGCTGGTTTGTTATCGTGCAGCCGTACGAGCGCGCGAACCTCGCGGACGCTCTACTGCCGCGCACCCTCATGGACGGCGAGCTGATCATCCGCCAGGGCGACACCGCCGACGGGATGTACTTCGTAGAGGACGGCTCCATCAGCATCCGCATCACGCGCGACGACGGCAACGAACACGAGATCAAGCGCCTCGGTATGTATCATGTACGACGACATCCGGTTCAGGTAGGCAGCGGCTTTGCTGTGCCCTGGCATTGCAGAAGTCTATGGGCGGCGGTGTCTACTTACCATCAAGTGGCCCGTCTGCTCTTCTGTCTATCCAGGCAGTAAAAAAAGGCGGTTTAGGCTCACCTGCGTAGGAGGTTATGCAGAAGCACTTCGCACCCAGAATCTGGGGACATTATCGAAAAAGTTTCAAACCTAAATAAATACAACTTACATTCACACACATAGTCCTGACCCCACACTAGGCAAAACCTGTATCGTATGTATCAACAACTATGAGGGATTACTAACTACCACAACACCCAGACTCGAATCAAATATATGTCTGTCACAATCATTTTTCGCGATGTGCGAATTGAACCATCGCCCTCTCGTATTACCTCCGCTTAAATTATATTTGTATTTACCGCTCAGCCCTTAAATCGAGACACAATGTACCCCATTATATAGTTAAACAATGGGGCTCGGGTAGAAATCCTGAAAAATACCTTCTCTGTAGACCGAGGATTGGTATATAAAAAAACCAATGTCAACAACAGCACCATCTGTTAGATCTAAAACTATATTTTAAGTTGAACCCAACTATACATATTCACTTCATTTAATTGAAATCGGTTGAGTGATTTCGGAGTTGATCGCGGACCAACATCGTGACACGAGAATGTTATATATTAAGATTAAAATATGTTATATTGCAGGCAAGGGTGGTTACTTCGGCGAGTTGGCGCTGGTGACGCACAAGCCGCGCGCCGCCTCCGCGTACGCCGTCGGACCCACCAAACTGGCATGTGAGTATACGCTCATACACCCATACACAGATACACTCATACACCCATACACTCATTCGCTCATACACTCATCTACACATACACTCATACACCCAAACACTCATACACTCATACACTCATACACCCATACACACATTCACTCATGCACCCTTACACTCGTACACCCAACCGGTCCAACCTGTATTGTGGGTATAAACAGCTACTAGGGACTACGGTCCCACACCCAGACTTGAATCAAATATCTGTCTCGGTGCGGGAATCGAATCCACGTCCTTCTCACAACCGGCCACTCGCGCTACACAGGCTGTCAAGACAATGTAACACATGCATATTATATCATTACTACATTGTGATAACTGGCCAGCTGATTTCCTTCAAACATGGCCGTTAGATAGTTTACATCCGTTATTACTCGCTGCAATCGTATTTATATTATTATCATCAGTACATTATTTTTGCTTATCATAATGCTCACATTAACAAGCAAGCATTTTATTTACACATATCACCAACATACAATTTACACAAGCATTAAAATGATTAAGCACTGTGATTTAATGGCGCCAAGTTAATTAAATTTATAGCAACAAAGATATAATATTTTAATATTTAGGTCGTAAAGAAAATCAATATAAAAAATCAAAATGACGAAACTAATGGTTGCTCTAAATAAAACTAATTAGTAAACAATATTGATTTATGGTGAATATAAATTTAACTTCATGGACAATGTTTTGGTATGATTTATAATTAAATAAATGTGGAAAATTTTATTATCATAAGTACTAAACTTTTTTCAGTTAAAAATAATTAATATTTGTTTCTTAACTTGCATATCATTTGAAAGGAAATTAAACAAGATTTAGATTTATTAATAACATAACAGGTGTGAAATAAGAAAACCCATTGAAATAGTGATTGTGTTTCAAAGTTATTTAGTAACAACCACATTTATGATCACGGGTACCACCAAGCTTTAAAACCAGAAGTGGTAGGAATATTTTAAGACAAATAACAAACAATCAACCGATAGCGTTATATTTTACAAACTTATGCTAACTACAAATATACAAAACGCGATGTCTAATACGTCCTTTGTCTTCTTAATGTCGTCGGCGAATGAGAGACCGCACCCTCGTATTTATGGGGCACTGTCGCGTCCGGCTTTGGGGTTGCAAGTTTTCGGTAACATTAAGTAAAAAAAAATAGTTTGCACTGAGAAAAGTTTTGATTAAAGGTGCGACATTGAGTCGAAGGTCCTGAGTGATCGTTAATAACACTGAACTGACCACACACAATGATCTCGAGTTTAGTCACACGATTCATATAAACGCTAATAATTGCGCCAACAGTGTACAAATAAATAATAAATACACACAACAGTCACACACATTGTCCTCACCGACTTGTAAGATACATTTCTCTTGTATCATCAATATCAATTTCTCAAAACCCAGTCACTCATATAAATTAAACTTGATTTGTAATGATTTTATATTTGATATTATTTTCATAAAATAGCTGTTTACCATTGTGATAAAATCGAATGTGTATCAACTTCGATCGAATGTGTATTAACGGTAGGCAGCGGCTTTGCTGTGCCCTGGCGTTGCAGAAGTCTATGGGCGGCGGTGACTACTTGCCATCAGGTGGCCCGTTTGCTAATCTGCCTATCCATTAGGCATTAAAAAAAATTATACCTCACACTGTTTCGGATGAATAAGGACGGACAGATAAAATCATAGAAGAGCATATAAATAAAATGAAAAAGTTAGTTCAGCATAAAATAATTTCTTCTATTAACAATAAGCCGACAACTAATATTGTAAAACTTTATAGTTAATAACTCTGAAACGTTGATATCGCACTGGCGCTGTAAAAACGAAGTCAGATATTTTCTAATATTCATAAAATGTTAGCCAACTGTAATTTAAGGAGACAGATTGCTTTTTGTACTAACAAGCAAGTAAATTGTTGATATGCTGGTGGTAGGATATTCATATCCGGCAACAAGCAGGCCGGCATGATTGTTTGTAGTGTGGTCACTTTGCAGTGCCAGATAAAAAAATTATATGTATTGGCCTTAAAGGAACAGAATGCAGGTGGGGAAAGTGGGAGGATGCAGGCCTTCGGAAATCCCACTCACCAGACGAAATACAACAGTTTGAAATTCAACAGAACCCTCTCTATTCGCTATTTTGTTTGAGACAGTGGTCCCTAAGACACTAGTTTACAAAATTAATCAACTAACAAATGTCCTTAACAATATACCATAGGCTAAATTTAACATCAATTTAACTTTGAACACAAATTTGTGGGATATAATTATGTCAAAGAACTTTAAACAATTTTGTATAAAATTTGTACCCGATTATAACCTGTTTGGTGTGTAATAAATAAAATAAAACTACATTTGTAGCTCTACCGTTTTAAAATATTCTTATGAATCCAACATGATGAGATAAAAGCAGTATGATTATGTGTGGTGTGTATTACAGTCCTTGACGTGGAGACATTCGAGCGGCTGCTGGGCCCGTGCATGGAGATCATGAAGCGCAACATCGACGACTACGAGGAGCAGCTCGTCAAGCTGTTCGGGGACAAGACCAACCTCACCGACGTGCGATGAACACAACCACATCAACACCAACTACCTTCCACACTACGTAATCTTCCCGCATCACACTCGAGGTTATGCCGTAACCTAAATTAAGCCTTACACGGTACAAGTGCGTCTGTACCGAGTCTGTTTTTTTTTATCCTGGCACAAGTGACCACACTGCGCCTGATAGTAAGTGCAGTGCCGTCCAGTTATAGTATCAAGTAGCGAGATATAATCTATCCCTCGCTACTCAACACAATCATGCCGGCCTGCTGTGTAGCTTCTTCACACTACGCCTAAAGGACCCAGGATCATAGTTAGTCTGTAGCTCAACCATGAGTAATAATCACGTATTGACAGCCTCCGTGGTTCGGCAGCCGAGTAGCTGGCTGTGAGAGAGGCCGTGGGTTTGATTCCCGCACCAAGATAAATGTTTCTGTAACAGATATTTGTTTCGGGTCTGGTTATATGACCGTAGAACCTTGTAGTTGTTGTTACCCACGACACAGGTTTTAACTAGTGTGGGTGTATTTTTTTTATTTATTTGTATATTCACTAACGACAACGTAAAATATTTATATCACAAAATTACACAGTGCCTCTAACGGTTACTACATAACGACTTCGTTTACCTATCGTAACTTTAGGTATATGTAAGAGGGAAGGTCAACATCTCTGACGACATATATACACATTGTTGAGCTACTATTCCGAGGCTATACGTTACCGGTCGCGTAAAAATAACCATAAAAGAACCGTGTTCTATAAATCTCAGTTGAGTTGAAATCAAATCAAGCGCACTTGTACCGTGATTACCCGGCTTTACGCTTATTTGTACTTAAAGCACAAATTTATTGGTTGATTATTAACATGTATTCTTAAATCGCATTTTAAGCCGCGATAATAACGTTTTTGTAACTCACTAAAACAGCATAATCTCTGAGTATTTGTCTCCGCCGTGTTTCGGAGCAAACGCTTATTTACATATGTCCAAATAATTTATACGTGCTTACTTTAAACCCACTAATATATGGACGTTAGTTAATGAAATTTTTGCGTGGTTGGTATGAATCGTTGAAAGTAAATCACTACCAACATCAGATTGGAACCTTAGATTAATTAATTTATTCAAATATTAAGAAATAAATAAAAAAATAATAATGAAATTTATTTATTATGAGTTCGTTTATACTTATCTGCTGTAAAATGTTTTTTTTATTAGTTTCAACTGTCCCTATCTGTAACGCAGATATTACTAGTGATTTACATTTAACCCTGGCCATAAACAAGTTTGGATCTTGACAAATTTTGTATCTTTACCGATGATTAAAAAGATTGCAATGATTCATGCTCGTTTAGTAATTTTCAGGTTTTATGTATGGTTAGCATGAAATAATATAGTGCCATGGTTATCTCTTCATATAGTTGTTTAGTATACAGATTACGTGATGGTTGGAAGGTGTTATAATGATACAGACTAGCGCTCAATAATATTGCATTGTGACAGAAATACGCTTATTTTAGATAGTGAAATGCCTTAGTAGCTAAATTAAATATATTGGTGTACACAAATGTATGTACAGAGGTGTGGTTGTAGGAAATTTATTGATTTTCTCGCTCAGAACATGTGCCATAACTGTTATTTTAGAAAGTGTGTTTTTCTGTTAGTTTATTTATAATTATGGGACAACGAACAGTTACTTTATCGATTTAAATGTTCACACATAAAGGCTCAAGATATCACAAATTGTATGCAACCATTATTGCGGCCTCCTGGAAGCTTTCTATTGTCACTCTTCTCTTGCTATTAGTTTTTTATCAAGGTTGCCTGGAGTGTTTTTAAATCGTAGATGGCATGGCTTTTTGAACCTTTGGCCCATCTTTTTACATATACAAATTTCTCGATATTCAAGTGGTGCATTACAATTTAGTACTTCTACGGCCATGTCGTCATTTTGCTGAACTGCCTGAATATCCAGCTTTCTGATTTAAGATCTGGCAACTCTACTAAATACACAATTATCTTTGTTATAATATTTTCTTATTAGAATGATTCTTCTTCTATTCTCTTATATTTTTATTCTAATAGATTAGAAATTAGATCAGAAATATTTTTCATTATGTTGTAGTGAATTTATTTTCTGCAACCACAGAGGGAACATCTGATTGTTGGTGTTCATTGAGAGTTAAAAGGCATTAGTCATAATTACCATATTAATGATGTTGTAACTAGTGGGAACAATGCAATATTATAAAGCGCTGACTCGGAGATACTCTCAAGCACTATCGCCATTTCTAACTTAAGATATTTTCACTGACACAGGCTTTTTCGAATGATGTGAAAGAATATACCATTTAGGTATAGTGTGTAGATTAATATTCATCATAATGATAGATTAAATCTATTCACCGTTTTAATTATGTTTATTTATTACCATACTTGGTTTGACGGTTTCTTGTCGATATATGTATATGGAGTTTGTAATGCGGGATTAGTTCATTGAATGCCAAATTAAATGATAGATTCGTGATTGTTGAGAAACAATGAGAATTTTATTATATTGTCATTTGTTAGTGTTCAATGTAGCGAATAAATCGGACCATCTCTCTCCGATTGTTGCATTGATGAAAATTTTCTTAGTTATTTAGTTTCGCGGTTATTTTGATTATAACATTTTCATGGTTTTTTTATTTATTAAGGACAAGGAATTGTTTATTTTGTGTTAACTTTTAATTAATTTATATATAAAAATATTTTTTCTGTTGTAGAGAGTTCCTATTGTTTTGTTTGCTCTTTAACATTTTTACATAATAGATCTGAGATTTGTTGACTTTGTAATACTTTTATGGCGATCACATAACTCCATGAACAAATAGAGACGTACATTAATTATTGATTCGGTGTAGTGTCTACAAGAGACACTGCTTATAATTTGTCCGAGAATACATTGAACTACTCTTGGAGTTTGTGTGTGGTGTTTTTTTATTGACCACCGATGCAAGTGCGTTCCACCCTCAGGTAGAAATATCCCAGTATTATTTAAATTAGCAAATGCCACGATCGTTATTTGTGAATCCAGCCAAAGTAGAAGGTGAACGCATAAGATCATGTGTAGCTCTAATTATTTAAGTCTATATTTACTATGTAGTGGTTAGTTTTTGTCACTTCTTATTGTAATTTTAATATTGGTAGATTAGGAAATTTTAATGGTATATAGCCGCATCCTGAAGGGTGAGATGTTATCGTTTTTATGACGCCATGTACAAAAATGTACAAATTATTTCTGATGCCATAGAAAAATATGATTTATTTTATTGAAGCCTATGTTATTTTGTCGTTAGGTGTACGACCATTGAACTACTGTTACGTACCGCTAGCGTTGTGTTGTGCCAACGGGTAGCGGGTTCGCACTTGTGTCCTTTGCTTGGCTTGTTCTGACTAACTACTGACACCCCGTGTTGTGTTCCTCAGTACTCGCTGACACGACTCTTGTTTGATAAGTTTTCGTTACTAACATTTACTCCTACTTTAAGTGCCTCACTTGTACAGGAACATCAAACAATACACAAATAGTTATTTCTCACTAATAATGAACATTATGTAACCAAATGTTTTCATAACTGTCTTTTCTATGTGACATTCTTAAAATGTGTTGTGAAGTGTGTTTGTGTGTGTGTACATCTGATGAATAAATTTGACCAATTCTTTTTTGTGCATTTTATGTAATATTTGTCTCTACATTGTCTTAGTTGCCAAATTAAATTTTAAACTGTTTATCATATTTAACTTGAGCGTGTTATTTAGGCAGAATATCAATACATAATATATTTATTCACATAATTTATAAACATATGAGTTCTATAGAATAAAAAGAAGAATTATTTACTACAGAGTTATTATATATTGTTCAATTGATTTGAAGTGTGTGATTGCCGGTTAGCTTCCCTCGATTGTTGATATTTCCGTATGTACTGTGTCTGTGTGTAACATTGTGTTTGTTATTACTCAGGTGAGGTGTGTCACGTGTCCGCCGCGTATAGTCTGTGGGTCCCCCCCCCCCCCCGTGTATCGAACCCAGTAGTTAATAGTATTGTGCAATAAATAACAGATTACCGTCGTATATCTATGTCATTTACATCAGTATGTGTTAAAATTTGTCTGTGTGGAATTTATTTATATAGATTTTAATCAAATAAAAGTAATTAAGATAAATGTAATTCTCTCTTAACAATGATAAGAATGTGTCTGCATTACGCGTAACTGTTTTCAGAGAACTGGTACTTTAATTCGATCTGTCGAATTTATTTCGCAATGTTTATGAAGTTATATCTGGTGTACACAAACGTCATAAGTCAGCAATCACGATTCACGAGTGCTAAAGGGAAGTTTCATGGTTTTGTTCTCTTCCACGGGACGCACAGTGATTTGGTCACTACGTTACAGACGCATTCATCGGAGCGCTATGCTATTCACATTCTCTGGCACACTGATGTAAAATTAAAATTCAATACGCTTAACTGTAGCGTAATTTTTTATAAATTATACTAGTCATTGGTGTCTAATGTAGATTTGTAACCTGACAGCACATTGGAGCGGAACATAGTCTACATCCCATCCGTGGTTAGGTGTAAGTCATACCCGTTAACGAAGGCATATCAGTGCGACAGGCTTGGTCGCATCCGCATCTACTAGTTAATGCACCACACCTGTACATCCGGTAGCCAGTTGAGAACTAGTACCGCTTTCCCACGTCATGAGCTTACCCTGTACATTTATGAAAATTATGTATCGTAAAATGTTAGAAAACTGAATTATATTTGTTTGTAGATCTAAATTGTTGTTTTTATTCACCCTGATTTTGATTTGGCTGTCATCTAGATAATGGTGCTACAGAAGTCTAAAAATATTCAGTTTGAGGGTAGTCTGTCACACACATATTCTTTGCTCTATCTAACAAGATGAAACCTGTGTTGTGGGGTATATAGGGGTATCAAGAACTACGAGGAATTACGCTTCTTACACACAGAGCTGAAACAAATATTTGTGAATCACACAAACATTTGTCTATGCAGTGATTGAACCTGGGGCCTCACAGTCATTTCACAGCTGGCTTCTCGCAGCACCATAGATGCTGTCAATAATATTACCCATATGCAGTAATTTTATTCTGATAGTATGTAAAGTGTACAATTTATATACAAGAACTTATTACCGTATTTAATTTAAATAAAAGCCAGACATTGTACCACACTGTTGCACCTGGGCATGGCTATTGATGCAGGTGGTTAGATATTATGTCATTTTAAAGCAAAAGCCACATTGTCACAGCTTTTTGTCCACATTCAGTAAAAACAACCATACACACTCACACCCGTAATCCATGAGGATAGGCAGAGACTATTGAGAGCCACAAGCTACAATCCTGAAGCACTTCTTTCACCTCTTCAACATTCATACATTTTCGACAGTTGGAGGTACTCCTGATTTGCCCTTTTAGGAGAAACCAAACAACCATATCTTTTATAAAATTAAAATATATTATCTTTTTATGTTTCTCATGTTTAAATTTAAGAACCAGGTTTTTGTTTGTTGTGAAACTATATTTTTTTTAATAAAAAAATCAATTTATTTCCGAACACATTTTAGTCTTTATAAAGCTATTAAATACAAATTAAATGGGTTCAGGTTCTCTGCTGTAAACTTGCATTATTTTTTCCATTATTTCCCAAGTTTTCTCCTTTTGTAGATCTTTAGTAAATACCTGAAACAACATAAAATGTTAACATTAAAGAATGTAGTTTAATTATGTACTGCTTAATACCTTGATGTTGGTGTGTATACTCCTGCATGTTTATAAGTGTAAATATATGCAGCAGCACAAACAAGGCATTTTAGCAAGTATGGAAAACATCTGCAGCATTGTTTATTTGTGTATCAAGCTTTAAAGCTAGGTAAATCCATAAATTGCACTGCAGTCAATATGTTATACTTTTTTAACAGTATTTCAAAGTGACTATACTTTGGGCTCAGTCGCTAATTCAGCCTGCAAAAAAGGTTGGGGTCACAGCCAATCGGCCTAGTGCGAGTCGGCATATTAACTTGCTTGTGATCGATTTCTACAAAGGAGATGTTTATAAAATATATGACACCCTGACCAAGGTTTAATACTGTGTATAGTTTTACGTGAGCAAAGCTGTGGGAGCAAACATTATTAATAAACCTGTATATATTAGGGTTGTGGGCATGCCTATTGTGCCCACAATGGTGGATCCGCCCTTGTTTGGGCTATTATTTAGACTACAAACACCTTTTATCATAGTGCCACCATGATGATGGTATATGCTGATTAATCTGAACTATATGGCTTTATGAACTTTGGTTGTTACCAACTTAAGTAAATAAAGTAATATTTACCGAATACCATGCAGTTTCGTCATCTAAGGTAGATGCTAACGGAACAGACACTCCCAAAACGTGTAGTGCTAGAGTTAGACTTGCGACTGCTATATGTGGGGCGCGGTAATCCAGAATGGCAGCGGAATGGTGGAAGTCTTGCAAAAATGCCATCGCTGTGCGAGCTACAGGCGCGGTGCGCCATTGTGACGCCGGGAACCACTCCTGGAGTGAACGTAAGTAGTGCAGTAAGTATCGGTGGGGAGAAGGAGCGTCCAGGTTGAAACCGAGTAATCTGAGCACCAGCAATTCCGCTTGTGCCACAGCACCACGCCATGACCAGTATTCTTCCCCTAATTCTAAAGGCCCAGCGCCTCGATTGATTGAATTGTGAGCGACGTTTACTGCATCTCTAAGTCTCACAGGCTCGTCTCTCGATTTGCCAGCAGCACACAGACAGGCAGTACATATCACATAACAGTCATAATCATTCTTGTCAGCCTCTTTGAAGAATTTGTGATAAAATATAGCGGCAGTAGCTACGGTCGCCGGCTGCAATCCAAGTTTTATACCACACTCAAAAATGAAGTTTGTCGCTAAACTGTGACTAGGTGCACTGCGATAATCAGGCAACCGCCTCTCACGTCTGGTCGTCTGGAGAGCCATCACATCTATTACGTCTTTCATATTACTCTGATGTTAAAAAGTTAAAAACGCGTCACACAAACACACAACTACTATAAAACTACAACAAACAGACACAAAATGTCAATAGGTTATGCCAATGTTGCCAGAGTTTAGTTAAATCACCAAGAATTATATTCTGATGATAATTTTTAAAAAGAACAATGTACAACTGTATTAAATTATATGGTAAAGGTTCACAGTTATTACATCGATAAGAAGCACAGAATACATTAAGTTTCCATTTACACAATCACTATTACTACTTGTATTGGGGAATCTATTTTAGATTTCAGCATGTTTGTAAAAAATACTACATACAGTTGTTTTGGGCTCTAGACATTGTTAATTTTAGCATATAATTTAGCATTATTATAGCATATAATTGCAGACGTTTTTCATGCGATTATGTGTCCGACACCGCATACGCAGCGTTGTGCGTTATGATCAAGAGAACAAAGCTTAACCCCGGAACGCGACACATTTGCGTGTGCCACTATGGCGGGGTTACACCCTGTGTACGGTGGTCGCTATCCAGCTCCGACTTAATGCCAGAGGCATTCTCTACCAGTCTACCTATTTCTTTTTCTATTTTTGAGGTAAAATTTCATTACAATCGTTGTGGTGGATCGAGTGGAATCGGGCGGGTTCCGGTGGTATAAAGAATATACTTATTCTTAAATCAAAGAAAATAGTAAAAGGAATAAAAAATCGTTGTAACTCTAGCTTATATTATTTGATCCTGATCCTTTGAGCCCATTTTTTTTATTTTTTATCCTGGCACGGCAAAGTGACCGCACTGCACTGCACCTGATGGTAAGCGCAGTGCGGTCTAATTAGAGTATCCAGTAGTGCGAGACGATCTATCCCCTGCTACTCAACACAATCATGCCGGCCTGCTTCTTCACATTACGCCATTGGCAAGAAGGTGAAGAAGCGGTCGAGGGTCTATTGTCAGAGTACTCAGAAGGCCGCAAAATGGCCAAACATTGTACTCCAACTCTAGACCCCCGAGAAAAACCGGATGTACACTGGCTGATCCTGGAACGCGACACACTTGCGTGTGCCACTATGGCGGGTTTTACACCCTGTGTACGGTGGTCGCTATCCGGGCGGATATGAATATACCACCAGCATTTATAATCAGTGATCATCAAGAAACAATGGTACTCTCGTGCTCATGATTACGATAAGTAAAAGAAGTCACTATCAAGACCACTTCACGCCTCAGTAAATAAATGGCAACCTTTATTGGAAGCTTCTGTTGAGTTTGTCTATGGTTTGGAGGCTTACAAGTAGCTTATTCACATTCATTTTCACATTACACAAATTTTGAAAATAATATACATTTATCGGTAGGAAGATTGTCATATTCTTATTTTTTTACACTGTATTTAGGATCACTGGGAGAAGGAAAATGAGTTAGGGTAAATAAAACCAAATAAATTATTTGAACATAAAAATTAGAATATAATCATTTTCAGTAATTATTTAAAATTATACACTTAAAGTACATTTATAGTAAATTCAATAAAAAATACCAGTGCATACGAGATACAAATAAGAGAAAATATTATTTAATTTCATCGTTGGTTAAATACATCGCTTTCAGTAAATGCATTACATAAGTCGGAAAACAATCAAACACAACGTTCAAAGATGTCACTTGATATAGAAAAATAAAGATAAGATTGAATCACATTCAAAAATTACCCACTAGTGACTAAAAATGTTACTTTCTTAAACGTTTGTTCAATAGAGGGGATCGCTCGGCGATGCGCTGGCGGCCGGTGCGCTGTAGTGTACTCTACAGTCGGGTGTCTTCAACACTGACGACACGCGACATGCGACATGTGACACGCGACACGCGACAAGAAGCAGCGAGCGATGCCGCACACCGAGCGATCCCTCGCACGCGCTAGAAATAAATGTTTACATGTTCATCAATTCTAAATAAGATATTTTATCAACATTGTACTCTGCTCAGTACCGATACCACTATGTACGGCGCCGGCAGAACACCTCACGCTCTCTCCCTTACGCGCATGTCAAACAATTTAGATATCAAAGAACATAGTACATACAGTATGTATAAATAGTGAGGTTAGTAATAACTTTGGCAAATATGAATGAATCATGTGATATCGTTTATTACCGACAACATCGTGACGAAAACAGCTTTAATATTAAAAAATACAACTGAACGTAGCTCCATACAATATCGACGCGGGACCGTCGACAGGACAGTTCTCCGTTTCGTCTAGTTACACCTCACATAAAACCCTAAGACATAGCGATTCGACCACTTACTCTTACTCTATTCATTTAAAATTGTATTAACTTCTGAGGAGCTGATAAAGCGCGAGAACATATTTTGAGCCGCAACAGTTCAGTCTTGGATAAGAAGCCCACAGTGCACACCGGAGTGACGTCACACGCGCGACGCCTCCTACCCACATTGTGCGAACGTTACAAATCACAAATAAACATGTTTGTTGCGTGTGCGGTTCGGTCACTGTCAAATCTTATCAACTAAAAGTGATTCGAGCGAATAAACAATGCGGCAGTGTACAAAATTTACATCACATTCACTCGAAATATTAAAGCATACAAGTATAATGTTCTGCGGCAGAGGAACACACTGAAATGCAAACCGACGACGTGACGACACGACGACGTGACGACACGACACGACGACGCGACGACTCGACGGCGCAACACCGATGCGACTCACACATCCACCACCGTTCAATCATCAAAAAACTATAAATGTAATGTGAAGCTTACGTAATTTTATGTCGGATTGAATGTAGAACTGCGCTAATATTACTTTTATTAGTTTACGTACACATATTGTTACATAACAGTAAAAAACCTACCTAGCAACAAGCGAGCGCGTAGCTCGGACGCCGGACCATTCCCTCGCGCGGCGTCAGAGTCGCGACTCGTGACGTCACTGACGCGACTGACACAACTGACGCGACTCACGACTCGCACACGCGGTCATTTTCTAACATCGCCTGATCTCAATTTTAATTTAGCCTTCTATGATCATTACAAATTATTTAACAAAATCTTTGGTTTGCAGCAACCTCGTGATACTCGATAGTCCATAGTCCAGCGCTAACTGCTAACTGCTACCTGCTAACTGCGTCAGTTTGTATTCGGATGGCGAATGGTCCGCGCGCGTCACAGTGTAGGCGTTACAATTTACTTTAATCACTTTTTACATATCCATAAACGTAAACTGAAAAACAAATCACCTATGACAATAGTAAAGGTTACTGTCTAATTGCATTATTAATTAATGTTTATTGATACATTTACTGTACTAATGCTTAAAAGTAAGATTTTTATTTTTATTATTAATAATAAATTATGTTATATAGTATATATATGTATAAGTGTTGATTACGCCAATTCGCGAGTGTATATATAGTTTATATACTCACATTTCTTACACGTGATGCGAACAGATTACATTACACTCGGGTGTACTACTCAGTACTCAGTGATTAGTAATTACTGACACCACTCTAGTACATGACTCGACCGCTTGTGTACAAGTATACACAGCTAGTTCCTTACCGTTACCATTACACATCACTGCACCACTCAAATGACAATGATCAAATAATCATCATCAATAAACATTGGTTCATGTATGAATCACCTTTATATATAAAATTAAACATGTATACAGTTTACAATACCACCTTTAATGCATATACGCGCTAGATAAATTAATAAATGCCTAACATGATTTCACAAGAATACAAGGAATCTTAATTGGCTACACCTTAAGGTTAACTGTGAAATGATATAGAAACACATATGAACACAAAATAATATTTATGATTATATATGGCATAACGAATAACGCTTTTATTGGAATAAATAACTTGTGCGTAATACAATGCTTAACATAAAATATGCATTATTCCAAATGGGCCACAGGTTACACGATTATATATGATCGAGAAGTATCGTGATCCAAAACAGCGCTCACTGTCCGTGCATTTAAAACTTTATAAAAAAATAATTTTTCATTGTAAGTGATATAATACTTAATAATGGAATGATGTTTTGTAATCAGTTAAAGTAGGCCTGTGAACATATTCATGGTTCTCACTACGTTGTTATTCTGAATACTAAATATTGGTTCCTTTCTGTTTTTGGTCCGTAAGAGAGTGAGTATATAAGCACATCGGATATGAACCCCGGCCTCCACTACGCCACTACGCCACTACACCGCACATCGACTAATGCACCAACCAAACTATGCCGAATTTAGCACCAACATTTAGAATTGAACACTAGCAGTGGGCGTTGAATCAACGAACCGTTTTTTTAAACTGTTTTTCTACTGTTAACGAGTCAACCGTTTTCTCTTTACCGCAAAACTAGTTGAATTTATCAACCTGTTTCATTCAACGTCGTTGAATCAAGGACAGACGCTAACAAGACGGAAAATTAACGTATAGATCTGTGGACGTTTCTGCAAACCAGTTAATAATGTCAACTGGTTTTTCAACTAGTTGACCGTTTATAGGAAACGGTTTCGTTAATGCAATAACCATCAACGACCCACCTCTGTTGAACACTAGTTTACTAATTCACATTTATTGAAAACGATCGTATGATACAGCTGGCTGATATAGTGCGTGCTCGAGACCGACGCCGGGAACATTATCATTATCATCTATATACAGGGTGTTGCAGAAAGGTGGTATAAATAAAAATACGACGTAAGGAGAAAGTAATTGGTAACTTATAGGTAAAGTTGGATATCCCGGAAACCTCATCTTATCTGAGTAATTAGAACTTGAAATTTGTATGAAATCATTCGTTTTATGTTCCGTGAAGCCATTGATAAAAGCTAACGAACTACTCTTGCAGTATCTTTGTTGCTGCAGTGTGTTTATTGTTTAGTTATTCGGTTGACACTTTTTCTAAGGTTTTACAAGTCATAAAACAATTTAAAGATCGCGCTACAAAAATGCCAAGATAAATTTAATATTCCAATTATCATTTTTTACCTTTACTAATAAGTTAGGTATCGCCAAGCCCATACATGAGGTTTTATTAATACCACTTTTTTGCAACATCATGTATACGAACGAAAATGTATCATTCAAGGGCGGAGACGCTAGTACTATACGTTATCGGTGCGGGATATGTTCGAGTCATTTGCGGGTCATATGCGGGTCATAGGCGAGTCGTGTACGGGTGTAGTGAGCGCCGCTCGTCAGCGGCCGGGGCCAACGTAAAAACATACACAATGCCACAAGCCACGTGACACATGATATCTGCACATCGGCGATATAATCCAGTAAGCTTACATTTCATAAAAATATATAGGTAATTATATTACGCGTAGCTGCGGACCCGCGACAGTGGCGAGTGTAGTGGTTAGTGTAGTGGCGAGTGGAGTGGCGAGTGTAGAGGCGAGTGGCGAGTTAGTAGAGGCCGCAGCCGCGCAGGTTGTTGGCGATGATGACGTCAGTGACGGCGTCGAACACGAACTGTATGTTGTTGGTGTCGGTGGCGCACGTCATGTGGCAGTAGATCTCCTTCGTGGTGGACTTGTTCTTCGCCTCGAACTGCGCCTGGATGTACGCCGCCGCCTCGCCGTACTCTTGTGCGCCTGCGTCAAACAAACAAATCAAATCATTTATTTCGTAAATTAGGCCACTATGGGCTCTTTTTACATGTCATAATAATGTTTTTTTTATTCTGGCACGGTAAAGTGACTGCACCTGATGGTAAGCGCAGTGCCGTCCAGATAGAGTATCAAGTAGCGAGAGATAGTCTATCCCTCGCTACTTGATGTTAAGGTCTACCGGTGGTTCGGAAATGCCCACTGGTCTGAGAAGAAGCACCAAGAAACTCTGCCGTAGGTCTTTTGTAATTTGACATTACAATTTACATTATAAAATAATTCACATATAAAACAATACATTAGATTAACTAGACTACCATGTGTACTGTAAACATCAGTATGTCAATATTGACCAATGATTTAAATAGACGCCCGCGCCGTAGCTAGATAAAGATAGAGGCAACACTGTCCCATCTTGTTGTACCCCTCTTAAGCATTGTATTCTGTAGACATCATCATCATCGGCCTGTAGCAGTCCACTGCTGGACATAGGCCTCCCCTAAAACGCGCCATTTAACCCTGTCTTCAGCTTGTCTCATCCAGCTTCTGCCAGCGACCTTTCGCAAATCGTCACTCCACCTAGCTGGAGGGCGTCCTACACTACGCTTGCCGAGTCGCGGTCTCCACTCAAGAACTCGTAGACATGAGTCTCTAATTTTAAATACCAATAATTAAATAAAAACACACGCATAGACATTTTCCAATAGTAATGCCGAATTAGTAAATAATAGCAAATTTAACACTTAAGAATTATTTTGATTTTAAATCGTGTTAAACATTTGAAACCATCCTACACAAAATAGTATGGTGCGTTACAAAAGTAGCCTTGAGACTTAAATATTAAACAGTTATTGAGTTTTGTTTCTCGGCTATGTCTTTGCCTTTTGTCTACATGTGGTTAGACGCGGATGCACTAAATCATAATTAATAGGGTATTTGACAATTTTTGAAAATTGATGGACATCGATAGAGGACTCTTCACTTATAGCCCCCGTAATATTTTTATTATTGAAATATACTCAATTTATATAAAATCCGTGATTTTATTTTTTCATATATTATTTCGCGCTAAAACGCGTTGTCACGTGACATTATCTCTATGTGACGTCATCGCACATATACAAACATTCGTGACACCTAACAACATAACAAATTATTTGCATTTATCTGTTAGTTTTTCCGCAAAAATGAATGAGCCAGCATATAAATATTGTTCAATGCCTTTGTGTAAAAACTCGACACTAAATCCCGATAAATTGTTCATCCATGTGCCAAACTCAAAAGTTTTAAGAAAGAAGTAGCAGATTTCCGCTATCAGCCCTTGTAATGCCTTCTTCTATTCTTATAGAAGACTTGAAGACGAAATTAACACGTTACCACACGTTTACACATCGAAAAATATGTTCTTCCTTACAATTTAATTTGTCGTAGGATGCAATGTTTATGTGCGATGTCGTCACGACTAATGGCGGCCGGTATTGCTAGGTTTTCGGCACCGAGTGATACAGATTAAAAATTCTAAATTTTAATGACGAAAATAAAAGGTTTATAATACATTTAAAATAAAAAAATGTATTTAATAAATATGTTTGCCCACTATCCTTTCTCCTAGTGCAGTTTTATATTTTTTGGTTACACCAGTCAAACACCCTATTTATATGTATTTCAATTTTAATAGTATTATTTTATTCGTTTTGTGTACAACATTCCTCGAAGTTGTTTAGTCATTAAACGCAGTAAATGTCCGTAATCAAACCCACGTAATACTCTAGCAAGATGGTCGCACAACTTGTCTTACAATACCACAATTATTAATAACACAAAAATAGATCTAAATAGACGATACGAATACTTAAACACATATAAAACTAAATAGAATCCATTTCTGAATGTGCTGTGACATCACAAAAGTATTTTAGTAAATAGATACATATAGAACTACTGATACTTGAAGAACTTTTGAATTATTTTTTACAATACTATACGTCACGGCACAGTATATTGTGTATTCTGCCGACGTCTTATCGTGGTGACGGCAAGTGTTGTCAAAATCAAAGTACGCGTGGTTTTGATTTCGCCACAGATTTCCTGTACGCAACGCAGGTACACTTGCGTCATCCATTACATTTACGTCTGTGACAAACCTACGGAAAATAGTACGATTGAGTAACATATGCTGGTGGTAGGATATTCATATCCGCTCGGATTGCGACCATTGTACACAGGGTGTAAAACCCGCCATAGTGGCACACGCAAGTGTTTCGCGTTCCGCGATTAGCCAGTGTACATCCGGTTTTTCTCGGGGGTCTAGAATTGGGGTACAATGTTTGTCCATTTTGCAGCCTTCTGTGTACTCTGACAATAGACCCTCGACCGCTTCTTCACCTTCTTGCCCATGGCGTAGTGTGAAGAAGCAGGCCGGCATGATTGTGTTGAGTAGCGGGGGATAGATCGTCTCTCGCTAGTCGATACTCTAATGGACCGCACTGCGCTTACCATCAGGTGCAGTGCGGTCACTTTGCCGTGCCAGGATAAAAAAAACAACATACCGGTGTATTCTGGAAAGCATATGGTGAGCGGCGACTTGCGTATCTTCTCCTCGAACAGATCCTTTTTGTTTAGGAACAGGATGATGCTGGTGTCAGTGAACCACTTGTTGTTGCAGATAGAGTCGAACAACTTTAGACTCTCCTGCATGCGGTTCTGCAAACGATTTTATTGCGTAATTAGACATAATTTCAACAAAAATTGTATTTTTCATTTTTATGATACAAGAACCTTTTTTAGTGCCTCGATAGGCAGAGAAGCAGACGGGCCACCTGATGGTAAGTAGTCACCGCCGCACATAGACCTCTGTAATGCCAGGGCACAGCAAAGCCGCTGCCTACCGATATCCGAATCTGGATATAAGTCCGTCTTTACCAAGCACAATATAAAAAAAAAATACATAACTATCTATGTAAGATAATAGAAATGTCGAGTGGGAAGGAAGACGGCGACGGACGAGTGACGACGAAAGAGCGAAAAACAATAGTGGTGATTATTAAAAAAAAACTAATGGCTAGTGGACTGTCGAAGTTAAGAAGTAAAATCAAAATAAAGTCTCTTTATTTCAAACTAGATACATCAATATCTATACTTCAAAGGGCTTTATAAACGTTGAATATGGCTTTAAATTTCACTTATCGAAGCCAGAAAGACTAATAATTACAGGCGTATACAAAGATTTATCTAGCAATTCTGTTACGTAAATAGACAACAGTATGAGCTTTCCCCGACCTTCGCTACAGGGTCCTGGTGGACGCCCTCCAAGTCTCAATAGGGTATTGAAAAGTATAAATATGTTTCAAATTTTAGTAAATATGATACGTTAGCAGCAAACATTAGAACTGTATCGCGGAAGGTTTCCAAGAATTCCAGCGCCAGTCTATGATGAGATAGATATCTCTGATAATTAGATTGATAACCTAATTATTGTTACAGTACATATCGAGATTATTCCATAGATGGTATGTGTAAATACTTAATTATCTTTATACTCCACGAACAAAAAGTATGAAAGTCTAGTTTGATCAGAATTTTTCTAAATGTGGTAAATTTTTTGATCTTGTAAATGTCATTTTATAGATGCCCAACGAGTAAAACCAACAACTAGTTTTGTGTTGTATTAGTTTGTGTAACTAATTATGGGACCACAACGTGTTCACCAAATTCAATAGTGCTTGATCAACATTCTATACTTGAATATGCAGTATGCACCCTGATACTGTTGGTCTTCATTCAGGCCAGTTAATAATAAATAATAATACTAGCCCTGTATTAAACATTGTCCCACTGCTGGGCACGGGCCTCCTCTACTAATGAGAGGGGTTAGGCCTTAGTCCACCACGCTGGCCTAATGCGGGTTGGCAGACTTCTCATACTTTCGAAAAAATTCTCAGGTATGCAGGTTCCCTCACGATGTTTTCCTTCACCGTTAAAGCAAGCGATAATTAACATTTTAATACACACATAACTTTAGAAAAGTCAGAGGTGTATGCCACTTGGATTTCGAACATACGACTTTCGTCTTGGCAGTCTGTACCGCAACCAACTAGGCTATCGCTGCTTCAGGCCAGTTGGTAAACAGTAATTCAAGCAACGGTACCTGTTCATTATAACCCTCTTGCAATTCTTAAATTGTAACCATTTGTATAAAAGATTAATAAAAAAAATAATGGTCCTAGTCATTGACATATATTCTACCGATAGACACGAACTGTCGTAGAAACAATATGTTCCAAATACCTTTTCATGTCAGTGCGGTATCGAAACCTCAGCTCGGTGGACCATGACGTTTGTTCTGGTCGCCGCATCTAGTACGTAGTACATATAGATCGCTGGTCCCAGTAATAACAATTATCTGGTGGACAGGGATAGGCTCTAATTACTGCTCCTGGCATCCATAAATAAAACCTTTTAGGACTCTAGCACAGTAGGATTATGGTGTAGGGCTGATCCACCTTGCCCCTTTTCATGGTACCCGAATGCATTGTTACAAAAATACAAATCAGCTTACCGTTGTCTCGTCCTCGTGCAACACCTGATCGTACTCGGACATGGCGACGCAGAATATGATCGCGGTGACGTCCTCGAAGCAGTGGATCCATTTCTTTCTCTCAGACCGCTGCCCACCCACGTCGAACAATCTGGAAAGGTTCGTTCTCACGTTACGTGGGCACGTTTTTGATTGATACGCCCGCATTATATACGATGTTTCTTCATGTCACTTTGATCTACAATACGCTGGATTTTCTTCTAATTTTTTAAAATATTTTTTATGTTGGAATGCATTTTTTAACCGACTTCAAAAAGGAGGAGGCTTTTTTATGTATGTTCCCCGATTACTTGAAGACGCCTGGACAGATTCAAGAAATTCTTTTTTTGTTTAAAAGGGTATACTTCCCAGGTGGTCCCATTGGCACCAAGTCAGGATCTGATGATGGGATCTCAGAAAAATCAAGGGCAACCCTCAAATTTTATAGTGACGCATAATTTGTTTTTTATTGAAGTCGGTGTACTTTTTATGAATTATTGTAGTTTATGAATTAATAAATTGGTTATTATGATATATTCTTTATAATACACATTATTTATTAAACTACAACAAGAGTAAAAAGCAACAAACTTACTTGAAATTAAGGTTTTTGAAGGAGAAGTGCACTTCGACAATTCCAGTGGTTTTCACTCTGGTCCTTAGGATGTCTTGCTCGGTGGGCTGGTAATCTCTAGCACCTAACCGGTCCAGGTCATCGAGGAAGCTGTAGACAACAAACGACACGTATTTAAATCAAGACACTGGTAAGTTGGTAGGCGGGATGGTAGGTATGTTCACCCCATGTGTGCAAGTTCTGTCGTGTCCGGTTTGAAGGATATTAAGGCCAGTGAAGTACTGGATATTATGAGGTTGTCTTGTGTCTCCAAGGGGCTGAGCGAAGTGCAGTGTTATGCAGTATTTTTATTGTTATTAAACGTTCTGGGTGGTTGCTGCCACTGCTAATCACGAGCCAAACTATTGTATCATAAGTGCATTATTAAAACCTGACGTAAAGAAACACCAATTCGTATGTAAAAGGATGTTTGCTATTTGAAAGCCATAAAACTTACAATTTTGCAATATACTTGTAATAATAATTTCTAATACAAAATCTTGAAACCAGTGTTCCAAAGACTCTGTATTAACCATTATAAAAACAAATGTTTGCAGTGTACAAATCGACACAGAACACAATATGAGGACAATCTTTATGCCGTATTTGCACATGCGTAGTCATATAGCGGAAACAAATAAAGGGAGTCCACACGCAAAACGCTACTGTTTACAGTGCAACGCTATGTATTCAATGAGCATTCTCTCCTGCGGTCTTACATTAAGCATGCCACACCACGCTCCGTTGGTCTAACCCGTATTGTGTTCACAATGGCAGGCGTTTTTGGTCGACCTGTCGTTGTTATAGCCGTCATATTATAATTATATTGGCCTATTTACATGCCTTTGGAATGTGTGAATCGTATGGTGAAGTTAACCATTCGATCGTGCTAGCTAGGTCGTTGTGTATCGATTGTTACCTGGTTCTGGGTGGATGTCGCTTGAAATCTATCAGTTTTATCAATGGAATTAGAAAATTTAACTCCAGAGAGATGAGTGAATAATTCTGATGCAGTATGATTATCAATATATTGCTCCAATAAAAAAGATACATCACATTTTCAAATTCCGGATTACATTTTAAACACAAATAATAAACATTAATAGCGCGTAATTTGAATAATGAATATCATAATCACTAGCATTCAACCGACGTTGTGCGAGCATGAATGTAATCTACGAGTTGAAGTCCTCTTTTAAACATCAACCGGGGCAGGTTAGCATTCAACTTTGCATAATTATCTCGCTGGGTTGAAAAACTTGATGCCGCTATGAAAGCGGGTGAATATATGCTACGTAGAATGATTATTCAGTAGTGTTTACGCACAACGTCCTGTGATCAAGTAGTAGTGTGCAAACTACAAAGGCTGCGAAGGCGACACTGAGGCATAAATATTAACGAACCAGCTACTGACGCGATAGCCAAATGCGACTGTTTGACTAAAAAGGAGTTTCATACTTCACTTGACATTGACCTGACCACATTGACATCATGATTCTGTAGTGCGTATAATAATACTAGTCCTGTATTATACGTTGTCCCACTGCTGGGCACGGGTCTCTTCTACTAATGAGAGGAGAGAGATTAATGAGAGGTTAGGCCTTAGTCCACCACTCTGGCCTAATGCAGGTTGGGACATTAAAGTCCTGCAAAATTCTTATTTAGAATTTTCAAGCAGCTTCCTCGCTATTTTTTTCTTCATTGTTTAAGCAAGCGATAATTAATATAATAGGGCGTATAAAAAATTCGAAATTTAAAAACTCTTCTCACATTTGCTGTCAGTAGTAACGGTATTTTCAGAATTTTAATCAGATCTCATGCATCTTATTTAAACTAAACCCAAAAAACCTCTATTCCATATTCTAGTATAGCGGAACTAATAACTCTTTATGATGAATATTCGTATTTCATAACGGTACAACATCAAAAGATTTCAAATAGAATTCAGTCGACTACTGTAATTTATCACTCAAAAACACCAAAATCTCCATCAGTTTTGAGAACAAATCGTTATTCGTTAGTTTACATTAAATCAATAAGTCATCGTTCCTACAAACGAGCGGGGTTGACCGAATGACTCAATTCTTGTGACGACATTGTCCAGTCATCACATCTGAGTTCCGGGTAACGTGACTGAACTTTTTCTATCTAAACTCAATAAGATTGGCGCGATCCAATCATAAAGATATAATACCTACTACGAAAACAAAACATTTTTTATGTACATAATATCTTTATTTATAGTGTACAATACGGTACGGTACACCGACGAATGTAAAATTATCGTATTGTAGGCAAATACTCTTTAAATAATACACCGAGTTAAATGACCTTTGTATAAATAAAAATAGAGACCAGTAAAAAATCATTAATCTATATGTATGTGTTTACCTTTTGTCATTTAATTTGGTGTTTATTGTAAATTATTTATAAAAGCATGATCAGACTTTTTATTTCTTTTTTTTAGTGCCTCGATAGGCAGACGAGCAAACCCTCCAACCTCCCATGGCCCAACCGATCTCACGATCATATGGGGCCAAAGCATGGGTGTCACTCACGCGGAACTGCGACTGTAAAACAGTGTGCAATCCGCCGCGTGAGGTTAGGCTGACGAGCAGATGGGCCACCTGATCGTAAGTAGTCACCGCCGCCCATAGGCATCTGCAAGGTCAGGGCACAGTAAAGCCGCTGCCTACCGTTGAGCCGCAGACTGCAAAATGTCTTAAATATATGACCTCGGATCATTATGTGCATGAACTATGGGCCTGATTGATGTTTCCAACAGGTATAACGAACGTGGAACACGTAGGTTAGTATTGAACTTTA
The DNA here is from genome assembly GCA_905220505.1 of Laothoe populi. Classification (NCBI taxonomy): domain Eukaryota; kingdom Metazoa; phylum Arthropoda; class Insecta; order Lepidoptera; family Sphingidae; genus Laothoe; species Laothoe populi. The sequence continues at coordinate 11,652,681 of HG992165.1, forward strand.
TAATACGACTTTATGATTAAAAATCATTGTCTGGGATACAAGCAGGCACCTCAGAAGTGACTAGGACTGAATAAATTCAAATGCTTTCATTCTTTAACGCAGTATATAATCGAGTTGCCAACCGTCCTGTTTTCCCAGGACATGTCCTGGTTTTTAGAGTGTCCTGGATAGTTTTTAAGAAGCACCCTGATAAGGTTTTTTTGCCTCGATAGGTCCTGTATTTTAAAATTCGCACACCACTTTTGCAATCCTTACTTTAGGAGCGCCGTCTCCGCTCGCAAATGTTTACGCTATTTTAAAACATAGATGCGTCCTGTTTTTAAACTGAAATGTCCTAGTTTTTCTAACTTCAAATCCTAGTATTTTAATTCCGGGGTTGGTAACCCTAGTATATAACAACCTTTCTTCGTTCTCAATGCTGACAAATCCGCAATGAACGCGGTAATTCCACAGAGCGGCAGGGCATCAAACATATTACGTCAAGTTGTCCATTCAGAGAGAAACGACAACAGCGGATTCAAGACCGCTGTGTATGGATCGTAGGATTCGTGAACTGGCACCGTTGGCTCTGAGCCAGCCAGCTTAGCCACCTTACAACTTACCACTGTCACAGTTAAGCAAGACAGCAAGAGGCGACGCGACGTTCTCCGGATAAGCCACTGTTGTTGATCGTGTTGGAAGTTGTAATTCGAACAACACCGAACACTGTTACCTAACTACCTACCTGACTTAAATAATATAGTTATAAAATTTAATGTTGAGATAAAAAAAATACATGTCAGCATTCAGAACAGTATAGATAGTTTATACAGTAATAATATCTTGACTGAATAAAGAAATGATAAAAAAAATTAAAGCACTCAGCTCAGCTTTGCACTAAAAATGTTAAAGTATACAACATTATTATATAGATTATTTTCAATGGTAAATGATAAAAGAGAATATTATAAATCGAGAACGACTAAAAACAAGATAAGTTGACAAATTCTGGACTGTAATGAGAAAGACCCCGGCAAGATTGGCACGAAGTAGTATAAATGTCGACCGGTCCAAAACATTAATATAATATAATCATTCAGATGTTGTGATAATGATCTTTTGGATATAATTACACCAAATGATCAAATTCTTAAAACTAATGTATTATCTGTTATAATATGAAGTAGTAGAATCTATCTGATGTCTATCTGTTAAATCATACGCTCATCACGCAAAAATGGCCGAACTGATTGCACAAGTTTTCACTATTATGTCTCAGTGAACAGAATAGATTTTCTAAAACTAATTAAATACAGCGGAGAAGTATATTAAATGTATAATCCAAATATTATAAGACAGACAGAACATCGACCAAAAGCTAATTCAAACTAAAAACAACATTGGAGCAGTGATATATTAATTGGACATTTGGAAATTCATATCAGCTCGTCCGGGCGTCAAGCTAATATGCAAAGTAAGAAGTGAAGTAGTGTTGGTTTCAATGTCACTTGGTGTTTTTTGAGCGTTTGCCAACACTTAAGAACCTTTTACGATTCCGTCTTAAATTGCCGTTTTTGTAAGCAACAACTGTTCCTACATATCTGAAACCATGCAATAAAATATGCCATTGGTTCACTTACGAATACTTTCGTAATGATTATTTTGATAAGATCACGGCAAGGGAGAATAAATGTGGAATTTAAAGCATGCTTAGTATTTCGACTAGCAAAAAACTTAATAAAACTGCTGGAAACACCGCGATTCGTAACCCACGCAACGGATCGATGAACGTGGAGAATATTAAACACTAACGTCATGGGTTAATTCAATGGCACATACATAGACCCGAAATCAACACGTTTGAGAAATCGAACGTTTCCTATTTGAATGTTATGGTGTACATCAAAATGTCAGCTATAAGTGTACCGATAACCTCATCGTTGAGTGTTTCTTATAATTAAAACATATCATAAACATAACGCGTGTTAAATGCTCTAACCGGAGTGATTATCGCGCTGGCGCTTTTTCGCCTCAGTCCTGGACCGTGCTGACGTCAAGCCACTGTCAACATTAACTGGGTCAGTAAACATAGATGAATTACATTCGGAGCAGCCGAAATCATTTCAATATACTGTTGAACATCGTTGTTATTGAACGGCCCGGCGCCCCACACAGCGACACGACAGCCGTGCCCGTGTACTAGCATCAACGGTTCGCCTTATCGATTTGCAATTTATGCTGTACTACTCCATTGCGCTACTCCCACTCTATGTATTCAAATTATTCAGTAACTATTTATTTATCTATAGGAATATGTAGTTGCTAAAAATTAAGACTCGAGTATACGAAAATTAATACGTTTGTTCTTGATTTCTAGCTATCTATATTCAATTTTTTTCATCCTAGCAAGTGACTACACTCGCAATATAATTCAGTCCTAGAATAATCGCTATTGACACACTATGTCTCTCCCTTTGTATCTACTTTCATTTTATCGCAGGCCGTGTCAATATACTGCACTACTGAAATTAAGGGCGATATGATACAATTTATATTACTTTACTGAATGAAACGTTTTTCGTATATATCTTTCTATTACTTACTAGTATTATATCGTCTACCTTTATGTATTCAATTTTAAATTGTTTCGAGAAAGTACATAAGCGTAGACTCTTATTTGAACTCTTATGCCGTTCTGGAAGCGAGAAGTTACATAAACGCGATGATGAATAGCAAAATCCTTGTACCAGTTGCAGCTAGCATTCATGCGGGCAAAGCAAAAAATCCAACTATGGCGTGGACGCCACTAGGGTTGCCAAACTTTTAGAGTCAATTAACAATATTTAGTGTCCTATAAAATTAATGTCAATCAATGTAATTAATAAGGAAATATGCTCTAAAATAAAAGAAACAGAAAGTAGAAAAATAAGAAAGTAACCATCAACATAAGTTAGATCATGGATACATGGATTCAAGCTACGAATATAATTCAACAATATTTTATTTGATTTTATGTTCAAAAACTTGTGAAGTTTGGTTTTATGTAACTTAATTGCAGATTAACCAAATAGGTTATATATAATAAATATTTTAAAACTCATAAAAGTAATTATAGTATATCTGTATAGTATAGTGCTAAATCTATCTATTTGTATTTGAATTTGAATAAAGAATTATTATTATTATGTACAGTACTCTTTATTCATAAATGTTTTTTTTACATTTTTAAATATAAATTATTATATAAAAAATACATTTAAAAATATAAAAATGTGCACCCTCCTAGGACCCAAGGCACCGGCGGTTAGGACCCCGGTGAGCAACCTCCTCACAACGCATGCCGTGGTCAATAATACTGCCTCGTTTATTATTACTTTGGTTAAAGATACAGTTAATTGTGTAAAACGAGTAGACAGCCCTGTGTTCGACCCGCCCGCACCTCGCCCGGCAACAGGTCCGGCCGTACGATCAATACGCGCAGAGCAGCCACCGCGCAGCGCCGACTGCCGAGCCCTTTCAATAACTACGAGCTCGCGCCGTCCCGCGACCATCCAGCCATCGAGCCAAGCTTCCCAACTTAGAGCTTTTACCCAAAAATTTAGAGCGAAAATATGTTTAGTTTTTTTTCAGGGCCCAAAAAAATTTTGGGCTATATTTAGGGCCATAAATTTTTTTCATGTATACTATTTGACTGACCAAAAAGAACAAAAAAGGCAAAAGTCTACGGTATTATACAAGTACATAGACAAAGTATTATTGCTATAACGCCAAATCTAAAGCTAAACAGCAGGCCGGCATGATTGTGTTGAGTAGTGGGGGATAGACTGTCTCTCGCTACTTGATACTCTATCTGGACGGCACTGCGCTTACCATCAGGTGCAGTGTGGTCACATATCATCATCATACGTTGTCAGAATAAAAAAAAACGGCACTGTAATCCACACCACACATCAAATTAAAACCAAGTTGTAATTTATTTTATTATGGTTATACACTACATAGTTAAGGTTTTTTTTGGGGCTTTTTCGGGAATTTTGCATTTAGATAACCCTTCATCTTGACTTTAGGGCTATTTTTTTTAGGAGTTGGTAACCCTGCAGGAGCGCCGCCGGCAAGCCGAGTCGAGCGTGGCAGCAGTGAATGCGACACGCAAAACCGATTCGCTCGCCATGGCTTTACATTCATGTTATAGCTGTTGATTTGTGCTCGCCACTCGATCCACAAATATCATATTTTGTAAACATGAACAGGGTCGAAGCCGGAGCCTTGAGCCTGTTGTAGCTTGTGGAACGTGCCGTGGGTTCGATTCCCGCACCGCGACAAACAGTGTATTTTTTTTGGGTCTGTGTATTGTGGGACCGTAGTTCTTGATACTATCGATACAGGTTTAACCTTGTACTAAATACTAGCGACCCGTTCCGGCTTCGCACTTGTAGCACTAATTATCTATAACCAGATGATTTGTAGTGGGTGTATGGTGATTCGTCATGTGACGAAGTTTTAGCAGATATCAATAAAGCCAATAAAAAAAACCTATTGATCTGATCACTACCAAACTTCATAAACCCCCGGGGCTAATCTGAAGATTGCCTGAAATTTAGTCAAAATAGCTCCAGCCGTTTTGGAATCCATGAGGAACATGCATACATAGATAAATGAAACAAGTAATCAGTTTATTGCTGTATGAGTATGTATGTCGCCACAATATAGTGCGGCATGGAGGACATGTTGGAGGGCCTAAAGCAGCTGGAAGCGCTGTAAAAGCGCTTCCGGAATTAGAGCGGGCGTTATGGTATCGGCCCATAAATCCGTCGTCGCGCTGATCCACGTACAGCGCGCCCGCGCCGCCTGACTCCGCCGCAGACGACATAGCCGCGTGGGCGGCATGCAATACTCGCGAGACCCGGGTGATAGAGATCGGTTCACAACTGATACAAGACACTGCATTGCTGTTAAAGAATAACTTGAAAAAAAGACAGCAAACGAGCAATTGGGTCATGTGAAACATTAACACAATATATAAGACACACCTCTTCTCAATATATCTGATATATTGAGAAGAGGTGACTACTTCAACATGCGTTACGACTGCTTTGCTAAGGTCTCGAGTTTGATCCCCGAATCGGGTAAAGTGGTAGCTATTGGTTTCTATTTAGAAATACTCAATATTCACCCGGAGTCTGGAATTGTGCCAGGTATGGCGATAGGCTCGCCCAATATCACATTATGGTAACGTAAAAAAATCAGCGAAAAGTGGCTGTACTGGTTACACCTCCGCCTACCCCTTCCGGGATTACAGGCGTGAGTGTATAAAAAAATAAAATAATACTAGCCCTGTATTAAACATTGTCCCACTGCTGGGCACGGGCCTCCTCTACTAATGAGGGGTTAGGCCTTAGTCCCCCACGCTGGCCTAATGCGGGTTGGTAGACTTCACACACCTTCGAAATTCTTATAAGAATTCTCAGGTATGCAGGTTTCCTCACGATGTTTTCCTTCACCGTAAAATCAAGCGATAATTAACATTTAAAACATACATCACTTTAGAAAATTCAGAGGTGTATGCCACTTGGGTTTCGAACATACGACTTTCGTCTTGGCAGTCCGTACCGCAACCAACTAGGCTATCGCTGCTATTCTGTGAGTGTATATGTATCAATAAACATCTGCCTACATAAATTGCATTACAGGCTTTCTAATTGTTTTCCCGTATTAGACGTACTATTGAAACGTTATTTAATATCTAGTAATGAAATATGTTTCAGCAAATAAAGAAGAAAGGCAACAACATAGAATCTAAATATAGAAACATAGAAAATAAATGTCCTTTAAGCTACACAAGTTCTTATGCTAAATTAGTCAAAATCTACTCCGAGCATTCGGCGCTAACACATAAACACTTTTTATGCTCGCTGTACACATTGGGCCATAGTGCTGGGCCAGTATGTTGGACCAACATGTAGAAGACTACTTGGCGTATGTTGGTCAACCAACTTCCTACCATGTGTACAGCTGGCATAATACTTAAATGAAAATGCGCCATTCGCATAGACCAGTTCCAGCAAAACAGAACGTAACAAAAATTTACGTAAAGCTATCACAGTTTACAGTACACTGTGCACTAAGTTCCGCAATTTTCTATTGCCGATGCAATCGCAAATACGATGCTATTGTTTTAAATTGCTGTAATTACTTGGTTTGTGGACAATAACGTATATGAAGCAACTGAAATCATTTCCATGATCGAGAATGGAGACGAGGTTTGTACAATGATTGATTATATCGTGTTCAGTTTTCACACCACCATCCAAATAATCCATCCAAACCAGACATAAGTCTAAAGTGTACATTTAATGGCATATAAAGTAGTTAGTTACAGATAGATAATTAGGCCATAAGGCATTATAGTTAGGGTTACCAACTCCGGAATTCAAATACTAGGATTTGAAGCTCTAGCTTAAAAACCAGGACAATTCAGTTTAAAAACAGCACGCATCTTTATTTTAAAATAGCGTAAACACTTGGGAGCCGAGACGCCCCTTCCTAAAGTAAGGAATGCAAAAGTGGTGTGCGAATTTGAAAATAAGGTCCTGACCTTATCAGGGCGCTTTAACAACCCAGGACGCTGCGTAAAAACTATCCAGGACTCCCCAGGACACTCTAAAAAACCAAGACATGTCCTGGGAAAACAGGACGGTTGGCAACTCTAATTATAGTAGAGAATCAATTCGGTTTGTTCTTGGTCGTAAGTCAATGCATAAGACGGCTAACGGACATAGCTGACTGTGAATGTTTAAAAGAGTCCTTTGTTGCTGTTGCAACAGTATCCGTTGATACAAATCGTATAAAACCAACGCGAGTATCGTGTTTCATTGCTCTTTGTGCGATTGCTTGTGAATTATTTGGTATGTCTTTTAGGTCCGTCAAAACAAAAGGAAAATGTGTATTCCATTGCTCTTTTAATTTTAATTTGGTATCATTTAAATTAGAAACTGAAGAATTCAGTCCGCAAGTTGTAGCATCAAATGTTTAAGACAAAACAATTGACTGAGTTTTGATGAAATACCGTTGAATATAGCAATCCAATCGACCGAGTCTATATGTCTATCTAGAATATATTATTCATTTTGTAAATCGGTGATTCACATCACAGCTCATGTTTAAATATTTTTTTTCATAGCACTAATTTATTTTATTGTGTAATATTCATTGCTTACCATATATTTTTATTGTTTGATAAAACAAGTAAATTTTTCCAAGTAGTATATTTTATGGTGATTTTTTTTATTTTTCTGTATAGGTACATTTTTTGTATCACGCCTAAGTAAACACTACAGATGATTCATAAAAAAAAACTAAATGTAAACAATTAGTACCCACATTCCCACTTCAACTAAGCTAATAATATGGCGTAACAGTCGATAGTGTGTTTTCAAACACTGAGATGGCTTTGGATATTTGTACAAAGTTTTATTTTAAATATTTTCAAAATTTTACTTACTGACAGCGAAAAGTACTTCTATATCTTTAATAATTCTATTGGTGTTTGATAATATATTTGAATTTCAAGCAATTTAAAAAAACAGTTTTAATAACATTGGCCAAATTTCACACAACAGGATAAAACAAGACGAGATGACTTAAGTAATAATAATACTAGCCCTGTATTAGACATTGTTCCACTGCTGGGGACGGACCTCCTCTACTAATGAGAGGGGGGTTACTTAAGTAATAAACGTAGGCAAATATCATCCTGCATAGCGAAGCTGTAGAATACGTTTGAGGAAACCAATCGCAAATTGATAGTGATGGATGTGATTGCGGAAGATACACAAATGTACATTCGCGGAGACCGGACGAGGCAATTGGCGCGAGCGCTCCCCGTTTTCATTGAGGGAACGGCTAATTGAACCAACGCGTGACGTCACGGGTTTGCGTTGACAGTTGGATCACTAACAATTCAGATTTACTTCGACTAGGATAATAAAATATCTGAAGGTTTGTTTGTTTTGTTGGTGGGTAGAATTGTTGAGTACATAACATATTAAGTTAAACAAGAATAAATTTCGTGCCCCGTTCGAGAATAACATTTACATACACAGATAGTCAATAGTACGTTTATTCATTTTTCAGACCGAAATTAGAATCATTAGGCCCCGATTTACCTATAGCCATGTACCACTGTAGTATTGTACAAACAGCACTGGAATTAGCGAAACTGTAATTATATTATTAGTATATAATAAATAAATAAAAATAAAAAAGCCTTTTATTTCTTGAAATTGTTAGTTTACATACTTACATACTATTGTTAGATTTATTTTTAGTTATACATAAGTTACAGTTTTTATTAATAGACCAGCTATCTTATCGTCTTCCCATCTCATGAGGGGTCTTCCTTTACAACGTTTCCCTTTTGGGCCTTTCAAGTTGTTTCGATTATTAGTATATATAGATAGCTAAATGGTATCCGCTGCGATCTTAATCCAAGGAGTCACATCGAGGGCGTAATATCCGCCACTTCCCGCAGGGTCGGAATCCTGAACAGGGAGCGGCGGTTTTTCACGCCCGGTCAGCTCTACCACTTATATAAAGCACAGGTGCGGCCGGGAATGGAATACTGCTCGCTCCTCTAAGATGGTTCTTAGTATTTTGTCTTTATTACTGATTGTTGGTAATTTATTTTCCACTATGTATGTACATGCACATTGTCTCGTCTCTGCATCATGCATAGGTAGACTGATAGTGAATACCTCTGGCATTAAGACTGCCTTTATACATTTTGTGTATATGAAGTTTAAGAATAAAACAAGTCATTGTTTCATGTGTCTCAATAGCTATATACATTTTTAACGCAATTATAATACAAATATGTGTGCAATTTTCACCTTTTTGTATGTAACCCTAGGCGTGACTTGCATTTTTCATGTACAAAAGAGAGTTTCTAATATTAACAAGTTCATGCTAAGTGGTGTCAACACACTTGCGGCTGTTTAGGGTTGATACAGTTCGTGGCAGCAACCTACGAAGGTTGTGATTTTTTCCGATATTTATATAGATAGGGACAACCAAAACATGAAATACATATAAGACAGGTTCTCTGGAAGAAAGGGATTTAGTAAAATTTTAGATTTTGTAAAAAATAGACATCTTTTGTTTTAATTCTTGAAGTTTATGCCTTCAATACTGTCGTATAATTTGATGATTTATGCAAAATAATTAATAATTTTTGGTTTATAAAAATCTTGTCCTTCATACACAATCATATTTGTGAATTGCAGAAGCCGATGTATTAGAAACACATGATACTAATTTATTATGTTTCAGTAATAAAATGGAAGATGAATTATATGTATTGGATTCCAAGGATGACTGTATTGGATTGGATTTTAAGAGCTGCAAATTACATATTATTATATTCTTATATTTCTACAACAATATGATCTGAACGTTCAGATAAAATATAATGCAATTGAAACTAAGCAAATTTATATAATCGCGTTAGGTACATATGATCCTATTTACATCAACTAAGCTAATTTGTGATTTAGAAAATATTATTCATTGATACATGAACATGACTGCTTCGAGTACTTAATACTCCTTAGTCGTCATGTTAGTGTGCTGCCCTTACATTGTTTGTCTTTACGCATGCAAGTAAGCCTACTGCTCGCTAACCAGTATGGGTTACGACATTGCTGAAAACGTAATGCGGTCGCCCCACTGCCTCACCGGCACATCTTTAGGGGCTGAAACACTACCATTGACAATTGAGCCGTGATGAACGCCGCGCGAAGATACACTGTTATGCCGGGCCCGAAGCCCCTGCCAATACTAGGCAACTCTTGGCGATTTGCAATAGGCTGGGAGCCTTGGAAAACCAAAACATTAGATATATCCTTGTGGTTTCTGAGAGCTTTGGCCGGTTCGGGTGGAGCAGCCAAAGTGGCGAAACTATTTGGACATCCCGACTTAGTGTTCCCATTCTGCGCTGAGGAGACGGCGAAGATTTATCGACGAGAAGATTCAATGCCACACAGAGCGGTTGCGCCATGTTTGCAGCATTACAAACAAGAGTTGAGAAAAGATTTCTTCGGCATCGAGCCTGGATTGATTGGCGTGTGAGTATGCTAATGTTTTAACCACTTGGGAATATCAGAGTATCAGCGTCTGCTAAATATAGTTTTACATTTATCCAACAGACATGGCGAACCTTGGTCTAGATTCAGGTCGAAGGTGTCAAAAGCTTTGATAGCGCCAGAGGCGGCCAGGGCCGCAGTGCCCGAATTGGAATATGTGACAAACGATTTTGTGGACAGGTACATATTTTATTATATTTGAGCCTACAAATATAAAATAGTTTAGTTATTATTTATATAGAATTCTAATAGTGATATTACAAAATTAAAGAAAATTGTATAGATATGGCCTCGGTGGCGCAGTTGTAATTGAGCATGCGTTACAACTGCTGTGCTAAGGTCTCGGGTTCGATCCCCAGGTCGGGTAAAGTAATATTGGGTTATCCAGAAATTATCAGTATTAGCCCGGAGTCTGGAACCTGTGCCCGGTATGGTGATAGGCTCGCCCCCTATCACATTATGGGACCGAAATTCGGCGAAAGGTGGGTGTACTGGTTACACCTCTGCCTACCCCTTCGGGGATTACAGGCGTGAGTGATTAGATTAATTCACAGAATACAATAATGAATTAATTCAATACTATTATTATCATAATATGTCAAAGCATTATAATACAATTTTATTGTTTCAAAAGTAATTTTTCACGGTGACATCATGGTATCGTTCAGCAACAAGACAGTCACATAACATACTACCATTATTATTCAATTCAACTAGTCATAAAAACCAACTGGCGTACTCCACAAACTGCATTTCTTTACTCGACAACACTATTTTTTGTATGTAATTATATCGAAGCAGGTATGTGAAGCGTAATCGGATAAGTAGCGGGAGCCTTAATGCTAGTTTAACATATACTTAAATTAAAGTTAAGTGTAAAGCATACAATACGAAAGCTCTCATGACAATTGAGTACAATAAAAAGAAAAAGATACCATAAGCATGTCAATTTTATAATGCAAAACACACATAGCATCTGTATATACAAAAGAAGAAACTGACTGACTGATCGATCAACGCACAGCCTAAACGGCTGGGGTTAGAGACTTGAAATTTTGACAGTAGGTACCTTTTATCACGTAGGCATCCACTAAGGAAGGGTTTTTGGAAATACTGGTGGTATCTAAGGGGGTAAAATAGGGGATGAAAATTTGTATGAAAATCCGTCATTTTTGAAGTTAAATTCATGAAAATTAGTATTTGGCATTTTAGTTAAAAATAAAAAATATGTTTCAAGATTTTTGGAAATTCCGCCCCTAAGAGGGTAAAATAGGGAATGAAAGTTAGTATGAAAATCCGTAATTTTTAAGTTAAATGTTGGTATTTTGTATTGTATACTTTTTCTCGCAAACATGACCTCCACGCGGGCGGATCCGCGAGTAAAAGCTAGTCATCAAATACACTAGCAACTACACTATTCTGTTTAATTTTATATGCATTACAATATTTTGATTATTCAATTAAGGTGTGACACATACAAGAGCTTCACTTCAATACTATCGAGACTGATAAACTGACTTGGCTGATAATTTAATAAGTGGCAATATTCTTTAACAAGATATTTCTGTTGCAATAGTATAGGAAGCGGAAAACAAAACCTAGTCAAAATGGAATCATGCATGTACGGTCTATTATGGAATTGAAGCCTGCAGCGATCCGCCTTTAGAATCTCGGTTTAATGACCACATCCCGTTTTTAACAACGGCGTCTGCGCATTTGTTTTAAGCAATGACTAACTGCCTCGCCTCTGTGTACAAGAGAGTTCATTCAACAAAACCGCGTATCGTTTCGATTGAGCAAATTATTATGCGAAAATATTACTCTCTTTATTTTTAAATAAGTTATAAGCTTTATGACCGATATTGTTATAAGGGTTACGTGTTGCATTATTATTTACAGCAAATGATGTATCAATTGTTAAATTATATTGTGTTAAATTGTACAGTTTAACTCTATTGGCAAGTGTAACCATATACACATACACTTTTCAAATTTAACAATAAAATTATTCGTAATTGGAAGACGGATTTCTACGCATCGCTCATTCTTCTAGAATTAAAGAAGCTTAATTACCACAGAACATATTATGTAAATATAACACAGCTCTTTACTAATTAATACGCATTATATAGCGAAATGCAACGTCAGTGAACAATTCAAACGAGTGCATAGATTGTGGGATGCTAATGAACGATTATTTTTCAGAATAGAGCTCATTCTTAACGACGATAGAGAGCTGCCCAAAGATTTTCTCACCGAGCTCTATAAATGGGCTCTCGAATGTAAGTACCTTTATAAACGAAAAAGTATTAATTACTTTATGCTTTCGAAAATATGTTACGTTCAGAATATTTTTATCATTATTTAAAGTTTTTTTATTTATCTAGGAAATAAATTGTTTATTTTATGACAACAAACGAAAATCTATACACTTGTCATGACGATTACAATACATATTTGAAACAACCGAAATTTTCTTCGTAAAAACTTTCGTAATAAATGTTTATTCATCACAGCTGTAGGTGTGTGGGCGTTAGGCACAAGACTGGGCTGCTTGAGCAACGATGCCGAAGGAAAAGTCATCGTAAAATGTATCCACGGATTCTTTCACAGCGTGCCAGAGTTGGAACTATCAGCTCCTCTCTGGAGATTGTTTTCAACTTCCGCCTACAAAACCTACATCGAAGCGCTCGACACTTTTAGAACACTGTGCTTGAAAAGACTGACTGACAAGGGTGTTTGCGCGCACATTGCAAACAGTTATGGTAACAAGGTCGCTGCAATACTTGCGTTAGATTTACTACTCGTCGGCGTAGACACCACAGCTGCTGCAGTGGCTAGTACCATATACTTACTGGCGACCAATGAGAGAGCGCAAAGATGTTTGCAAAGAGAATTGGATAATCAGCTCCCAGTGGGTCGAGGAATGACGAGTAAAGATTTGGATCGGTTGCCGTACTTAAAGGCTTGCATTAAAGAGGCTTTGCGGTGAGTTCATTGATATTTAATTATTTCATATTATTAAAAACTAAGTAACAACACCCACAAAAATTTAAATATAAGAAGGATTTTTATAAAATAAACAACTATAAATTTAAATGTAGGTATTATATTTCATTGCTGTAGAAAAATTGCTCATACTTCCAAGTGCCGCTTTAGAATCAGTTTGTTGACCTACATAACGTCATTCGCAGAAAATAAGAAATTGTTTATTACTGCTTTCCCGCTGCAACTTACAATTTAACTCATCACATTTGTATGGAAAAAGTAACATTTAAATTACTTCTCTACTATGTTTAATACTGTACGTTAACCTTAAAAAGACATACACCGAGGAAAAACTTGATACAAGTATCGGCTCGTTGTAATACGACCAATTATGGTGAGTTTCATGTTACATTTGCACCTGAGCCTGCGGTCGATATACCGTCGATTAATGTATTGCATAATTTTTATAAACCTTCCATTAAACAAATTTATTGAATCATCACATGCGAGACAGTAATAATTTTGCATTTTTTGCAACATTTGGGATTTTATAACGTCATTTATAAATGAAACTTGTATCATTCTGCGTTTAGTAATATAGCATCCATATTAGCTCGTGAAAATGTTTCTTATTGATAGTACGTGATAACGCGTCAACCCCGCCTACGCGTCGCCTTGGTATATGTACAAAAAAAATTGTTTATATTTATTACAAATATTCTATCTAACGGTATCCACGACTTGTTCAGAAGTCTTTTTTAATTGACATCAAACATTTTTTATTTGTTTGATCGACAAGGCCAATAGTTCGCATTCCTAAATACATTAAGCACCAGCCCTGTCTATAAATAGTAGCAACACTACCTAGAATTTTCAATTTCAAATAAATGCAAGACAGTGACATCCCGAGTCATAAGATATTAATCCTAATAGTGCCCAGGAATTTTGCTGGCTTTAGTCCTTCAAACTGGAACACGACAGTACAAGCTGCTGCTGGGAAACAGAAATAGTGAAGAGGTGGTAACAACCCAGATGGACTCTTGACTGCTAAGAATATATGGTATATTCCTGAAGTCCATAACTAAAGCTCATATGGCTTTTACATTCCTATTTCATCTTTCATTTATGCATGCCTCTTGTAGCTCCATAATGCATGTATAGAATTGAATAACAGGTTGTAGAGAAAACAGTGTACCGGAACAAATAACAAAGGAAGATGCCAATTTAAAAATTTTAAACAAGGAATATCACGGAAAAATAAATCTAAGTTGACAAACAAAAACTGAGAATTAAAAGGTTACTTTGAATTTTTGTGTTTTTACTCAACATTTTATTGAAATACCTCTTCAACGTCACAGGGTGCTAAACACAAGGATTTCACATTGGTAACAATCCAGTCAATCCAGACTCGAATACATAAATTGAAATCTTCACTCATTACCGCATTCATCGTGTACTTACAACTGGTAACTAACATAGCTATCCAAGTGTGAAGTGACAATTATGTAATATTAATAACTCGCTGAAAATGTATGTAACCAAATAAGAGTGTTTGTAGGTGAATGTTACGTACGTAGTAGTATAAGTAGGTGTGTTCGACGAAATTAGTATTTTCAACCCGTTATCATATATAACGAACAATACAGTTGGTGGCTTTATATAATTAAACATGTCGGTCGCCAATAGCGGTAATAATTATGATAAAGATATAAACTAAAATTGTAAAGCCATTTTTTTAGCATAATTCAATTTGTTATAACTTCTAACTGGACATAATTATATCTAATGATTTTCAGAATAAAACCAGTCATACTTGGAAACGGTAGGTGTATTCAGTCGGACGCTGTTATAGCTGGCTACGAAGTTCCAAAAGGGGTAAGTACTAAAGATACCCCTACCAAACTAAACGTACTATTTTTTTGTGCTCGAATAAATTGAAAATAATATGCATGACTCCTTTCAGTCTCACGTGGTATTCCCACACTACATACTATCCAATGAAGAGAGATACTTTCCTTCACCAAAGGAATATTTGCCAGAGCGTTGGATTAGAGAAACTGAATTGTCTGAGAAACATCAATGCCCCATAAAAGCCGTCAATAATGATAGAATTAGAGAGGAAGAAATGCCGGTCGTCTATGACCACAACAGAGCTATGGATGTGTGTCGCAAGCAGAAGGAAATAGGGATCCATCCGTTCGCTTCTCTCCCCTTTGGCTTCGGCAGGCGCATGTGCGTGGGGAAGAGGTTCGCAGAGGTTGAAATGCAACTTTTGTTGGCAAAGGTATGTTGATTTGTCTTCATTTTTAATTTCAATAACAATGTGATTAATAATATATACGTATATAGCTTTTGTTGTCAGCATTCATGCTGCAGACAAATCTGTATACAGCATGGAACTACTACTTACAAATATTTTGTTCATTAATGATCCCTGTTATAGCTGGCAAATAAAAACAGCTATAGGTTTTTATATCTTGTTTTGTCAGAGCATTCACAAAACAATGCAGCAAACTCGAGACAGGATTGTTTAACAACAGTCACCATCGTAAAGTTGGCCCTTTAAGTGCCTGCATGCATAATTGATTTTTATTAAATGTAAATCAATTATATTTACTGTCACGTTCATAATTAACACACACCGTGACATTGTTATTTCCAGTTGCTCACTCTTTATCAGAGTAAAGTATATTTCTACTAGACGTTGATCGAGGCTCCGCCCGCGTGGAGGTTATTTTCTTTTTTTGGAAGTGGTAGAGCCACGCTGTAGACATATTTGTCTACAGCATGAATGGGCCGGCTCGACCGGGATAGTAGCACTGTCTCACAGAAAACCAACGTAAAGTGACAGTTTACTGTCGCGTTTCATATGGTAAGTGAGATATCCGGAGGCCCAGATTCCCCCTTCCCTTCCCTAATCCCTATTCCTGGTCCTTTAAGGCAGACAGCGCATACATGACACTTTCGGGCGGCGAAGATCATTTAACAGATGGTGACCCACTGGCTCGTTTGTCGGACTATACTATAAAAAAAAAGGTATACAATCCGTGGAGACACCTTAAGCAATTACACCTTTCTATATTTTGCTATCCCGTAGGAGACGTGCATTTTTCCAGGATAAGAAGTAGCCTATGTCATTTTCTGATCCCTGAAAATATGTTGATCCCTTGCTCTGTGAAAAACTATAGTCTCCTACGCGAACTGTACATTTTGCCGGAATAAAAATTAGCTTATGTGATATTTCAGACTTTAATCTATCTCAGTGCCAAATTTCAACCAGATCCGTCCAGCCCTTATAGCGTGATTGAGTAACAAACATCCATCCATCCATCCAAACATTCGCATTTATAATATTAGTAGGATTAACCGAATCCCTTAATAATTGTTTTTTCAACAACGACAAATGATGACGTTTCTGTTTTCAGATGTTCCATCGGTACGATGTATCTTGGCGGTACGGGGAACTCACCTACAGCGTGACGCCAACTTATGTCCCGAATGAACCTTTACAGTTCACTTTAAATACAAGACACAATCAACAATTCTTGTTCGATGACTGATTTTACCACTTAAAATTAAGGTTATGGAACATAATTACCAAAGAATATTGCCGACTGAAATTTCACACCTATATATAAAAAAAATATTGTCTGTGGTTTAGCTTTATACTAAACAAATGTTTATTGACAGTTAAAATAATATTTTTTTCAAGCAAATTGATAACGTTAAAATAACTTTTATATATTAGTTTTTAGTATCTTATTTTTTAGTACTGTAATTATACGACAAGTAGAATAATTCGTAACAATATTTATTTAATACTTTCAAGTCTTGATCCCACACTATGATTGCTGCTATTCCGCGTATATCAAGTTCCAGTTATGTAGTCTCAAATTTATATTACATTAAAAACAATTGATTATTCATTAATGATAAAAAAACATAAAACTGTTATCAGGATCCTATTTGATTAATGTAGCCAACATTCTAAATGAAAAGTTCAATTGAAGGTCGCATCATTATTGATTTGCATGTGATGTGCACTCAGTTCTCACTATTCGACGGATTTATTTATAAGCTTTAATATCACCATCATCATCACTGGATTTGCGAGTACTAACTGTACTTTTCGGTAGATACTCACTATTTGACACGATTCATAAGTTATATTATGAACTTGCTTTGAAGAAGCCGAATTATGGTTGTTTTTTTTTTGGTGAGTAAACGTATCGTAACCTAGCGGCCTTGCTGTGCCCTGGCATTGCAGAAGTCTATGGGCGGCGGTAACTTCTTACCATCAGATAGCCCGTCTGCGCGTCTGCCTATCCAATCACAAAAAAATTGTGTAGCCGAGTACTTGTTAGGTGAGTTCTTCCTACTTACTATTTGGCGGAGTCATTGAGCTGGTACTCGTTGGAGCGTCCGAAGCATTCCTGAACGCCGGCGTCCGCCCAGAGCCTCTTCATCGCGGCTAGCAACTCCTCGCTGAACGGCTCCGTGTCCTCCATCCGTTGGATCACGTCAAACACCATCTTGCCGTCGCTCTGCAACAATACAAGCATTATTTTCACGATGTTATAGGATGTTTACTGGTGGTAGGATATCATAGCCGCCCGGATATGATACCCTAGTGGCATGCCATAATGGCACACGCAAGTGTGTCGCGTTCCGGGATCAGCCAGTGTACATCCGGTTTTTGTCGGGGGTCTAGAGTTGGGGTACGATATTGGGCCGTTTTGCGACCTTCGACACTAGACCCTTGACAGCTTGCCCCCATGGTGTAGTGTGAAGAAGCTACACTACAGGCCGGCATGATTGTGTTGAGTAGCAAGGGAGAGATTGTCTCTCGCTACTCGATACTCTAATTGGATGACACTTTGCCGTGCCAGAATAAAAAAAAAGACAAAACTTACTATTTCCTTTATAATGTTGTTGTAAACTAGTGGTTTGTTAAGCGCTACTAAACAGTTTAATCTTCATATTGTAATTTGAATAATTTAACATTTTATTGTTATATTTTGTTGCATCAATTGTAACTGTATGTATTTTACCATATCTACTTGTAGATTAAAATAACAATAATATTAATAGTTCCAATTTAACTATCAAACAATATTTAATTTACAATTTATCCGCATATTTACAATTTTAACCATTTATAATTCATAATACCTATCGTGTATAATACTAATAATGTGTAATGATTCATGTCGGAATTGAATATGTTTTAACGAGAGTTTAGTGACCCGACATCTTGAAGCACATACACTATTCTGATTAGCAATACCTTTAGCGCGCACACTACAACCAACCGTATGCTCCGGTTACGCAATTTCACTTGCATGTAAGATAAAGACGAGCATTCATGTAAATGATCTTTAGCTTTCGTATTTTATTGACGGTGCTCGCTATTATTCAAGAGATATACACGATACCATCTCATTCAACGAATCAATTATGTCAGATTTAATCTGTGTGAATAGCATTAATTACCATTTAACTGCGAATATGTTATTTATTAATACAGATTAAGAAACACGCAAAGCTATATTAATATATTCCGTATGAAATACCTGTACTTATCTACTAATATCTACATTAGCATGCAAATGTGTACTTTAAAGTATATATTAAAACGTTTCCTCCCCCTGGTTGAACGTAATATGGGAAAACCCAATTGACTCGTGAGTAATCGCAATTTAAAAGATATTTAAAACCAAAATGTGGAATAGTTTTGTGGCAATGCGGCATAAAATATCATAATAAAAAAGTAAATAAGTCATACATCAGTGAACTGTTAGTGGCTGCGTTGGGGTTTTGTGAAATATGGTGTAATTATGACGGGTGGCGCGGCGTGGATGACGCATGCGCCACACCTACCCGTGGCAGCGGAGCCCCGGCACTCATTCAATACCCCACCCCTAGGCCGTCTAACACCCTATCCTGTTACTAAATACGTGCATTGCATATTCATTTAAACACATTTGGCGACCACTTGGTAACGACCCAAAGCGTGTCACAACGTCGCCGCGCCACATTGCAAAATTATTCGCTACAAATAATCTTTGAATTTTTCCTCAATACGTTTGACCCGTAATAATAATCGACACACACAGTGACGTTTTTCGATTTACGACGCGGTACTGCATTACATTTTAACCGATCCAGTTATTATCCAGTGTTAATTAAGAAACAAAGCATTTATTGAGTTCCGTTCAGAATGCTTTCTCTCATGTTATTTCACATTATTACACGTTTACGATTGAAATCAGCGACGGACAATTTCATCGTGGCCTGTCCTTTAGTAAGATAAGGTGACGGATACATGTTTGAAGGGCTAGATTGACAGTGCCATTTGCGCGGTGACAACGCACTATGACTCACTCGCTGATAATAATATGCAAAGGCAATAAAAAGGGAGGCACTAGACAGACTGATAGCCCAATAAAGCAACACGCGAGCTGCGTCACGTCAGGCGAATAATTAAGTCGTATAGAACCAAAGTCGGCAAACTGGGGCCGACTTATATTTTGGCAAAAAAAAACTGATAAATACTGATAAGTCGAAAGTCAATTTTGTTGAATATTTTATTTCAATCTGAGGAGATATTAAATTTAATCAATGACAACAACAATGATAAAAACTTAAGCTTACCGGTGCAAAATCTTATTACAGCCGTTTGAACCCAACTAAGGTAAGATGGCCGTCTTTGCTAGTGTACTACTGCCAAGTTTGTCATCTTTGATTGTCATTGACTTCATGAGAAATGGGATTGTTAACTTGACAGACGCTTCTGAGTGGTTGATAGCCGACTTTGGTTTTAAAGTAACTTATGTTCTGTGTTTTAGAAGGGTTTATATCTGTCTTTAATTATAAAACATTGCAATCGTTGATGCAGTTTCTCATTCCCTATATTGCCATTTTTGCCCAACCACCTACTTTGCCGACTTTGGTTCTATGCGACTCAAATAGACTTGGATCGATTGTAAAATTGTCGTATTGTGAATGTCCACACTTCAAAGCATATTCTTGTAGGTTGTTACTGTGGCGTAAAGCACTATTTGTGTTCCTTTATCGAATTTCATTAATAGTTTTTAACTCGATACATGTGCGATGAATATTAATTGAGACGCGCAGTGTCACCGCTGCGCAATCGATAATATAAGAAATAAAAGTATGGCTTGAGAATAAAAATGAATAATTGATGATTACAACTATATAAAGAACATATATGACGCAAATTATTTATACGTAAAACATGAAGTGTGCGGAGATACCATAATGAGAGAGCCCCTTACGGCTGAGATTCTGCTTGGCACAACGTTGCCGTAGCCTAAAAAGTAGAAATATTACCATTATTGACAATAACTGTCATGATGACAATTATATGTCATGGCAATATATTATATTATTATATTTCGGGACTCAACAACTGAAAATTATAAAAATTTGTATTTTCAATGTTGAAATATAGATAGTGCACGATCTGAGATCAGTTATATAACTGTAACATATTTTTATTTAACATTAGGTCATGATAATGGACTCTTAGACAAGAACATTGTCCACTATCATGACCTAACAAAGAAGTAAAATGACTAGTATCTCTGATTTATACAAAACGAGTCAAGTCTGACATAGAAATAACTAGCTATTGCACAATAAATCCAATCGGCGAAGCTTCTTATGGCGTGCTTTCCAGCCGGATTGAGTGACATTTTTTTATACTAGCACGGCAATGTGACCACAGACAATCTATTCCCCGCTAATCAACACAATCATGCCGGCCTGCTTCTTCACACTACGCTATGGGCAAGAAGGTGAAGAAGCGGTCGATGGTCTATTGTCAGAGAAGGTCGCAAAACGGCCAAACATCGGACCCCAACTCTAGACTCCCGACAAAAAACGGATGTACACTGGCTGATCCCGGAACGCGACATACTTGCGTGTGCCACTTTGGTGGGTTTTACACCCTGTGTACGGTCGCTATCCGGGCGGATATGAATATCCACCAGCAAATTACAATGACATTAAATAACAACAGTTTTCAGCGCAACTCGTTGTGTAACCGGTGACGTCCGTAATATGATAGCATTACACCTTCACAGGTGGAGGCGGCGGAACTGTGATAACGTATCGCGCCATATACCAAAATGGTTTGTTTCGTGTACAGATAACATCACGACCATTGAAGCGTCCGCGCCGACATCCACACATTGCATTAAACATTATCTGTGAATATTTGTGTTTACGTTTGACAGGAGTACAACACCACTAGGAATATTCAATCAAGTATAGCGTCATCTGTTATTTCTAACAGGAAACGGAATATATTTTCTATACAAAAGAATTGTGAATATTGTATACATTAAACATACGTGTTGTCTACTTCTATTTCTAAAATTTTTTAGTACAAAAGAACCAATTTCTCCTTATTAAATTATCAAAAAGTTGTAATAACATAAGTTGGTCTTATTTATGATTATGTCCATATACAGAGTGATAGTATAATACATAGACTATGGAGGGAAAGCATCCTAAGTATTGTAGATAATAATATTATCTACTTTTTTATCCTGGCACGGCCTAATGACCATACTGCACCTTATGGTAAACGCAGTGCAGTCCAATTAAAGTATCGAGTAGCGAGAGACAATCTATCCCCGCTACTCAACACAATCTTGCCGGCCTGCTTCTTCAAACTACGCCATGGCCAAGAAAGTGAAGAAGCGGTCGAGGGTCTAGTGTCAGAGTACTCAGAAGGCCGCAAAACGCCCAAACATCCTACCCCAATTCTAGACCCCCGACAGAAACAGGATGTACACTGGCTGACCCCGGAACGCGACACACTTGCGTTTGCCACTATGGCGGGTTTTACACCCTGTGTAAAAAATGATACAAAAAGAAATCCAAACTTAATAAAATATTCCATATAGAAGCTCATAAAATAGAAACAGTTTCAAACACAAACCTAATAATCACAACCAGGTTTTCCAGGCAGAAATCATAAACAAATACGGGTCTAGAGGCGGGTAATGCAATAAGCCACAGAGCAGAGTGCACCGCCTCCGGAATACACCGAGCCCCTCTCATGAATAAAGAATACCCTTATTGATCTTTTTACAAACATTACGCCCAATAGAAACGTGGCGTCGAATATGTAAAACTAGGGTCTGCTACAGGAGTAAAAATTGTGTTTTTTCAATTAAAAACACTATTGTCGGAATCTAATATTTAACTACATTTACATTATAATAATTATGTAAAATTATAAAATATCCTGCCTATAATATGATAGCAGATTAAGACCCATTCTCTAATTTGATAAAATGTATACAAAACGCCAAAGTCTAAAAACATTCATATGAAAGCAGACCAAACATACAAAGCAATTTAATATAAAATACAGATATCACATGAGATTTTAAAGTTTAGTTTTGAGTAAATTTTATAAATTTTTCTTGATTGTCTCCACACTCTAATTTCTAATTTAATTTTATCCGTCGGTAGTTAAATCTTGTGTAATTTCGTTTATTTTTAGGCTATATTTTATAGATGGACTTAAACACCACCAGCTAAATAAATGTAACATATAAAGGACCTTATATAAAAATATATTTCTAAAATTTCTTTAGCTCGTGATAATAAGTTGTCAACAGCACCCTGACTCATTACGATTATCGGATTCGAGGCAGCCTCCGTGGCGCAGTAGGCGAGTGGCCGGCTGTGAAACGAGAGGCCCTGGGTTTGCTTCCCACACCGGGACAAATGTTTGTGTGACAGGCAGATACTTGTGTCCGGGGTCTGGGTGTTGTGAGACCGTGCGTCTCTCGTAGTCCCTGATACCCACAACACAGGACTCGTATCTTAGTGTGTGATCAGGGCTACGTGTGTGACTGTTGGGAGTTATTTATTTAAATGTGCGACAGTTACCTCTCGGTCCTTATTGCCATAGGTGATGCCCAGGTTGGGCATGGCGCGCAAGATGGCGACGAGCGACTGAATTGTGTTGCTGTACACAACAGGCCGGTACTGTTTGAAGTCTTCATTTGTGAACCCACTTTCGTGGATAATTCTGTTGACAAATATCATTCATTACGAAATTGTAGCAGTAAATTTTTCATGAAGCTTTAGCTACTGTAGACTAAATCGAAACTTTAACTTAGTTTATCAATAAATAAATAACTTATTATGTTATTATAATCCAAACATAATGTTAAGACTAAATATTCTTAATATTAATTCTATGAATTGCTCGCAGTAATCGCTAAATATATCTTTATAATACGAGATTAAATGAGAATACAATTAGAGATTACACATATCTACTGTAATACAAATAATTACATAAATATCTTAAAGGAAAACTTTCGTACCGTTGAATAGTTAAAATAGCACTGTCGAATTTCCCGGTATAATTATGAAAATATTATCATCTAATTTTATAAAATAACATTTGCAATATTGGAATATATTTTCCTCATACTGTTATATTAACGAGGATAAGCCTCATGAATCATAGTGCATACGCGTTTGACCCATTACACTCTGTATTGGTGTTTTACTATGAAGAGCTACGCAGTTCAAAGATTTGTTTGCAGTCACCGCAGCCGAGTTCGTAGCATGTTCTTTATTAAAACAATTGATTTGCTTTAGAGAACTGCAAAGTACATTATTTTCACGTATAGTAATCTATTGCCTTGCATATATTATATCATCATTTTAAGATACTTCGTAAAAATATGCCTCGTACAAACTATGTTCGATTTAGAATAATACCATCATACCAATATGAAACAATGTATGTATTTGTGTTAACTTACAATTATATCAGTCAACATTGACAGACACATGATAATATGTACTAATGGCTGAATGACGAAATTAATAGAGTAGCAATTATATATTCCAGTTGAAACAACTTGATTAACTGAATTGAGTGAACAGGTTAATAAATGGTGTAAACATAGCAATTAGTCAGCGTTTATTCTCAAGTGATTCATAGTTCACTTACATTGGTAAGTAACAAACACTACCTACCAATCTTTACATTATTATACGGTAGTACCAAGCAGTATAATATTTAAAAGGTTTTTTTTCACAATTCATTTTTGTAGAACAAAATGCTATAAATTGATTCCTAGTCAGAGCAAGTAACACAGATTATTGTAGTTATTGCCATGTTAACTTGTTCAATAAACTTGGTGGATATACTTGTCGAAAACGTTTGAATCGTATATAATTTAATATTTGTTTATATTATACTTACTGAATAGTCTGTGTAAGTATGTTATAGATATTGTATACTATATTAATGTATATTGAACCTGTTTATGTAAGTATTTGAGAAAACTGTTTTTAGCTACGTTAACATGATTTTATTGTTAGTTATATAGATAATTAAATTAATTCAATTGTCTTGTCATTTCTTTGTAATTTGACATACTTTTTTTCTATCTTAGCGTGTTTCTATCTTAGATTGTAGGTTACATCGTCAATGCAGCCTGAATCTTTTAATGATTGATTTGAAATTTAAGTCAGTTCAGGTTTGTTATATTTACGCGAATATTATACATTGAAATAAAACTAAGTTTACGGATTATATCGCAGTTTATTTTACTTTTTTAACTCGACGTTTCGAAGACTTTACAGTCTTCATGGTCACGGGGGAGACTGTAAAGTCTACTACATTTTCAACTACATGGAGGGTAGAAACATTGCACTATACTTTCGAGATGACATACAACTCAGTCTCCCCCGTAACCATGAAGGCTGTAAAGTTTTCGAAACGTCGGGTTAAAAAAATTTAAAAAGTAAAATAAACCGCGATATAATCCGTAAACTTAGTTTTATTTCAATAAGTCAGTTCTGTTAAGTTTCTTTGCTTTTTTACCATGTATCATTGTTTTGTACCATGTTTTTATAAAATTGTCGATACACTGAAACGTGACTATAAGTTATATTGATACATTACTATGAGTAATTTTGTTAAAATAAATTTATTTGCGGATAACTCCGGAAAAACGATCGATACTCTTTCAGATAAACATTTCACTGTGCCACATAAGACCTTTTTCAATATTAAACTTGAATATAAAATAACAGGATCTACTAAAATTACTACCCGATCAGACATTCAGATGGCATTTACATAAAATAAGCTAACAAATACAGCCCCACTGAAAGTGCCGTAGACAGAATGAATAGGTTAGTTGGACCTGGGAAGTACCTACGTACTACTATCGCAGTAAAACGACATAAAATGACTTACCACAGTTTGATTCACTAGCTCGTTTGCAGGTCTATACTTTAAAACAAAATAAGTGCAGGCTAGTAGGTTCAATAACAAAAAAAATAAACTCCAACTGGCTTAATTTATAATTCTTAACTTTAATTTATAATTTACAAACGTTCTATATATACGGCCATCTATTACACTAGCATTTCCTAAAGTATGGTCGGCTACCCAACAGTGGGTCGCGAGCGAATATTGGGTTGCCCAAAAAAATGGCCCAATACATCGACCAACCGGGACCGAAACCTAGCACTCCTTGTATTTAAGTGTTAAGATTTTCGGTTGCAACTAAATGTTTTTTCTTATTTAAGACCAATAAGAGGTGAGTCCCGAATTTAGATATTTCGTTAGGATTTGGAGGGTCGTGGTCCGGGCAATTTTAGGAACCATTGAATTAGACATATGAATGGTATATCCTGAATGAAGTAATTATTATGTTCAGGAGCATTATTCTCTATGTCCTGACAAACGCGTAACGAGGCGCGTTACGTTAAATGCATGTTGTTCACATGTAATTCGCATTACAGAATACTAAAACATACGAACTACATGCGAACAACACGCAGATAACTTAACGCGCCTCGTTACGCGTTTGTAAGGACCTAGAGAATTATGCCTCAGAAGCTAATAGCTCTAGTAGACACGCCTAGTCTTTACCTTCTCGACATAGCTGGCAAGAATAATACGTGAAATTGACGAGTTTCCAATTCGTTGTACGATCTACGTTTTATTATAGACCCTTTTACAAGGATTAAATCATTGCACATCAAGCAATATAGAAACATCAGAGGGCCTAGCCTATTAACAACTTGTTACGCTCTGGTGGTATAGTTTGAAAATAGTACCTGAAAACTTGCCCTAAGCTATTAAATAGTGCTTACCACCAGATGAGCACATGTCTATAAAACGATCACATTATTAAAGATTGATATATTTTTATGTGCCATCCAATGTTATAAATAATATAGAAATGGAATCGATTCCAAACGGTTGCCACATCTGTCAAGTCCTCTGATCTTGTATTCCTACGTTTATATATCTGATCCGTTTTGTTTTTAATGAATAACAAGTGAGTAATGTTCGACATAATCAACTTGAATCATTATTTCTGTAACTGGAGTTACATTCCTGCTACAGCATTCCTGTGTCGTATTGATTACAATATAACATTTTTCCAGAACACGAACAATAGCGAGTCGCCGGTGCGTGAACATTGCAGCGTCTGTGAATTGTGCCGACGAAACCAAAACATCAACTGAGTAATGCCAGATATGATAAGAACGTTCTGCACACGGCGACTAGAAGAATTTTTTCACATATTTCTCTCCGCGCATACACATTTCTGAATACAAATAAGGTGCACATTTTCTACAATTTGTTTACAATGGAATTTCATTTAAACAAGGTTTCGTCAAGATTTAATCATTATTTTACAATAACTAACTATTTTAAGAAAACATCTACATGTTTATTTTTGGTTTCATAATTATTGATGAAAATATCAGCTCGTTTCGCATTGCCACCGCGAACCAGATTGCGTACGCCACTATACAATATTTTGACGTCAAGCATCTGGTGTTGCATAGATCTTTCGCATCCGGGACGCGATATAACGTCATCATTGGCATAGTGAAAATGTTATAGGCGCCAGTCGCGTTAACAAAGAACCAAACGGTTAAAACATAAATAAATAATTCATAACAGTTTTACTGATTGGCATATACCGACTCTAGAATAATCCACCGTCGTTCCTAATTAATTACTTTTTTTTAAGCACAACCAGAAGGTGACTGAATGCTTTGGATGATGTTAATGTAATGGAAGCCGATAAAACAATTAAATATTCAAACATATGTTAAGGTATTATAAGACCAAAATATTGTAGCTCCTTTAGGCACCATTGAATAGTTAAGTTTAACTATGAAAAAAGACATGTAACAATAGTTATAACTTGACGGTTAACGGTTGAATGAAAAGGACGTCGTAAGGGGCTATAACAGAGCTTTATTTGCATTTAAGCACTAAAATGTTATTGATTTTTTCCGATGGTCCATCCTTAGACAAAAGCCTTCTCCATTCTCGGCCATCTTGCGATCGTCTCATACAACACGCGAGTTGTACTATTTAATGCCAAAAATCTTGTCAATCTTCCCAAAAACCTTTACACCTTCCGCGCGTAAAGGTAACACGCTCATTTTAAATCGTATTATCATGACGATACGTTGGAGTAGGTCCTTCACTATCGCATTTAAGATTGTATACTAAGTGGGAACTCATGTAGAGTTTATTTTGCCAGCTATAGCTGTAGCAATGTCGTCCTGGTGACGTCATAACTTCATAATGTCATGCGTAAGAGCGTTGCTCACACAGCGGTCGCGTCGCCTCGATGCGGTCCTATCTTAGAAACCAGAGAATCAATTAACCAATCACGAAACCACGTAGCCTTGTTGCTCATTGCTTTGGCAAGCCAAGTGTGATCTATTTTATCTTAAGATATTCTATAAAGAATTTATTAATAACAATTGACGTGCAAGCCCTTATGGTTATAGTAATAAATCAAATGGCTAAACAAAGACGTAGTAACACAATGTTGTTTCATTAAAATTCTACTTAGGCAACAACTCTCTCTGATATGAATGTTTGTAAATAAACACATATATCAAACGCATTATACAAATTTACAATCAATATGAAATATTACTTAATGAGCAATGACATATTATCTTGAGCCGATATATTACAAGTCGGGACTGATATCGCGGCTAATCCCTTATCACCAAAGTATAAATTGCTTGTTGACAAGTTGTCGATAGCAAATAAGTAGATAGCGCATATTCCTATCACGCAGATTATAATCAATATTGATTAAAGTGTACGATAAATTCTTGATATTGTTATCCATTTTCTTTGAACATCAGACGTGCGGTGTGGACTTTTCGTCCTAACATAATTTGTAGATTGTGTCATGCCGCGAGGGATAGTAATACTGCGCAAATCGATAAATATCATACAAGTGAATGACGCGCCAGTTCGATTTTTCTATAAACTCTTATAAAGGAAAGCAGGCCGTGAGTGCTTTCGCACTGTATTAATATTTAACGCGCAACTAACAAGTTCGTAGTCGACGGTACGGCCCCCTGTGTACTTACTTCATTTGTTTGACTATAGTACTCTTGCCCGACTCGCCAGCACCTGAGAACAAAAAGAAAAACAAATGAGAATATTGACCGATTATCCATATTGTACAATTAGAACTGTTAAGTAAACCAGGCAGTGCGGACAATTTAGTTATTTTCAGGTCTTGTATTTTTGGAATATTGCAATAACACAGCTTATTAATATACCGCTTAATGAATTTATATTTTAGGAGCTATAATTAAGTCAGTTTTATCGCAAATATTCGAGATAGAATCGACCACCCGGTCGGCGGCCATGTTGTTTACTACCTACTAGATGGACCGGAGATCAAGAGAGCATCAGATTCAGATAACATCATGAACGAAAGGGTATAACGTAACTGGCTAAACAATGTGCCCAAATGGTTTTCAAACAAGTAAATAAATTCATAAAGAAACTGAATTAATTCCGCAATGAGTATAAAAGATGTTTGAGCTGGGAGCATACATAGCCCGAACGCCGCAATAAAACACGCAATGATATAAAAACCATTTAATTACCCGCCTAAATGTAAACCGTTCTAGTCAACATTATGCACGTCTCGTTGGTGGAGTGAAAATAGCGTGGAAAAATAAATCGATCCGTTGCGGTGTGAAAACCTTTCATACGGGTCATATAGGAGTTTACGCAAGGTTACCAAACGAGTACCAGGAACACCCGCACGTTTTACGAGTAAATATCGATCTTATTACACTAAATATACATATGCGGCTTAGGACCTCGTCGTGTGTTATGAAATGTAATGATTCCATTAAAGAAATTCGATTAGTAGGTTACATACGGTTTCACAGAGAAAAGGGACGCACAAAACTTAAAATTTAACAGTATTATTATGTTTTCTGATCAGCTACTAATAGGTAATTGATTAAAATATTTTTAGATAGAACATCGACTGAAATGCAAACTGTCCAAGAATTAACAAGTATATTAATTAAACTATAACTAGGAGGACTGTGTATTATTATATGAAATTGAAAAAGTTCCCAAGCCCCCAACGCGTCTGATTCAAACACATTCCAAACAGATTTCAATTAACCTCCACTGTACACCTTAATAATCCAACACAATGCACGTACGTTATTAAAGTAAGTGAATTAGTTACGTGGGAGTAGCAAAATGAACTATGTCAAATACAGGTTCCAAGTATCACGACCCCAGTTGTGTTTAATTGGCTAGCCAGGCGAGAATGGCCGATCTCTGACCCTATCCGATACACAAACTCATACTTAGACAAGTGCAGTGCTGATTGATAGTGTACACAGCGACTGTTTCACCATTCAACATACGGCTATGAATGACGACGGATTTTTATTACACTAGATGTGTGTTGCAATCGCTTATAGATACAAAAAAATCTGGTAGCGTAAGATTCGCGTTTGAAGTTACACCTATTATTAGCGAATTAAAACGTATCATTGAAAATCTACGATTTGGTATCGATTATAGAGGGGTCCTTAAGTTTTTCAGTATTACTGTCTGTTTTTATTTCTTCACCTACAACGGAAGTTTCGGTCGCCTAAAATGTAGCGATTTCTATGGCTTTTATTTTAATTAGGAACGTTAAAACTTTAGCTAAAGTAATATAATCTGATTTCGTAATGAAGCTATTTAACATTATTATTTTACTGTAATACATGCTCAGCAGGATTTTCAATAATTTCTTACTACACTCGACGTGATTTGTAAGATTTGCACAGTCAGATATTGAACTAAAAGACTGTAAACAGCCCGAACACAAAAAGAGCAAGAATTAGGGAGAGAAGCTACTACTAGATACTTCCTCACAAACAGTATAGCGGCCAAATGCACGTCTCCTAAGAATTACCAACGTTCATAAAACTTTCACATTGATCATCGCGTGCATTAAAGCTATACGTCCAGATAGTATACTATTCAAAATATGTACTCGATTATGTTAGATTCGTAATGCATTATTGAAAGTTAGTCATATAAAATACTTCATTTTGTAACCCAATGTCTTCATTGTCATAGCGAAGAATCTAAACGAAATATAGTGCCAGGTAATCTTTTACCACTATCTACCTAACTAATATCGTGTATGAAACTTGACAAGTATATTAAAGTGTATTGATGGGGTGTTGAGTAGACATAGTTTCCGAGCCTTTCTGCGCTATCATCGCGATAAAATCGTTTGCCGTGTGCTCGACTCTACAGGTTGATAAAATAACAGTCTGTAACGGCCGATACGAATCACCTTCAATGTTAGCAGTATTTGAATTCACAAATAAGCATAGTCTATGGCGTTATATATAAGACTAACTGTTGCTAGCGGCTTCATCCCCGTGGAGTTTATGTTTGGGAGAAATAGTATACAATACAATATACCAATTTTTATGAATTTATCTTCAAAAATTACGGATTTTCATATAAACTTTCATCCCCTACTTTACCAAATTTTGGGTATTTTATTTTTGGTATTTTCAAAACCCTTCTTTAGTGGATGCCTAGGTCATAAAAGGTACCTATTGTCAAAATATCAAGTCTCTAACCCCAGCCGTTTAGGCTGTGCGTTGATATGTCAGTCGGTTTCTTCGTTTATATATACAGATATAAAAGAGATCTCATTGTTAAAATTAATCGCTTTGGTTACTAACACCCAATAATAAATATAAGAACGCAATAATTGTGTCAACTGTGACAACAAAACGCGCGGAATCAAAACATTCAAGATGTTCAACGTTACAAATGACTAAAGGAAATACTACATATTTTGATTTGAATCGCGACGGAAACTGGGCGATTGCCAGGTTGTTGATGGCGCGTGAAATTGACACAATTAGTTACTTTGAAAGAAAACTGTTGATATTCATTCACACATTTTGGTATCGGTAAACATTGAACAATGCAAACAAATTAATGTATTTTGCGGGCCAATGAATGACAGATGAACACCAAACGGTATGGAAAAATGTTGTAACATAGACATCGTTCAATTGTTTGTCACGTGCACACTGTGACTAACTTCAAACTGTATCGATGTGAAATATTTTAAGCATTCTACTTCGAACATCGCGATAACATTTTGCTGCACTATAAAGGGTAATTAGGGACTAGTAAAACTTGACACTTGTACCTGTTCACTTTCATTTTTAAAGTATAAATAAATATAATTAAAAAGTTAGCGGCTCATTAGTCTAGTGGGAGCGTACTTAAGCTTAGAAACTGGAGAGATACTGGGTTCAATAGGTTAGGCAATCACAAATTTGAGATATCGATCTGAAAAATCACACGTAAGTTTCCTGGGGTTGGGTTTGTGCTACATATGACAATTGGGACGCCACCTATGAATGTCCATGAACTTTTTTAATTTTTTTTATTCTATATATTTTTAGGATCTTTTGGTCTTTGTAAAAACCATGTCAGCCCCATATGACATATTTTTAATTTTATTTACAAAAACTCTTAAATATTAAAAAGGCCGCATTCGAATGAGGCTCTGAGAGAACACTCTGGAATGCTCCGACATTCATAAGATTTATGTTTAGTGTCCATGACCTATCACATCATGGAATGGTAATAAGCTCGGCGTACTCTGGATGTGCCGGTTACACTTTTACCAGGGGCGAAGCTTCTGTCGTATCAATGATACGGGGCCCCCGTGCTACAGGGGCACCGAACGTGTGTAAGCAAAAATTCGTAAAATGTTATCAACAATCTCACTTAAACTCTTTACCCTTCATTTGGGCCCCCAACAAATTTTGATACAGGCAAAGGATAATGCAAGCTACGCCACTGACGACCGCGACGTGATATAATAGATAATTTTATGTATGAATATAACACGTTTACATTGCAATATATTCATAAATGGAATATCAAAATTTATTATGAATTATTGCAACATTTTCAAAGGGATATGTAAAAATGTAGCAGACATAAGATCAAGGTGTCTCGTTAAAGCAAATGAAATTCACGGTCAAATGGGTAGCACCGCTACCGCCCCTAACACGGCGGCGTAGCGTGTTACATTAATTAACTTCTGCCACGAGATACCTATAGGCTATATAATAAATGAAGAATGAATGATATGTTATTTGATTCCATTATAATAAGTAGCATATTTTTCTATGTTTATTCATTAAGCAAAAACATCCTATACATAATTTTATGCATATGATAAAAACTGTATGATAAAATACATATACAGTGTAAACTCTATATAGCGACACTGAAGGGACTGTGCATTTTATGGCGTTATAGAGAGTTGTCGTTAAATGGAGAGAAGAAACATCAGAATTAGAAAAATAAAAAGTTTATTTCTGACTATTGTTAGTAGTTATGTGCATAAAAAAGAATGTTATTTGAACGCTATTGAGTATAGTCTGTTATTTTTGTCTGACGTCTTTTGCTGCACCAGTAATTTTGTTGTATTTTTTTAGTTATTTTATTAATATCTAGCAATACTGAGGCATCTTGGTTATAAAGGAAATATTTTTCCAATAATTTTGCTGCTTCCAGAGCTTCTTTAATGCTCGGCGGAAGCTCAGGCTCATCCGTCTCATCTTCTTCATCACCTTGTTCTTGATCCTCAGTTTTTCTCACTGAATCCAAAATTTCTTCGTCTGTGAGTGAAGCCGTTGTAAGCAGGCGGTCGTCCACTTCAATGTAGGTTTGAAGATTTACCGTATTTCCTGCCATGTTGAATTGTTGAATCCACTCAGTTAATGGAAGGTCGTCGTCGCTTTCAAACTCAGATTCTGTTTCCAACTCATCACTCGTAGAATTGGTACAAAGTCCAGCATGTCGAAAAGAGTGCTGTATAGTTGTGGGTGTCACTTCTTCCCAGGCTTTAGATAAAAAATTTACTGCATGCAGCATATTAACAGAAGTTTTACCCTCAGATTCGACTAGCTCCATCAATAATTTCCTTCTGTAGTGACCCTTGAGGCTTTTAATCACACTCTGGTCCATTGGCTGTAAGACACTAGTCGTATTTGGAGGAAGAAATGCCAACTCTATGTTTTGAAGGTTTGATATAAAAGGGTGGGCAGGGCAGTTGTCAACAAGAAGTAAAATTTTTCGTCCCTTTAATTCTGCATCCCACTTTCGCACTTCTTCTTCAAAAAGTTGACTGGTCATCCAAGCTGATTTATTAGCTTTATACGTCACTGGCAATTTTTTGATGTTCTTAAAACAGCGCGGATTTTTCGATTTGCCTATTATTAGTAGCTTTTTTTTCTCTGTGCCATCCATATTAGCAGCCACAAGCACCGTAATACGTTCCTTGGAAAGCTTTCCTCCCACACACTTTTCCCCTTTAAATTTCAGAGTTTTATCTGGAGTCAACTTATAGAAAATTCCTGCTTCATCAGCATTGAAAATGTCACTTGGGGCGTATTTTTCTATGAATTTTGACCACACTCTGTTAATCCAATCATGAGTCACATTTGTATCAACACTTCGTGCTTCCCCACTTATTTTACCATAGTTGATATGATGACGCTGCTTGAATTTTCCGAGCCATCCTTCTGATGCTTTGAAAGAAGTTAAACCAAGTTCAGCAGCAAAATTCTCCGCCTTAGCTTTCACGAGCGGCCCCGAGATAGGCATATTATTCTGGCGCTGTCGATGAAACCATGATAGTACAGCTTTATCCAAATCTTTGTATATAGGTTTCTTTAATTTTTTGGAAGATTTTCCCTCGCCCGCAGCGTGGAGGATTTTTTCTTTATTTTTCCATATTGTGGACACGGTAGAGCGACTAAATCCAAAGCGTTTGCCAACATCACTTATCTTCTCTCCCGTTTCTATTGCGCGTATCAGTAAAACTTTTTCGTCAATACACAGTGATTTTCTTTTAATAGCCATGTTTACAGTTTGCAAGTTTGTGAGCAACTAAGAATATGATAAGGTATAGATAATCCATGACTCCTAGTTATGAATCATGGTCAATAACAGTCTACACGTGCAAGCAATCCCAATTTGTAAACAAAAGAATGAATTTCTTAGAAAGTTCGGTATGCATGATGCCGACAGTCGAGTTTATTGCGGGCTAGGATAATAAAGCGACAATAGATCGTACACAGCTGCGCAGTTTTTACTAATTTTAGCAACTTAATTGTTGTCGTTATTGAGAGTGGGTGTAATGCTATATAGAGTGAAACATTGTATGAAAAACAAGCTAAACCAACCAAAGCCAATTGATTTCGACGCTTAAGAGAGTTTGTCGTTAAATAGAGTGACGTTACATGGAGTTTACACTGTATATTGAAATTATCAATAGGTACTATAAGTGTATACTAATATTATAAAGAGGAAAGATTTGTATGCAAGTATGTTTGTAACAAATTGGCTCAAAAAGTAATAGACAAATTTTAAATTTTTTTTCACCATTTGAATGCTAAATTTCAAATTTTGAAAAATAGCTTGATTATCAAAGAGCTTGGCCACCCCCGTGACTGTGTACACTTATAAAGTGTAGTGTGTGTACTTATAAAGAATTAATCAATGTTTAATATAATGAGTGTCATGGTCATCATATATCCCAGTGTGAACATCATAACATTATCCAACCTAATAAATATTTATTGCAAAATTAATATGAAAATGTCATTTTTATGACATGACAAAGTACACAAACAAGGGGAGAGTTTATTGGATTTTCAGAGTTTGAGTTACATATTGACTGACAACTACAATCAGTTTCTTGTAACTATACCATGTTGTTTGAAAAATCCATGCAATGTCAGAAAGATGGTACAACTGGTGCATATTGAGGGTATAATAAATGTATTAAACATTGTCCCACTGCTGGGCACGGGCCTCCTCTACTAATGAGAGGGGTTAGGCCTTAGTCCACCACACTGGCCTAATGCGGGTTGATAGACTTTACATACCTTCGAAACTCGTATGAGAATTCTCAGGTACGCAGGTTTCCTCACGATGTTTTCCTTCACCATTAAAGCAAGCGATAATTAACATTTTAATACACACATAACTTTAGAAAAGTTAGAGGTGTATGCCACTTGGGTTTCGAACCTACGACTTTCGTCTTGGCAGTCGGTACCGCAACCAACTGGGCTATCGCTGCTTTTATATTGAGGATGTCATCAGTTATTAGCATCTCTTGGAACAAAACATACCAAGTTTCAGCCAGATCAGTGTATTTCTATGTATTTGGCATTCGTTTGAAACAAGGAAAACGAGTGATTTTCAAGAAATGGTCAAAAAAGAATTTCCGGTGTTGATTAAACATTATTTTGTGAAAAGCAAAACGCCTCAGGGGACTAAGAACATGCTTGATAAACATTATGACGACTGTGCACCTTCGATTAGAACAGTGTATAAGTGGTTTCAACGTTTTCGGACTAGCAACAGCACCAAAAAAAGCGAAAACCGTTCCTTCGGCCGAGAAGGTTATGGCAACTGTCTTTTGGGATTCGCAAGGAATAATCCTCATCGACTATCTGGAAAAGGGTTAAACTATTGAATATTACAGGCGCATATTATATTATTCATCGTTATTGGACCGTTTGCCGAAAACCGAGGTACAAGAAAAACGTCCACGATTAGCCTACAAAAAAATCCTTTCCATCACGACAACGCACCAGCTCACGCCTCAGAAGTTGTGGCCGCAAAATTAATGGAAATGTGGTTCCAAATCGTTTCAAATCCTCCCTATTCTCCAGATTTGGCTCCCTTGGACTATTATTTGTTCCCCAATATGCAGAAATGGCGGGCGAGTTTTTTTTTTATCCACCGAGGAGGTGATTGCAGAAACGGATGGCTATTTTGCAGACTTAGACAAATCCTATTATACAAAAGGGATAAACAAATAAGAGCAGCGTTGTATGAAGTATATAAGACTAAAAGGAGACTATGTTCAAAAATAAAAAAGGTATATCCAAAAAAATAAATAGTTTTCATTTTTGCACAGACTTTTCAAACAACCCTCATACTATAATACAGGTTATCAACCTGGGACAATTGATGACTTTAACAATATTGCATTAATAAGTCTGGTGAAAACAGCTACTCTAAAAATAATCAAGTTGGAAATGTAATAAGTAAATTTTGCTGTCTATATGTACCCTATTTGAGGATTCTGAACTTAAATTCCTAACATTGTAGTTTGTTTAAAACATCAATTATTTATAACAATGACTCCAAATTGGTTAGATTAAAAGTTAATTAATTTTTAGAATTTTGTAGGTTTTCACCTTATATCATTAGATTTTCTAAGAAAAAAAGACTATTGGAAGAAACAAGTAATCAACATCTAAAAACAAGTTCTTTATAAAAGATCAGTTTTTTTTATATATTTTTTATTGCCTCGATAGGCAGACAAGCAGACAGGCCACCTGATGGTCAGTAGTCACCGCCGCCCATAGACTTCTGCAATACCAGGGCACAGCAAAGCCGCTGCCTACCGTTAAATAAAGATTTAGCATCTCCCAGTGATTTTAGAAATTAGCATGCACCAAAGAAATCTGTTCATGGTTTTACTATATATAAGCATGTTATATACCACAAGTTCACACCTGTTTCCATAAAAGAGTAGGCAAAGGTACAACTTACTTAAGGACCTAATTTCATTCCCAATGTGTAATAACTAGTGAACAATAATTTCAATTGTCGGCAACTCATGTATAATTCTAACGTTCAACATGCTGATATATTAATTTAATGAATTGATTTATTGATTATAGGAAGTTATGCAATTACATTGACTAATGTTATAAAAAATATTTTATAACATATATTTTATATATTACATATATTTTGACATATATTTTGGTCTATTTGTATTTTCATTCGTATATTGTTTTTGTGTATGACTGTTTGTTTCCTAAATAAATATAAATAAATAAATAAAATAAATTATAAACAAATGTCTATACATTTGCTTTACACAATGACTATTCATTGTTCTAATAAGAAAAAAATAGGCAGTTTATATAATTTATGTAAATCATAAAGGATATTATGAATCATAATTGACCATGAGAGACCATGACTAACTTGCAATGACTATGAATGACCCAAATGGATAACAATCTTTGTAGTTCTCGTGAATTATTTTTCAATATAAAAAAAACTAATTAATAATTGGTTAGAAAATGTAAAAGTGGTATATTAGAATTCAGAATAGTTTGAAGCAAGTAGTTAGACTTCAAAATCCTGGTTAGAGGGCATGTTGATACTTAATCATGTTTCTTTAATACTGCTTGTTTGTCTAAAATAGGGATATCAAGATGAGGAT
Source organism: Laothoe populi (assembly GCA_905220505.1). NCBI lineage: Eukaryota > Metazoa > Arthropoda > Insecta > Lepidoptera > Sphingidae > Laothoe > Laothoe populi. The sequence continues at coordinate 11,690,482 of HG992165.1, forward strand.
GAGCTAACTGGATGAGATTTTGCAGGATGGCAGACTTTGAGGCCAAGCTAAGATATCACCAAAATCAAAATGAGCTGAACTGGTTCATATTATTAAATTAAAATAATAATTTCAATACAGGTGTTTTCACAGTCAACACATATGGAGATTTATCAAAGTAATGATCAAAGCATTTCATAAAAATATTTGCAATGCCATTGACTAATTAAATACTTGTATAGGGACAACCTAATTAAAATTGCTTTGGTGTTAATCATTGTGAACCAGTTTTTTATAAATTTATATTGGAATTAAATAGAGACTTATGGAAAACAAAGACCTGTCCATAAATATCAACAGCAAGATATATAATTCCTGTATCTCATACTGTGTGACATATTGATGTATACTTATCTTGTCACAAGAACCTTAGTTATTCGATCAAGTTTCTAGAAATAAGAGCATGTAGCAAAACAACAATCTTTTTCTCATTGGAAACAGATAAAAAAATATGGACATTGCACATCTTACACCAGCAGAAGAAGTGCTGAAAAGGTCTTATTGGAGACCAGAAGACCCTAAAGAAATTAGAAATAGAAAGGTGTACAGAGGGTGATATTAAAAAACATGGAAGGACAACATAAAACTGACAAAAACCATGATTATGCAGCAAATCTACTTATGCTAGTCCGTAACATCATTTTTGATTGGTGGAGAAATATTTAGCTTTTCTAGAACAAAACACTATAAATCAAATACTGAACAAGTTTGTTCCTACAACTATACCAGAAATTCAGATCCGGGAAACATACCAGAGACTCTTTTCATCTTATATTGATTGAGACTTTAACAAGCTCATATGAGCATCTCATGAGCATTAAGTGTTCTGTGTTAATTATATTGTAATGTTAAAATAATGTTTATATATTAAAATACTTGCGGATGACCCATTGCTTTTAAAAATTGGCAGAAGCTCAATGGAATGTCAAAGGGTAACACAAGAGCAATGTATTTTAGATAGAGTTGAATAGTTTACTATTTTGTTTATTTATTTGCACATTTGTATATGATTACCTAGTTTAAATATTATTCCCAAATGTTGCTGAAAGTTAAAGTAAGCTAAATGTACATTGCTTATATATTTTTTTTTATTTGAAGCTGGCTTGTGACAATTAAGCCTAAAACATTTGGTATATTTAAGTTTATAGGGGATGAAAAATGATTACCTAAATCATACAAATATAATTTGTATGGCACAAAAATTATAGTCCTTGTATGTATTGACAATATATCCTAATGGTAAATGGTCAATAAGAAGAGTATTAGAATGAAGATGTTATAGCAAAAGTATTACATATGATAGTGTAAGTATGTGTGTTTCAAATAAGATATTTTATATCTCTTGGTAGGCTTAACAGATACATACATTAACGAAAGGCATATGACGAAATATTATGAAGATATTTAGAATATTTACATAAAAATACATCAATGTGAATCTGAGAAATTGATGTTTCCTTTAGCAACATTCTAGAATACAATGTTAGCACAATGCAGTATACAGTTCACATTAATCATTTCCTAAATGTATATCAAATAGTAACTTTCGTTTGCGCACGGAACTACAGTGCACACTAGCATAATGATTAGCTTCAATGCAAGAGAAAGCTGGCTTGTGATACTGATAAGCGTAACCATATTTTATTATATCGATATACTGCGCACGCCAGTATACAGCAATTTAACGAAACATTGGAAAGAAGCGGTGCTACTGACGGTACCGATTGAATATTATCAACTTTATACAATGGCAGTCATAGATGGGTGCGGCCGCGAGTCCATACCGAATATTGTCAATAGCATACCTAGCAACAACAGTTTGATATCTTTGGATGCCTGGATGCCATCCTCTTTCAGGTTTCTCTCGATAAGTTTGCTTCGAGCGGCCGCCGCGCGCTCCTCGGCCGACTGGGCGCACCCCATGTCGGCAGCTGTCCTGCTGCCTGTGCTCCCCCCGACTCCCGAGCCGGGCGCGCTCTCACCGCTCCCTCTGCATGCGCTCCGCACGCGTCCTGCCGCTCCGGCTCGACCGGAGCCACCCCTATACGTCGATAGCACCCAACACACAGTAACCTAACTGTATCACTTATCACTGTCCGTACTCTTTCAAAGAACACTCTTCCAGGTTCAACGATCACACCGTCTACAAAACGTTTATTTTATGCTTCACCCGGCACAAATTACACGTAACAACGCCGAAAATTATAATTGATTTTACAAAATCGTTTAAATACGAGATAATGGCGGCCGAATGACAAGCACCAACTCCACTCCGTGACGGTGACCGCGCCCCGCTCGACTGACGTTCGGGTCCGTTCGGATTTCTTCGTTCGGGCTCGCTCACACATGCGTGAAAGTATCATACACGAAAGAGAACAAAAGCAGTGTGCTAAAATCATAAACTGATCAAAGACAATTTTTTTTTCTATTCATGTTAAGCCGGTAAAATTAAAAAATTATAATAATATCATAAACAATTATCAAATAAAGATAATATACTAAAAATCACCATGATTGACAAATAAAATTTATTCCAAACATATTAAATATCTAATTCACAAGGCCAGCGCCCAGTAGCCTGGTGAGAATACGATCAGTATCTAGCGCATTTACAGTTTTCAGCGGCCGATCTCGTAAAGTCTAGCCAATGCTACTACTAGGTATTGTGTTTTTATCTTAAAAACACATTATTTCTTCAAAATTAGAATTTGTGTCCACCGTAAGAATGGTTTCGCTTCCTATCACGTAATGGAAATATACTTGGCGTGTCTAACATTTTTTTTTTATAAAATGTTTAAGTCGGGTAGTGTTCTTTTTTTATCGTATATTCAGTGTGTACATTACAGTGATTAATACGCACGCCAGGACCTCTGGCTGTTGACCATGGTAGACACCAAGGCCGGCAGCGAGAGTTCTCCCCCGACAACCGTTGTTAGAACGCTGCGCTCTTCGTCCCAGGCTGGGCACTCCTCTACTTGGGCCCTGTGCCGCGGGCAGTTGTTACCATGATGACACGCGGCCAACCTTTCTGCGCCGGCTACGCGACACAGGTACTCGCCAAAACAACCATGGCATGTGAGCACCTGTGCCAGCCGGAATGTCACCACGCCGTGGTGCCTGTCCGACCACTGATGTAAGACAGGGCGCACTGCTGCGACAGCCCTATGACTTCATGTCGGGTTCTCCAGCATGAGACGCCACTTCTTCACAGCGGCTCTGCGGAGGGAGCCAAGGATGGCCTCCACCTCTTTCAAGGCCGGTCTCTGCCCGCGCCCGAACGCCTTCTCCCGCCAGTAAAATGCAGTGGATAGGGCCTTAGCGTCCAGGTCCCATGGTACGAAACCAGCGAAAACACAAGCCGCCTCGAACGAGATCGTGCGAAAGCCCCAGTACGCGCGCTGGGCCGCCATACACTGTGGCAGTCTATGGACCCTTACAATAATAAATTATACTACCACCATGGTAATTTTATGTAGATAATATTTTCATATAGGTACCCCTCTCGTTAGTAGAGGTCCGTGCCCAACAGAGGGTCAATGTTTAATACAGGGCTAGTATTATTTGATTATTTACACCATACAAATTGGATGTATAGTTTTAATTAACAAATTGCGCGATAATTGTATATTTTCTGACACCGTTTTTGAGGATCGGCTGCACGTTGGCCATTCTCTAAGATTAAGGAACAACACCTGAGAAGTAGGATGACAGGCATAGGCTGAAGACAACTCATTTTATTGTAATTTGTATACCTTGACTCCCAAAAATAACTTCCATGCGGGCAACAGATAGTATAAAATTAATTCTTTGACGCGATTAAGGTATGTCATGCTCGCTTAAGGGTCTGTGCTTGCGGCGGGGTTATGTGCCGGGTCGGTCACTTCCCTGTGTCATGGTTGAGGAGGCCGATGGCTGGCACATGCATCATACTCGTGAACGGGTGCTGCTTGTGTGGACTGGTCTACCTGCATTGCTCATTGATTGTTAGTTAGAGAAAATAAATAACAGGTTGTATAGCCTCGTTTACGACTCTGCCTTGTATTAATATGTATAGGTACCGTATTTTTTTTGTTTCATGTGAATGTGACTTGTTTAAGGTTGTATGTATTTTATATGTGAATTATTTTATAATGTAAATTGTAATGACAAATTACAAAAGACCTACACCTGAGTTTCTTGGTGCTTCTTCTCAGACCAGTATTCATTTCCGAAGCACCAGTAGACCTTAACATTATTATGACATGTAAAAAGTGCCCATAGTGGCCTAATTTACAAAATAAATTATTTGATTTGAATAAAATATTCCTATCAATGTCAACTTGTGGATACTATGGCAGCCCAAGATACAAGCGTAGCTTAGTTTGGGTGCCACTAGCAATTATTGTAAAATTATTGTACATGTTGTTTACTTGAATAAATACTTAAATGATTTCATATCCTCCTCCTTTATGAGTCGGTAATAATAGAACTATCAGTGTTTGTTTATAGGTAATCACATAAAGTAAATTATATTGAAAAAATAAAGTAAATAAATTATCCCAAATTGAAATAAAATTAATTTAACGAGTTTTATCGCAGTTTATTAATACTTTCTTAATCCCGACGTTTCGAAAGCTTTACAGCTTTCATGATCACGGAGCAGACTAGGTTGTATGTCGTCACGAAAGTACAGTGCAATTATTATCCACCTTAAGTGGATTTTAAATTTTATTTTGTGTAACTTCCGGTTTATTCAGAACTAGCTGTTGCTCGCGGCTCCACCCGCGTGGAGGTTATTTTCGGGAGCAGAAGTATACAATCCAAGGAGTTATTTTTTCTTGCAATTTAAATAGCCTGGTGTTTCTGTACCTACTTCTATAATTCTTTTTTTATTAAATTAAATAGGTAATAATGTTAACATTTATTAATTAGGGATGATTGAGAGTGTTATAAACGTAAGAGTAGACAAATATAATCAGAAATCTCCGAACTGCTAAGCTATCGGGAGTTACACGTGTTATTGTGAGTCAACCATAAAATATAGACATTTGCTGTCGTGGATTTTTTTTTATATAATTTTAAGGAGAACATTTCCGTCATACATGATTTCTGTGTAGCTTTAACTATTAAGGCTGCACACGCGACGGAAGCTTAAAAAATGGAGTAAGTTCTCCTGTTTTCCCAACATTTCCCTTCACTGCTCTGCTCCTATTGATCGTAGCGTGATGAAAAGTATACTATAACCTGCCCAGGAGTATGAAGAACAATTGTACCAAGTTTTGTTGAAATCCGTCGAGTAGTTTTTGTTTCTATAACGAACATACAGACAGACAGACAGACAGACAGACAGACAAAAATTTTACTGATTGCATTTTTGGCGTCAGTATCGATCACTAATCACCCGCTGATAGTTATTTTGGAAATATATTTCATGTACAGAATTGACCTCTCTACAGATTTATTATAAGTATATAGATGAGTTTGTCATCCACACAGTGTTTTGAGATCTGACAGTTGGTCTTTTGGGTTCCGATTTCATTAAGTATAATTGGATCCTAAGCCAGTGCTAGCTCCCAATAATCTTCTCAATTGAAATTTTGATGTTTTTTTAATTTCAATAGCCTCGCGAATCAACTTAGGTAGGAATCGCCAAAGAACACCGATTCCTAAATTTTCCTAATTTCCTGCGATAAAATCCGCAAAATTAGTTTTATGTCAATGTGTAATATTCTTGTAAATATAAGAAACCATTATCCTAAATTGTCAATTTAATATAAGTATAAGAATAAGAACCTATACATATGTTCATGACCGTTAAGTAATTTTCTTACTCGTCGCGTCATCACTGCGTTAGTTTATACAACAACAACTTTTAACTAACATTAATTAAATAACATGTTTTGAATAATAATTATTGTACTGTCAAAAAATAAACATTTACGAAAAAAAGTAACTTGGTACACCAATCGATATTCGAAAACACACGCTTTGACTCTTGACCCTTGCCAGATCAAGACATCCAGAACTTAATATACCCCTAACATTTAAAGGAATCTGGTAAGTTTCCGACTATCTTTCTCCTTCCTATTTTGATGGAATATAGATAATTGAAAACTAAACTAAGTAACTGAATATAACCCCTTAATCTACACTATAGTCATTTACATAGCCTTTAGATAAATTCTGAAGGCATTATCGAATTTAGTCAAACACATAAATACGTTTTATGGTTATCCAGTCTTCGCATTATAGATTGAACAAAAAAATACTTGTGGATAATAAATTTAGTAGTAGGTAAGTATACTATTTTCTTTGGGCAATCAATATTCTTTTTTAAGCCATAATTTTGTCCTAATATAAAGAAGCTAGGCACTGGTGCATTGATAACTCAATCAATCCATTCCAGGAAAAGTATTTTCATCCCCTCGCATTGGAAGTGAACCTATTTACAGGTTTCACTGTTTGTACACTAACAAAATAAATAAAACAATTCATTATTGTTTTTTCAATATTGATGTTTTCTATTACTCAGGTGGGTTAGATGTTTCGTAAGTCTTACAGGGTGTATTTTTAGTGGTACTGATTGTTGCTTTAGTTTTAGTGTCCCGGTGTAGACACTTATGCCTGTATGGATAGACCGCCTGGACCGGGTTACCGGCATTACCTACAAAAAATCGACGTGAGGAATGGTGAACAAGATTTCTGTGCGCTCTTTCCATTCCCTATTTCTTTCCTTAAAGTCTGGAAACGGATACATGATACTGGTTTTCTGTATTTTCATGGGCGGTGAACACTTACTATCAGGTGTGCCACTTGTGCGTTTGCTAGCCTCTTCTATAAATAAATATGCATGCAATTTTATGAGGTTTATAAACAATATTAATTTATTTTAATATTGGGTACTGTGAAAGTAGTCACCAACACACAATACTGTCAATGTTCATTAGATACATACTGTATATATGTATTTAATAAATGCTTTCTTTAATGTTTTAATATACCAGCTAAACTATTTCATTATCAAGTTAGATCTTCATTTCGATACAGAATAAAGACGGATGCCCAGTCGATAGAGCTCGAGCCGGTAGCATGCGCGCGCATCTTTTTAAGAAGAAAGAGATAGAAGAATACTCCATTACCAAGGAGCAGTAGCTTGATGTCTTTAGCGGCTTGCATGCCATCTTCTTTGAGATTCTTCTCAATTTGCTTGCTGCGCGCGATGGCGGCGCGCTCCTCAGCGGAAGAAGCGCAGCCCATGGCGATGGCGCGCACGGCCTGGCTCGCTACGCGCGGCAGCGCCGTGCCTCTAGCATGCTCGCGGCCCGTCGTCGCGCGCAGGTAGCGCCGCGCACGCGCTCGGTCGCGCACGCGTGCTCCGGGATGAGTGGGACGAGTGGGACGCGCTGAGCGCTACGACCGCGACACCACGGGACAACCGTCTGCCGCTCGCTTCGACTCCAAGCACACCCGTTCCGACGTGGCGGCTACAGTGATTCGAACACCGGGATCACGAGCCAGGACTGGCAGAGGTGGCGCCTCGTTGTGGGCCCGAGTACGAATGAGGGATCGCGCACCCCGCTCGCGCCGCACACACTGCGCAAACTCGGTGGCTGCCGCCTCTCGTCAGTCGCCGAATGATGGCCTCCCTTTGCCTCCCTCATATACTAATTGTTACACCCTAAGAGAAACTTGCTCTTTTACTCTGATCAGATTATCAACGACAATGATCGATGAAACGGTAGTACTTAAAACAGACATTTCGACAACAAATTAATAATAGTATTGTGTTATGATTTACAATCTATGTATAATGAAACATTAAATTGTTCCAGTTTTTAGGTACACACATAGCTAACATAGACACAGATCTTTAAGTACATGTAGGTACAGACCCGAAGGGTAGAATTTTACATAGTATAGGTTATCTTAGGCAGAGATGCAACTAGTGCCCCATATATCACCAACGCCTCCCTATTATTATGTCTCTAAAGTGAAAAGGAAGAATATCTGTACTAAATTAATTCAAATTCATAGTATAGAAAATGTAAACGTACCATAGTAGATGAGCAAGTCGTTGATAGATTGAAAACGTTACAAATAAGAGACTACCACAATACTTTTATTATTAAATCCAAGTCTTATCCTATTAATAACATGGGGCGGAAATATCCTACCTACCTACCCCTTTCGTATACAGACGTAACTTATAAAAATAGAAAATCTCAATAATCAAACCACCAGAATACATACATATACACTCACGCCTGTAATCCCCGAAGGGGTAGGCAGAGGTGTAACCAGTACACCCTCTTTTCGCCGAATTTCGGTCCCATAATGTGATAGGGGGCGAGCCTATCGCCACACCGGGCACCATTCCAGACTCCGGGTTAATACTGAGTATTTCTAGGTAGAAAAACCCAATATCACTTTACCCGACCCGGGGATCGAACCCGAGACCTCAGCACAGCAATCGTAACGCATGCGCAATTACAACTACGCCACCGAGGCAGTCAAACACATCAAACCACCAGAATGGTTCGCAATATTCCTCTTCTTTTTCTAATTATTTATATAGATAGGTAGGTACCTTTAATGTAAAAATAGTCGAATGTCGTCTTAGCAAAAGTTGGGATTAAACTTACGAGATTTTTTGCGAGATTTAAATATAATCATTCGTTGCTGAATATATTCTTATTTATAATATCATGTGTTTGTTATTGTAAAGCAGCGATAGCCGAGTGGTGGAGTGGTACAGACTGTGGAGACGAAGGTCGTAGGTTCAAAACGTATTGCATACACCTCTGAATTTTCTAAAATTACGTGTGTATTCATTGTTATTTATTGCTTGCTTTAACGCTAAGGAAACTTCGCGAGGAAGCCTGCATACCTGAGAAATCTAAATAGTAATTTCGGAGGTATGTGAAGTCTACTAATCCGCATTACGCCAGCGTTGTGGACCAAGACCTAAGATTAGGCTCGTGCCCGGGAGTCGGACAAATTGAATACAGGGCTGGTATTATTATTATTTATTTAGTTGGTGGTGAGCAAGAGGCCTTTAATATTCTTGGTGAGATGGAAAGAAAATCTGAGGAAGACATTTATGCGGAAGCACTTGTTACATTCGGTGTTTGTTGAAGCGGAGCTGCTCCGTCACGGATTACCTACTTATACTTACGGAAGCTAATGCTTTGTTCCGTACTCTATACCGAACGGCTTAAATCTGGCGTTAAAGACTTTTGCTCGAAATGGATTATATCTATATTTTTGGTGTACCGTGAAAGTAAAAGAAGAATACTTTACACAATTTAGGTTAAATAAAATATAGTGATTACCGTTTTGGCTAGCAAATTAATTCAAAATTATCCAAAATACTATTATATGCTCTCTCTAACTTGTGGCACCACGGCCACACACATACAGGACATATGCCGGGATTACCAAGAAAATAAACGACGCATTTCTACTTTAACAAAGCCTAGTTATTAGATTCAATGTAAACTTTTACCTACGGAGAAATAGCTGTAAGAAACATTGTATTTTATGTTTATATTAATAAACACCACGACTGCTGACAGTAGATATTCATCTGAACGGGAGTGCCGCGATGAGAGTATGACTATACAAAAGTCACGGCCGCGCTACGCTCCATACGAGTCTATCAAATAGAGCGACACAGCGTGTAACACCTATCACTGTCGGCATTCGAGTCAGATACAACGTTATTGTTTTATTCGCAACCCTGCAATTTTATCAACTTAATTTGAGTAGGGCAGAAGGAACCCCTACAAACTCTTCGTTTCTATAGAGATACCGCTTAAGTATGTGGGATCCACATATTTGTATCTTTCAACATTCATAGATTAAGAAATTATTCTTCACAATGCGCATTATTGTGCATTATTCGAGTTATTGTTAAGTTATTTATTACGTTTTTAGTAGATTGAAACAAGAGGTATTTTGCTGCAAAGAAAGTAAGATAACTTCTCCGAAACTACAGTAAAAATTTCATAAATCTCTAATCCAGTATAATAATAAAGTTATATCAACAGCTCTGTATATATATGGTGAAATAATGTTCCACTGCTGGGCACAGGTCTCCTGTACTAATTAAAGGACTTAGGCTTTATTCCTTTTTGAAGTTATACTTCTTATGGCGCGATGGAGAAAAATGATGAGAGTGAATTTTAACGATGCGCGCGCACACCGACAGCCACATCGTGAAGTTAGTTCTAGGTGGCATGAAAATCGATATATAACTATGTTCAAGTTGTATATTCTAGTATTTTTATATTTAGAACACGTGTTTCGTAACAGTAAAAATTTTCCTGAGTACCAGGCTAGCAGAAATGTAAGAATACCGTTTGATACCGTTTTTATACAACTGATATAATAGTGACTTCCTTCGGAATATAGATATGGCCAGTACGTTATGGTATTATGAAAGACCGAATAAGTACTATACAGTAATATTATTTAGGTCTTTCATGATACTGTAAAAAGTACTGGCCATTAAAATATTTTGTTGTTATTCTTTTTTCACTTTATGTACCAGGCTCCCATGAAATGTAAGGAGATTTGCCACTCGTGTCCAGAAGGAAATTAAAAATAAATAAAGGAGGGAGTAAATCATTTTTATTTCCATAACATTAAAGTTAAAAAGCCAGCCAGCTCGCCAAATTAAAAACTGAGGATGGTAGAATTGTTTCATCCAAACCTGAGCTTCTGAGTGAAATAGAGTGCTTTTATGGACAGCTATACACGTCAACTAGCAGACCCGAAGTTGGTCTGGCGGAAGATCCTAGAGCTAGACTGACCCGACATTATACCGAAGACATCCCGGACATCAGCCTGTGCGAGATTAGAATGGCTCTTAAACAGCTCAAAAACAACAAGGCACCCGGTGAAGACGGAATCACAGCTGAACTCCTGAAGGCGGGTGGTAAACCGGTTCTTATGGCCCTTCAGAAGTTGTTCGACTCTGTCTTACTGGAAGGGAGAACGCCAAAGGCATGGAACAGAAGTGTGGTGGTCCTGTTCTTCAAAAAGGGTGATAACACCCTACTGAAGAACTACCGACCCATCTCACTTTTGAGCCATGTTTATAAGCTGTTTTCAAGAGTCATTACGAATCGTCTCGCACGCAGGCTAGATGACTTCCAGCCTCCCGAACAAGCCGGTTTCCGAAGAGGCTTTAGTACCGTAGACCACATTCATACGCTCCGACAGGTTATACAGAAGACTGAGGAGTATAACCTGCCCCTCTGCTTGGCGTTTGTGGACTACGAGAAAGCCTTCGATTCGATCGAAACCTGGGCTGTACTACAATCACTCCAGCGGTGCCAACTGGACTACCGCTATATCGAAGTACTGAAGTGTTTGTACGAGAACGCCACTATGTCAGTCCGACTCCAGGACCGGAATTCGAAACCTATTCCGTTGCAGCGGGGAGTAAGGCAGGGAGATGTTATTTCTCCTAAACTATTTACCGCTGCATTGGAGGATGTTTTCAAGACTCTGGACTGGAGAAGGCTTGGCATCAACATAAATGGCGAGTACATCACTCACCTTCGGTTTGCTGACGATATAGTAGTCTTGGCTGAGAACATGGAGGACTTGAGTACGATGCTCGATGACCTCAGTAAAGCTTCGAAGCGAGTTGGTCTAAGGATGAACATGGATAAGACGAAGATCATGTCAAATGCCCATGTAGTACCAACTCCCATAAAAAACGGAGACTTTACACTCGAAGTTGTAGACGATTATATATACCTAGGACAGACTATCCAGTTAGGTAGGTCCAACTTCGAGAAAGAGGTTAATCGTCGAATCCGACTCGGTTGGGCAGCATTCGGAAAGCTACGGCACATCTTTTCGTCCAATATTCCGCAATGTCTCAAGACGAAAGTCTTTGACCAGTGTGTGTTGCCAGTGATGACATACGGAACTGAAACGTGGTCCCTTCCCAGTGAACACGTTTATGTAAATATGACATCAGTATGATGTCGTGCAATATCATGCTTTACATAACATAAGACTAAGGACTGACTCATAAATGACTCATTATTTCGCACTTAGTGACGTCAGATAGTGACGTAAGTCACGTGACATGATGATGATGTGAACCGGACATCCTCATATACTCAGTTTTACGTACCACTGACGGAATAATGACGCTTCATTGATTTAGAAATTACATTGATGTCGCTTTTTATTTTTATTAAATTATTGATTTTTAACTAATTAAAACAACAAATTATTTCTTATTTTTTATTTCACAAGTATTTATACATTACATAAGAAATCTGTTACAATTTCTGGATAATAACCAACCAAATAATATATTAGAATAAAATTATTGACTCCTCACTTTGGCTGTTGTTTGCTACAGTCTCAGAATACAGAAAAAACCAGAAACCGCGCTCAATAAGAATTACATACCCCGCGCTGTGTCCAAAAACAATACGTAACGTCCCGCGCCTGCCCCACCTCCAACCCGCGTAATGTTGCTAGCTCGGAGCTGTTTCCCACTTTTTGGGGTAAACTTATAACACTAAAGAAAGTATATTAATAAAAAAACATTAACTAATATTTGTAAGTAGGGTAGTAAACTAACGTTGTACACAACTACTTCAAAATACATGACAAACATTCTGAACCGGAGGGATACAATATAAATAAAGTAATTATTATGACTACATCTACCCTAGTTGGAATAGCTGCTTTCCTAAGTCTTTTCAAACCATTTTTTGTGTCATAAAAATATTGCTCTTTAAAATGAATTGAGCAAATTACGCTCCGGCTTGATGGTTTCCAAAACTCATCTAGCCGAGTTATTTGTATGATTTTTATCCAGACCGAATTTCTCTTTTCATCATTAGGGAAACTAAAATTACAAGAACGATATACAATAGAACTATATATAAAAAATAGTGAATATTCTATAAAAGTATTAAAAAAATAAGTGGTAAAATTTGCGATCTAAATAAAATGGCAACACTCAAAAAATGGACGCGTCATGTTCTAAGACGATCACAATAAGTAAAAGAAATTCAATAATTAAATAAATATACCTTTGAATGCGCTACTTACAGATGAAATGTGATCCCATCCTGTTTTTTTGTAATCCCAGCAGCATTTTTACATGTACGGACAACACAAGACGGCATTTTTGAATTAAAATTGAAACTTGTACAATACGTCACGACGCGCTTACTGCAAAGGAGTGACTAATCGCAAAATCGTCAAACCACTCTGTTTAAGAGTGGTTTTTGTTGCTTCAGTTTTAAGCGCGCTGGCGGTTTCTGGTTTTTTCTGTATTCTGAGGCTACAGTTTAGCTTTTTTTTGTTGACCAAGTTGTTCCACTGCGCGTCGGTTACCAAGTCGTAAGTTGAAAGCCAAGTTGGTTACCAGCGATTTTTTCCAAATTCGGCAGAACCCCAAAAAGGAAATTTCGTCAATATAGTTTCTGGAATGCAAAAATTGTTAGCTTCATTTTAATTTTAATAATAAATTTAAAAAAATGGAATAGTGTATGTACCTTGATTTATATTTATCAGAGTCAAATCTTTAACAGGATATTTTGAGATTCTCCCATCCCGTTCTCCCATTTGGCAAACGGTGAAAATATTTTCTTAAATATTCTGTCCATATACTCTTTTCCGTTAGAATCACCGATTTGTAGTATAAGTTTGATCTGAAAATGATTATACTATAAATTTCTCATTATCTAAAACAGACACGTCTAAATATATTATTATAAACAGTCACAATTTTAAATTAAAAATAATAAGGATATACTTATTCCCAGGTGATATTACTAATAGCCAATAATAAAATAAAATTTGTAATAAACTTATTATGCGATGTAAAAAATCATTTGTATTTATTAACAAGACACTCGCTCGTGTTCAGTTCAGTGAAAAAGGCGCCATCATTGAGCGGCGTGCGCGCCAAATTTGAAGGCAAAGGGTTCAATTCATACAGCGGACAGCCTCATCAATCGTAGTATATTTAACATGGAATTATTTGCAGTAAAGCCTAAGCCCAGTCTTCGTTTTATTTAAAATTGTTGTAAAATTAACATTATTTTATTAAAGTAAGTATTAAACTATTTCTTTAATGCTATAAATTCATTTATAACTTCTTATGTCAATATTTTCCCGTGCATATTATTACTTTTATTAATAAATCCAAGTCATTACATCATAATATTTTCATTATTAATGAAAATATGACTTCACTTTATGATTTAATTCTTGTAATTTTAATAAGTTATTTTCGAGCCGACAATTTATTAGCTATATTTATAAATAAAGATCACGTTTATCGAACGGCTTAGTAGCTTCTTTTAAAAAAGTTCTGCAACAAACAAACTATTAAAAACAAAATATATTTTTTAAATTAAGGTTTTAATTTTTTTTTCGGGGTTAATTAAAAATGTCAGCATGCCCAACCTTATGCTAAATAATTTGTATAAGAGGAGGATTCAGCAGATGATCAGAGATAAAGTTTAATAATGCACGAATAAATGTGGAATAATAATTGAAACATTTAGGTATAATTATTATCGGGCAGTTAGTAACTTAGGTCGTAATTCCGAAATAATGTTTGACTGACGTTACCTAAAAACATATTAAATTTAGAATAATTATGTCTTAAAACATTAGTTTTGCGTGAGAAAATTAACATCATTGCTACGTCAAATGTACGTAGAAAAGGATATTAATATTATATCATTATGATGTCAGAATTATATCATAAATAATACCAATAAAGGATGTTACTTATACGTGAAAATTACATAAACGTGACATTCTCTAACTATGACTTATCTGTTATATCATATCAAGGTCATGTGTTCACTGGGTTACTATGGGCCTCATAAAAAGGCTCAAAGTCACCCAAAGGGCAATGGAGAGGGCTATGCTGGGAGTCTCTCTGCGTGATCGCATCAGAAATGAGGCCATCCGCAGAAGAACCAAAGTAACCGATATAGCCCTCCGAATCGCTAAACTTAAGTGGCAGTGGGCGGGGCACATTGCGCGTAGAACCGATAGCCGTTGGGGCGGAAAGGTCGTCCTTCGGCTGACATGATGATAAAAAAGATAGAGTTGAACAAAAAAAATGTCTATAGCATGATTTTAGACATGGCTGTGGCCTTTTTATATGTGAGTATTTCAGACATGGCTTTAGCCTTTTGATATGTGACTATTTCAGACATGGCTTTGGCCTTTTAATATAAGACTATTTCAAACATGGCTTTCTCCTTTTAAATGGATAAAAACCACAGACATGTCTTTGGCCTTTTAACTTATACAAATCTGAGAAGAAGAAGACTTTCAAATAGCCCAGGTTTGGAAGAAATAAGGACAGACAAGGCTGCGTGGTGGACAACCTTTGCCTTCTCTTTTATATAAAAAAGAGTGAATGAAACAAAAAAAATGTCTATAGCATTGAGGCTAAAGTACAAGGAGCACAATTTTATATTTTTCATTCTCTGTATAAAAGAGAAGGCAAAGGTTCGCCACCAAAAGGCCAAAGCCATGTCTGAAATATTTTTTTCACTAATAATCACAAATAAAATGTCACATCACATTCCCGCCATTTCAGAAGTCCACTATCTTATATGGTTGACAAGTTGAAAAGTGTACAGCTGTAAACTACAACTCAAAAACCCACCACAATAGCGCTATGGAAGTGATGTGACCCTAATAGGTCGCTTTATGATATAAATGTAGAAGTTGTAAGCGGAATGGAGTGTGCCGGGTCACAATCCTACTCTATTCTTTGAAATTACACTACTTGTTTCTTTTTCTACGTGTTTTTGTCATATACAAAAAAATCTTCTTCTATTATTATTTATTTTGACTCTTTAATGTACACTAAAATACATGAAAAATAGGAGAACAAAAATGATTTTAAGTACAATTGGCGGTCTTATCGCTCTCGACGATCTATGTGATTTTTATGAAAAAATAATCGATTAATATTAAGATCGGTTATTTTTTCATCCCTAGTGACTAACAAGTGACAGGGAAAAGTTTTGTTTTAGGAAAAAAATGGCGGGAATGTGATGTGATGTTGTATTGTGATTAATAATAATAATACTAGCCCTGTATTAAACATTGTCCCACTGCTGGGCACGGGCCTCCTCTACTAATGAGAGGGGTTAGGCCTTAGTCCACCACGCTTGCCTAATGCGGGTTGGCAGACTTCTCATACCTTCGAAAAACTCTCAGATATGCAGGTTTCCTCACGATGTTTTCCTTCACCGTTAAAGCAAGCGATAATTAACATTTTAATACACACAAAACTTTAGAAAAGTCAGAGGTGTATGCCACTTGGGTTTCGAACCTACGACTTTCGTCTTGACAGTCCGTACCGCAACCAACTAGGCTATCGCTGCTATAATATAATGTGATTAATAAGTGAAAAAAATATTTCAGACATGGCTTAGGCCTTTAAATTGTGACTATTACAGACATGGCTTCGGCCTTTAAATTGTGACTATTACAGTCATGGCTTAGGCCTCTTGAATTGTGTTTATTTCAGACATGGCTTCGGCCTTTTGTATAAGTTAAAACCAGAGAAGAAGAAGACTTTAATTCTAGCCCAGATTTGGAAAAAATAACGACAGACATGACTGCATGGTTCAGAACCTTTGCCTTCTCTTTTATAGAGTAAATAAAATTGTTTTGACAGTCGTCGCGTGTTTACAATACTTGGAAAAAAACTACAAATTGCGCAGACAATACAAATCCAAAGTGTGTGTCTATTTTATCTAAAAAAATATAGTTGGAAATTGACGTCAATTGATTAATTATCTTCTTTTTTGTGTAAGTGAAAGAAAAACACCGACCAGTTACAGGCGCGTAGCGGTAATATTTTCCCGCTTCACTGATCAAACTAAGTTTTACTATAATTCAATGGATTCAGAGTCTGAGTCGGAAGAACAGCCGGTGCATGTGGGCGGTATTCCCGCCACGATTATACTTATTAATATATTTAATCCAAACTCACGTAAAACATCTGCACAGGCGCATGTTGCAACATGTCAACTAATACGTCATTATTTACGGACGCAAAGTTCGCAATACTTAGGTGTGTCTCTATATGGCACCGATGATGACGATACCTCAATTTTTTCTGTTAAATGCGTAAAGAATATTTTTCCGCTTACTTCACCAACATTGGACGATTATAAGAAACTTGAATCCACAAATATGAACAGCATTAAACAGTCCAAAGAATTGGTGCTATCAGAGGTTTTAGCCCACTGCAGCAAAATGTTTTCTGCTTGCAAGAAAACCCTCTCTACTCGTACTATTTTAATGTTGACTGCTCTAGATCATCCACCATTTGTATCTGACCAGAACCCAACATTGGAAAGTGTTGTTGATTTGGTTGATTCTGATATTCAACTAAAAATCATAAATATTGCTAATTCTGATTATGAAATTGATCAGTTTTACAAAGACTTCTTAGTTGAAGCTAATAAAGGACAGGATATACTATTGCCTCCTTGTGTTTGGGATCCTGAAGAGATTAAAAAACAATTAACAGTCCAGTCTCACAGGCACTTAGCATTAGCAGAGTTGCCTTTTGAAGTATGTAAAGATGTAACAATTGGTGTAAAAATTTATAAATTTTTGAAAAGTCAGACTCAACCAAAAACTACCTATCTACATAGAGAAACTAATGCAAGCATTACTAGTTCAACAAAAACTATGAAATCCACAAAAGAAACTGATATGGATGTAGAGCAAGATCAGGAACAAGAAATGAAGCAAGTGCCTCTTCTTAAGGGAGAAGTTCTACAATGCCAAGAGTATGGTGATGAAACAGTAGAGTTCACTGATTGCGAAATGAAGTTTATAAAGAATCCATTTGGACGTAACATATTAAAACTGCTTGGATTTAAACCTGCTAATGTACTGAAAAAAGAAAAGTGGTTCATAGAAAATTGTTATTTCTTATTTCCCAGCGAACAGAAGATAGAAGGTTCAACAATTGCATTTAAAGCCTTATATCAAGCATGTATTGAGATGGAAACTGTAGCAATATGTTTATTGCGAGCAAGGGTAAACTCTAAACCAAAAATAGTGGCACTTTCTCCATGCAGTAAACCATTTGGATTAAATGTGGATATAGGATTTGATGTGATTATTATTCCGTTTGCTGAAAATGTACGAGATCTTCCAGTTATTGAAGATAATGATGAAGAATTTCAGATATCAAATGAACAAAGAACAATTATGAATGATATTATAAATGAGACTATATTTGATTACAAGCCAGAAATGTTTGAAAATCCTATGTTACAGTCAAAATATAGAATACTTGAAGCTAAAGCTCTAAATGATACCAATATTGCAGAAATACATGATACAACAAAACCAAATGATGAAATATTTGAGCGGATTGATGGTGATAAATTTTATACATTATTTGGACCTTTTGGGGCAGTAGCAGCAAAAAGGGTCAATGCGTCTAAAATTTCCAGTACTAGCCAAAAGAAACTAAAGACAGAAGCAACTATTGATCAAGATTTGTTGAAACAAAATATTGCAAACAAGAAAATAGACAAGTATACAGTTGAACAACTAAAACAAATACTGAGAAGTTTAAATATTACTGAATTAAAAAAGAAAAAAGATGAACTTGTTAAACTTGTTTATCAACACTACATATAAAATGCAAACCTCATATACAATATAAATAAGTAAATATTGTTTAATTTTGTACTTAACAAATGGTTTTTCATTAACATGTTTATTGTACCCAATAAAAGAATTCTTTATAATTACTGTTTTTTAATATTACCAATACATTATGTGAAAATTAAAATAATATGTGATTTTCAAAAGAGTCTTAAATATAAAGTGATCCATCAGCTGGTCCTAAGTGATGTATTCCTATCAATAGTGCATCAACTAGGGTCCATACTCCTAGCCCTCCAAAACTAAATAGTTTTCCAATGCCTTCTTGCCAATGGCCTAGGTAAAATCTATCTGCACCAAATCCTCCCAGTGTTAGAGCAAGAATAAGTGCTGTGCCCCAGCGAGTTCCAGATGTCCAGGAACATCTAATTTTCTTAAGAAATTTGCGTTTACCCAAACATAGCACTTCATCTGACACTGTGCAGTTAGTCCTGAAACCATATTGGATATTACTGATATGTGTTATACTGACAAAATATTCAATACAAACATGTTACAATACTCACAAATAGTATTTTAGTGGTGACGCTAATGAATTGCAATTTGCTTTTTGGTCACATCTGTGTTCCCATTTGTCGGTCTGGTAACAGAATCGACACATTGCTGTTCTGTTAAATATTTTTGTTCCCTGGAAAAAAAAACAAATTATAGGCTTATCAGGTAAATACTACTGACTCTTCACAAGATCTCTAAAACTACACACTCAACTATAAGTAAATTTTAAGTCAATCGACTTGAAACTTACTCATTTCGCAATGTAGACAGGGGCTAATGAAGAGATGTATGGTGGTATGGTTTTTCATTATTTTATCATTCGTTATTCATTCTTTTTTTAAAGTAAGAAGCATGTAATTTCATACACCTGCTTCTAGGTAAAAAAATGGTATGAGGATGCTTATAACCCCAAGGACAGACATTAGGTATATTGTTTGTTTAAACCATCCCTTAAAGAGGTAAAATTGGGGATAAAATTGGGGATAAAAGTATGAATATTTTTAATGTTCATAATAGTCAAATAAGACTTTGAGGTGAACAAATATTGGAAGGTACACAAAAATAGGGAAATTTGGGAAATACTGAAGGTGTTTTTTTAAGAAATTTTAGTCTTCTAAGCTAACAACGCATGCGAAGCCGCTGGCAATAGCTAGTGTTTTAAAAAACAATCAAATATATTTAATTATACATTATCCTTAAACATTTTACTTTTATTTACTTACATTACACACAATCTTTGGTTTAACATAGCAACTATAGTTATAGAAGCCACCGTATCGGCAATCTATGCTTCGGTCACAAGTGATGCAAGGATATTGGAGGCTGGAACATTCAATAACATTCTCTTGATCACCAGAAGGGCAATTTTTCAAATACTCTTCATTTTCACTAAAACTGAGACCTTTATCGTTGGGATCTTCTTTTATTTTACCTTCTTTGCTTTGTACATCCATATTGTTGTATGCTATAAAATAATATGAGTTAGTTCTATTCCAAAATATTCCAATCATCGATTGTTTAAATCAATACATACCCATGTCTGTCACATGTATTGTGTTGAAAATCACTAAAAGCACTAAAATTAAACAGTCTTTTATACTAATTCGCAATGGTAGAACCCGCAGCATCTTAGATTTTACATAATTTTAAGAATAAATATTTTTTGAATCATTTACTCCTGATTTTTTATAAACACCTTTTTTTTAAATTTATTTACTCTGTAAAAGAGAAGGCAAAGGTTCTCCACCATGCAGCCATGTCTGTCGTTATTTTTTCCAAATCTGGGCTAGAATTAAAGTCTTCTTCTTCTCTGGTTTTAACTTATACAAAAGGGGGAAGCCATGTCCGATATTTTTCTCATTCTAAAGGCCGGAGCCATGTCTGAAATAAACACAATTCAAGAGGCCTAAGCCATGACTGTAATAGTCACAATTTAAAGGCCGAAGCCATGTCTGTAATAGTCACAATTTAAAGGCCTAAGCCATGTCTGAAATAATTTTTTCACTTATTAATCACAATACTACATCACATCACATTCCCGCCATTTTTTTCCTTATAAACACCATTTTTTTATATATGGCTACAAGTACTGTGTTGCTGTGCTACGTCAATATAAACACCATTGTTTTCTTTTTGTTTCATTATTTTTTTTATATAAAAAAGGAGGCAAAGGTTCTCCACCATGCAGCCTTGTCTGTTATATTCCAAATCTGGGCTAAAATTGAAAGTCTTCTTATTCTCTGTTTTTTATAAGTCAAAAGGCCAAACCCATATCTGTAGTTTTATCCATTTAAAAGAAGAAAGCCATGTCCGATATATTTCCATTCTAAAGGCTATGACTGAAATAGTTACAATTCAAAAGGCCAAAGCCATGTCTGAAGTCTCAATTCAAACGGCCCAAGCCATGTCTGAAATAATTAATTTACTTACTAATCATAAATAAAACGTCACATCAATTTCCCTTAACACCATTGTTTTTGAAAAGTAGTGATCGGATACTATGTGATACACTATCGAAAGTTTGAAATTAACATCGATAGTTTTGATGAAACTTTTACAAGGACTTTTACGTAAAGTGATAGTTTACTGTCGCGTTTCGTATGGTAAGTGAGATATCCGGAGGCCCAGATTCCCCCTTCCCTTCCCTAATCCATATTCCTGTCCTTTAAGGCCGACAACGCATACATGACACTTTCGGTATTGTGGATGTTCATGGGCGGTGGAGATCACTTACAGGTGACCCACTGGCCCGTTTGTCGGACAATCATATAAAAAAAAAGGACAGCTAATAATTTTTTTTTATCCTAGCACGGCAAAGTGACCGCACGTCACCTGATGGTAAGCGCAGTACCTACGGTCCAATTAGAGTATCGAGTAGCGAGAGACGATCTACCCCCCCGCTACTCAACACAATCAAGCCGGCCTGCTCCTTCACACTACGCCATGGGCAAGAAGGTGAAGAAGCGGTCGAAGGTCTATTGTCAGAGTACTCAGAAGGCCGCAAAATGGCCAACATTGTACCCCAACTGTAGACCCCCAAAAAACCGGACGTACACTGGCTGATCCCGGAACGCGACACACTTGCGTGTGCCACTATGGCGGGTTTTTCCGCCCTGTGTACGGTGGTCGCTATCCGGGCGGATATGAATATCCTACCACCAGCAAATCCACCAGTTGAATCTGAAAAATATAATGCAATGCAGCCTCAGTCATCGGATATATTTAGTTTTCTTACAGAAAGTCAACAATCGTCGACCAATATTTCCTAAAACGTAATTATAAGTATACGTACTGACGTATACCTAAAATTATAAGTATGCGTCAGTACGGATACTTATAATTACTAATAATATACTTACGACGTATACGTTCTGAATACTGATTCAAAACGTCCACGAATCTCCACCGTCCACCTCGATCCCACTCGAATCCCCTCGAATATATATTCTATCTCATTCTCTCCTAGGCTTAGTCCAACATAAACTCATTTGCAAAAACACGGGCACCTAAGCAATGAACCATTTCAAATGTTACTATTGGTTTGTTTGATAATTATAGGTAGTTTTACTTTCACAATTTTGTAAATTAATAAGCAAATAATCGTTTTCGACAGTATTATCATAAAATTTTGATAAAATTTATGGGTTTTAATGCTAAAGTTCACTAGTAGTGCATATGCTCGTGAAGTAAAAGTTAACAAAGATTTTTGTTTGTTTTTTCTTTAATAAAGTAAAAGCAGATAAATGTTTAGTATCGAGTGTGACCCCCTCTAGCTGAAATCACAGCTTGAATTCGTCTGGGTATGCTAGCGAGGATATCCCGGATACTTGCTTGCGGAATACGTTCCCACTCCGCGGTAATCACATTCTTCAGCTCTCTGATGGTCTGCGGAGCCGGTTGTACTGATCTCACGCGTCGTTTCAGAACGTCCCAGACATGCTCTATAGGATTGAGGTCGGGACTTCGAGCTGGCCAATCCAAACGACGAATGCCGACCTCTTGCAAATACGCTTCCACATCGCCAGACCGGTGGGCGCGAGCGTTGTCGTCCATAAAAATTGAGTCTTCGCCTAAAGCAGCCAATGCGGGTTGTGCATGAGGAATTAGAACTTCCGTTATGTATCGATTTCCAGTCAGTGAGCCGTTTTCAATGAAGACTAACTCTGTACGATCCATTGAATTTATTCCTGCCCAAAACATAACAGAGCCCCCACCATAAGGTGTGATTTCTTCAAAACAAGCCTCTGCAAAGCGTTCTCCTCGTCTTCGTAGCACTCGCCGACGTCGATCTTCACCGAACAGAGATATCCTGGCTTCATCGGAGAACAATACCCTATTCCAGTCTTCTTGAGTCCATGACTCACAATTTCGAGCAAACCTAAGCCTGGCAACTCTGTGCTCACGGAGTAACTTAGGGCCGCGGGCCGGGAGATGACTGCGTATATTGGCCGCGAGAAGCCTCCTCCTGACCGTCCATAGACTAATATGCACATTTCTTACTTCTTCGAGGTTGTTCTTAAGGTCCATATACGAAGACTTGCGATTTCTCAATGCGCGACTCACAAGAAAACGATCATCCCGTGGTTGGGTACATGGTTTTCTTCCAGAACCAGGCCTTCTCTCGACGGAACCGGTGTCTTGATACCGCTGCCAGGTCCTTTGAACCGTCGAGCGACTCACACTTAGCCTCTGAGCCACGAAGCATTGGCTGCAACCCTCTTCGAGCAGCGCAATAATTTTGGTAGCTTTTACCACTTTCTATAACATTATTGAGACAGCTAAACAGCAATAAATGAAGCTTTGACAATTAAGAATATGAAATAAATTCATAAAAATTTACTAAAAGTTATGAAAACCGATATTATCTTTTGGAACTTCGCACCAAAAATGTAGGATAAAAAGTGGTTTTCTGTAAAATCGAGCATCAAACGAAAATTTGAATTTAGAACGTACTGTTTTAAACACCACGGCATTTTTAAAACCGGCCAGTAACATGTACAAATGATTGAAATCATTTTGGTACCGTATTTTTTTAAAGAAGAATTTAAATCAAAACCGCCCGTTTTTTTTGCAAATGAGTGTATAAACCTATATTATATGTTTGTCTCTTTTAACTGTCGCTTTTTCCGTTTCATCGAGTTAAAAATCACAACGATTCTAAAGAAGTTTCACTTCATAATAGATTGCAATTGGGTTTATGCTTATTGCTACACCATTGAAACACTCTTCAGGCTGTAGCTATTCTTCTCCTTCGTAGGTATAACTAATGACAGAGCGATCGTGGTCCTCATAAAGTATTTTCCTCATGGGCTGATGTGATTCACCTCATGTGATATCTTGCCATCTCTTCATATTGGTGGAGATTTTAGTTCACTCATTCAATGGACCGCTTACAACAGGCTTGATTTGATCGGTCCATCGTATGGGTGCCCTTCCGCACGGTCTTGTGCCTTCCACTCTACGATGCTAAGTCGCGGGTATGGAGTAGCTATCTCACCTTGAGATGTGCTCAAAGATAACTACTGATGCTGTAACTATATTACTAGTTTTATCCCTAGTTTCATGTTATCTGACAGAGATAAAATCTTTATAGTCTTGTTGTAATATTATAATGCGATTTGGTACCATGAATTGGCATTGTAATATTACAATAATACTGTTTGAAGAGGTGGTGGTAGGCCGACAGGTTACAACTTGTACGCGCCACCACTATTGTACTCGACGTTTTGATTCTGATTGCTTAGTTTGAATTTGACTACATGTGATAGTGGTGCCATCATACTTTATTATGTATGTCGTATTTACTAAATTCGACATACATAATGAAGTATGATTTGTACTTCAGAGTATAACATAGAATCTTATCATTGGATCTGTAATTTGGATAGCAAGGTACTCTTTTGTAAAAGAAACCGGACTACAGGGGGTCCTAGGCAGTACCCTATAATCCGACAAATTCGACACTGCCATGCAAAATGTTTGTCGGATTACCGGGGGTCCACTGTATAGCAAAATATTGAGTAATACAGCTATAATTTTGAGAGGCGACATCACCTGTTGTGTTCCATTATTATGTACCTCTTTCATTTACATTTTTGTGATAGGTATCACAAAAATAAAAATCAAAAAAATGGTAAATATCACACATTAAAATGATTTAGAGGAAGTATATTTTTGTAAATAAAATTAGTGTTAATTCCTTTAAATTCTATCAGGATAACAATATGCAAATCCATTTTTTGATATAAATATCCAACTGCAGCCTGATGTTTACTATAGCTTGTTGAAGTTTAAGAACCTGAGCGACAACAAAAATTAAAATCTTATAATCACAAATTTATTACACTAAAAACTCAACAAAAATTATATAGAAAATTTATTATACTTTCACATGTTACCATCTCTGTGTATCGATATTAATATGATAAATTAAAATTATAATCAAATAGATACTACAAAAAAATATTCTGTGAATTTGAATCCTTGGTAAAACTATCCAGACCAAATGGCTTTCTGCTATCATTTTCCTTAGACATTTCTGTAATCGTTGACAAATCAGGAATAGCGCAAGTTACAGGAAAGATCTGATTCAAATTCGATCCAAAACCACCTGTATTTGTAACGGAAGTGGATACAAAATTAGTGTTAGTAGTCTCATCTTCACTGAGCAGATACCATCCGGGAAGATGCGCTGGGACTCGCGATTGTACAGGAGCTTCGTCTGATAAATCCTCAGTGAGAAGACTACTGTTCAAAACTTCATTATTAGTAGAAAATTTGTTGATTGCCTCCCTATTACTTTCATTGGTGTAAGTTTTAATACACTTTATATCTGAAAAGGAAATATTATTTTGATGTTAAATATTTTAATATGATTTTATTGGTTCCTAATTCAAAGTGAAGACAACGCCAAAAAATAAACATTAAATCGTGTTACTTACTTTTGCAGGCCAGGCCTTTAACGTTATTATTTATCAAACAAAGGGACAAATTTTCAGCGTCTCTAAATTCTTTGCTGTCTTGTAAATCTGTAGTCATTGAATTACTATTTATTGATATTAAAGTAGTTGAGGGATCTATACATTCTACACTATTATCCAAACATTCATTAGCATGGAGACAAGTTTCTGAATGGTTATGTATAAGCTCGACACTATCATTGGAAATAGGAAATGAAATTCCAGATTCTGTTCCGTTTATACCACTGTCTGTGCAGACAGACATTCTACTACTCTTGCGAGATGAATTTTCTTTTGAAATACTTTTAGTTCTAGGTCTAAGAATTTTCACTTTTATTACATCTTTTTTCTTTCTCCCTTTTGGCTTATCTCTAACTTCTTCGATTGTTTTTGTATTTATTTTACTAATATTGCCAGCATTTTCTTCATGAATCTGGATCGAAGGAGGACAAGTTTTTCTTCCGACGTATAAACAAGCTTCCGTGTGTTGCTCATCTATGGCTTTGGCAGATGATAGTTTTGATTTTATGGTTTCCTTCTTTTTACGTGGCGTAGAACAACGTTTCCTTGCCTTTGCCTTTTGAATTGTATTTAAAATATTATCATCTATTTCCATATCTTCTTTACTTTGAGTTTTACTCATCTTTTTGGCACTTTCTAATAGTAGGTCCCGAAGTTGTATGTCCAATGAATCAGAGACCGAAGAGTTATCATTAATATTTACCGTGCATATTTTATTTAACAGTGAATCGGAAACTGATGGTTTCTTCTGCCTATTTGAGTTATTTGGCAAGTTTTTCATGACAACATCAGAGTTACTCTTTTGTAGTACACACATCTGTTCCATTAGAGGCATAGTTATATCCACATCAGTTATTAAATATTTATTTTGCTCTTCATTTGTCGTGATTTCATTAGTCTGTGTATTTTTTAAACTATGGTAAACCGTAATACTATTAAGAAATTCTTTTCCAATTGATATATCTTCAACAACAGACAATTCTGGCGAGTGCGGTAGAGAGACATTGCTGGAACTGCCTACTTCAATATTGCCGTTTATTAATGTATCACTGTCCATGTCAGTATTTAATTGGTTTCTGCAGACTGCATCAAAAGCTCTCATTTCAACTTCATTGACCATAGGACCCATTTCATTAATTGGTTCTAAGCGGTTAAAAGATTTTTTATTATGTGGAAATAAATATTGATATGAATCGGACTTATAGATTTCGCTGGAATTTTTAGATGTTTTACTTTTTAAACTTTGACAACACGAGGTGTTACTAGAGTCCGTGGATGCGTCTTGAAGTAAATAAGGATATGACTTTCGTTGATTGCGCTTTTTTTGTAATTTGTTTCTATATGTCATTGTAGATAGTTTTAGTTTTCTCTTACTTTTTAATTTCACTGGACTTATATCAGAATCTTGATATCCTTGTGTGCTTTCGGATACCAGTGAACAATCGTCGTTTTGGAAGACAATTTTCTCTGCGAAGCTAATAAAAAAAGCAATGATAAAACCCATTGACATGCAAACACAGAAGCTAAAGAGCAATAAATGCAAAGCCATGCAAAAATGGAAGCAGGTTCATATGTATAAATTAATACAATTATTATCAGTAACACTTACCAGAGACTAGTAAACTATCTTAAAAATATTTAATGCATAAAAGGGTCTTTAATATACTGTGAAATAAATTAAACTACAAGAAAATTTATATTGTTTATTGAGCTTAATTACACCTGCTCCCATTTACACATCAAAATTAAAAGTAACAATTTTATGACGAACTCGCTCTTAACCACTGCCGTGATTTAAAAATGTAAAATACAAAATATCATAACAGGATTACATCAAATCATATCAGTATTATTATGAAAATGACACATATTGGAATAGATAGAGAGCTGATAGCAATTTGGATATATTATTTACTCATTATTTTAAAGCTTGCAAATAAAAACGTAGTATAGTATCAAATATCCTGATACATCAAAATAATTAGCAATATAGTAAAAAAAAAATACTGTCCTAATTAATGTTATATTTGTGTTATTTTTTTTATATAATCAACAAATTTAAATAAGTTAATTGATTTCTTAATAAGGAAACGACGTACATAATTACGTTAAAAATCTTAAAAAATAAAACTTTATGCATACCAATTCATATAAAACAGCTGCAATCTATTTAAAGAGAAGTATCGGCAAAAGCCAGTCAGCAATACTTTCTTCACGTTTTTCTTAATAAATTGTTAGATAATTATACAGAACTCATAGAATAAATCATAACACTGTGTTAAATGTACCAAAAGGGCTGTTAAAAAATCTGCCACCAGCTCCCTAAATATAAAATATATTTTAAATATTATGATGTGTTCATCTGACAATTGGACCCTGTTAAGCAGAAAAGATCTGACCAACATTTTTTATTAAATCACGTTAAACACATAGGTAGCCATAATCTCCTAATCAAGTTTCATATGTGCACAAAGATCCAGGCAATTTGATGACATTTACCTAAAAAAACTTGTCATGTTTTATTACCCAACAAATTTTCACTTAGTTACTGCATAGTACTATTTTTAAATTCGCTGTCAAACTTTAAACTGCATTTACTCAAAAGTATGAAAACGACAGTAGCATCCTTTCTGCTTTACGGGGTCCAATTTAAATTACAATAAATAAAGACTAAGACTACACAAACTTGGAACAATTATATATACATAAATTCATACAACCAATTTACTGCAATATTATAGATATGTAATTTTGTAATGATGAGTTGAAGGGCATTATATATCAAAAAAGTTTATCCTGGGATAAATAAGCTAAAACATAACAACATAATCCAATATTTCACATGATTTGTACTAAATTTTTTTTATATATGCTTTATTTTTCATGGTTTCAAAAAATTACTCTTTGTGATGGTAAATAAGAGTTGTTACTTAATATGTAACAAAATTATTTAATGATTTTTTAAAACTGTGTATATTGTGACTTAATAAGTGTATTCTATAGCGCATACAATTAATCAAACCATAAATAAAAATATACAATGAAGTGCCAATAACTGTTGAACACAAGAATTTACACATACTGGACCAAAACCATTTAATTAAAAAAACAAGTTGAAAATTTGTTCATGTATTTATGAGAATAATATCAATGTTAATGCAACTAAAAATACAATTCAGAGATTTCGCTTAAACATAAGATTATGGTCTTTAAATTCAAAACGATAAAGTATTTTTCAAAAAAGGTTCAGTTAGGGGGCTTAGTTATTTATTGGCACTTCACCGTTGAGATAAAATATTGGCAGATATTCGATTATTTTGTATCACAAAAGATATTTTTAAAATAGTCAACACAAATATCATCCAATGGAAAAATGACCATTCATGTGAATTGAATAAAACACACTGTCACAGTAAAATTTCATACATGTGGTTCAAAATATTCTTAATAAGTATAAAATAATCATAAGTTTAACTAAAATATGTAAAAATAATAAAATGCATTTGCCGTTATATATTAAGAGTTTCCGAAGTTTGTCGCATTAATCAAATGTATATAAGACTATCTTGATGTAAACTTTGTTGACTACAAAAATAATTATTAAAATCAGTCAATTTTTCGCGAATATACCCCACGTAAGATATTCATATAAAAATAAGCGTGACGCGTCGGGTGAGAACTTTTCTGTTTCAAGTCCATTAAAAACAATAAAAATATATTCAAACACGTTTCCCTACTATGAGAAAATATTGTACTTTTATTTTTAACTTCTGTATTAGAAATCTTAGTATGTTTTGTCAATATTATGTCGGCATACTATATACTACTTATCGATTTCATTAAAACAGCGTAATTTTTCAATTAATTTGTGGGAAACAATATGAGTATTACTAAATATCTCTATCTATTGCATAAGTGTTTGTGTTATCCACAAATATCTTTTTTGGGTCTGTGTGTTGTGGGACCATATCCCCTTATAGTTGATACCCACAATACAGGGTTGACCTAGTGTGGGGTCAGACTGTCACACACACACATACGGTCACGCCTGTAATCTCCGAAAGGGTAGGCAGAGGTGTAACCAGTACACTCACTTTTCGCCGAGATATTATGGTTCCATAATATGATATACCCTATCCGCTATACCGGGCTCAATTCCAGAATCCGAACTGGTACTGAGTATTTCTAAATACTCAATATCACTTTACCCGACCCGGGGATCGAACCCGAGACTTCAGCACAGCAGTCGTAACGCATGCACAATTACAACTGTACCACAGAGGCAGCGAGGGACAGGTCTGTGTGTGTGACGATTGGGTGTACTACATTGATTCTTTAATAAGATGTCTTCTATTGGATAGTTTTATAGCAGTATACCAACACGCATTATTGTCTACGGTACATACTCCCAACTTTTTTATAAGTAAAATTAACATCCCTAATAATAATTTTCAGATAACCTGAGATTTAGCAACACCATCTATATAACGTAGTGACCACACATTCATGGTCTTAGTACTTATTAAGAATATTAAACTTTCCAAACTATACTAACTTAAATAATACTTATGTCTTAGTGCCTGTTTCACAATAAACAAATAGATTTTAACCACCACATATTATGCAATATATTTCAGTAGTAAAATCAACATGCCGACGGTACACACCAATAACAAAGTTAACTTAAAGCTGTAACAAATTATTAATTTGTAAAAATGGCATTGATTCGAGAAACTTCTTAAAAAATTTCTTTGATAATTCTTCGGTAGTCCTAATGGCCTAAGTACTTATTATGGAACTTTCGGTCAGAATAGAATTTGTATAAGTTTTTTACTCAACTCAAGTAAAAAAGAGGTTAAGAGGATAGTTGATACAATATTTATTAATATAATCAGTTAGTTACGTGACCTCAAACCTATTATCGAATCAATTTTATAAAGTCGTTCAAAATATAAGTTAGAAACCACTCAATTCTGGAAAGGTGGTAGATATCAAATGACAGAAAAAGATCGACGATATAAGTTATGACGTCACCTTCCAGAATGGCTATTACGGAGCTGTCGTGCGAGGGAGACAATGAGATATTCGCATTACCGACCCATTTTTGTGTATACTAACATTTAAAATAATAATTAGGACCCACTTTTTTTATATAATTTTGATCATTTATATCAGAAATTAAACACAAAAAAAAATTACTGCTTTTTTTTTATAAATTTACTAGTCAATTAATTTATTGACATAAATAAATTGATCACATGGTAGAATAAAGATACGATAATTTTTATACGAACGCAAATCAAAGTTATTAGCGTACTTTATGATTTTATTTTTTTTAATCATAACATACAAACGCGAAGTAAGAACTATACTGTATGCTCATTTGGTCAGTGAGATTTTTGGTACTTTAAAATATACCCCATCCTTTAATAGTATACTTCTTTCATCAAGATCAGCAACGCATCTATAAATGCTCCAATTGTGATTAAGCATCAGATGATATTTATTAGTTCTTAAGCTTTTTCTAATATAAAAGTCAGCCCAATAAAGGTACTAGAAAATTAAAATCTCTGTTAAAATATACTTGAACAATGTGAAACAGGCCCTTATTTGATAAACACTATTCAATACCTTTTCGGTTTTTGTCTATTGGTGTTTGTTTGCGGTGTGGTGGACGGGAACATGTACCGAACATCATCTTCTTGGGTCTCCTCTGTCACATTAGATTGTTTTGGCGTCACTTTGTTTGTTTTTAACTCTTCTACATTGTGTGCATCTGTGAAATACGAAGTTAATTAGACTTTTGTCTCCTACCTTAGTCAAAAAAATGCATAGCCAAAATAGGTGACAGTAGGCCACTCACATTCCCTAGTTTGTTTATTTAATCCGGAAATATATACAGATGTAAGGGTACTTTAGATTTTTATGGAAATATTGGGGGTCACTTACGGAATATTTGTGGGTAGATTGGATACTCGGTGGGGAAGATTTGTTATAAAAGGTAAAGCCTGAACGCTCGCGGGGCAGTCTATACGAAACTAGCGGGAAACTAACGGAAGTGCTGCTCGGTTTTAATCAGTGTGTGTACATTCGTTTTCAGTTTAGTTTGTGTTTAATCGATGATGTCTAATAGTTCAGAAGTGAGATAGTGAATCAACACCCACAATAGTGAATAATATGAAAACCCGATGTTTGGAACAACGATGCTGTATGGATTTATTGGAAATTCGGTGAGTCGCTTCTGGTTTTATTTTTGTACCTTTGAATAAAGATACCAATATTAGTTGGTAGTGAAAATGTGTAACGCATAATGCGTAGGATTTCTTGATAAAATTGAATTGGCTCTGGTTCGATTCCAGTCTGTAAGGAATATCGATATTTGTGCCGGTGGTAATTATATATTAGAGTTTGAGTTTTAATTCGTTCTACCCAGTATTTAATGAATTTTATATATAATTTTATATGCAGTATGGGATCGTGATGGGTTCGCCGAGGGGTGGGTGTGCTGGTTGCACCTTTGCCTACCCCTTCGGGTATTGCAGGTGAGTGTATATGTATAAAGTGATTGATAGCGATGATGACCTTTCTATGCGTAATAATGATTTGGCTGTAGGACGAAGTATCAAAGAAAATGTTCTCGATATTGAAAAATCTAATTATGGATAAAAATGTTAATAATTAATTTGATTTGATATAATGAATTCTTTGATAATTTGTTAGTGTTTCGTAATTATTTGAGTATTGAATTGACGAGTATCATTGATTGTATTTCGGAAGCGCAGGAGGCCAATAGGCCATTGTCGGAGGAGTGTCTTATGGTCATTGTGAAGATGTGTGTGATGGTCAACTTGCGAAGTATCTGATGGTTACACGGATTGGAGTGTTTGCATACACAGGAGGGCGATAACCCAATTATGGAGTATGCTGAAACACAATGGATTGATGGTATTGTTATATGTTGATAATGTTTAAGCGAATTGAACTTGATTTGAATGCAAAGATCGACAATGAATATGATTAATGGAAATTGGATGAATGGATGAATGGGTCAATTGGAAGTCGGCAGGATGAACGGAGTGAATGACTTGCAATTGAATGTGCTTGAGATGAAGAGCATTTGGTTGGATACGCCCGATGATAAGCGCTTATGAATGCATATGCCTGAGGTTAAGGGCTTGTGGATGAGTGTGCCCGGGGTTAAGGGCTTGGGGATGAGTGTGCCCGGGGTTAAGGGCTTATGGATGAGTGTGCCCGGGGTTAAGGGCTTGTGGATGAGTGTGCCCGGGGTTAAGGGCTTGTCGATGGATGTGCCCGGGGTTAAGGGCTTGTCGATGGATGTGCCCGGGGTTAAGGGCTTGTCGATGGATGTGCCCGGGGTTAAGGGCTTGTCGATGGATGTGCCCGGGGTTAAGGGCTTGTCGATGGATGTGCCCGGGGTTAAGGGCTTGTCGATGGATGTGCCCGGGGTTAAGGGCTTGTCGATGAATGTGCCCGGGCTTAAGGGCCAACTAATGAGTTTGCCCGAGAGCAAGATACCATCAGTGATTGTGCTCGCGATAAAGGGCCAATTAGTGATTGTGCTCGCGATAAAGGGCCAATTAGTGATTCTGCTCGCGATAAAGGGCCAATTAGTGATTGTGCTCGCGATAAAGGGCCAATTAGTGATTGTGCTCGCGATAAAGGGCCAATTAGTGATGGTGCTCGCGATAAATGGCCAATTAGTGATGCATTAAAGATATAGGGACTGAAATTGATAATGAATCTGGTGATTCATCGAGTGATAATGCTGATATACAAAGCGAAGGGACTCGCTTGAAGCAGGATGGCCGAGCTGTAAGGGTACTTTAGATTTTTATGGAAATATTGGGGGTCACTTACGGAATATTTGTGGGTAGATTGGATACTCGGTGGGGAAGATTTGTTATAAAAGGTAAAGCCTGAACGCTCGCGGGGCAGTCTATACGAAACTAGCGGGAAACTAACGGAAGTGCTGCTCGGTTTTAATCAGTGTGTGTACATTCGTTTTCAGTTTAGTTTGTGTTTAATCGATGATGGCTAATACAGAGTCATAGAAAAGAATGAAAATATTAATTTATTTGGCCGTGACGTGTATTGGGAGGGGCCATAGCAATGATGATGAGCAGACATGTGTTGGAGTGGAGACCACGTTTAGGCAAACGTAGTGTGGGACGCCCTGCTGCACGATGGACCGACGACTTGAAGAAGGTGGCGGGTAGCGGGTGGATGCGGGCTACCCAAGACCGGGATGGTTGGCGTTCACTTGGGGAGGCCTACGTCCAACAGTGGACGGCAACAGGCTGAGTATATATAGCAATAGACAAAAGAAAAAAAGGGTGAAAGAATTAATTTATATCTCACTCATCGAAAGAAACGCAACCCCACCACAGAAGTAATACTATTTAGGTCGAGCTGAATGTGTAATATGACCTTCTACATGATATCAAAACATCTAACATAATAAACACACATCCTGAAAGTAATTTGTTAAATATTTCGTTTGTTTGTGGAATCCATATCAGTATTTTTTATAATAGTAAAAATGTTTTCTATTAATAAATATATAACATAACAAGGAGTAATCCTTGTAAAGCAGTCAGCACAAACAAAATTAAAACTTATATCATGGTCATAAGACCTTTTTAAATGCAACAGTTTACTGTAACATAAAGTTACAAAATTTTGTATACAATTTCCCTTAGCGAAAAAGGCCTTCTTTCTTTCCTGAAAGGCCGGCAACGCATTTGCAAGCTCTCTGGTACTGCAAATGTTCGTGGGCGGCGGTGATCACTTTCCATCAGGTGAGCCTCCTGCCCGTTTGCCCCCCTTTTCTCATAAAAAAATTATGTGAATTTTATGCCAAATGAAATAAAGGTTCTTTCAAATACAGATTCAAATATGTGCTTAATACTTAAGTTAATCACGGTATAATTTCAGAGTATGTATTACGCTTGTAGCTTTTGGTTCACTTGGGGTGTCTGAATATGTGTTATTCCTGTGACATGTTGTATGTAAAAGCTTATAATTACCTTGAGCAACCTTCATCGATCGTCTGGTCCGTCGTTTCACCACTTGTGGGCTATTTTCTACTGGCCCGGCATTACTTTGTTTTTCAACTATCTCCAATGTGGGTTTGGCAATTGGTGTAGACAATTCCTGCTCAACTTTATTTGTTCTTAGTTGTTTTTTAGAACTTTTTGGTGATTCCGGTGGCATAGACTGTTTAGGCCTTGTTTGCATAGGCCTGCCTCTTTTTCTATAAACAAATATATATTGTTAGTACATACTATTTACACTCATATACTCTTTATTCAAAAAGCTTTTTTTACATATAAATTTTCTTAAATAGGGGATAACTTAACGTTTCATATCATATCACGTTATGTTTTATACAAAATCAATAATTTGATTTTTGGAGGCATCTTTATAAAGTAAATGATGTAAAAATTTGAATTCAATACCTAGTTGTCACATTATTTGGATTTTCTTTTTTGTTCTGTTCCATTTGTTCATCTTCTTTTCTCTCCATTTGTTCATCTTCAGTTTTCTCAATTTTTTCCTGTTTGTCTTTTTCTTCAATTTCCCTGAATATCTCACTCTCTAATTTATCAATTTTCTCTTGGACTGCTGAAAAAATTTAATGGTTTATATACATTTCAACAGCCCACAGTAAATATTTTATAATAATAATATTAATACTAGCCCTGTATTAAACACTGTCCCACTGCTGGGCACGGGCCTCCTCTACTAATAAGAGGGGTTAGGCCTTAGTCCACCACGCTGGCCTAATGCGGGTTGGTAGTAAATATTTTAATTAAATAAAATATGTGTAATAGGATCACACTGGTGATTCATACCTTCCACCCTCAATGCGGAGAGTGGAACACTCTGAATAATGGGCATGGGAGAAAACGGCCTGCTGTGTAGCTTCTTCACACTACGCCATGGAGCAAGGTGATGAAGAAGCGGTCGAAGGTCTAGTGTCAGTGTACTCAGAAGGCCACAACACGTCCGAAACAAAAAACTGCATGTACACTGGCTGACACCGGAACGCGACACACTTGCTTGGTTTTTAAAACTAGGTATTGACTGGTTTTTGTTACTTACCGTAATCAGCAGTAACGATGACAGGCGTAGACTCACCACTACTGATCACTTTAGATGGTTCATGCACTTCCAATTTATTATTTGCCACTTCCATTTGTGGGTCCGTTTTCCTCGGCAGTATATCAAGTACTTTGTCAAATATTGGACAAATTTGAGGCCAATGCCCTTCCAATTGCACTTCCTATAATGTAAATGGGTATTTGAGGAAAAACTGAATCCCATTTTCTTCGATTGGACTTACTACTGGGACTGCTTAACTTAAAAAATAATTGACACACATGTTCCATCATGAAATCAGGATAATTGGGTAGTTTCCTGTGTTTAATTTTATACATTATTCGACATGCAACCGAATATAATACGCAACAGAAATCCTTTTGTCAAAACAGAATCAAATTTGCTTAAAAAATGAGTTCATAATATTTATTTTAAATATTGGTATCTCCCTCGCACAACGGCACAGTAATGACCATTGTAAGAAATGACGTCACGGCTCATATCATGCATCCTTTTACTTGTCATTTGACAATTACCCCTTCCAGCCGATATAGATGGCGTCTAATTAATTTATTTTAGTTCGGATTCATAAAATTCTTTCGATAATAGATTTTAGTTAATGTCATTTGATGATGTAAATAATAAAAAAATTGTGTCAACTACCGTATTATTTTAATTTCGCAAATAAATTAAATAATTCTATTTTCATGCATTTATGAGCATTATTTCCTAAAATAAATGTGCCCTGAAAAAAAATGCCCTGTTTTATCAGTTGATTTGAGTCCCAAAAAAGTGCACAAAAGATTGAAACTAGGCTCAAAAGATACAGAAAAATAAAAATGTTAAAAGTCCCTTAAATAAAATAGCTCGCAAGTCATCAATATGTTATTGAATACACTGCACCTTATAAATAAAACGAGTGAGTTAATACGTACCGCATTATTTATCGTGTATTTTATCATTATCTTGTCTGTTGACATTTTATTTTCTACTGGGTAGTTTACAACTTCTTTACTCTCTGAAATTAATAATAATATAAATTTTAATATTCGATGTATTAACATTGCCTCTGAATATCTAAATATGGCCTCATTGGCCTATTGGCAGCGTATATATAGTTGAAACCGGGTTGGAATCCGAGTTTGGGTAATCACAACTTATGTTTGTTGTTTCGATTCGTAAAATCACACGCAAGTTGCCTGGGATTGAAAATTGTGCCCGAAATGGCGATTTGACTTATACGTCGTCAATTATCTTAGCATGGGAGAGAAATAACTTCTACTAACCGGGGTTATAGTTACACCTCTTAGGGTATGCGTGAGCTGATGTATATAATACTAGCTGTTGCTCGCGGCTCCGCCCCCGTGGAGGCTATTTTCAGGAGCAGAAGTATACAATCCAAGGAGTTGTTCTCTGCACTGAGTCACCAGTAGCGATTGTCCAGCCTCTCAGTTGTTGTGCCTGAATCTTGAGATTGCATCTAAAGAATACCTCATAAGTTTAACCTCACTTTGCCCCTTTTAGGGATGATTTTTCAAAAACGTTGAAACACGTATTTCTCTATTTCCTACCAAAAGCCTTAATATGAATTTTCGGATTGCAACTTGAGGAATGATAGATTTCCCATACAAATATTGAACTCTTATTTGACCCCTTTCAAAGTTGTGTTTTGAGAAAAAAGATAGCCTATGTCCTTCTCCAGGATATAATCTATTCCCTTACCAAATTTCATTACAATCCGTTCAGCCGTTTAGTCGTGAAGAGGTAACAAACAAACAAACAAACAGAGTTACTTTCGCATTTATAGTATTAGTATGGATTTCAATCACTTACCAATAGTAGGTTTTGTGTTGCTAGTAGAAGGTGCATGGATGTCGCGATTCTGTGCGGTTGTTGGGTTTCTGAAAGAAATATTACAGTCTATACTATGTGTAAATACTCGAAACTATCTGAGGATTTTACTTGTCTCAACCTTACACTTTTTTCTACTTTTAATACGTTGATTACTGCACAATAACGCCTGTTGTTTCTAACATCACCCAATAGATGTTGTACAAGAATCTATATAAACACGCGACGTCGTATACCAAGCCTGGTAAAATAAAACTAGACAATCACAAATTTGTGCTTTCGTCGACAAACTATGTATTAAGTCACATTATGATAGAGCAAATGTTTGTGTGACAGCTATTTGTTTCGAGTCTAGGTGTTGTGGGACCGTAGTCCCTCGTAGTGCTGATACCCACGATACAGGTTGGACCTTAATAATTGAGTCGTATAGAACTAAAGTCGGCAATGTAGGTAGTTGAGCAAGAATGAGATAAATATATGAGATAATACTATTGCAACGATTTATAATTAAAAACGGCTATAAACCTTTTTAAACACACAGAACAAAAGTTGCTTTAGAACCAAAGGCGGTAACTTTTCACTATCAACCAATCAGAAGCGTCTGTCAAGTCTACAATCCTATTTCTCATGAAGTCAACCAAAACGACCAATCAAAAACGAGAAACTTGGCAGTACAGTAGAAAAGGCAGCTATCTGCGGCTACCTTAGTTGGGATCAAACTCTAATCTACAAAATTTAATAAGGTTTTTTACGGTTTAATTTTTTATCATTGTTGTCATTGATTAAATTAAATATCTCCTAAGATTAAAATAAAATATTCAGAAAAATTGTCTTGCGAATGAAACAAAGTTGTCAGTTTTTTGATTTGCCAAAAAACAAGTCGGCCCTACTTTGCCGACTTTGGTTCTATACGACTCAATTAGCAGTCACACGCATATTTGTGACCCTATACTAGATCAAATCTGTATCGTAGGTATCAACTAAGAGGAAGTCCCACAACACCCAGACAAAATCTGTCTGTCACAGAAACCGTTGTCTCGGTACGGGAATCGAACCCACGATCTCTCGTTTCACAACTGGCTACTCGCCCGCTGTGCCACGGACGCTGTCAAAACAAATGGTAATGTAAACAAATGAGCATAACATTGTTAAAGAGTAAGCACATAGGGAGTTTCACACTATCGGTCTTTTGGTGAAAAGGAAGCTAAACTTATCAGCGTTATTGCTATAAGGATTTTAAGAATCAAGTGCTTTAAATATGGCTTGTACAGTTATGAAAGTTCCTATGGTTGAGGTTACTTCATGCTTTTTTCATTATGTTCTCCCATTTTGCTAGTAAGGAATTGATAAATTCAATTTCCAACTTTTACCTATCTATATTTTGATTTAATTCATTTCTTTATATATAGATAAAGACAGCTTAGCACATTTTTTATGTTTATATTAATTAATCTATTAAAATGATGCATACTTGCGAATATTTGACTGAAGTATTGGAGATGATGGTTCTCTCGTAGCGGAGCCTTGTCTTTTCTCTCGTAACCTGAAAATGATTTTCAGTAATAAAACAGCATATTGAAAACAATTTTATATTGATTGCTCATACACATTTTTTACCTTTCAGATGGTTCTTTCGCTTTCTTATTATCCTCATATTTTTTCTTTAGTTCAGCGTACTTAGCTTTCCAATATGAGTCCTGTTCGAAGCCTGAGTCACCTATTAAAATATTATAATGCGTTAAAAATATAATGCAATATTATATGTAATGTAGGAACAATGACAGTGCACCTAATATTGTGCAAGACCTCATAATTGGTCATAGTACATAAAAAAATTATTTAATTCATAAAAAGTACAAAGAATTCAATAAAAAACAAATCATGCGTCTCTATAAAATTTGAGGGTTGCTCTCGATTTTTCTGAGATCCCATCATCAGATCCTGACTTGGTGCCATTGGGACCACCTGGGAAGTATACCCTTTTAAAAATAAAAAGAATTTCTCGTATCAGTCCAGACGTCTTCAGTAATCGGGGAACATACATAAAAAAAAAGATTACGACGAATTGAGAACCTTCTCCTTTTTTTGAAGGTTAATAATTAAAAAAGTGACCTCAGTGCACCCGATGAGGAGGTTATTTCCTGTCAATTTCGATCTACGCCAATGGTGTAGTAGATGCATTTTTTTATTATCAACAATTACCAGCCTCGGTTGCGTAGCAGGAGAGTAGCCGGCCGTAAAACAATAAGCAATGGGTTTGATTCCCGTACCAAGACTAATATTTGTGAGATCCATAAACATTTATTTCAGGTCTGAGTTTTGTAGGGCCGTAAATCCTCGTAGTTTTTAATACCCACGATACAGGTTTGACACATTTGAGGTCAGAACTGTGTGTCATTGTTGGTTACGTATTAACTAGCATTATTGCGTCTACAAATTAATATCAATTATTGTATCACTTTTTCTAAATAAGATTAAATAATATACTTACTGTTGGATTCATAAATTAAATAGTTTTTAACGATCCTTCCGTCTTTCACTACTGGGTATATCCTCTTTCCATACATTACAAACAGGCCGCCTTCCTCCTCTAAAGACAATATT
Source organism: Laothoe populi (assembly GCA_905220505.1). NCBI lineage: Eukaryota > Metazoa > Arthropoda > Insecta > Lepidoptera > Sphingidae > Laothoe > Laothoe populi. The sequence goes on from HG992165.1 coordinate 11,730,771, forward strand.
CGGGTAGACTTGGGTTTCCTGCGGTAAGAAACGATATTCTGAGAAAAGCTTGGTAAAATGTTTGAATTCCTAATTATTGAGACTGTCTCGGTAGTTAGCGCAGTTGTAATAGGGTATTTGTCAATTTTTGAAAATTGATGGACATCGATAGAGGACTCTCCACTTATAGCCCCCGTAATATTTTTATTATTGAAATATACTCAATTTATATAAAATCCGTGATTTTATTTTTTCATATATAATTTCGCGATAAAACGCGTTGTCACGTGACATAATCTCTATGTGACGTCATCGCACATATACAAACATTCGTGACCGATGTGACACCTAACAACATAACAAATTATTTGCATTTATCTGTTAGTTTTTCCGCAAAAATGAATGAGCCAGCATATAAATATTGTTCAATGCCTTTGTGTAAAAACTCGACGCTAAATCCCGATAAATTGTTCATCCATGTGACAAAATCAAAAGCTTTAAGAAAGAAGTGGCAGATTTCGACTATCAGCCCTTGTAATGCCTTCCTCCATTCTTATAGATGACTTGAAGACGAAATTAACACATTTCCACACGTTTACACATCGAAAAATATGTTCTTCCTTACAATTTTATTTGTCGTAGGATGAAATGTTTATGTGCGATGTCGTCACGAGTAATGGCGGCCGGTATTGCTACGTTTTTGGCACCGAGAGATACAGATTAAAAATTCTAAATTTTAATGACGAAAATAAAATATTATACATTTAAAATAAAAAAATGTATTTAATAAATATGTTTGCCCACTATCCTTTCTCCTAGTGCAGTTTTAAAATTTTTGGTTACACCAGTCAAACAACCTATTGCACATGCGTTACGACTGCTGTGCTGAGGTCTCGGGTTCGATCCCTGGGTCGGGTAAAGTGATATTAGGTATTTCTATCTAGAAATGCTCAGTATTATCCCGGAGACTGGAACCTGTGCCCGGTATGGCGATAGGCTCGCCACCTATCACATTATGGGACCGACATTCGGCGAAAAGTGGGTGTACTGGTTACACCTCTGCCTACCCCTTCGGGGATTATAGGCGTGAGTGTATATGTATGTATGTAATATTTGAATTCATAATATCGACGGCTGGTGGGTTATTTGATTTAAGCGATTTTTTTTGGGATATTGACTTATTAACATATTCGGAATCAGCGAAATCTGTATGTTTTCTTCTTTCAAATATTTCATAGCCTGAAACAAGTGCTGTGGCCGAAGTGTCTAGGAAGTCATTATCATTAGGCGTAATATTTCTTGAATACAATTTTGTTCATATAGTAATTTTTTACGCTAGTGGCCTCGGATTTATCATTTATAATATTTTTTCAAGTCGAAATCGAGACATAAGGGCCATTTGCGCTTAATTGTAAAGTATACTCCATCTACGGCTTGGATAGACTTCACTAAACCATAGCGTGTTCCGATTGCCTAGCAACAGTTTACCACGTATAACAAGAATTTATTACAAATTATAAATGATAAATCCGTCAGATAGTATTAGTATGGATTACCCACAGCATGGCCACTATAGAAATTCACTAAGCATTATATCAAAGTTGACAGAGGGTCACTTTTTCCAACATATGTACCAATACATGTAATGTATTGGTACATATGTTGTATATATATATACATTCTTACATATATTTCCTTGTTTTCCTGTTCTGTCGACAACGCGGTGGTGATATGAAGTTGTCTTGCTCTGTGTCCGTGGTCCATTCGCTTGACTCAGAATCGGTGACATTACTTAAAAACAACAATTTTTTTAGGAATTAATCAACTATACGAGTAAATTCGATTTTAAATTGACAGCCTCCGTAGCACAGTGAAATAAGCAGCGGGTTGGACCTCCGTAACAAAACAAATTTTTGTTTGATCCAAAGACATTTATTTTGAGTCTGGGTGTTGTGGGCGGTAGTCCCTCATAGTTTTTGATACTCTCTGCAAAGGTTTGACCTACTTTGGGATCAGGACTATGTATGTAACGGTTGGATGCATTATTAATAATATTAAAATAACGGTATAAGAGAAATGTTAGTAACATAACATTCCCTAATGTAAAAATATATGGAAATGTAACATTGTATGTTTGATAAAAATTTTGCTATAATATGTAACAATATATGAATATAGTACATCATTTTAAAAGATTAGTTTATTTAGTCTTTCCGTGTACAAAATTTTAATACAAAATTTTAATCGGTACACAAATTATTATGATGGTATAAAATGACCTTTCTAAGTTCCATGATAAAAGTCAAACAAAATATAAATTAAATTTAACACATACTTAATATGATGAACATTGTGCGGTCGACGAACTCGATTCTGATTTGATTTCCGATTGCGATTTGAAGAGACTGCACCTTAAATAAAAAGAAATTGTGAAATAAATAAATGGCTATGTATAATGCCAATGTGTTAATATTATTTTCCGATTAGTAAAGTAAAATAAGTGATTTTTTACTTTACAAAATGAACAAAGAAGGCAGAAGCAAGATAATATAAAAATTAATAAATTTATAATATGCAGCCAAACTATGCATGCAGTTATTTTTTACATTAAGTTTGACCTTAAATTCAATGATGTTACTAAAATATTATAAATACATTAAAACTTTAATACACCATTCCATTATTCCATGGCAAGCTTCATTTCTCAAATCCAAGTTTTCATCCAATTTCACAACTTACCACTGGTAAATCCAAAAACATTTGCCAAAGCTTTATCTCTCTGTGCCCGGGTTACGCGTTTAGAAACAGCGGGCCTTTTCTCTTGAGGTTCTTCATCACTTTCCGATTCTGAATGTGATTTCAAAACAACTACATCATCTTTGACTATTTCTTTTTGATTTTTTTTAGGGTCCTTTGATCCTGATGGTTTTGGATCAATTTCTTCAACTGCATTTTCATCAGAAGTAGTATCTGAGTATTTGATTTTGTTAAATTGCTCGGCAAATAAACTAACGCTTTTCAAACATGGGTTTTGGGTTTGTGGTTCTTCATCATCACTTTTGATGGCATTTGCGCTCGTATTTTTAGCCTTGTCTATCTGTGTACTTGTAGCTCTTTCTTTAGCACTATCTGAACCATGAACATCAAATATTTCTAGATCACTTGCATTTTCCTCAGGATTACAATTTTTTTTGGATATGTTTGATGTAGAGTTTCTTTTATGTCTTTTGTTTTCAAGTAATACCGTTTCCGCAGAGCTGCTTCTTTTTCTTGTATGGTTAGAACTGATTTTCTTGGATTCCACTAAATCATCAGTCTTAGTATTATTTTGAGTTTGATCTTTCAACCCTTCTTGATTGTTTGGTAAAATAGTATCTGAAGTAGAATTTGTCAATGGTTGACAACTACTTTTCGTAGGTGTAGTAACAGTTTCACTGTTTTCATTTTTTTTATCTGACTCAGTATTTTTATTATTAGGTGAAGAAATTTCCAATATGTCATTAGATGTGTCCTTTTCAATTACCTTTTTATTTCCAGACTCTGTTGGAACAACTTTTTCACTTATTTGTTTATCAGTATCATTATCAGTGTTATTGGGCTGTGATGGTTCTTCCATGGAATTATCTTTTTCTGATTTAACTTCAACTGTATCTGTCTCCACATGTTGCACATCATCAACAGAATCAGTTTCTTTCTTTCCTGTATCATTGTGTTGTAATGGGACTGAATCTGTTTTCTCTTCAATTTGTACAGCAGAAATATCTTCAATATTGTTAAGACAATCTTCAGAATCACTTGCAAAATCTTTTAAAACATTTACCAGTGCTGGGGGCTTTTTTTCCAAATTAAGATCCTTCTGTTTTTTGTCTTCATCAACTTTAGGTGATTCTAAATCCCTTCTAATATCATCAACAGTTTCGTAACAGTTATTCTTTTCGGAAATGTCTTTTGATATTATGTTGGAACATTTATCACTCTCACCTTGTACCATTGCTTCATCATCACTGCTTATAACATGCTGGTCATTGTTTTTATGAATTTCAGCTGAAATGAACAATTTGTTTCAAAAATTACAGATTATATGTATTAAACTATATACAGCAAAAGACCATACTGTTACTATTGGAATTCTCACCAACAACTTCAATTTGTAACTTATTTTTATCTCTCTCGTCAACATCATACCTGTAAGGAATTTTATACTATTCATTAACTTCTTCTCAAACAAGGTCATTTTTTATTTTCTTATTTTAAGATTGATTGAGTACAAATTCAGGACCTGATCATCAAATCCGATAATGCATTTTAAAGTCCTATAGACTAATGCTTACACTTCTGAGAAAACTAACCAATTCCAGCCAGCTAATATAATATTAGTATATAGTACAATATTATTTATTATTTGTTTCTTATGTGGTGTTTACCAATAATTAATTGTTACATTAATGCATGTCTTATCTGTATATGTTCGATATCTGTAAGTGAATGGGTGTAAACAATAGTTTGTAAACCAAATAAAATAAATAAATCATACAATAGTTTAAAAAATAAAATCGTAAACATAATTGATTTGTGCATGTTAATTTCCACAGCACCTTTGAAGCAATTTGTTATTCAATTATATATTAAAATAAGCCCAAGCTAATATATTAAATTTTATGTATCTCAATCGTGGGTTTATTTCGCCCGTCAGAAATAATAACTTTATAGAGGAAAATGTGGGTTGCACTTATGTATTGTGTAGAGGAAAGGCCTTAGGGTAATATTGAACCTTATCACACAATCGGCTGGCCGAATCTAGTATAAATGTCCAAATATCCATTAAAAGTTCTCTACAGTAATCAATATCAAATTATTCCAACTTGTCAGGTTATATGGAATAGCTATAAGACAATATTAGAGAATTCCCTTGTAAATATTGAGGTATTTCCTACTTGTAACACTTGTGGGTGGGATACAATACCTAACATATTCAATTAATATTTATTGTACACAAATGTGAAATTCATATCAATGCATTAAAATGTTAGTATTCAATTACATAAATGTACAGTTCATTGAAGGAATACAGAAAAACTGTGGGGAAGTAATATATGAGGATATTTCTAAATACTTACCCTTGCCTGAAACTTATGATTTGTTCTCTCGTTAGACTATAGTAAGGATTGTGGATGTCTGGTAATATGCGTTTCAGAAATGTTTCTTTTAAGCTCTGCCATGTTCTGGTAGTTGACTACAATTAAAATAAAACTTTTTTATTTACCCTATATCTTTGTAGAGCCTGACTAATAAACATTTTAATATTATAAATCTGTCATAGTTTATACAGTACTGCACTTCCTTACCAAATGTGTATGTTAGTCAAATGCTGTCCCCTATAATATTAAAAATGTTCAAACCAAATGGCCTGCCAACCCTCTATATGAAATAATTTTTGCACTATATCAGCATGAAACTAAAGTAAGCAATACTCAGAAATTGGTTTGTCGCTTAACATACAACACTGTACATACTATCTTTTCTCTATTGTAATAAATTAAGTAACTGTGGCCAACTGCAACACTGGTCACTTATATGTTGTTTTATCAAAGTAGGTGGCTTATGAATGATATATAGAGCTAAGTATGAAAATACTCACATTAGAGTTTGCGAAGTCGACCCACATTTTCCTGCCTCTAATTTCTCCGTAAGCTTTATGTTCAGTTAGATATGTGACAATATTCTTCATTTCTTTCATAGTGTATACTTTCCTGGATATTAATTCAAAGTATAACATTGTAAACCCTAAGGACTATATAAAAGATACTTATAAAAGTAAATGAGCGTAATGTAGGTAATGTAATGATCAGAATGATAGTCTTACACCAAACTTTCATAATTTTTCAACTTTCATTTACATCCCGCCTTTTAAATAATTTTTAGATTCGATAGCGATAAGACCAAGTTCATTATAATTAATAATTTGTCAATATTTATACAGTGCAAAATTGCCAACTTAGTATTAAAAAGTAAATAATAAAAGATTTTAATTAGTAAATTATTTAGACTTACCCCGACATTTTGATATGGTAGACAACCGCCGGTATCGATCGATCGTTTCCAAGTGTAAGAATTATTTTAATATGGACACAGTTGAAACGTATTAACAATTATAATTTTTTTATTTTATTTTAATGCGCTATGTAAAGCGCAATCTTTTTTTACAAGTTTCGAAAGAAAGTTAACCAAAATCTTGTTTTTTTTGACATAACCACCGAACAATACTCACGATCAAAACACAACAAAATGCAACAAATCGATAATCAACGTTGGTTTGCTTGAACGAAACGGCTGTTTATTCGTTTAATAAGTGTACAAAAGATAAAACCTACAAAATGCTAGAAATTCTAAATATTGTTGAAAAATGATATTGGTTTCTTCGTTTCAGAACGGCAAGAGAAACACGCATACAGCCTAGACCCTAGTCTTCAGTAACGTTGATCCGTTGATCTCTCAGGTTATTCGTAACTGTATTTTTGATGAAACTATATATTTACTTAACGTACGTTATATAAGAGCAGTTCCAAAATGCGAGGATTTTTTCGAGCGACTTGTAAAAATCCAGTAGTTTATTTATGAAGACAAGTCGTGTTGAATTATAGTTTAAAACTTTACAGCCAGCTATTAAACAGAATAGAAATCGGACAACGAAACCAAACTTACAAAAAGTAATATCTAAATTCCTTTGAGACAACAATTTGTCCCTTTCGCTTATGGTATCACCAAATATAGCCAGCGCGGAGTCACATAAAACAAAATCACAAAGGAAATATAAGGCTCTATAGTGGAAGGCAATCAAAAGAACGCGCCATCTCTTAGAAGATGGCACAACTAATCATACCTATACCACCTACTTACAAAGAAAAGTTAGTTTATGCATAGGTTCGTAAACTAACTTTTATAAGAAAAGTAAACTAACTTTTCTTTGTAAGTAGGTATATCTTTGTAATTGTAAAATGACGGGTCTCATCCATTATCTCATCTTAAGATTTTTTAGATACACACCTATTTATAAATAATATTTTTGTCGTTCGAGACAGTAAAAATCATGTCGATTCCTTGCTCTGTGAAAACAAAAAACTATCCAACGGGAACCGTAAATTTTTCCGGGATAAAAGTCGCATATGTGATTCTCTGAGATGTAAACAACCACTGTGCAAGAAATGATGTCGAAAAATCATGGCTCTGCTAAAAATAAAAATCTATTCCGCGGGAGCTTTACATTTTCCCGGGATAAAAAGTAGCCTATGTGCTATTCCAGACTATAATCTATCTCTGTGCCAAATTTCAGTCAGATCCGTCCAGCCGTTGTAGCGTGACTGAGTAACAAACATCCATCCATCCATTTCCACATCGCATTTATAATATTAGTAGGAAGTAGGATATACGAATAATATCATAATTATCATACGAATTCCAACACATGATCACAGAAGAATAAAGATTTTCCTTTTTTTATTCGTTCCGCAAGGAACCGGCTAAGGTGACCATGTTGCCAAGTCCTAAGTAGAAGAATAAAGATTAATGGAAAATCCTAAACAATCGGACATCTATCGGAAAAAACGAAACAATATCTTGTATTTTTGGCCAGTCACATAATTTAGATGGCGACGCTACAAAAGAATGAACAGGCCATTCGCTTAACGTACTTACGTTCTGTATTTATCTCCCGAGGCTCTGAGCTCACTGTCAATGTCAAATAATAAACGCGGGAAATGAACTTATGAATTTAGAGTGCGTGATCACTCCTTGTGTGAATGTGGCTTGGACGAAGGCTCTCTGGAACATATTTTCTTTTCCTGTCCCAGAATTCCTGTCTCGTTCTATGACCTTCTCCCTTATGATTTTCCTCGGCCTGTTAATGTCAAGACTATTTTATCTAGTGTCTGCCCTAGAAATTTAATTCTTTTATCAAAATTTATTACTATTAATAAACTTTATTTATAATGGCTGTTTTTATTGTTTTTTTTTTTTTTTTTTTTAGGTGTCCTGAGCATAAATGTATGGTATTTAGTATGGCATGGTAGTTTGTGTATCAGTGTCTATTTATTTATTCTTTGTTCTTCGTTCTTCCCTTCTCATCATTCCAATCCCTAATATTAGAATAATTATTTGTTTGATGTAATTAAATTTTATCTGTGTATCCTTAAATGTGTTATTATATCCTGCATCCTGTTCCGGAACCTACTAGAATACATCAGTTTTTTCCTTTTTTTTTTTTGTCTTATTTTTATTAAATTATTTTTAAATATTATTTTTAAACTGAGATAGTTGTTTGTTTTTCTGCTTTTTAATGTTAACTGTAAGTTACTTCGGGCCGAAATCATAAAACTAAACGCTATCTGTCAAGGGACAACATCTATACTTCTTGACATTGGCAAAATCACTGTCATTACGGTGGAGCCATATATTTTTTAAAAAAAGAAGAAGAAGAACTTATGAATATCATTTTTGATGGCCAAATAATTATTTGATTTCAAGGAACAAAGGAATAAAGTATTTTACAGAGGTTTTTATAGTTTCCTATAACCATACTCAAATGGAGAATTACTTGTCAATACAAGATATTCTAGTCACAAATGAAAAAGTACCTTGTAAATTTTTACACGATCTGCCGAAAATGGGTAATATTTTGTCAATATTTTTATACTTTTTTTGCTATTTGGAAATATTGTATTTAACATTATTTGTAACACTTTTCTTACGTTCCCAGCTTTAAATCCAAATAGCTGGTCAATGAGAAAATATTGCGTGTTCTAATAATAGTAAAATTATTTTTCTTCAGGGTTTTTAGATCCTTCTGCTACTGAAGAAGACTTAAAGACTGGGACTCATGTGGATATACCACTCTGGCTGGCTGAATCTTTGTACTCTAGACGACCCCCACTAGTTAGTGTAGAATTGCCAAAAATTTACAAAGAATCATATAGAGAAATCTTGTGCGCCGATGCCTGTACTGTTGATATGCATAAATTGGGTAAATATTTTTATGAACTAGGATGTTACGTCGCTAAGCACGATATCAAGGGTGAAGTGTCAACTACTTTAATGAATGTAAGTATAGTAACAGGTTTGCTTTATATCATATTCTGAATATGTAATAAAAATTGCAAATTTATTCAACATAATTTGTTGGAGTTGCAACCCCTCAATGTTTAGAAATACATAAGCTTACACCTTTATGCTTGGAAGGGTAGACAAATTTGCAACCCGTACATCACACTTGGTAAACTTATTTTAGCCTCATGATTTGGTGTGCTGAGTGTGATGATTTACGTGTGACAAGCTGACAAAAACTTAATTAAATTATATTTAGACTTTCAGGCAAAGATTCAGAATGCTACTCTCAGCCAGTGTGTCAAATGACTCTATAAGTACTATGCAGCCTCTATCAGATAGTGAACGACTACAAGCAGCAGCAGCGGCTACCACAGAAAAAGCTCTTGCTATGTGGCTCCAGAGAGGAGATAGTCCACTGACTGCAGCAAACATGGTGACTAACCACAGGAAACGGAAAAGAGCAGAAATGGAAATGTTATAGAAATTTGTTTATATTATTTGTAGTGATAATGACCTATGTGATGCAGTTAGGTTCCATTCTTGAACTGAAACAAATGTTTATATGATCCATAAAGATTCTGGGAAAAGTCTGGGTGTAATGGGACTGTAAGATAGACATCGATTATGATAGCCACAGTACATGTTAAACTACTGAGGTCAGAAGTATGTGTTATGATAATTTATTATAAAATTTTAAATTCTTCATGTATTACTTAATGGTATATTTTTGTTAACTATTGTCTGTAACATGTGAATTAATATTTTGAATGCTTTTGTAGTTATTGATAATAAAGCCATAAAATAATTAAATTAATGTTATTATTACAAAATAGGAAGTATGCAATGCCTACTTATAAACATTGGTCTTGAGGAACTATATTTTACTAAATATGGCATATTTTCGACCCATATCAAAAATAGGGCAAGCTCATCATCACAGACATACATTTAATTTGTAGAGATTATATTTGATTGAAATATTTTTTGTAATCTACAAATTCGTACGAAAGATTGGCCTGAGAATCAGCCCCAAAATACACAGCTGTCATGATGTTCACTAAACTTAGAGCATAACTTCAAATTTCGTGTGTACTCAAAAGGATGGATCCAAGGTAAAAGGTATATCCATCCATGCCATTCTTGTAAAGACTTACTTATATTTTGTATTCCCACTTCATAGTGACATGGCAGCCTCCGTGGCGCTGTAGGCGAGTAGCCGGTTGTGAAACGAGAGGTCGTGGATTCGATTCTCGCACTGGGACAAATGCTTGTGTGACAGACAGATATTTGTGTCGGGTCTGGGTGTTGAGACCTAAAGTCTCTCGTAGTAGGTACCTGATACCTACGACACAAGGCTCGTATCTTAGTGTAGGGTCGATGCTACGTATGTCACTGTTTCTACAATTGGGTACAAAGATATACAGTTAATACGTTGACTGCGGCCAGCACACACCATTTGTGTTTATCGATATATGCATGCGGTATGACTGGCTGGAAATTTATAAACGGATGGGACCGTCACACGCGTGTTTTCGTCGATTTTAACACTTAATATAGTTTAAATATAATACGCTAATTCTTCAGCTGTAGCAGTCATAGCAGCGATAGTTTAGTTGGTTGCGGAACGGACTGAGAAAAAGAAAGTCGTATGTTCGAGACCAGCCCAAATGGAATACACCCGTGACTTTATAAAGTGTGTATTCATAATTAATTATCGCTTGCTTTAACGGTGAAGGAAAACATCGTGAGGAAACCTGTATACCTGAGAATTCTCATAAGAATTTCGAAGGTATGTGAAGTCTACCGACCCGCATTAGACCAGTGTGGTGGTCTAAGTAACCCAGAAAGGTTATTACGGATCTCCTCTACTAATGAGAGCATTAGTAGAAGAGACCCGTGCCCCCCGTGGGACATGTTTAATACAGGGCTAGTACTATTATCAATTCTTCAGCTGTATGTTATTTATTTGTTTATTTCAAAGTATTTTTAGTAATGGGGCTTATGTGCCCATAGTTGATGACCTAACATCCTGGGGTGGGCCGTGAGCAATACGCTAATGAAGACGCTGGGTGGATTAAGATTTGTAAATAGTTTTTGGCATAGAATAGATTTCTCCCTACCTATCTATAAATAATCTTGTTTATTCACCTACCTACTAATTGTTCTGTGAAATTATATGTAGGTACAGACGTTAGTCATATTCTATATCTATGATGTGTGGAATCTGAGCATGATTCGGTTTATATTTAAAGTTACAATAAATCACGCGTTAATGTCACGCTAATAATAAAATTAGCTAAAGTTCAATCATTCGTCAATATCGACAGTATTTAGGGATGTGCGAAAAGAAAACTGACAAAATATATTTTAGGAATAAAATAATAGGTAGGCAGGTAATTGATTTGTTGGCGTTTAAGTTACTGGAATCATATAGGCCGTCGGTTCCATCATCTTCTTCTGTATGTGCGTCTCCAATTACTGAAGGTTGGTCGTTAGCTTGGAATATTGAATTTTGTTTCTTGTAAGGCGGAAAATCTCAGCAACCCTCTGATGCCCCTCCACTCTGTACTGTTGCGCAACCAAGACTTCTCCCAATGCATAACTTATCTTCTCCCCACGATCTTGCCCAACATTATAAAAGTAAAGTATAAACTTTGTGTAAAAGTAAAAGTTGACGATTCTGAGTATTCTGATCGATTCCATGAAGAACTTCCTCATTGGTCACTCTCTCCTGTCTCTTTTGTCCATGATTGGCCAGCATACTGCATACGTCTGTAGAACCACATTTCAAATGATTTTACACGCTTACTGAGATCTTCTTTGATGGTCCGGGCTTCATATCCATATAAAAGCCCGGGCTAATTGTAACAGTGTATGAGTCCAGTGCGCAAGGAGATCTTAATATTTTGATTACATAATGAACATAACTTTAATTCGTGACTTATGAACTGTTGAATTAGCAAAATTACATTGCTAGAAGTTATTATTAAGACAGCCTTCGTGGCGCAGCGGGCGAGTAGCCGGTTGTGAAACTTAAGGTCGTGAGTTCGATTCCCGCACCGTGATAGATATTATTTTGGGTCTGCGTGTTGTGGGACCGTAGTCTCTGGTAGTTGTTAATACCCATAATATAGGTGTGACCTAGTCTGGGGTCAGGACTATGAGTGCACGTGACAGTTGGGTGTAATTATTATTATTGATAGGCAACCATAACACCTACAAATAGATAATTACTGTATATAAAAGCAACAGGTTCTGTTGGCTCATTGTCAATTCGTCAATACATCGGATACAGTGCACATACAAGATGGATTACACGAATTTCTGTCCGCTGCGCTTATTAGACAAAGATTTTGATAATTTTATAAAACCTTTTCATTCGAGACAATACTACAGACCGCGATGTAAGAATAGTAATACAAAAGATTTCGGGTCAACAGTAGAAGAAACAAAAGATAAATTCATGATTTATTTAGACGTACAAAATTTTCGACCAAACGAAATTAATGTGAAAGTTACAGATAAGGAAATAATTATAGAAGGGAAACACGATGAGAGACAAGAGGATAATAGTTTTGTATCAAGACACTTCGCGAGGCGCTATCCATTACCAAGTAACTGTCCAGCCGAAAATGTATATTCAACACTATCTTCAGATGGGGTTCTTTCTGTTGTCGCCGAAAAGATGACTATACAGGGGAATGAAAAAATCGTACCCATACAAATAAGTGGCTCACTTCCCATGAAGACGCACGTGAAATCTAGCATTACGCAGACTTCCACGGGTATTACTCAGAAAGACATTGACGATGCTATCAGAGAAGCTAGAGAACTCATTAGTATGGATAAGGCTAAGTTGGCGAGAGAAGAGCAAAGTTGTTTACTGAATCAGGAACGTTGGAAAGAATCAGTCTCCGAAAATAAAGAAGAGGTAAACAAAAAGTCGAATTTATCGTCGGGTAGTGAAGAAAAATTATTGTCAAATACTAAAGTGTCTGACCTAATAGATCAAATGGGACAGAATAGTTCACTTTCATCCTCAGAGTGTTTTGGTGCAACAAGTTTATCAGAAACCATACGAGAAGAAAAGAAAACGTACAAATCATCAATGACATCAAGCATGAAGGCCAGTGAATTATATTAGTGCGGAACTAAGTGATGCTGCAGAAAATTTATAAAAATATAGGATACTGTTTACAATGTTTATTACGTATATAAAACATTTGTTTATTTTACTTAAAGACGATAGTTATCACAAAATAAATAGACATATTATTCAAAATGTGTTACACGTTATATTGCTATTACTAATAAAATAAAATAGAAATTTGAACATTGCCATTGCATGATTTATGTGGAGCCGATATTGTTTCGCAAACATACTATCTACGTAATAAATTATGAGATCAATGACCTATGAACAATTTCTTACCTTTTATTTTATTTGTTTATTTATGATGTGCATTTGGATGATGACAGTTGCGAATCAAAACGCGCGAAAATCACGAACTATACCCTAAGCACGTCTGTATAGGAGAATTGTTTCGGTGAAAAGTGAGTGTACTGGTTACACCACTGCCTACCCCTACGGGGTTTACATGCGTGAGTATATATGTATATTATGTTCGTTTGTACAGTAAAACGCGCTTACATAACATAAACACCCTGCAAATACACATAATCTGTAAGGACCTTTATGTAGTATTTTAATATTGTTGTTTTTAACTCTTTAAGTAATTGAAATGGGCAATGGTAGATTAATATCTAAATACTTACTAAGCATTACAACAGCAGTATTAAGAGCAATCACCAGACAAAAGACGAGACCTGTGGTTATTTGAGTATTGCTGTGCTGTTTAGTATTGCAATAGAAACTGTCTTGAAACTATGAGAAATGCCTATGTTTATTGATGAATTGAAAACTTATTGAAATAGTAAATGATAAGACAAATGGAGGTCTTTTTTCAATAAAAAACTGATAAAGCAATATTACTGTTTTAACATTTAAATAAAAAATATACTAATAACAAGCATAATTACATACTAATTGATATTCAGAATTAACAACACTATTATTTCCAATTACTATTATTGAAATATTTAATTTCAGTCATTATATATTTAATAATATTATGCAAATACATATATAAAGTAAATTCTAGTTGTTATTGTATTTTTGTTTACTAATAATCACTATCCTAAATAAATAAATAAATAAATCCCTTTTGTGTAATACCCTCTATGTATGATAATACAGGTATATACATATATCTTCCAAATGGAAATATAGTTTATATCTAAGAATGTTTTATCTAAGATTGGCCTAAAGGACTTAATTCCAGTCATTAAATTTTAATAAAAAAAAATATATAGAACTATTAACAAATTTCCAGGGTGGAACAGTTTACCGTAGTAGACTCAATTAGAGAAACATACTAACAACTAGGTTCACATTTATTATTACAAATTCAGCAACACATGTTACCCTTACAGTCTATTTAAGTCTCTTCATCACAACACTCCTGTACCTCATCCTTGGTTTTATCACAAAATAATAGTTCTGAGGTACACTTGTATGGATGTATTGATTGTTAACATCTGTCATTCTTCACAGATGGGTTGAGGTCATGGAAGTAAGCATGCGCCATCGCATCGTCAGCAGGCATTCTTAAAGCTGGGTTGCAAGTGAGAAGACGGGCTAATAGGTCCCGTCCTCTAGCTGGCAGTCTAGGGACCACTTGGGCAAGCCCCAGGCTTGGTTGGTAGATTGGTAGAGGTTTGTAGTCTGGCAACTGTGTGACTCCAGGCCATGTGTCTTCATTTGGTGTGCCTGCAACAATTAAACGGCTTACTATGAATAAATTCTATTATAATTTTATCCATGTCACATGAGAATTGCTAATTAGTATATAGATGTATATGTTTAGAAATATATGTGTATTACATATTAAACCCACATCTACCCACTGCTGTGCAAAGGTTTCCACCAAAGCAATTCTCACAGTCTTGGCCAGATATCTAGAAACTTTCTTTTACATCAGTCATGTAATCTGCCTACAAAGCTGGGGGTCTTGTGTCCTTATTGAGTGTCATGTCCATTGCACCATTTGATGATTAATTACATAAGGATAAAATATGTACTGTAAATTTATAATGGAATTAGCTTGATTTTACGAAAACCACTACCTTGTGTACAGAAAAGAGCACCATATATTATATGTTTTAACTATTAATGAAATAAAGGTTCACAGTATATAAAAAAAGGTAGTGTTATGTTTTACATTAAATTTAAGGGTTACATCAATGGATGTATGAATGTTATAAACAGCAAATGTAATTTACCTAGTAGCTTGAAAATTCTCTTCAATTGGTCATCAACATCAGAGCCTGGGAATAAAGGTCTACCAGAGTTTGCCAATTCTGCAAATATACACCCAGCAGACCACATATCAATGCTTGTAGTATACAGTTTGGCGCCGAAAAGAACGTCGGGAGGCCGATACCACAATGTTACAACTTCTGCTGAATAACATTTCACTGGTATACCAAAAGCTCGAGCTAATCCAAAATCTGCCAACTTAAGCTCTCCGTTTTTATTAATTAATAAGTTTTGTGGTTTTAAATCTCGATGGAGCACATTATGACTATGGCAAAAGGCCAGTCCTCGCAATAGCTGGTACATGAAAGACTTCACAACGTCTAAATCTATCTCGCCATTCAAACTGTCGAAGTATTTCTTCAAATCCTGGTCGCAATGTTCGAACACAAGTGTTAGTTTTTTTTCGCTGTGTAGCACATCATATAAGCGAACTATGTTCTTGTGTTTTAACTCCTTAAGAAGGCATATTTCACGCAAAGCAGATGATGGTACTCCTTCGTCATCATCGTCTAACCTAACACGCTTAAGGGCTACAATTTCATGTGTCTCCTTGTTTTTGGCTTTAAAAACCGTACCGTAGGTACCTTCGCCGATTTTTTCGAGTTTTTCATATTTCTGCATAATTTAAAATTTATAAAAAATCTGCACTAGCACAAAATCGATTGTTTACGCCGACTTTGACATTGACAGGTGACAAACTTTTTCGTCCAGAGGACAGGCCATAGTCTTCAACTACACTGCCATATTTTCGTGAAAAGATAAATGATAATTAACTTTTCACTGCTTCTCTATTACGGACTCGTTTGGTGTGGTTGTGTTGCGTTGGGTTTTTTTTTTTATCGTGGCTCGGCAAAGTGACCACACTGCACCTGATGGTAAGTGCAGTGCCGTCCAGTTATAGTATCAAGTAGCGAGTGATAATCTATCCCTCGCTACTCAATACAATCATGCCGGCCTGCTGTGTAGCTTCTTCACACTACGCCTAAAGGACCCAGGATCATAGGAAGGAGGGAACACGGTAGCTGGCAAACTGTTCCACAGTTTGATGGTGCGGCAAAAGTACGAGTTTGCGAACCTCTTAGTTCGGGCCGGGGTAGTAGACACCACAAAGCTGTGGCTTCGTAATCCAGTACGCGTGGTTCTGGTATGGAAGGGAGAGGATGGGATAAGATCAAACAATTCTTCAGAGCATTCACCATGATACAGACGGTAGAACACGCTAAGCGAGGAAATATCCCTACGCAGCTGTAGCGGCTCCAGGCTGTTACTCACGTCTGCATCATTCACAATGCGGATGGCCCGCCGCTGCAACCCGTCCAAGGCATCGAGGAGGTATTTTGCGGAACCGTCCCAGAGGTGCGAGCAGTATTCCATTCCCGGTCGCACCTGTGCTTTATATAAGCGGTAGAGCTGACCGGGCGTGAAAAACCGCCGCACCCAGTTCAGGATTCCGACCCTGTGGGAAGTGGCGGATATTACGCCCTCGATGTGACTCCTTGGATTAAGATCGCAGCGGATATCCATACCTAGGACACTAAGGTCATTCCGCATTGCGAGTGGAACACCCTGAAGAACGGGGATTGGAGAAAACGGAGACTTCTTGCACGAGAACGCACACACCTGAGTTTTCTTGGCATTAAACTCAACCCGATTCCTGGTACCCCATGATGATATGAGGTCCAAGGCCTGGTTGAGCTCCATGACAAGATCCTCGCGTCTCCTCTCAGTATCCGCCCGGCAACCAGGAGGCTTGCTGCAATAACGCCCATGAACCGTGCTGTCGTCTGCATAGCAATGAATGTTGCCAAGCGACAACATATCATTAATATGCAGAAGAAACAAGGTGGGCGAAATCACAGAACCTTGTGGTACTCCGGCATTTACTGACATGAGCTGCGAAGCGTGTCCATCAACGAGGACACGCATTCTACGCTCATGCAGAAAGCCGGAAATCCATTTGCACAGGTTGTCGGGCAGACCGTATGCCGGGAGCTTGGAGAGAAGGCCACGGTGCCAGACCCTATCAAACGCCTTGGCTATGTCGAGACTCACAGCCAGAGCCTCGCCATGCCTGTCAATCGCCTCGCCCCAGTGATGCAATACAAACGCTAGAAGATCACCCGTTGATCGGTTATGGCGGAAACCATACTGTCTGTCACTGATCAACGAGTGATCCTCCAGGTAACGAACTAATTGGCTGTTAATTAGTCGCTCCATGACTTTACAGATCACTGAGGTGATGGCGATTGGGCGGTAATTGTTAGGGTCTGACCGATCACCCTTTTTGGGGATCGGCTGCACATTGGCCTCCCTCCAAGATTCAGGCACAACACCTGAGAGGTAGGACGATCGGTATAGGCGCGTCAGTGCAGGAGACAACTCCGCTGCACACTTTTTGAGAACAAGCGCTGGGATACCATCCGGACCACTGGCCTTCCGGACGTCGAGAGACTGCAGCTCACGCCGCACATCACAATGCCTGATACGGATATCAGGCATTGTGTGACCGCAACCGGGCAGCGTAGGTGGTAAATGAGCATTGCAGTCCTCGAGTCTCGAATTAGCCGCGAAGAGGTTTGCCAGTAAATCGGCCTTCTCTTGCGAGCTATGGGCCAGTGTTCCATTACGACATCTCAG